>CM064485.1:29209309-29368009 GCA_032716605.1 Paralithodes platypus | reverse complement strand
GAACTTGTGTCGTGTTACCGTGTGTTTATTTTGTGTTCTCTATTCCTCATACCTTGTATTGTGCATGCAACCTTCTATACCCAGTCATTCAGAACTCACATTACCCAAGTTAATCCTGTAGAAAAACAGGGCATAACACGCCATATTGCCGGTTGTGACAACGTGGTTGCAGATGGTCGTTCAAGGGTATATGATCCTGGGTAGATTGACACACGGGTAGCCTCCTGCTTTAGTTTGGATAGTATTTTGCGCTTGTGCTTGTTGGCTCGCGGTTAGCCCAGCGTATTGGTCGTAAAGCAGGAGTGAGCGTTTGGTATAGAAGAAAAAACTAGGCTTGACATAGTGCAGCCGAAATAAACAAATTATAAACATAAAAATCAAATAAAAACTTCTTTGTAGTTGAATTTTTTAGTATGTTTAGCAGTAATTCTGAGTTGCACTCCTCTCAGAATGCTAGAGAAGCTCGCTCTTGAGGAGCATAACTACATATAATTTAACCTATGGTGTTGGGGAGGGTTATAATTTTGAAAATGTTTTAGAACTGTGCCAGATATTTTACGTCTGGGTGAAGTGGAGATCTAGCATGGTTCAACCATCAGATTTTGTGAGCCTTGGGGGCCTCTGAGAAAAAATATGGGGGGGGGGGGTGACGTAACCACTCCGTTAGAACCGCGGGGCTTGTCCTACAGTGACTCGCATTACGCCAGGGCAGTGGATGGGGCTACAGTTTGTATTAGAGTGCTTTATTTCATATGAAAGCTTGTGTCAGGGCAGTCCAGAAAGGCTCTTTTTTTTAACCATGTCAAGGCTTATATATTTAATTGTAAAGTATATGTTTTATCATTAACTAGTAATGATGGGATCTGGGAGAGAGAGAGAGAGTAGAACAGAGGTGAGGGAGCGCGTAGGTTTTTGTCCCGCTCGATGACGTCACGGCTGGCGGCTCGTTCGCGGGGGTTGGTGGAGAGAGGTCCTTACCATGCTGCAAGCTCTCTTGCTATTGGTTAGAGGACTTGTAACCGCTTTCCCACGCGGCTCGAGCTGGTGCGAGTATATATACAGTTCCTCGCCACTCTCTCCCTCAGATCTGGTTTCTAGAACGCACAATCTTTCTCCCTTGCTACCTGTATCCCGCTCGCACCTGAGAATCTTTTCCTCGACCTCTCTCTTTTTCATATATTTCACCACCTTTTTAAGACATATCCCCTCTGGTTAACTCTGCAAAATCTTAATGCTGGCCAGTTGATTGTGCGTTAAGGTCTGATATAACCCTGTATGTTAGTTGTTAAGATAAGTGGATCACGAAGCATTGGTTGGCATTTATATTGTTTAGTACTGCATCCTTTAATTAGTAGTGTTCTGCTGGATTAGATAATGCTAGACTAGGAGTATGATATTATAAGGTATTGTTTCCTATGGTGCTGGCTTTAGTTAAAAGCTGCACGACATACTGAGAAACTGGAGTTGATAGAGTAAAATTCTAGTCTGCGTGCCATTGAGGAGTAGAGCATGCACGAATGAGGGGCTTTTTGCCTATACCATTCTGCACTGTTCTAAGCTCGTTGTTTGTCTTTGAGGTACGCCAGGAGAACGCTTAATACTTCGGTAGTAAGGTTTCTCAAGAGTGCTACCCTTCCCTATAACGTAATATTTGACGCACAGACTTGAGATTTGCACTAGGCTATGCGGCAATGCCATGCGCACCAGTATCTCGTATCATTGTCTCTAGCTAGACATTATCAATCATAAGTGACATTATGTATATTAAAACAATTAATCTTTTATGCATACCCGTTTATGATTACACAAGCATTTCGCAGCCTAGTTGGATGTATTGAGACACAAACGACTTAGGCTCTTTTTGTTGATAGGAATACTGCATTGTCGTGGCGATATTATTGTTGTGTTTAGGATATTCTTGGCTCCGACGGCATTATATATTCTGCCTTTTTGTGTGCATAGCCTGCACGAGCATTGTTCCGCTGCCTTACTTTTTGGGTTCCATTTCCGATACAAGCATCTTTATAGCTTCTAACATTTAAAGAAGATTCCTTGTTAGTGTTGAAGGACTTTAGTGCACTTTCTTTCATGCAGGAGTCCTGACATTTATTGATTAAAGTAACGTAGCTGTAACTTCTCTTACCACCTTACTTTGCATACCATAACCAAGCACCTTCGGTTATAGGTAGTAATAGGCTGTTTTCACATAACATTAAGCCTAGAGTAGACGCACATTTATTGAGAGTTTGATAGCCTATTATTGCATATAGAACTCTGTAGAGTATTTGTGTTCTTTGTTCACTGGGAATATACATCAGAGGTTGGAGCTAGCGCTTTCCGTTGTAGCATTTATGCCATTACTAGTCCAATGAATAAGAGCCCTGATATATTTGAACCCCAGTCGTAACAGAAGGAGGCGATACACAATGCATCCCTCAATTGTCTGGTCAACTAAACTGAATTTTGTAAATTCGGTCATCCCACCCTTCCAGGTTGCACCGCCGGGTGATTTAAAGTTTAAAAGTTAACCCCAATTGTTCCTATCCCCACTTCTTTGTAAAAGATCGCCGGGGAGGAAATACAACAACAGCATAGTTTTATATTGGCTTTGCAAAACCGAAAAAACTACAAACAACACGTGTCCGTATGAACACTGTTAGATGGGTACAGCCAACCCGCCGGGAATCATAAGGAGCCTGAAACAGGAACCCAGAGACGCAGCCTGGGGAGCCACAGACACCACTCACCGGGGAAACAAGCCTGTTTTAAACCATGGCAAAACTCGGCAAACAGCCGGGGTTATCAAGGTGAAACCGAGAAAAAACCCGCCGGAAAAAACCACCCCGTCCAGATACCATCTGAACGCAACACCGGACCGAGGCGTAGCAAAACACAACTAACGCCGGGCCCAACATAGTCCGTGGAATTAGCCAATACACAACTAACCCAGGACACATAAATAGTCCGTGGAATTAGCCAATACACAAATAAACCAGGACACAAATGACACAGTAGTACAATTTAGAAAATAAATCAATAACACTTGTATATGTGGAAAAGCTACGAGAGGCTGGCTAGGCCTAGGCAGACGGATAACAGTAACATGTCGGAATATAAACAAAAAGCACTGAATTATATCACAACAGGAACCACCGCCAACACACCACTGTAGCAAATACTTCCGGCAAAGGGAAGAACTGACTCGGGACCCAGAAAAAACTTCACTAAGTGAAGAAAAATACGCTGGGAACGTCAGCAAAAATACGCTACCTCATCAGAAAGATAAAAGGAAGCAATAACGCGTAATGAAAGCCGCCTGCATCACTAGCTAACTGTGAAAAAGTTCACCTGTCCACAACAGGACCACGAGGGTACATCCGAAATAGATGCCCCAAACACACGACCCAAAATAGACACTCCTGCTACGCATATCCTAACCTTACTCGATACATCCCGGAGTAAACAAATGAGAAAAAACTCACTAGGGACGCAGCAAATGCGGAACCAGCGGAACGTGGAGAGACACGTCCGGGCCGGTTGACCGCAGAGCAGAGAAGGAAGTATGATGCCTGAATCAGCGTCTGGTCAAAGATCCACACAAGTACATCCACGATATGATGGAAAGCTACCGTTATTCTATTTTTCTTTTTGTTTTATTTTTACGAAGTTTTTTCGTAGTGAGAACCCAATTCATAATGACTGAAGCCATGAGTGAGGTCGCGTGCGCTCATGATGAAGGCTCCTCAGATTTTAAATGCTCTGCGCGGTAGATTCAAACTACGGCGGATTAGTGTTTGAAGAGGATGCCTTAGGTAATAGGCATGTTCGTCAATGATGGAGGGGCCACTAATAAATATATGGCACTGATTTCAATGTATCAACAGTATTAATCAAACAGTAATATAATACAATCATTTCTGTAACTGTTATGATCATCATTGACACATTAATATCACTTTATAATAAAGTAGGTGTAAAGTTTTCGCATTTAAAAAAAAAAATGCATACGCAATCTGCGACCTATCATTCTGCAAGTAGTATTGAATCTCTTAGGTAAAATCAGTTTATATACAGTATATACAGTATAGGCCTATATACATATATACTATTGTGTATATATATACTGTATTATACTGTATACTATTATATATACTGTATACAGTATATATATATATATATACAGTATATTATTATTTTTTTTTTCTATGTGAAAGAGGGAGACAAAAGGCATAACTGCCTGCAGCGAGTGCCTCCCCCAGATTTCAAAGAGTGACAGGGCCGAAATCAAGGGACGTTCGAGCTAAAATGCCTGGACACACGGAGTTTGAAGCAATTTAAGTCATAGGAAGAGGGAAAGACTGATTCTGGGAAAGTTCCAGAGCTCAGCAGTTGAATAGAAGAAAGTCTGAGAATAGCGTTTCACTCTTGGGTTGGAGAGTTGCACAGAGTAGGGGGTGGGATTGTGTTGCAAGGCGGGTACTACGTACCCTACGTAGAGGAGGTGGTATACACTGGGAAAGCTCCGAGGAACACTGATTATTGTAGTAGCGATAGAATAGTGAGAGAGATGCAACATTTCAAGAGAGAGAGATTGCAGAGAGTTGGTGAGTGGATGGGAGTTAATGATACGAAAGGCTTTCCTTTCTACTTTATCTAGGAGTGCGGTGTGAGAGGATCCTCCCCACACATGTGAACAATACTCAATACAAGGACGCACTGTGCCCCTGTACAGAGCAAGTAGCTGCGCAGGGGTAAAGAACCCCTTGAGGCGGTTGAGCACACCCAGCTTCTGGGAGGCTGCCTTAGCGAGACTGGTAATAGTAAGATTACATTTTTGTGTGCATTGACATTGCCCATGAAAATCAAATAAGCATGCCTAATTTCATTAAAACCCATCAGTTAGTTTCATATATATTAATAGAATAGTTGACCTTTGTAAAATGCCCCAGAACGAGAAGCCCACCACAGAAGCCATGAACGAACACCACACAGAAACACCAAAGGAAAGGTCCACAGAACGAAAGGACCAGCTGACCGAGCCCGCCATTCCAGACAGGCCCAAGCCCGCAGGGCTAAATAGCTCCAGGACACACCCATTTACCTTTTCTAAAACTGACCATTTTCCACACCTCACGTACACTAACCCCCTCGTGTCCTACACTCCTAACTACAAAGATGATGAACAGGAATATACATTCATATTAAAAACACCCATGCCTGTCCCGACGTTGAGCCAATGCCAACACATCAGACAGCCATAATTATATCTATGTATGTTCTTGCATCCGAGAAGTAGATGTTATATATCTTAGAAGTTAAAACACCCACGCTGTCCCTAGACCTCGTATATCATTTTCCATGACGAGTATAGATATATGTAACCCGTGCCCAGTCGCCCCTTGCACTGTTTCTCTAGTAACTAAGTCTATAATATTAACTGCCACCAGCATTGATACGACATAGCGGCACTGTCCTTGCTACAAAGATGATGAATAGGAATATACATTCATATTAAAAACATGCCCTGTCCCGACGTTGAGCCAATGCCAACACATCAGACAGCCATAAATATATCTATGTATGTTCTTACATCCGAGAAGTAGATGTTATATATCTTAGAAGTTCAAACACCCACGCTTGTCCCTAGACCTCGTATATCATATTCCATGACGAGTATAGATATATGTAACCTGTGCTCAGTCGCCCCTTGCATTGCTCCTCTAGTAACTAAGTATTAATATTAACATTCCCTAACATCTTGTCTTGCCAGACTAAGCTTCTGAAGACCCATCGCCCCATAAATCTATGTATGCAATCCTTAGGTTAAGTATTTTTATCCGCCATTGTGTTTCACCTTTTTCCATTTACTTTCCACAATTGTCATACGTCTTCCCCTTGCCTCCTTCGTATCCACAGCCCACACTACGCCAATTTATTTCGTGTCTTACACCTCTTACCCCAACCAGAGATTGTATAAGATAACCTGGTTACCAGTATCTGTCATAAGTACCCCGAAACAATAACTAAGTACCCCTACGAACTGCCGCTGTGGGTGGTATTTTATATTTAATAGAAAACGCAGTTCCCAGGGCCAACTAATAGTATCCATAACCCTCTGACTGATCACATAACTCTATCTTTTCCAGACTCATATACCACCCCATAGTTGCATTCCCCGGTAGCATTTGGCTAACGTATTCTACTGCCTTTTCAAACTTCCATATCAATTGTAGCCTAATGCCACCCCCACGCCCAGGGACCTTAGGGGCAAAATTTCCCTGTAGCCCTTGAACTCCCCCCCCCTCTCATTAAGACACCCGCGCTTCTCGACTCTTGTCCGACCTAGCCTCTCTCTCATACCTCTTGAAGATCCTTGAATTGTCCGTTACTAACGCTCTCCAACCTTTTATATATATACTCCTATCCAGCCTACCTTCACTTAGTAGGCCAGAACAACATTAGAACTTTACTAGCCCCTTGCATGCCATCTATTCTCTTACAACACATTCACAACCCTGCACCCAATGGTCGTCGGTGCGAGGCTAGCCGCCCCGCCAGTAACTAACTTCTATTGCCATACTTCCAGATAAATGTGGCAGAGTTAGCAACCCAGTCTCCACCATATCCAGCAAACCCTACAATTAACAACCAGCCGAGTAAAACCAGCTAGCTAAGGCACCTTCGGTTTTGGTATTAAAGACACTCACAGCTGTCTCATACACAGAGGGTTATTACAAACACTGGTGATATGGCAAGCCTCTAGCCACAGCCGCCGGACGACTATATCAGAGAGAGGGCGCCCAGCTCCCCCTTTCTGCCCACCCGAGGAGGGAGACCCCCACCCCCGCGGAGGTATACCTGGCCCCTGTTTTGACTTTCGAGTCATTGCCAGGTAGCACAGGAATTCTTCCTATCAATGAACTAACCATGAATGACTAACACCTTTACTAACCTCTATTAACTCACAATAAACCATTTACCTTTCTTGCATGCTCTGATCACTAAATTAGCACCTCAGCTATACCATAGAATGAAGATTGAACAATCTAGAGAGACGCTCCTATCACAGCTGTCCCCATCCTCCTCGCAAAGTAGATCCAGTCTCTCTCCCCTAAATACGTCCAGTATAGCCAAAATAGTACCTCTTACTAAGGCTCAGTTATATGAAAATATAAAGGCTTCCTATCGCCCTGTGCCACAACAGTAAATACCATCTTACCTAGTCCCCATATCTATTTAGAGCTCAATTAAGTCCATAAGACTCGAGATCCCTACTGTCTACAGGGTCCAGAACTGAGCCTATAAATCTAACTCCCGCCCCCAGTCAAATCAGTTGAAAGCTAGACACCAACCAGGGGTCACTACCCTGCAGTTAATTTCTAGCTCTGCCCTTGTGTTGTTCCGGAGTGAGATCCCAGAACCGGCAGACTCCGTGGCAGATTTGGATAGAAGGACCTGCCCACGTATTGAAGAACTTCACACATATGGCCCCCCTGGACGGCCGCGGAACCAGTCGTTAGCCCCCAACATCATGGACGCAAGATAACCAGGACCAGACCCATCAGATACTACCCAAGATTCCCTTTAGCAGTACTACATATTACTGTGCTGTTTTTAGATTCACTAATTAATATTTCTACGAAGTGGCTAAGACCTTGCCCAGTGTAATTCATACTTAACCATTCCATTTGGGACGTACTAAGCGATCAGTGCTCTTTAATTAACAGGCGACCTTGACTCTCGTAATTACTTTATTCAGATATTAAAACTCTAGTGATATCTAACGTTCGCCCACTGATTTGCGTTCTATGTATTTCTGAGACAAGGATATAAAACTTAGATCAGTACCCCCTGAGGTTACTAGAATTCCCGTGCTCTAAAAATACGTGTGTCTAATCTAGTCTGTGAACTACTACTTGTGCGCCAGAGCTACCAGTAATAAATCTAACAGTGAATATGAATCTATAAGTAACATTGATGGTCTTCGGTATATAAACCTGTGAAATCAAAGCCAGTGATCAGAAGATTAATACCTGAACGTTGGAAGTGGGAGACTAGGCTCCATCCAGATCCACTTATGCTAGTGTTGTTCAATTCTATTATATTGTCTTACACAAGTATTCTGCAGTGGTATATCAATAAACGTGATCATGTAACTTGCTACCATGTGTTTCTTTGTGTTCTCTATTCCTCATATCTTGTATTGTGCATGCAGCCTTATATACCCAGTCAATTTAGAACTCACATTACCCAAGTTAAACCTGTAGAAAAAACAGGGCATAACATTGGCGGCAGCGGTGGTTCTTGATTCGGATAAAAGGTTGCATTACACTCAAGTTTGGAACAGTAGAAGCATGGCAACATCGCAAAATCTTCAGCCATTCGCACACATTCCCAAGTATGATATAAACACTTATGATATCACCAGTTACTTAGACATAATAAAGCCAGTGTACGATGTGGTACTTCATAATGACCGCGAAAAAATCGCCTGGGCAATTTTGCATATGTTACAGTTGGGAGAAGCCGTTTCCCAACTTGTTGATAAGCCTACCTTTAAAGAATTTCTTCACCAAATGGTGACACAGAATACGCCAGAGAGTACTTGGAACCAGTTTCGATCCTTCGTGATCCGGACCTTAGATCCACTTTTGGGTTCCCCCGTCGCCCCCAAAATAATAAAAGTCGACGAGATCAAGTATGAAGGGGATATAAATGTGACCCTCATACAACTCTACAGATACGTGAGGACCACGTATAGCTATGAAGATTACGACCAACAAAATGAACTTATTCACCGCTTTGTTAAACATCCTCCCACCCCACATCACCGCCCATCTCGACCCGTATGGCTTATTCGAAGAACATATGCTCTCCATCAGAGAAGAAGCCTACGCAGTTCGATGAATCCCCTATCCAACCCTTCAGCCCCTATCCAAGACTCCGTGCACCCTTCCAAAATGACTTCCGGTGAAAGTCCAACCCCAGTGCAGTCTTCCTTGCCTCTATCCTCTCTGACCATCCCTAACTCTTCCCCCACCAACCCTCCGCAGCCCCCCCAACAAGCCCCGTATTCTAGCTATGCCTACCTATGTAGGCCTACCACAACATATTTTCCCCATGACCCCAGAAATGTTCAGCTATCCCCCCACCAACAAAATTTCCCTTGTGACAGTTTTCCGTCGGTAGCTTGTGACAGTTTTCAGTCAGTAGCTCCCTTCCACCCCCACACAATTCACAGCCCTAGAAAACTTCGAAACCCCACACTTGACTCGCCCTCTCATGTCAAACAAACTCACCAGTCCCAGATAACCTCTAACCAGACCGAGACTGCCACCAAGAAAATTTCCCAAACTCGTCCTGTTAACAACCCCAACACAGTAGATCACTCCTCCCTCAATAACCCATGTCCTATGCCTAACTCTGCCCCCACTAATCCTCCCCAGCCCCACATAACCTTTAACCAGACCGAGACTAACACCAAGCAAATTCCCCAAATTCGTCCTATTAACAACCCCAAATCAATACATCAGCCTCTACCAAGAACCCCTGTTCTACACCTAACTCTTCCCCACCAACCCGCCGCAGTCCCCCCAACAAATCCCGTTTCCTAACTCGCTCACCTCTCACCACCCTGACCCTCCCACACGCGCCGTTAATCCTCCCCTCACGCGTGACGACCTAGGGACCCAACCATGTTCCCCCCCTTCCCCAGAAATGCTCAGCTATTTCCCCACCAACAAAATTTCCATGTGACAGTTTTCCGTCAGTAGCTCCCTTCCACCCCCCACAATTCCACACCTAATAAACTTCAAAACCCCACACTTGCGTCACCCCCTCATGACAGACACCCCCCACAATCCCATATAACCTCTAAACAAACCGTCACTGCCACCGACACACCCCACCACTCTGATCCTCCCACACGCGCCGTTAATCCCCCCCTCACGCGTGACTCCCACCAAAGTGATTTCCCCCCCCTCATGCGTACCGAACACCTGCTCACCAGTCGGTCCCCCACCATCATGAGCCCAGCTAAACTTTCAACCTCCACCAATTCCCACCAACAAAATCTCCCTTGTGACAGTTTTCCGTCAGTAGCTCCCTTCCACCCCCCCACAATTCACACCCCTAATAAACTTCAAAACCCCACACTTGACTCACCCCCTCATGACAGACAAACCCACCAACCCCAGATAACCTCTAAGCAAACCGTCACTGCCACCGACACACCCCATCACTCTGATCCTCCCACACGCGCCGTTAATCCCCCCCTCACGCGTGACCCCCACCAAAGTGATTTCCCCCCCCTCATGTGTACCGAACACCTGCTCACCAGTCGGTCCCCCACCATCATGAGCCCAGCTAAACCTTCAACCTCCCCCTCTTCACCGTTACCCCACCCGCCCCAAATTCCCCCCCCAAAGATCCCGCTCGACGAAATACCACTCCCATCCCAATCCAACCACAAAACTTTTTCCACCTTGGCTAAACCCCAAAATACTCTCTCTCTCGCCCCAAACAACATAATCAACCTCTCAACTTCAACCACTCCTCGAAATCCCATCCATGTCTCTCCCGGAAATAAAATCAGTCTAAATTCAACCCCTCTCAAACCACAACCCTGCCTGCCCAGACCCCCCCCACCATCTCCCTATCAAATCCCCACACCACAAACCTCCAAACCACCCAATCATAGTAAACTCTCAACCTTCAGCCTTACTCACCCTTCCCCAAACCCCACTCACGACCACAACTCTCTACACAATTCAACCCCTCCCCAGCACCAACCTCTTCCGCAACAACAACCCCGACTCGACCTGCCCATTTCATCTTTTTATCACTACCCCCGACCGAAACCACTTAGACCCCCCCTCCAAAACTGGCCCCGGGCCAGCTCGCCCCCAGACCCACATTCCTAACGACAAGAACTAACGGTAGATCCACCCCAATATTCACTTAAAATCAGGATTGGTAGAGGAGGTGGGTCATGCCGGCAAGTCCACAGTCCAGCCTCCCTACCACTCTTGACCTAGATTCCTAGCTTCACTTCCCATTAAAATGTATAATTTTTTCATTCATTCATTCATTCATGATGAAGATATTATTGTACTTGATTTTTTTTTTTTTTTTCAATTCCTAGGCGATTGGGCATGATTCTATAAATTTACATGTTTTCCATATACTGTATATATTATTTTTTTTCCTTAGTCATACTACTTTTCTTGTTACCTACACTTTTCTGACTATCTTTTAAAATTGCTTTATACATTGTTAAACACTTTACCTCTTCTTAATTTCCTGTGTTCTTAATTATCTGTCCTTTCTTAAATTTACATGTTTTCCATATACTGTATATAGTATTTTTTTTTTTTTTTCCCTTGGTCATAATACTTTTCTTGTTAATCTACACTTTTCTGACTATCTTTTAAATTTGCTTTATACATTGTTAAACACTTTACCTCTTCTTAATTTCCTGTGTTCTTAATTATCTGCCCTTTCTTAAATTTACATGTTTTCCATATACTGTATATTATTTTTTTCCCTTAGTCATACTACTTTTCTTGTTAACCTACACTTTTCTGACGATGCTTCTTTTTACTTCACCCTTGAGGCTCGAGGACGAGCCTATTATGAAGGAGAGGGAAGTAAAATGCCCCAGAACGAGAAGCCCACCACAGAAGCCATGAACGAACACACACAGAAACACCAAAGGAAAGGTCCACAGAACGAAAGGACCAGCTGACCGAGCCCGCCATTCCAGACAGGCCCAAGCCCGCAGGGCTAAACAGCTCCAGGACACACCCATTTACCTTTTCTAAAACTGACCATTTTCCACACCTCACGTACACTAACCCCCTCGTGTCCTACACTCCTAACTACAAAGATGATGAACAGGAATATACATTCATATTAAAAACACCCATGCCTGTCCCGACGTTGAGCCAATGCCAACACATCAGACAGCCATAATTATATCTATGTATTTTCTTGCATCCGAGAAGTAGATGTTATATATCTTAGAAGTTAAAACACCCACGCTGTCCCTAGACCTCGTATATCATTTTCCATGACGAGTATAGATATATGTAACCCGTGCCCAGTCGCCTCTTCCACTGTTCCTCTAGTAACTAAGTCTATAATATTAACTGCCACCAGCATTGATACGACATAGCGGCACTGTCCTTGCTACAAAGATGATGAATAGGAATATACATTCATATTAAAAACATGCCCTGTCCCGACGTTGAGCCAATGCCAACACATCAGACAGCCATAAATATATCTATGTATGTTCTTACATCCGAGAAGTAGATGTTATATATCTTAGAAGTTCAAACACCCACGCTTGTCCCTAGACCTCGTATATCATATTCCATGACGAGTATAGATATATGTAACCCGTGCTCAGTCGCCCCTTGCATTGCTCCTCTAGTAACTAAGTATTAATATTAACATTCCCTAACATCTTGTCTTGCCAGACTAAGCTTCTGAAGACCCATCGCCCCATAAATCTATGTATGCAATCCTTAGGTTAAGTATTTTTATCCGCCATTGTGTTCACCTTTTTCCATTTACTTTCCACAATTGTCATACGTCTTCCCCTTGCCTCCTTCGTATCCACAGCCCACACTACGCCAATTTATTTCGTGTCTTACACCTCTTACCCCAACCAGAGATTGTATAAGATAACCTGGTTACCAGTATCTGTCATAAGTACCCCGAAACAATAACTAAGTACCCCTACGAACTGCCGCTGTGGGTGGTATTTTATATTTAATAGAAAACGCAGTTCCCAGGGCCAACTAATAGTATCCATAACCCTCTGACTGATCACATAACTCTATCTTTTCCAGACTCATATACCACCCCATAGTTGCATTCCCCGGTAGCATTTGGCTAACGTATTCTACTGCCTTTTCAAACTTCCATATCAATTGTAGCCTAATGCCACCCCCACGCCCAGGGACCTTAGGGGCAAAATTTCCCTGTAGCCCTTGAACTCCCCCCCCCCCCCCTCTCATTAAGACACCCGCGCTTCTCGACTCTTGTCCGACCTAGCCTCTCTCTCATACCTCTTGAAGATCCTTGAATTGTCCGTTACTAATGCTCTCCAACCTTTTATATATATACTCCTATCCAGCCTACCTTCACTTAGTAGGCCAGAACAACATTAGAACTTTACTAGCCCCTTGCATGCCATCTATTCTCTTACAACACATTCACAACCCTGCACCCAATGGTCGTCGGTGCGAGGCTAGCCGCCCCGCCAGTAACTAACTTCTATTGCCATACTTCCAGATAAATGTGGCAGAGTTAGCAACCCAGTCTCCACCATATCCAGCAAACCCTACAATTAACAACCAGCCGAGTAAAACCAGCTAGCTAAGGCACCTTCGGTTTTGGTATTAAAGACACTCACAGCTGTCTCATACACAGAGGGTTATTACAAACACTGGTGATATGGCAAGCCCCTAGCCACAGCCGCCGGACGACTATATCAGAGAGAGGGCGCCCAGCTCCCCCTTTTTGCCCACCCGAGGAGGGAGACCCCCACCCCCGCGGAGGTATACCTGGCCCCTGTTTTGACTTTCGAGTCATTGCCAGGTAGCACAGGAATTCTTCCTATCAATGAACTAACCATGAATGACTAACACCTTTACTAACCTCTATTAACTCACAATAAACCATTTACCTTTTTTGCATGCTCTGATCACTAAATTAGCACCTCAGCTATACCATAGAATGAAGATTGAACAATCTAGAGAGACGCTCCTATCACAGCTGTCCCAATCCTCCTCGCAAAGTAGATCCAGTCTCTCTCCCCTAAATACGTCCAGTATAGCTAAAATAGTACCTCTTACTAAGGTAAGCTGGAATCACTCCAAGAGTTTGTAACACTCAACGTTGGAGTATCACTAACTCCAATTGTTTCAACTCCAGCATCCACCACCGCCCCAACGTCATCTGCCAACAATCCAACACCTGCAGTAGACACTGCAGCAGATGCTTCTGACGAACCTGAGCCGACATCAAACCAGGACAGCCGCCCTGTTCGCCTTAGTCTCTCCCCCACTCCTCGTGCAAGAAGCCTGCTAGCACGAACAGTACGAACCCCTCGCCCCCGTTCTAACCACTCCTCTCCCTGACCTGTACGTAGAGTCCCGCCACCACAGGTTTCCGGATTTACACCAGTGAGGAACGGTGCACGGCCAACGCAGAAAAGATCTCATCTACCAGTCACAATGTCAAACAGATTTGAGATATTGGTAGAGATGGAAGACGAACCAGAAGAGACCAGGCTCGTTGGGGATTCCATCCTACGAGGACAGGTCGAAGAGTTCTGTGACAGAGTCCCAAATCAACGAAAAAGATTTTGCATCCCAGGAGCTGGACTGGACGACATTGTGGAAGCCTTCGAAGATACCACAAAGGATGCAAATGAAAATACCCTTTTTGTCATCCATGCTGGTTCAAATGACGTCATGCGCACCAGATCCGAAGAGTTGATGGAGAAATATCGCAAGATGATCCAGCACTACAAAAACAAGTCAAGGAATATCATCATCTCAGGCATTCTCCCCAAGATCGACGCACCTGATAAATTCTACGACAAGGCCTTCAGCACAAATAGCCGACTAAAATATTTGTGTCTGAGGGAAGAAGTTGAATTCATCAACCTCTGGGACAACTTCTACAACCAGCCTACTCTGTTCCGCAAGGATGGCACTCATCTAAACCCTGTGGGTTCAGCACGCATGGGTCGTCTCCTACACGAAGCAGTCCGCAGCCATGGATCAAAAAACGCCATCAGAGAAGAAGCAGCAGTGACATAAATCATCCAACGCCAAGAAAAAAACAGAGGCAACCGAGGACCACCAGCGATAAGGACCGAAGACAGCGAGGACCGAGGACAGCCATGAACATAAATGTAGATCCGACAAGAACCAAAAATATTATTAAAGAGCGTTCCGTGAGTTCTAAATAACAAATTTAAAGGTTTTCTATGCAAACGCTCGTAGCATACGCAATAAATTTTCAGATTTAGAGGAGCTAGTGTTTACAGAAAATTATGATGTGATTGGCATAACAGAATCTTGGCTCAATACAGAAGATAGAGACTTTTTAGCAGAGTATTCACTTCCCGGTTATGTAATGTTTGAGAAAAGCCGAATAAATCGAAATGGAGGTGGCGTTTTACTTTATATCAAAGACAGTCTTAACCCTACCCTCTTGTCAAAACCTCAAATTGTGAACGTCGACGCATCTTTTGTGCTAATAAAGAATAATAAAGGTACAAAAATAATACTTGCATTAATATACAGACCTCCAGCTCAATCAGTGCAAACTGACCGAGAAATTTACGAACAAATTGCAGATGTAAGTAACTCACAAGATACCGTAATTTTTGGCGACTTTAATTTACCTGTGACCAAGTGGGGCGATACTCTTACTTCACACTCCGGACATGACTTGTATACGAACTTGCAAGAGAGTTCGCTTTATCAATTTGTTCGAACGCCGACCCGTGGTAATAACGTTCTTGACATTGTACTTGCAACAAAAGAAGAATTAATAGAGAATTTGAATGTTGGTGATGAATTCAGTAACAGCGACCATCGTACGATAACTTTCACTTTAAAGTTTACTAGTAACGAACCAAATAGTAGCATCGAAAAAGTCCCTAATTTCAAGAAAGCAAACTTCCATAAACTTAGAGCTATGTTTAAAGAAACTGACTGGAGCTTTTTAATTAACAATAACGACATAAATACATCTTGGAAGTTATTCGAAACCACTTACCTAAAAGCAGTGCAAGACTGCATACCATCGAAAATAAGGCGTCCAGGCCATAATAATAAGCCCAAATGGTGGAATAAAGATATTTCAAACTGCCTGCTTGCTAAAAAATTTGCTAATGATAGATTAAAATCCTCACAAAATGACGAAGAACGGGTGAAATTTGTAGAGCTACGACGCAAAGCCAAAAAGTTAATTAAGCAAAGTAAAAAGACCCTAGAGTTACATATTGCGAATCAAAGTAAAACAAACCCGAAAGAATTCTATAGTTATATCAGAAAGAAAAAAGTAGTTACTTCAACTGTTGGACCGTTAGTCGATGAAAATGGAGAATACACCAAAGACGAAGTACAAATGAGTAATGCCCTCAATACCTTCTTTGCATCAGTTTTTACAACAGAAGACCTCCGTGATATCCCTACACCATCGCCGATTCAGATTGATAATTCAGATGTTCTAAGTAATATCACCGTTACAGAGAGAGAAGTATTGAATTGTTTAGATAAACTCAAGGTAAATAAAACGCCTGGACCTGATACAATCTCGCCTAGAGTTCTGAAGGAAGCTAAGGATGAGCTCTCCAAACCACTGACATTACTATTCAATAAATCCTTGCAGTCTGGAACTATGCCTGATCAGTGGAAGCTAGCCAACGTAACACCGATATTCAAAAAAGGCAGCAAATCCCTACCCAGTAACTATCGTCCAATTAGCTTAACCTCAGTTGTATGTAAAATGCTAGAAACGGTCATAAGAGACAGACTCGTAAATCACTTAGAGGAAAATAACATACTTAAAGATACTCAACACGGCTTTCGTAAAAAACGTTCCTGTTTAACAAACCTCTTAGACTTCTTCCACGATATCCTCAACCTCTACGATGAGAGTAAAGCTGTAGATATTATATACCTTGATTTTCAAAAGGCCTTTGACAAAGTTCCCCACAAACGTTTACTGCTAAAACTAAAAGCGCATGGAATACAAGACGGTGTGTTGAAATGGATAGAAAATTGGCTCAGCGACAGAAAGCAAAGAGTAGTCATAAACGGTAAGGCATCTAAATGGACCAATGTAAGTAGCGGGGTACCCCAGGGATCGGTACTAGGACCAATTCTCTTTCTAATTTACATCAACGACATAGATGAGGGCCTCACCTGTACAATCTCAAAATTTGCTGACGATACAAAAATTGCAAATAGCGTACTCTCAAAAGAACAAGTTGACGATATGCAACAAAATCTAGATAAATTGTCATGTTGGGCCCAAATTTGGCAAATGAGTTTCAATGCGGATAAATGTAAAGTACTACATATCGGATACCTAAATGAGAAAGCAAACTATTCGATGAATGGCACTCAGCTTAAGAATGTAAACAGAGAAACCGATCTGGGAGTAACAATATCGAGTAACCTAAAACCGAGTCAACAATGTTCAGAAGTTGTTAAGAAGGCAAACAAAATAATTGGATTTATAGGCAGGTCATTTGAGCATAAATCCAAAGAAGTTATCCTAACCCTTTACAATTCCTTAGTCCGCCCTCTTCTGGAACACTGCGTTCAATCCTGGTGCCCTTATTACCAAAAAGATATAAACAAGCTAGAACGAGTTCAACGTAGAGTTACCAAAATGATACCTAGCCTAAAGAACAAACCATACGAAGAGCGTCTTAGAGAATTAAATCTATTTCCTTTAACCCAGCGCAGATTAAGAGGTGACTTAATTCAAGTGTTCAAAATCATCAAAGGCATCGACAATATGAACTGTAGTAAGTACTTCACTATCGACCAATCTAATTACACGCGGGGAAACGGTTGCAAAATTATTGGTAAATCTTTTAACTCGCACGAATCTAAGAATTTCTTCTTCAATCGAGTTGTCAACTTGTGGAATGGGCTTCCCCGAAACGTTATAGACTGCATCACCGTTGATTCATTTAAACTCCGCCTAGACAAATATCTCGCTTCAAACCCGCGACTGACTGCGTTTGTAAATGAATAACTTTATTTTATCCCCCCCTCAGTTACTAACCCATCTGTCCCCTACTAACTTCCTAATCCTGCCACGGACATTAGTTCCAGGGCAGTAATTCCCTTTCCAATGTTCCCTTACCCACTCTAAACCACTGTTTGGACACTTGATCCTCAGTGTTTTGGAGGACAAGCAACCTAGAAGGGTCACTAGATCTGTTGTTGCTTCATTTCCTTTGTACTCTTTTGTACTCCTTTGTACTCCTTTGTACTCCTTTGTACTAAGGCTCAGTTATATGAAAATATAAAGGCTTCCTATCGCCCTGTGCCACAACAGTAAATACCATCTTACCTAGTCCCCATATCTATTGAGAGCTCAATTAAGTCCATAAGACTCGAGATCCCTACTGTCTACAGGGTCCAGAACCGAGCCTATAAATCTAACTCCCGCCCCCAGTCAAATCAGTTGAAAGCTAGACACCAACCAGGGGTCACTACCCTGCAGTTAATTTCTAGCTCTGCCCTTGTGTTGTTCCGGAGTGAGATCCCAGAACCGGCAGACTCCGTGGCAGATTTGGATAGAAGGACCTGCCCACGTATTGAAGAACTTCACACATATGGCCCCCCTGGACGGCCGCGGAACCAGTCGTTAGCCCCCAACATCATGGACGCAAGATAACCAGGACCAGACCCATCAGATACTACCCAAGATTCCCTTTAGCAGTACTACATATTACTGTGCTGTTTTAGATTCACTAATTAATATTTCTACGAAGTGGCTAAGACCTTGCCCAGTGTAATTCATACTTAACCATTCCATTTGGGACGTACTAAGCGATCAGTGCTCTTTAATTAACAGGCGACCTTGACTCTCGTAATTACTTTATTCAGATATTAAAACTCTAGTGATATCTAACGTTCGCCCACTGATTTGCGTTCTATGTATTTCTGAGACAAGGATATAAAACTTAGATCAGTACCCCCTGAGGTTACTAGAATTCCCGTGCTCTAAAAATACGTGTGTCTAATCTAGTCTGTGAACTACTACTTGTGCGCCAGAGCTACCAGTAATAAATCTAACAGTGAATATGAATCTATAAGTAACATTGATGGTCTTCGGTATATAAACCTGTGAAATCAAAGCCAGTGATCAGAAGATTAATACCTGAACGTTGGAAGTGGGAGACTAGGCTCCATCCAGATCCACTTATGCTAGTGTTGTTCAATTCTATTATATTGTCTTACACAAGTATTCTGCAGTGGTATATCAATAAACGTGATCATGTAACTTGCTACCACGTGTTTCTTTGTGTTCTCTATTCCTCATATCTTGTATTGTGCATGCAGCCTTATATACCCAGTCAATTTAGAACTCACATTACCCAAGTTAAACCTGTAGAAAAACAGGGCATAACACTTTGACCTTTATATGTCTCAACATTAATTATTTTCCTTTTCACTTGGAGTGCAACTACCTCACCAAATGTTGTGAAGTTTGCATGAAAAGTAAAGAAAATAGCATATTGACCTTTTATTTGACCTTGACCTGTGACCTTGACCTTTCGTATGAAATTGAAGTTTATTGTATGACCTTGGCCTAGGTATTCCAAATATACATGGTAAGCCTTGTGAGAATCTAACAGTTACTATAAGGAATACTAGTAAAAACCCTATTTTGACCTTTGACCTTACCCTTTACAATATGTATCTAAAATTTGTGCAATACGATATCAAGGTTACCAGTAACTTGTACTGTATAGTTAGAATGAAGACATTTGAATAAAAACTAAAATTAAATAGTATGAGTTGACCTTTCACCTTGACCTGTGACCTTGACCTTTATGTAGGAGTAAAATTTTGTTTCCATTGACATTGCCCAGGATAATCAAATAAGCATGACTAATTTCATTAAAGCCCATCAGTTAGTTTTTATATATATTTATATAATAGTTGACCTTGACCTTTGACCTTGACCTTGGTGATATGTCTCAAAATGTATTATTTTCCTTTTAATTTAAAGTGCAACATATTGCCAAATTTTGTGAAGTTTGAATGAAAAGTAATGAAATTAGCATATTGACCTTTTATTTGACCTTGACCTGTGAACTTGACCTTTCATATGGAATTGTATAGTTTCTTGTATGACCCTGTCCTAAGTATTCTGAATATACACGATAAATCTTGAGAGAATCTAAAAGTTAATATAAGAAATACTAGTAAAAAAAAAAAAATTGACCTTTGACCTTGACCTTACCCTTCAGAATATATATCTAAAATTCGGTCAATAAGGTATCGAGGTTACCAGTAACTTGTATAGTGAAATTCAAGACATTTGAGTAAAAACTAAGACACATGAAATATTGACCTTATTTTTAACCTTGACCTTTGACCTTAACCCTTAAGTTAAATTGAAAATTTCTTTTAGACTGACCTTCGCATTGACCAAATGAATACAGTCCGCCCTCAGGTAACATGGGTATATCGTACCGGCCCCAGAGAACGTTACGCAAACACGCGTTACATAAAGCAAAGGTTAAATGGGAAAAATTCAAATTCGTTCTGGCCACTTCCCCAACGTCCCCTTTTTTGATCATTTACCACCCGATTTATCTATTTATTTGTCAGTATTATTACGTTGGCAACATACCTTCATACTAGGGGTTAATAATATATCCAATTAAGACCATTGGTACTATGAGATGCCATATATATGACACAAAAACAATGCCACGCATCTTTAGCACAACAAAAACAAACCACATGTCGTCTGCAAGTGAGGCAGGCGGCGGCAGCTTTGCTAAACTTGCCAACAATCTACCGCCTTAATTAGAGTTATTGTTTAACCCTTTCTCTGCGGGCTTATTTGCGCTATTTAGGACATATTCAGGCACTCCTGAATGATTAATCAAGCATCTGCATTAAATTAACTGTATTTTGCCGAAAACTAGGCGAAAATAGCTTCAAAATGAGACCAGAACGAGCTTCGTAGGTGGCGGGGTTCACCCGCAGTGTTGCCATAGACATTCGGGAAAACTCGCTAATTATTAGCTCTCGCTCGCTCGGCAACACTGTTGTGAGACACCCGCGCGAGACACAGTCTCCCTCAGTGAGCGGCTGGCTGCTCTGAGGGTCGGAGGGAGGTCCCTCATGCTCCCGCCCACTGACACTCGATTTCTACGGCTTTTACAGGCTTTTAAAGCCTGGAAATTGCTGTAAATTACCTATGCATTCCAGAACATCACCCGCAGGGAAAGGGTTAATGGATTTTTCTTTGGCTTTTACTATTATAAATATTATTTGGTAAAATTAAATTCAATTCCATAGAGTATAATTATAATAACATTTTACTGCATACAGAAATAACTCTGGTTTGAGACTCCCTACTGATACGGCCGACATAGCCACACAAGAACAAGTACACACACACACACACACAAACTGACACAGCAAATCACACACACGATTTCGGTCACTCGGAAAATCATCTGATGAATCTCGGCGCTTCAAATTCATTTGCATTGGAAGTATATTCGTCGTATAAGACCACCCATGGTTTTGGAGGGTTTTGGAGGCTTAGAAATGTGTCTTATACGCCGGTATATACGGGTCTGCTGAGTCTGACATCACCGGCCGAGAGACGCCGAGAGATGCCGACCAGCCGCCACCCGCCACAAGCGTTACCTAAACAAAACCGTGCTAGATGCTGACTCGGCACATTTGGGGTACCCGTGTTAGAGCAAAACCGCGGCACCTAAAGGCGCGTTACCCGAGGGCCGACTGTATACCTGTGAAATTTGGTTAAAATCCATCGAACGGTCTAGGAGGAGTTTCCGGAAGGACGACGACGACGACGACAGACAAGCTGACTGATGGTGCACAGTATACGGGGGGGGATCTGTGTGCGCGATACCACTCTGCTTCGCAGAGTTGATAAATATACATATATCACAATTAACACTTTATACACAACTTAAATTACTACATTACATACAATCAAAGTCTTTTTGATTCTCTGTCCTCACAACTCAGTGTCCTCAACTTAAATGCTTCTTCTGAAATCACTGTGTTGGGTGATTTTAATGTCCATAATGTTGAATGGCTCACTCATTCAGCCAGGACTGATGATGCTGGTCTTGAATGTGAGCTATTTGCAGACTCATTTAATCTCATTCAACTAGTCAACCAACCCACCCGTGTACCAGATAATCCTAATCATAATTCCCACCTACTGGACTTATTTTTAACAACCAATTCAGAAAATTATGATGTTACAGTGAGGTCCCCACTTGGATCTTCTGATCACTGTCTGATACAGGCCACCTGTGTATCACCTACCACACCTTCCCACTCTGAACCTGTTTTGGTGACTAAATGGCATTACGATAGGGCAGACTGGGAGGGTCTTCAAGGTTTCTTTATTGATATTCCCTGGACCTCTTTCTTTTCTAATGATGCACACTCCACCTTGAGCCACATACAAGATTTTGTAAAAATTGGAATGGAAACTTTTATTCCTCATCAAAAGTACAGTAAAAGATCTAATTCACCTAAATGGTTTGACCATAATTGTGCTAGAGTAACTGAACAAAAAGCAATAGCCTACAATGCATACACAAGATCAAAAACACATGAAGCCTTTAATTACTTTAGAAACATCAGAAATCATGCCAAAACTGTATTAAACCTAACTAAATCAAACTTTCTCCATAAGCAGGCAAATAAACTTCTAAATAATCCAAATGATAACAAAATATTTTGGTCTACTCTTAACTCATTCAAATCCAACTTCACTACTGCTTCATCCATTCCACCATTAAAATCTCCGACTGGCAATCTTGTAAGTGACCCACGAGGTAAAGCTAACCTTCTTGCAGATATTTTCTCCACCAACTCAACCTTAGATGAAATAAATCAAGATGTCCCTGTACTTAATTTTAATTCACCTGAAATTCCCTCACTTAAGATCCACACCAGACATGTCAAAACTATTTTGCAGAATCTCTCAGTAGATAAGGCTCCTGGTCCAGATGAAATTCCTCCAATAGTACTTAAGAATTGCTCCTTGGTGCTCGCTCCTGTATTGGCAAAATTTTTCCGTCTGTGTACTCATACCTCATGCTTCCCAGTACCCTGGAAAGAAGCAAACATCCATCCAGTTCCTAAAAAAGGTGCCTCTTCTGATCCATCAAACTACAGACCAATAGCTATAACTTCCACTCTTGGCAAAGTTTTTGAAATTATATTAAATAATCACATAATTAAGCATCTGGAGAATAATAAATTAATCAGTGATAGGCAATATGGTTTTAGACGATGTCGATCAACTGCAGACATTCTTTGCCTTCTTACGCATCAAATCAACCAAGCTACAGACCAACATGGTGAAACACATACAATAGCACTGGATATATCAAAGGCATTTGATAGAGTCTGGCATCAATCCTTATTGTCGAAGATGTCACACTACGGCCTTGCATCATTAGTTCCACTAATTTCTTCTTATCTTCATAACAGAAAAATACGTGTAATGGTAGATGGCCTTTATTCTCAATTTCACTCAATAAATGCTGGTGTTCCCCAGGGATCAGTTTTGGCCCCAACTCTGTTCCTCATTCATATCAATGATCTCATATCTACCACTCATAATCCAATACATTCCTACGCAGATGACTCAACACTCCACAGTTCCTTCACATTTACCAATTCTTTCACCCAACCCGATCTTATAAATTCAAAAATAAACACTGCAATTTCTCTGAACCAGGACCTTTCTAGAATTAATGAATGGGGACAAGAGAATCTAGTTTCCTTTAATGCACAGAAAACCAAGTACATTCAATTTTCTAACCGACAGAATCTCACTGACTCCCATATATTTTTTAATGATGTAAATATTCCCACTTCCCCTAGTATTGACATTCTCGGTGTAACATTAACTACTAACTTGAGCTGGACACATTATGTTAGAAGCATTGCTAAGAATGCCTCTAAAAAACTGGGACTCCTGTACAGAGTTCGAGAATTCTTCACTGACGAGCAGTTGGCCGTAATATATAAAAGTCATGTGCGCTCTCAGATGGATTACTGTTCACCTCTGTGGGGTGGAAGTGGAGTGGTTGCATTGAGGCAGTTGGACAAAATTCAAAATAAAGCTATTAGATTAATCAATAACCCTGCAATCACACAGGACCTTCCTACATTAGCCATACGAAGAAACGTTGCATCCCTTGCATTATTCTACAGATATTTTCACAGCAATTGTTCCGAGGAACTTGCTTCAATTGTGCCGCCTCTCCACATCTTTCCCCGTAGAACTAGGGCAGCTGAGAGCGCCCATGAATTTACACTTTCTCCTCCACAATGCAGAACTTCTGCTTATCAGAATTCATTTATCCCCAGAGCTACTACTCATTGGAATTCACTTCCCTCGAATTGCTTTCCACAAACTTACAATCAACAAATGTTTAAATCCAGTTGTTACAAACATTTTATGAATGGAGGATGCCTTTAGGCACATGGACCTTTTTGTTTTATCTGTGTTTTTCCTTCCTCCGTTCATTGTCTCTTAAAAAAAAAAAAAAAAAAAAAAAAAACACACACACACACACACACACACACACACTCATGTTCATATAATAGTATGCAGGCACTCTCGTTAGCAGCCAGGATCAGTCTGTTGATTCCTTAGGATAAGATCTAGGTTAAGTCTGTATTTTCAGCCCCATTGGCTGCCGGCTTGAAATAAACCGATTATTATTTTTATAATTATTATTATTATTTGTATTACAATTATTATTGTTATATACCACTCTTGTACAGTACACACACACACACACACACATTATTATTGTTATATACCACTCTTGTACAGTACACACACACACACATTATTATTGTTATATACCACTCTTGTACAGTACACACACACACACACACACACACACATTATTATTGTTATATACCACTCTTGTACAGTACACACACACACACACACATACATTATTATTTATATACCACTCTTGTACAGTACACACACACACACACACACACATACATTATTATTGTTATATACCACTCTTGTACAGTACACACACACACACACACACACACACATTATTATTGTTATATACCACTCTTGTACAGTACACACACACACACACACACATACATTATTATTGTTATATACCACTCTTGTACAGTACACACACACACACATTATTATTGTTATATACCACTCTTGTACAGTACACACACACACACACATTATTATTGTTATATACCACTCTTGTACAGTACACACACACACACACATTATTATTGTTATATACCACTCTTGTACAGTACACACACACACACACACATATTCATGTACAAACACCATTTTTGTAACACATGTACACACAAACACAGACTCTTGTACACACACACAAACTCATGTACACAAATACACACTTGTGTACATATAAACACACAGTCTTGTACACACACACACACACACACACACACACACACACTGTACACATATAACTGCTGTACCAACATTTACCTGACCGTCTCTCAGGAAGATATTGTACAATCAACAAATAAAGTACAATCAACAAATAAAGTACAATCAACAAATAAAGTACAATCAACAAATAAAGTACAATCAACAAATAAAGTACGGTTACACTGCCTCTGAATGGAAAGGTGTATGCCTCATGTGTTAGAAGTGCAATGACGTATGCCTCAGAAACATGGGCCGTTAAAGTAGAGGATGTCAACAGAATGGAGCGTAATGAGATGAGAATGGTGAGATGGATGTGTGGGGCCAGGCTACAGGATAGAATAACAAATGCTGGCGGGTGCCCAACCCCGAAAGGGGTTGAAATAGGGGAGCTATCCCCCCACCAAAGGCGGCTTTCTATGGCCTTTCCTAGCTGATGCTGAGAGGATTGGGTTCTAGTCATGTGGTGATGAGCTGGTCTATCAGAGTGAGAACTGAGCGATCTCTGCCATACCCATAGCTTACTCTGACTGTTCCTTTTACTTATATATTTTCTAGATCTCAAGTAACGGCATCTCTTCCGTGGATTGACCTCCCAATCTACCAAGATTGGAAGCCAAAGCGTCACATTTTTCCTTTGCCCCTCAACTTTCTCTTCATAATTGCTGAGGGGCACAGGGCCCTGGGTGGGGCTTTGGTTTCCTGGGCGTTTCCAAACCCTCCTCAGCTCCCCGCCATGGAGTGGCTTCGGTCACCCAGGCATTATTGTGGTAGGCAGGGAGGGGTCTTTGGGGGTGCTCGGTTATGGCCTTGGCCTTGCTCGGAGCCTTGGGGCTGTTCGGCCAGGCAGCTTGGGGAACAACAACAACAACAAATGTTGAGCTGAGGAGATGTTTAGGTATAAAGAGTATTAGCGAGGTGATGCGTACAAGTAGACTGGGATGGTATGGACATGTGGAGAGAATGGATGAACAAAATTGGGTGAAAAAATGCAGGTTTGTGATTGTGGAGGGAGCTGCACCAAGGGGTGGACCGAGGAAGACCTGGGATCGGACTATACGCGCCGATCTCAAATCCAAGAACTTGACAAGTGAAGCAGCCCTTAACAGGGTTGCCTGGAACGCCGCCATTAGGACAAGAGACTGAAACTGCACGTATGTGTGGAACACTCAGTCTTAAAATGTTAAGTATGTATGTATGTATGTATTAATGGACAGTGAAGTGTTTGTGTGGTATAATGAAGTACAGCCATGGATACTTGAACCCTTCCTAATGATATAAATAACATGGTGAGCATTAATGGGGGAAGGGTTTAGTTATTGCTGGTTATAATTATCTTTTATTTTTAGTTTCCTTCCTAGACCTCCATCATCCATCAAGCTTAAAAAAACATCCCAAAGATCCCCCTTCTAGGTAAATTTGTACATTTTTCAGTAGAAAAATGCCGGTTCCTCCTAAATTACAGGCTCGCTATCGCTCGCCAGGAAAAATATTGCCACCTAAATGGCACGATAGGTCTTAATATTGACTAAAAAATGGGGCGAAAGGTCTTGAAATCGCCAAACTAATTGGCCAAAAGTCTTATAATCTGGGGTTGGGGCTAAACATGAAGGAGAAGGAGGGCCAGAAAAAACAACCATCCCCCCCTTAACTCATGAATCCCAGTAATTTGATTCTAGTGGCTGCAACAGTTTGATTCTAGTGGCTGCAACAGTTTGATTCTAGTGGCTGCAACAGTTTATCAAATAATGAATCCCAGTAATTTGATTCTAGTGGCTGCAACAGTTTGATTCTAGTGGCTGCAACAGTTTGATTCTAGTGGCTGCAACAGTTTATCAAATAATGAATCCCAGTAATTTGATTCTAGTGGCTGCAACAGTTTGATTCTAGTGGCTGCAACAGTTTGATTCTAGTGGCTGCAACAGTTTATCAAATAAATTCGCCAGTGTATAATAACTGCTTACAAAAAAATTATCCAGAAATGTGTGTCCGATACTCTACATGCAAATATTAGCTCAGTCTATTCAAATTATTTCACATACAACTTGATCAATGTTGACTCTGTAAAAGTTATCATTGCAAAAGACAACAAGTGACGAGACAATAATATTTACCCCTTCTGGCACGTGCCGGCGACCTCTTTTTAGTTTTATTCTTGCTCTATTTAGGCGATTTTGTGCAGCTTGCAAAGGATCTGTGGTAGTAAAAAGGGTTAAGTGAGATAGTTCGAAGCCTGTTAATTGCAGGAGGTCCATTTTAAATCAAATAAAATAGTATAATACCAATCAGAATAATGTTACTGAAATGTACTGAAAGGGTTGAAGGTTAACTTATTATTTTACTTTACAATAGCTGTGAAATAAAGTTTGCTAATATATGGATGTTATTTTTCTCAGCCAAGTTTATACATCCATGAGAAGTACAGTATTATGTAAAGAATACTGTGAAATCTTCAAACAACCAGTGCAATCAGTGACAAGTTGTAGTCTGAGAGTGATTATGTTGTTCACTGTGTTCCTCTCTCACTATATAACCAAATGTATGGATGTGTTGTAGTCTGAGAGTTACTATGTTGTTCACTGTGTTCCTCTCTCACTATATAACCAAATGTATGGATGTGTTGTAGTCTGAGAGTTACTATGTTGTTCACTGTGTTCCTCTCTCACTATATAACCAAATGTGTGGATGTGTTGTAGTCTGAGAGTTACTATGTTGTTCACTGTGTTCCTCTCTCACTATATAACCAAATGTGTGGATGTGTTGTAGTCTGAGAGTTACTATGTTGTTCACTGTGTTCCTCTCTCACTATATAACCAAATGTGTGGATGTGTTGTAGTCTGAGAGTTACTATGTTATTCACTGTGTTCCTCTCTCACTATATAACCAAATGTGTGGATGTGTTGTAGTCTGAGAGTTACTATGTTGTTCACTGTGTTCCTCTCTCACTATATAACCAAATGTGTGGATGTGTTGTAGTCTGAGAGTTACTATGTTGTTCACTGTGTTCCTCTCACTATATAACCAAATGTGTGGATGTGTTGTAGTCTGAGAGTTACTATGTTGTTCACTGTGTTCCTCTCACTATATAACCAAATGTATGGATGTGTTGTAGTCTGAGAGTTACTATGTTGTTCACTGTGTTCCTCTCTCACTATATAACCAAATGTGTGGATGTGTTGTAGTCTGAGAGTTACTATGTTGTTCACTGTGTTCCTCTCACTATATAACCAAATGTATGGATGTGTTGTAGTCTGAGAGTTACTATGTTGTTCACTGTGTTCCTCTCTCACTATATAACCAAATGTGTGGATGTGTTGTAGTCTGAGAGTTACTATGTTGTTCACTGTGTTCCTCTCTCACTATATAACCAAATGTGTGGATGTGTTGTAGTCTGAGAGTTACTATGTTGTTCACTGTGTTCCTCTCACTATATAACCAAATGTATGGATGTGTTGTAGTCTGAGAGTTACTATGTTGTTCACTGTGTTCCTCTCTCACTATATAACCAAATGTGTGGATGTGTTGTAGTCTGAGAGTTACTATGTTGTTCACTGTGTTCCTCTCTCACTATATAACCAAATGTGTGGATGTGTTGTAGTCTGAGAGTTACTATGTTGTCCACTGTGTTCCTCTCTCACTATATAACCAAATGTGTGGATGTGTTGTAGTCTGAGAGTTACTATGTTGTTCACTGTGTTCCTCTCTCACTATATACCCAAATGTGTGGATGTGTTGTAGTCTGAGAGTTACTATGTTGTTCACTGTGTTCCTCTCTCACTATATACCCAAATGTGTGGATGTGTTGTAGTCTGAGAGTTACTATGTTGTTCACTGTGTTCCTCTCTCACTATATAACCAAATGTGTGGATGTGTTGTAGTCTGAGAGTTACTATGTTGTTCACTGTGTTCCTCTCACTATATACCCAAATGTATGGATGTGTTGTAGTCTGAGAGTTACTATGTTGTTCACTGTGTTCCTCTCTCACTATATAACCAAATGTGTGGATGTGTTGTAGTCTGAGAGTTACTATGTTGTTTTCTGTGTTCCTCTCTCACTATATAACCAAATGTGTGGATGTGTTGTAGTCTGAGAGTTACTATGTTGTTCACTGTGTTCCTCTCTCACTATATAACCAAATGTGTGGATGTGTTGTAGTCTGAGAGTTACTATGTTGTTCACTGTGTTCCTCTCTCACTATATAACCAAATGTGTGGATGTGTTGTAGTCTGAGAGTTACTATGTTGTTCACTGTGTTCCTCTCTCACTATATAACCAAATGTGTGGATGTGTTGTAGTCTGAGAGTTACTATGTTGTTCACTGTGTTCCTCTCTCACTATATAACCAAATGGGTGGATGTGTTGTAGTCTGAGAGTTACTATGTTGTTCACTGTGTTCCTCTCTCACTATATACCCAAATGTATGGATGTGTTGTAGTCTGAGAGTTACTATGTTGTTCACTGTGTTCCTCTCTCACTATATTCCCAAATGTATGGATGTGTTGTAGTCTGAGAGTTACTATGTTGTTCACTGTGTTGTTCACTGTGTTCCTCTCTCACTATATTCCCAAATGTATGGATGTGTTGTAGTCTGAGAGTTACTATGTTGTTCACTGTGTTCCTCTCTCACTATATAACCAAATGTGTGGATGTGTTGTAGTCTGAGAGTTACTATGTTGTTCACTGTGTTCCTCTCTCACTATATAACCAAATGTGTGGATGTGTTGTAGTCTGAGAGTTACTATGTTGTTCACTGTGTTCCTCTCTCACTATATAACCAAATGCAGTAACTACGGTACAGTCTAAATCAATAGTTCATGATAACCTTGATGATAAATTGTGTGATATCTAGAGAGAGGGAAAATGACTCGACACGTCTATGATGTGAAACAATAATTATGTAATAGTCAAGGGCGACTAGAAATACATGAAAACTATCAAGGAAAACTGCATCGTTACTTAAAAGTACCAGTATACAGTTTTTAAGTAAGATTTTCGGTTAACTATATATTTTGACAATAGATTAGCACTCCCTACATTTTTTATAAGACACTGAATTAATTCCAGCCCTTGACCATTTAATGTTGTTTGTCTTAACAGTAGGTGATTTTATTCAATAAAGGATATACTGTATCTCTAGTGCTATGAAGATACAATTATACCTGGAGTAAGTCGCGTATTAGGATGACTTATTTTCTTAGATCCTAATTAACACTAGATACCTTTACAGGAGGTAATAAACAACTCCAGTAAATAATGTGGGTTTGACAACCCAAAGGGTAAGGAAAGAAAACCATATATTTAATAGTGGTTCCATAGTCAATGACGTGAGAGCCTAATCAAGTATTAGGGCTCCCCGGGGCCCCTAGGGTCACCCAGAGAATGCTTAACCTAACCCAAATAAATTAAAAAGAACATCCCAGGGGATACCCCTTACATAGTTCCTAGGGAACGTCATCGAATCGGATACCACTGAGAAAAAAAGAAAAAAAAAATATAGCATAAGGATATACGAATTCACAGCACGCCCATATACAGGCAGGCTTACCATGCGCAGGTATTCTAGCTCACTCTCGAGCTTGATTCTGTCTCATACTGAATAGCAAGTTGTACATGTGCATGGGACGTGGGAGGTGGGAGGGCCGTAGACGTCATTGACTACGGAACCACTATTAACTTAAGAAACGCGAAAATGCCCTAGGCTAGGGTACTTGTACTTATGTATACTTATACTTATACTTATGTGGGCTTCCAAGTAAAAAGATTTAGAGAAAACGGGGGTTTACTACATACAGTAAACTCCCTTTTATCCAAAATCCGAATATCCAACAAATTTCAGTTAACCAAAGTTTTTGCTATCTCTATTTGTCACTAGTTTTCACTTATTTAAGCCTTTCTGAGTGTTTAATTGCATCAATTTAAGCCCTCTGAAGTAGACATAGCTTGAATTAGATGATAATTTGAAGTTAACCCTTTTCCTGCGGGGTGTATTGGGCTATTTAGGGCATATTCAGGCACTCCTGAATGATAAATCAAGCATCTGCATTAAATGAACTGTATTCTGCCGAAAACTAGGCGAAAATAGCTTCAAAATGAGACCAGAACGGACCTCGTAGGTGGTCTGGTTCACCCGCAGCGGTGCCATAGAAACGCAGGAAACCCGCTATTTGTTAGCACTCGCTCGCTTGGCAACACTGTTGTGAGAGACAGTGAGAGACCCGCGCGAGACACAGTCTACCTCAGTGGGCCGGTGGCTGCTCTGAGGTTCGGAGGTGGGCCCCTCACGCTCCCGCCCACTGACACTCGATTTTTACGGTTTTTACAGGCTTTTAACCTCTCCGCTGCACAGGTGGGGTAGTGGCCACCCCTCCCTGTGCGGAGGAGATTTAGACTGTTTCCTACACTCAAATCGTCATCGTACATAAATATCATTAATACTTATCCATATGCGCCTATTTTACGTTGATTATAAAGATATTAACCTGTTACAGCAATAAAACAAGTGGAAACAGCGTTTGGATGGTCAAAATCGGCAAATTAGATCGGGAGTTACATAACTGAAGGCTGAGCCAGCCTGCCAGCCTACCACCCCTTACGACGTCTGGAGCGATACTGTCGTGTTGTTCCCTCTCTTTCTCTCTTTCATTTGCTGTGTAGCACATACAAGCACAGCTTGCTTATGAATTGCTATTGATAGCACGAAAATATATCGACGAAAAACGGGAATAAGAGAGAGAATAGGTGATAATTGAGGGGGGGGGGGGGAAGGAGGGGATGTGGAGGAGTGATATTTGGCATGGCCAAGGGGCAGTAAAAAAAAAAAAAAAAAAAAAAAACGTAAATATATAACGGTATATATATATATATATATATATATATATATATATATATATATAAATATATATATATATATATATATATATATATATATATATATATATATATATATATATATATAAATATAAAGTGATACTGGGCTGGTTTAAATGTTTTTTTTTTAGGCCTTTGATTATATAAGGAGTTCCGCAGCACAGCGGTAAAACTCTTATTAGTGTTTCAGCACTTGCTGGGTTAAAGCCTGGAAATTGCTGCAAATTGCCAGGACGTTCCAGAACGTCACCCTCAGCGAAAGGGTTAAACAAAAAATAGAAATGGTTTTATATGCATTGAAAACAGTATATTTGGCCATTTGTAAACATATTTAGCTCTATATAGAGGGACTCTCATTTATCCGTAAAAATCGCTTATCCAAAATTTCAAAAGACTTTTGGATAAAAGGGAGTTTACTGTATAATGGTTTAACGTCATTTTGCAATGTAACGGCTCAGACTGGGTTGCCTTTCAGTACAGTAGTTGGAGTGTACTGTAGTACAATAAAGTCCCGCCACAGCGCACTGCCCCACCAAGTCATCACTGTGGCTGATATTGGTATAGTGCTAACCGTGCTTTAGCAAGACTCAACAGAGTCTCCCTGCAGCAATTGCACCTGCAGTATCTGCAACTACACCAGCCTTAACAGAGTTACAAAAAGACAGCACCATAACAAGACTCTATGGTATACTAGGCAATTGGATTATAGATCAGTAAAGTCCTCCTCCAACATGCAAACACTGTTGCCGACACAGGTGTGGTGCCAAACAGCGCCCAGGTAAGACTCAGTCCCCTGTGGCACCTATCCGCACCCCACCAGCCTCGGCAGTGCCATACCAAGACATTGCTAAGATAAAGACTTTATTGCATAGTAATGGCTATTGGTCCACAAGTCTATCGCCATCCCTCTATTAGTCGCCTTGTACGACACTCAGCAGGATGTGTCAGACATATTCTTTTTTCTTCCACCATTAGATAAAGGCCCCCTTACCCCCTGGGGGATATATATACTGTATATATATATTCTATCTACAGTATCTATCTATTGCCTGATGCCGTGATCCCCAAAGGGGTGGCCACGAACGAAACGCCCCCATGCACCTCTGTCCCCAGTCAGTGGACGTCCCTTCTTCCAACCAGTACCGCCTTCATCCATATACTTCTTCATTCCATCCTTCCACCTCTCTCTCAGTTTACCTCTCCCTCTCTGTCCTTCCACCTCACTCTCGTACACCCTCTTGTTCATTCTCTCATTTCCCATACATTCCATATGGCCGAACCATCTCAAGGTGTTCTTTTTCACACATTCCAGCACATCTACCTCCACACCACACCTCCCTCTTACTTTCTCATTATTCTGTCTATCCCTCCATGTAACTCCGCACACACTTCTCAAGTAACTCATTTCCACCCCTCTCACTCTTGGTCTGAGTCTCGCCACCAACGTCCATGCTTCGCTTCCGTAAGTCAGTGTCAGGATTACCACACTGTCAGCAAGGACTTCTTCACTTCCATGCTGACCACCCTATTTTTTTCTTGTTACTGCTTTCAGCGTTCCTACAACCCTCTTCCTCTGTTGCACCCTCCCCCGCACTTCTTCATCCATAGTCCCATCCTTACTCATTACACTGCCCAGATACTTAAATGAGCTGACAATCTCCATAGCCTTACCATTCAACTTTACCTCACACTCTGTGGCTTCACCCCTTTCGAAGACCATAACCTTGCTCTTCCCCGCATTTACCTTTAGATTCCGTTTTTGGCACACAGTTCCAAACTGTTATGCCCTGTTTTTCTACAGGATTAACTTGGGTAATGTGAGTTCTAACTGACTGGGTATAGAAGGCTGCATGCACAAAACAAGGTATGAGGAATAGAGAACACGAAATAAACACACGGTAACACGACACACGATCACTTTTATTTAGGGACACACTTCTATATGTTGTTTGATGATGATTAATCTGACGCATAAGAGGATATGAATATTCGTACAAGACAATTGATAGAAGTTAAACAAACTAGCATTAAGTGGATCTGGATGGAGCCTAGTCTCCCTCTTCCAACGTTCAGGTATTAATCTTCTGATCACTGGCTTTATTCACAAGTTTATATATTGGAGACCATAAATACTTACAGATTCATATTCAATGTTAGATTTATCACTAGTAGCTCTGGTGCACAAGGAGTAATTCATAGACTAGATTAGACACACATATTTTAGAGCACGGGAATTCTAGTAACCTGAGGGGGTACTGATCTAAGTTTTATATTCTTGTATCCGAAACACATAGAACGCAAATCAGTGGGCGAACATCAGATATCACTAGGGTTTCACGGTTATGTATTAATATCTGGATATATGAGTAATTACGAGAGTTAATATCGCCTGTTAATTAATGAACACTGATACGCTTAGCACTTCCTAATGGAATGGTCATATATGAATTACACTGGGAAAAAGATATAGCCACTTCGTAGAAATATTAATAAGTGAATCTCTACATAGCACTGTAACACTGTAGTACTGATGGAGTGAATCTTGGGTCGTATTTGATTGGTCTGGTCCTGGTTATCTTGCGTGAGGTTGGGAGCTAGCGACTGGTTCCACGGCCGTCCAGATGGTCCATATGTAGAAGTTCTCAAGACGGATCTCTTGGCGATCGTTGCTGGCTACACTCTTATATACCCACTGGTTTATGTGAAGGTTATAAGGTGCACGTAGATGTCTTTTACGTGGACAGATGCTTCTATCTCAATCTGCCACGGAGTCTGCCGGCTCTGGAACTCAATTCTCAGGAACAACACAAGGGCAGAGCTAGAGGTCAACTTAAGGGGCCAGCCACTGGTTGGTGTCTATCTTTCAACTGATTTTACTGGGGGCTGGAGCTTGGTTTATAGGCTCGGTTTTGGACCCTGTAGGCCATAGGGATCTCGAGTTTTTATGGATTTATTTGAGCTCTCAATGGATACAGGAACTAGGTAAGGTGGTGATTACTGTTGTGGCACATGGCTATATGGAGCTTTCATAATGTAATATAACTGAGCCTTAGTAAGAGGTACTATTTTGGCTATACTGGAAGTATTTAGGGGAGAGAGACTGGATCTACTTTGCGAGGAGGATTGGGACAGCTATGATAGGAGCGTCTCTCTTAGATTGTTCAGTCTTCATTCTATGGTATAGCTGAGGTGCTAATTTGGTTATCGGAGTATGCAAGAAAGGTTAATGGGTTATTGGGGGTTAATAGAGGTTAGTAAAGGTGTTAGTCATACATGGTTAGTTCATTGATAGGAAGAATTCCTGTGCTACCTGGCAATTACCCGGAAGTCAAAACAGGGGTCAGGTATACCTCCGCAGGGGTCGGGGTCTCCCTCCTCGGGTGGGTGAAAAGGGTAGGGGCGCGTCCCTTCTCTGTGATGGTCTGGGTTTGTAATAACCCTTGGTTTATGAGACAGATGTGGGTGTTCGTAATACCAAAACCGAAGGTGCCTTGATCAGCTGGTTTACTTGGTTAGGTTGTTAATTGTATGGGTGGTTGGATGTGGTGGAGACTGGTGCTAACTCTGCCACATTGATCTGGAAGTATGGCAATAGAAGTTAGTCACTGGTGAGGCGGCTAGCCTCGCACGGACGATCATTTGGTACAGGGTTGTGAATGGGTTGTGAGGGAATAGATGGCATGCAAAGGGTTAGTAAAGTTCTAATGGTGTTCCTTTCTACTTGGGGAAGGTAGGCTGGATAGGAGTATATATACAAAAGGTTTGAGAATGTTAGTAACGGAAAAGTTAAGGATATTCAGGAGGTATGCTGGAGAGGCTAGGTCAGAAGGGAGTTGAGGAGCGTGGGGGGGTTAACGAGAGGGAGAGGGTTAAGGGGGGTTACGTGGGAGTTTGACCCTAAGGTCTCTGGGCGTAGGGGTGGCATTAGGCTACAGTTGGTATCGTAGCCTGGGGGTTAATGACAGGGAAGGTACGTTAGCCAAATGCTACCGGGGGATGAGCAATAGGTGGTGGTATATGAGTTTGGAAATGATAGAATCATGTGGACTGTGGGCTGTGGGGAAGAGGAGGTTAACTGTAGGTGTGTGCTTGACTGTGGATAAAAGTAGAGAAAAACATGGTGTATTATTACTCGTCAATACGATGGTTATGGACACTGTTACTCTGACACTATTTCTTGCTGATTCTAGTTGTTCCTGGGAACTGCGTTTTCTATGACATATATATCAAAGAAAGCGGCAGTTCGTAGGGGTAGCTTCGGTATTGTTTCGTGGTGGAAAGGCGTCGAGACAATGGTTACTTACTTACTTGTTACTTGGTGTGGAGTTTCTCAGCCGCGCTCCGTCACTAGATGTGACGCTCGTCGCAGCTGCCCTTTAAACCATCTAGCACTTGTAGTCTTGTCTCACAGTGCCATCTTCTAAGTCATAACACTCCCTGAACAAATGTGTTTTAAGTGACTTTTTAAAGGCCTTTATGTTCGCACACCTTTTCACATTAACTGGTAGATTATTATAAAGTCTCGGTGCACTCTTTTCGAAGGCCCTAAATCCAAATTCATGATTGCACCGTGGCTCATTCAATTGATGCAGCACGTTGCCATGTCTCAGCATCATGTCAGTGCCAACATTGAAGTCTTCCAATAAGTCTCGCACATATTCCGGCTTTCCAAAGTTCAAAGCTTGATACACTATAACACACAGTTTGAATATGATCCTCGCTTTCACCGGCAGCCAATGCAGGTCAATTAATGCCGGCGTTATACTCGCACGGAATGGTAAACTCTTTATTAATCTTGCTGCTCTATTCATTATAAGTTGTAGTTTTCGTAGCAAGTAATTTGGTAGTCGATAATATAGAGAATTACAATAGTCTAATTTACTAATTACATGATTGTGGATCAACATTTTGGTTGTATTAATATCCAGATATTTTCTCACAAAAGCAATATTCCTCAGATGATAGGCAGAGATTCGCACTGTTTGATTAATCTGGTTTTTAAATGACAGTTCACTATCAACCAAGACTCCCAAATCCTTCACCACACTACTCACAGTCATCACACTATCATTGATATTGAGGCTTTGCACGCCCAGTCTCTCAAGGTTCACCCGTCTGCCTACTAATAGGCATTCAGTTTTATTTTCATTTAATTTCAGTTGCTTGGCTCCATCCACTTCCCAATGTCTTTTAGTAAACCACTAATCTTCTCCTCAACATTCACCACGTCACTTAGTGCCAGATAGAATTGGGTGTCATCCGCAAACAGCTTGAATTTCACTCCATGTTTCATTAATATGCTAGATAGTGCAATTGTATATATACAGAATAGAATTGGTCCAAGAACACTCCCTTGAGGGACGCCCCTCTCTAGATGCTTCATCTCTGAGAATTTATTACTTATTTGCACACAATAGGTTCTGTTAGTAAAGTAACTTTGAAGGTATTCCAGCGCATTACCATCAATACCAATAGCTATACAGTCTTCTATTAGTAAGCTATGCACCACTGTATCGAACGCAGCACTCAAGTCCAACAAAATTAAGATTCCACACTTCGCATTGTCCATTTGCACGAGTAAATCATTAATCACAGAGCACATCGTGGTTTCCGTAGAGTAAAGTCTTCTATATGCGGACTGGTTGTCTGGGAGAGCCTTCACTAAACTCAAGTGATCCCATAACTGACCCAGAATTACATTTTCAGTAATTTTTGATAGAAATGTTAAATTGGAAACAGGTCTAAAAGAGCTCAAGCATTGAGAATCAAGGCTCCCTTTAATAATAGGCTTCACAATCGCATTCTTTTCAGACGATGGAAATACATTATTTGCAATGCTACAGTTTATTATGTCAACATATATGTCCAGAAAACTGTTAAAATTTTACTGTGCACTATTTCACGTATCGGTATAGGATCATTACTACAATGGGTAAGTTTTGCTTTCGTAACTATGGATTTAACTGTATTCAGATCCGTCATAGTAAATTCTGTTAACTTAGTCACAGTAGGCTCAGCTACAACAACGTCTTGAGTCTCGACTACTCCAAAATTTCCAACAATGGCATTAATTTTATCACAAAAAAAGTCAGAAAAATCATTCGCCAATATCATATCCGGAATCCCTTCTGGTAACTTATTTTTCTTCTTGTTTCCCGTCAAGTTGTCAAGTACCACATACAGCTTATTCATGTCAGATCCAGCTTCTTTTGCTTTATTCATATAGTATTCACGTTTTCTAAGCACAATGAGCCTGTTTTCTATATTCCGAGCTCTTTTATAGTTATCTCTTGCCTCTTCGGTTCGTAGACGTCTCCATAGCATCTCATATTTCTTCTTGGCCTTTTTTGCTCTTTGAATATCAGCATTAAACCACGGCGCACTATCAACTATTACTATTTCCTTTTCAATAATGGGGCACATATCTTCGTATTTTTCTCTAGCAATGCTGTTATACAGATTAGTGAAACATGACGTACAGTCATCTATTAATTCACCGTGAGCACAGTGTTCTCTTTTCTTAATTAGTATTTCATTCGCAACAGTCGATATTAGTAGTTGTGGCTCAAATTTTCTTTTTGACCTACACTTTATTGTCTTAGATTGTCTAGGTTTACTTACAAACGGCATGTTAAACGTAACTAGTTTATGGACCGGCGAAATACAACACTCATCTTCAACATACAGCTCATTTATCATATCGCTTTCTCTATTCGTAAAAACCAAGTCTAATGCATGACCACCTCTTGAAGTTGCATTATGCACTTTATTTATCAAGTGGAAAGACTCCATCAATTCTATAAAGATACTAGCATAGTAATCATTCGGAACATCCACCCACAGATTAAAGTCACCAAAGACGAATGTATTCGTACTAACCATATCAATTGTTTCCAAGTATAATCTAAAATCATCAATAAATGTACTGGCACTTAAATTTTGGGGTCTATAAACAACAATAAAAGTACATTTCCAGCCTCCAATCTCACAGCCCACCTGTATACGTTCAAAACTACCGAACCTTGCAGATTTACATATTTTCGTCTTCTTAAACGTGTTTGTAAGAAAAATTCCCACACCACCACCTCCCTTCCCTTTTCGTGGATTGTGCAAGAAGGTATGCGTTAAAGGAGTCATTTCAAGTATTTTAGCAGTATCGTATTCACTCAGCCATGTTTCAGTTACCGCTAGTACATCATATTTTGCCTCATTAATTAAGTCTCGAATTTCAAAGGTTTTATTTCCCACTGATTGAATGTTTATCAGTCCCCCCTTTATCTTTATTAAAGCACTAGATTCCATGATCAGTTAGGTCTCTCACCTTGACTATCTCACTCGAAAAGACCGGGCACCGGGTATCTGATGATGAATGATACACGTCTTGTTTCCCGTATCTCATACAATTTATGCACTTTCTCACAGTCACCTTACAATCCTTCGACCTATGTGTTCCAGCACATTTAAAACAAACAGGCACATCACTGTTTAGTTTAGCAGCACACTTATTTTCTGCATGCCCAAATCTCTGGCAATAGAAACAAGCCAATGCATGGTACCTGTCTCTTATATTATATATTCCCCATTGAAGTTGCACCTTATCTTTATATTTGTAGAGAGCCGCACGGACTTCAGGCTCACATTTCAGGATATAATGGACTGTACCTCCAGCAGCTGGTTTATCAAAAATCATGGCAATCTTTTCTTTAATATCATCAATCGAATCCAAAAAATCATTCCTTGCAATTAATGTATCAATTATCTCACTCTTGGACTCTTCAGGATGAACATTGCAAATCATCACTTTTGGTTTTAATTTTTTCACACTCCTTGTAGTAACAGCCGGCACCTCTACCAACTTTTTAACTGCATCATTCAGCATATCCACAGTGCCAAAATTCATCACCATGTTCCCTTTAGGGGTAAACTTCGTATCCTGAATTTGAATCCCCTCTAGCGCCTGAGAAATTTCTCCTCTCTTGGCAGTTGCCTTTTCATTCTCATCCGTCGCCTTCAGAACGAGTAGATTCTTCTTTTCTTTCTTCTTTCTTCTCCCCGCCACCACATCAGAAACCGCTGACGTTTGCGCGGGGTCAGCGCCTATAGCATCAACAACATTTCCCATACCACTAGTGACTCCTTGCATCTCCATCTTCACTACTTTCAATTGAGTTGAAAGTTCTTGAGTTATACCGTCTAGTCCTTGGGTCATCTTATCATTTAATTCACTCCTGATGTTTTTTAGTTCATCGCTCATTACATCAAAACCTTGGGTCATCGTTTCTTTGAATTCAATCAATTCTTTCATCATTTCTTTCTTTATGTTTCCATTTCATTCTTAAATGAAGTTAACACTCCAAGCTTTGTCTTACATGGATCACAGACATAGTTTATGTGCGCTACGTTTTCAGTCTTTATGCCAATCAAGTGTTCACATTTGATATGGGCCCAGTTTTTGCAAGTTGAGCATCCAATCCACTTTAACTTCTCTCTCTCCCCATCAGTTTTATCGCATTTATAACACTTTATGTCAGGAGCCATCCCAATAGCAATTAAAGGTTTCGATAGAACAGTCTTTGTAACATGGGAGGCAGAGCTCAGGCGGCACACGTCTACTCTGCTCCGGGCTAACTCACGTCTCCAACAGAGGGTGGTGTATACAATCTCTGGTTGGGGTAAGAATTAGAGGTACTGCATGGTGGCTAACATCTGCAGTCATTTCTGTCTAGGTCTTACAGGAATAATGGTTATACATACACTGGTGTACCCGTGGGTATCATAGTTTCTTATCAATTATGACATGGGGTTTTAACAGATTACTTCTCGGATGGAAGAACATACATAGATTTATGGGGGCGGTTGGTCTTCAGAAACTTAGTCTGGCAAGACAAGGTATTTTAGGGGGTTAACATAATATTATTACTTCTCGGATGGATGGAAGAACATACATAGATTTATGGGGGCGGTTGGTCTTCAGAAACTTAGTCTGGCAAGACAGGGGGTTAACATATTGCTTCTTGGATGGAAAAACATACATAGATTTAGGCCTGTCTGAACTGGTTGGCATTGGTTCAACCTAGGGACAGGGCATGGGTGTATTAACTTAAGGTGTATTCATGTTCATCATCATGTAGGTAGAGGTGTAGGACACGATGGGTAGTGTATACGCGAGGTGGGGGAAGGGTCAGTGGTTAGAAGGGATAGGCAGGTGTGGTTTGAAGCTGCTTAGCCCTGCGGGCTTCGGCCTGTCTTAACTGGTTGGCTTGGTCACCTGGTCCTTTCGTTCTGTGGGCCTTTCCTTCGGGTGTTTCTGTTCCCGTTTCCTGGTGGTGTTCGCTCGTGGCTTCCGTGGTGGGCTTCTCGTTCTGGAGCATTTTACTTCCCTCTCCTTCGTTGTAGGCTCGTCCTCGAGCCTCAAGGGTGAAGTAAAAAGAAGCATAGTCATGGTGGGTAATTTTGAGGGTATTTAGAAGGTCCCACCAAGCAAGAGAGCGAGGGTCAGGTTTCTTTTGCAGGTCTATGTAGACCTGGAGGAATGTGTCCTCGGTGTTGTGGAGGGCGGTTGCCCGGGCTTGATGTGGGCGCTGTAGACGGGCTAAGCGTCCTGTGGACGTTTTTACTTTAACCTTTCTTATGAACGGTGTGTATTCTTCCTCCGTGGGGGTAGGGACGGGGGTGACGTATGGTGTGGATTTGTTCATGGTGGAGGTCATGTATCGAGTGAGGTGTGTGGGACTGACAGGAGGCCTCTTCAGTGTGGTTAAGGGGTTAATAACTGAAGGGGAGGGACTAACGCGTGAAAACGGAGCTGGGGGTGAAGGGGGGATATGAGTCTGGGGTTTTGGGGGTTTTCTTGGGTGGTGTTGCAGGCTGGGAAAATATATGGAGGCAATGTGCAATATTGGTTTAGGTAAGGTGCGTGATGGAGGTGTGTGAGAAAGAGGGGGTGTGTGTGTTGTGTGGCTTAGGTCTTTAGTGTAAGAACGGGGTGTTGTTTTTACATAACTGTCTTCAAATCTGATGGGACTGTTGATGATTCTACCTTTGGAGGTTCTGGTGGGAAGGTAGATGTTTGTAGTGGGACTTGAGTCGCTCGACTATGTTTTATATTGAGGGGAAGAACGCTTTACAGGTGGAGGGTATTTAGTGGGGGTGAGGTAGGGGGTTATTTGAGAGGTAGATGTGTGTGGAGGTTTTTGTCGAGTGAGGGTGGTAGGCGGAATGGGAGAGGATTGGGTGGGGGTATGTATGGGGGTTCTCTCAGGGGCAACTTTGTGGGGGGATTCAAGTGGGGGTGTGGAGGTCGGGTACGTCAGTTTGGAGGGGCTTTGGTTAGGAGTTAGTTGTGTGTTAGACGTGGTGTGTGAGGAGGGGTTGGTCGTTGGCATAGGGTACTTTTTAGGGGGGGGTTGGTTGGGGGTTTGATGAGATGATGAGGATGGTTGATGCGTGGGTGGGGTCGCAGGGATAGTGGAGGGGAAAGGGGTGGATGCGGGGGGGGGGTTAGATGGGTGGGTAGGGAGTGGAGGTTTACTTGGGAGGGTTGGGGGTAGGAAAATGTGTTGGGTGTGTTCTTTGGTGGGGTTGGTGATTTGATGGTGGTGGAAATAGGCGATTTTGTGGGAGTTTGGTGGGGGGGGTAGATCTAGCAGGTCATTCGGGGTGATGAGGTGGGGGATGAGGTTGAAGGGGAAGGTATGTTCTTTCGTGGGAGGGTGGGGGTGGTTATTTTTGGAATATAGTTAGAGGGGTTATGGTGTTTACTTGTGATTATTCGTCTTCTTTCCCTTTGTGGAGGAGAATTCAACGAAGAAGAAGAGGAGGAGGAGGATAGTGGTCTGGCAGCCCTACGGCACTTGGTTAGCAGGGTGTGTTTTCTGGAGGTTTTAAAAGATTTTAGTCGTGGGCGTAAGTTGTAGCGTGAAGTTATTGAGGTAGATTGTGTGGTGCGGTTGGGTGTGTACTTGGTTTTAGGTGGGGGTGGTGGTTTTCTTACTGTGGTGCCTGGTGGAGGTACGTCAGGGCTAGACGGGAAGGTTTCCGTTATGGTCGGAGTTGTGGGTGGAGGTTTTCGTACTTGGATAAGTTGGGGAGGTACTTGACTATCAGAAGTGAAGGAATGGGTCATGGTGGAGGAAGGTGTGATAGTGGGGGCTTGGGGTTTGTGGAGGTTAGTTTGGGGGGTATGTTGAGGAATGATCGGCCGGTTCGGTGCTGGCGGGTTTAGGCCCTTAGGGGTTTGTAGGGGAACATTCATAGCCTGAGTGGGAGGGGTAGTAGGGGTGTTCAATTCAGGGTCGGACGTGTGGGGATGATACAGTTCTGATGAGTGATAATGAATGGGAGTTGCAGGGTCTGGTAAATGAGTTTGGAACAGTGTGCGAAAAACGGAATTTGAAGGTAAATACGGGGAAGAGCAAGGTTATGGTCTTCGAAAGGGGTGAAGTCACAGAGTGTGAGGTGAAGCTGAACGGTCAGGCTATGGATATCGTCAACTCTTTTAAGTATCTGGGCAGTGTGTTGAGTAAAGATGGGACTATGGATGAAGAGGTGCGGGAGAGGGTACAACAGGGGAAGAGGGTTGTAGGAACGCTAAAAGCAGTAACAAGAAATAGGGTGGTCAGTATGGAAGTGGAAGTCCTTGCATGACAGTGTGGTAATCCCGACACTGACTTAAGGAAGCGAAGCATGGACGTTGGTTGAGAGACTCAGACCAAGAGTGAGAGCAGTGGAAATGAATTACTTAAGGAGTGCGTGCGGAGTTACATGGAGGGATAGACAGACTAATGAGGAAGTAAGAAGGAGGTGTGGTGTGGAGGTAGATGTGCTGGAAAGTGTGAAAAGGAACAACTTGAGATGGTTCGGCCATATGGAACGTATGGAAAGCGAGAGAATGACTAAGAGGGTGTACGAGAGCGAGGTGGAGGGACAGAGGGGGAGAGGTAGACCGAATATGAGGTGGAAGGATGGAGTGAGGAAGTACATGAACGAAGGCGGTGCTGGTTGGGGGGAGGGGCGTCGACTGACTGGGGACAGAGATGCATGGGGGCGGTTCGTTCGTGGCCACCCCTTCGGGGATCACGGCGTCAGGCAATAGATAGATAGATAGACGTGTGGGGTGGGGTAATGTCTTGTGGTTTTAGAGGTTTAAAAGCTCGGACGAATCTAGTTTGGAACGTGCGAGTCACGCCGTGATAATCGATGGTGACTTGATAGGCATTTGGGACTTGTATGATGGTGTAGGGCCCGACATAGCGAGGGCCTAATTTGTTAGTGACAGGGAGGTTGGCTACCATTACGGTGTCATGGATGGCGAAAGGGTTTTTATCTTCGGGGTTATCAGTTTTGGTGTCTTGACAGGTTTGGGCGGTATGGAGGGTGTTTTGCAGATGTTGCAATGGGTCAATTGTGGAGGTGTTGGAGGGGAGGTGAGCATGATGGTGGAATGGCAGTAACAGGGGGGGTACGCCGTAAACACGTTCATGAGGGGAAATACCGTCTTCTCGGGGACAGGTGTTCATGCCCCATTGTATCATCTTTATCTGTGATGGCCAGTCTGAGGTGTTAAGAGATATCATTTTGGTACGTAACTGGTTGTTGATGGTGCGATGGCTGCGTTCGCATATAGCATTTCCTTGAGGCCAGTATGGGGATGAGTGTTTGATCTTAATACCGCATTGTTGGGTGAACTGGTGCCAAACGTGTCCACTAAATTCGGGGGCATTGTCGGATAGAAGAGCAAGGGGAAGGCCGAATATAGGGAACACTTCTGTGGCAAGCAGTGTGGCGACGGTGGTGGCTGTGTGGTCTTTAACTGGGCAGGCTATTAAAAATGTTGAATATACGTCAACAAATGTGATGATATAGCGGTTGCCAGCGTAAGAAGGAAACGGGCCCATGATGTCGAGGGATAGGACTTGGAACGGTTTGTTGGCAGAAATGGTACCAGCTGGGCCTGGGGTGCGTGATCTATCCTTCCCCAATAAACAAGGTTTGCAGGATTCTGTCACGCGTTGTGCAATCTTGGAGGGGTTGGGGGTCCAGTACTGATCCACGAAGATTTTTAACATCTTCTTTTGTCCAAGGTGTATGCCGTTTCCCTCGTGGATGGCAATCATGTAGTCGTGGGCAATGGTGGGGTCTAGGACTATGTGACCGGAGTCTGTGGCAAGTTGATCTCCCCAGCGAGTCAGTTTCCTGAAGACATTTAACGGTATCCAGGGTGGTCTGATTCTTGTTTCCCAAGATTGAATTAGTGAGGGTGCTGGGGGGAATTATGTTGGTGGATGGGGGTAGATAAGAGCCCAGTGTTTTGTAAGGCGGCTAGGTTGGTGGGGGGGTCTTTCGGTACTGGCAAACGTGACAGGGCGTCTGCATTGGTGTGAAGTTTACCTGGACGATACTGTATTGTAAAATCGTAGTCCTCTAGTGTCTCCCTCCAGCGTACCAAGATGGCTGAGTTGGTTTCGCACTTACGCAACCATTGCAAAGATTGATGGTCGGTTATTATATCGAGTTTTGCGCCCAACACAAATGACCTGAAGTGGTTGAGTGCCCAAATGATCCCTAAGCACTCTCTCTTGGTGGCTGCATAATTCTGTTGGGCTTGGTTGAGTGTGGAGCTGGCATACGCTATCACATGTTACTCTCCGTCTCTTACTTGAGCTAAAACTGCACCAATGGCGTACAGAGATACGTCGGTATAAAGACGGAAAGGTTTATGGTAATCAGGGAAAGCGACAATAGGGGCTTGGATTAGCTTTTGTTTCAAAGTGTTAAAAGCGAGGTCTCTTTCAGGTGTCCAGGTGAATGTGGTGTCCTTGTGGGTGAGTTGGTGGAGGGGTCTGGCTATTGCGGCAAAGTGTGGGACGAAATGTCTGTAGTATGTGGCTAAACCTAGAAAAGAACGTAGTCCTTTAACGGTAGTGGGTGGGGGTTGGTTTTGTATGGCTTGAAGTTTCTTTGGGTCTGGTGCAATACCATGTTCAGATATTACGTGGCCGTGGAAATCTACCTTATTTCGGGCAATCTCGCACTTTGAGGGTTTTAATTTCAACCCGGCGGCTCGGATTCTTTGAAGAACTTGTCTCAACCTGAGGAGGTGTTCTTCCCAGGTTTGTGAGTACACAATAATATCGTCTATATATGCTAGGCAGGTTTCCCAGGTCAGGCCATGTAATACCGCTTCCATCAAACGGGAGAAAGTGGCGGGTCCGTTACAGAGGCCAAAAGGTAGGACGTTAAATTCGTAGTGGTGGCCACCACTAGTGGAAAATGCTGTTTTTTCTTGGTCCTCTGCCTTGATAGGCACTTGCCAATACCCTGCTTGCAAGTCGAGGGTAGTGAACCATCTGGATCCGTATAGGGAGTCAAGGGAATCGTCTATCCTGGGTAATGGCGTAGCGTCCTTAATGGTTACGTCATTCAATCTCCTGTAATCGACGCAAAAATGGGTTGACCCATCTTTCTTTTTTACTAGGACAACAGGGGAAGACCAGGGGCTAATGGACGGGGTAGCAATTCCGGCCTCTAACATCTCTTGGACTTGGCGTTCCTCTTCCTGGCGTTGTATGGGATTTTTTCTACGGGATGGTTGTCTTATGGGGGGGCCTGTGGTGTTAATGATGTGTTGTTCCACATCGGTCTGTCCGATTTCAGTGGGTTGTTGGGCAAACACGTCACTGAACTCTAGCAATAGTTCGTACATGCTGTGTTTTTGGTGTCAGGGAGAGGGGGCAATTTGAGGCTGGTAGGGGTGTCATTGGAATCTATGGGGAGGTCATCAAAAGTTTCGAGGTCTCCTATGATGAGCCCTTTTGGTAATGTCAGGGATTCTTCAGAGATATTTGCCACGAGAATGTGGTTGATGCGAGCGGAAATGATGGCGGGTTGTAAGAGGCAACGATTGGGTTTGGTGGACGTGGTAGTGGGGGAAAATATCATGTGAGTTTGGGGTATGGGTCGAAGGTTAACCCATTTTCGATGGCGGGGGGGAATTTGACATTTATCTTGAACTACAGCTGAGCTAATGATGGTGGGGGATCGACTGGTGAGCAGGTGCTCGGTACGCATAAGGGGGGGGGGGGAATCACTTTGGTGGGGGTCACGCGTGAGGGGGGGATTAACGGCGCGTGTGGGAGGATCAGCGTGGTGAGGTGTGAGTGATTTAGAAAACGGAATTTGTTGGTGGGGGAAGAGTGAGGTATAGAACATGGGTTATTGGTGGAGGACTGATGTACTGATTTGTGGTTGTTAAAAGGACGAATTTGGGGAGTTTTGTCGGTGGCAGTGACGGTTTGTTTAGAGTTTATATGGGATTGGTGGGTTTGTCTGTCATGAGAGGGCGAGTTAAGTGTGGGGTTTTGAAGTTTTCTAGGGGTGTGAATTGTGTGGGGGTGGAAGGGAGCTACTGACGGAAAACTGTCACAAGGGGAATTTTGTTGGTTGTGGAATAGCTGAGCATTTCTGGGGGCATGGGGAAAACATTGTTGGGTACATAGGTCGGCATTTTCCCTGGAAACACGTGTACAGTACATAAATATTTGGTAGAATGGTTTTTACATACATCAGAGTCTGCCCTGGAAACATGGGAGGATTGATCCTGGACAGAGTTAGGAGAAATGGGGGGATTACCGAGAGGGAGTTGTTTGGACTTGTCTTCTTTCGTTTGTTGAGGCAATTTTTCAACGAAATGAGTGATATTTTGAGAGAACTTGGGGCAAGGGGAGGGGTTAGGAGTTACCTTAGTGCTAGCTGCAACTTGGTAATCCTGACTCAGAGTTTGTTGAGGGGGGAGGTGTTTTTTCTTTTTGTGAATAGGTTTCTGCGTGATTGGTTTGTCAGAGGCTTTGGGTTGGATTTTTTTTTTGAATGAGATCAGCCTCTGGCCGCAGTCAACCTGGGCCTGGAGTTTTTGAAGGAGGTCAAGTCCAATGAAACCATCGTAATGTTTACAGTGGGAGGAAAATACGGTGAACGTGTGATAACAACGAGCATGGGGGGCAGGAGTAGTTACTGACAGGGGCAAAGTGACTCCTAGGAGATTTAAGTAGGTATCAGCAGCTGAGATTAGTTCTGATTTGGTAGGTAACAAGGGGCCAAATAGTCGGTGGTGTTGATCATAATAAGACTTGAACAAACATGACTTGGCAGCTCCCGTGTCGATTAACAAGCGGACAGGAATGTCCTTGATTTTGGCCATGTAGTAAATGGGGGCAGTGCGGTCAGTTATGGCGTCCCCCGCCGAGGCCATCGTGGGGGGGGGGTACTTTAAAAATCCTGGGAGTCGGTATCTACCTCCTCCAGGGTTTCCTCGGTATCGTCTGAGGTCATGATAGGGGCTATTTCTCCGGTGTGCATTTCCTCCATTTCTTCCTCTTGTCCCAACTCCTCTTCATTTACAGAAATGCGAGGAGTAAAGGGGCGAGGTTTGGCAGAGTCACGAATTTGATGGAGGGCACACTGAGCACTACAGGCAGGGAAATAATAGGGGTTGATAATTACTAATGTAGGGTTTTTACTTTGGTAGGTGTTGTAGGTTTTGTTCCGGTTGAAGATTCTGCGTGGCTTGGTAGGTTGGAACCGGGGCCTACTGGGTTGGGGCTTGCCGGAAGGGTAGGTCGGTCTGTTGTGGAAGGATGAGGATGGGTAGGCATTCTTGGAGTTGAAGGTTTGGGCCTTGGGGTTTTGGTGGTCGAGGTGCTGCGGGTGCGTGGGAAACCTCTCTATTACAGCGATTTGGGTGGGTGTTTCTGTGCGCACGGCCAAAATACGTCGGATCGTGATGAGATCTTTTTGATATCCGACGAAATCGTGCACACGGAAATTATCTTTTACTGCTGAGGGCAATATTGATACAAGGTTGACCAGAATCTGCTGCTCTTGCTGGATTCTGGTCAATGTGGGGAAAGACACTTTTATATGTATGGCGATCTTATTCACTGTGGCATCTAGATCGCCTTCGAATTTAGTGTCTTGGATACGGGTGTGGGCCACGAAAACGCCCAACGAAGGCTTAATGGCTTCTATCACTATTGGGCGAAATTCGTCCCATGTGAGAGCAGGGTGCACTTGGTAGGCAACCAGGGAAACGGCTATTCCCAGGTGCGTTAATGTCACGGCTATCTTTTCTGCGTCCGTGGTATAAACTAGGTCAAGTACGGGTTTCACTATATCCATGAACGTTTCGATCTCGTATGTTTCCCCATCATAATGTGGGATGGGGATGTGAGAACGGTGTGCCATGATGTTATCGTGTTCTGGCTGTTCCAAACTAGCAATGCAATGCAACCTTTTATCCGAATCAAGAACCACCGCTGCCGCCAATGTTATGCCCTGTTTTTCTACAGGATTAACTTGGGTAATGTGAGTTCTAACTGACTGGGTATAGAAGGCTGCATGCACAAAACAAGGTATGAGGAATAGAGAACACGAAATAAACACACGGTAACACGACACACGATCACTTTTATTTAGGGACACACTTCTATATGTTGTTTGATGATTATTAATCTGACGCATAAGAGGATATGAATATTCGTACAAGACAATTGATAGAAGTTAAACAAACTAGCATTAAGTGGATCTGGATGGAGCCTAGTCTCCCTCTTCCAACGTTCAGGTATTAATCTTTTGATCACTGGCTTTACTCACAAGTTTATATATTGGAGACCATAAATATTACTTATAGATTCATATTCAATGTTAGATTTATCACTAGTAGCTCTGGTGCACAAGGAGTAATTCATAGACTAGATTAGACACACGTATTTTAGAGCACGGGAATTCTAGTAACCTGAGGGGGTACTGATCTAAGTTTTATATTCTTGTATCAGAAACACATAGAACGCAAATCAGTGGACGAACATCAGATATCACTAGGGTTTCACGGTTATGTATTAATATCTGGATATATGAGTAATTACGAGAGTTAATATCGCCTGTTAATTAATGAACACTGATACGCTTAGCACTTCCTAATGGAATGGTCATATATGAATTACACTGGGACAAAGATATAGCCACTTCGTAGAAATATTAATAAGTGAATCTCTACATAGCACTGTAACACTGTAGTACTGATGGAGTGAATCTTGAGTCGTATTTGATTGGTCTGGTCCTGGTTATCTTGCGTCCGTGAGGTTGGGGGCTAGCGACTGGTTCCGCGGCCGTCCAGATGGTCCATATGTAGAAGTTCTCAAGACGGATCTCTTGGCGATCGTTGCTGGCTACACTCTTATATACCCACTGGTTTATGTGAAGGTTATAAGGTGCACGTAGATGTCTTTTACGTGGACAGATGCTTCTATCTCAATCTGCCACGGAGTCTGCCGGCTCTGGAACTCAATTCTCAGGAGCAACACAAGGGCAGAGCTAGAGGTCAACTTAAGAGGCCAGCCACTGGTTGGTGTCTATCTTTCAACTGATTTTACTGGGGGCTGGAGCTTGGTTTAGAGGCTCGGTTTTGGACCCTGTAGGCCATAGGGATCTCGAGTTTTTATGGATTTATTTGAGCTCTCAATGGATACGGGAACTAGGTAAGGTGGTGATTACTGTTGTGGCACATGGCTATATGGAGCCTTCATAATGTGATATAACTGAGCCTTAGTAAGAGGTACTATTTTGGCTATACTGCAAGTATTTAGGGGAGAGAGACTGGATCTACTTTGCGAAAAGGATTGGGACAGCTGTGATAGGAGCGTCTCTCTTAGATTGTTCAGTCTTCATTCTATGGTATAGCTGAGGTGCTAATTTGGTTATCGGAGTATGCAAGAAAGGTTAATGGGTTATTGGGGGTTAATAGAGGTTAGTAAAGGTGTTAGTCATACATGGTTAGTTCATTGATAGGAAGAATTCCTGTGCTACCTGGCAATGACCCGGAAGTCAAAACAGGGGTCAGGTATACCTCCGCAGGGTTCGGGGTCTCCCTCCTCGGGTGGGTGAAAAGGGTAGGGGCGCGTCCCTTCTCTGTGATGGTCGTCGGGGCGGCTGTGGCTGGGGGCTTGCCATATCACAATAGTTTGTAATAACCCTCTGTTTATGAGACAGATGTGGATGTTCGTAATACCAAAACCGAAGGTGCCTTGATCAGCTGGTTTACTTGGTTAGGTTGTTAATTGTATGGGTGGTTGGATGTGGTGGAGACTGGTGCTAACTCTGCCACATTGATCTGGAAGTATGGCAATAGAAGTTAGTCACTGGTGAGGCGGCTAGCCTCGCACGGACGATCATTTGGTACAGGGTTGTGAATGGGTTGTGAGGGAATAGATGGCATGCAAAGGGTTAGTAAAGTTCAAATGGTGTTCCTTTCTACTGGGGGAAGGTAGGCTGGATAGGAGTATATATACAAAAGGTTTGAGAATGTTAGTAACGGAAAAGTTAAGGATATTCAGGGGGTATGCTGGAGAGGCTAGGTCGGAAGGGAGTTGAGGAGCGTGGGGGGGTTAACGAGAGGGAGAGGGTTAAGGGGGGTTACGTGGGAGTTTGACCCTAAGGTCTCTGGGCGTAGGGGTGGCATTAGGCTACAGTTGGTATCGTAGCCTGGGGGTTAATGACAGGGAAGGTACGTTAGCCAAACGCTACCGGGGGATGAGCAATAAGTGGTGGTATATGAGTTTGGAAATGATAGAATCATGTGGACTGTGGGCTGTGGGGAAGAGGAGGTTAACTGTAGGTGTGTGCTTGACTGTGGATAAAAGTAGAGAAAAACATGGTGTATTATTACTCGTCAATACGATGGTTATGGACACTGTTACTCTGACACTATTTCTTGCTGATTCTAATTGTTCCTGGGAACTGCGTTTTCTATGACATATATATCAAAGAAAGCGGCAGTTCGTAGGGGTAGCTTCGGTATTGTTTCGTGGTGGAAAGGCGTTGAGACAATGGTAACAGAGGGTGGTGTATACAATCTCTGGTTGGGGTAAGAATTAGAGGTACTGCATGGTGGCTAACATCTGCAGTCATTTCTGTCTAGGTCTTACAGGAATAATGGTTACACATACACTGGTGTACCCGTGGGTATCATAGTTTCTTATCAATTATGACATGGGGTTTTAACAGATTACTTCTCAGATGGAAGAACATACATAGATTTATGGGGGCGGTTGGTCTTCAGAAACTTAGTCTGGCAAGACAAGGTATTTTAGGGGGTTAACATATTACTTCTCGGATGGAAGAACATACATAGATTTATGGGGGCGGTTGGTCTTCAGAAACTTAGTCTGGCAAGACAGGGGATTAACATATTGCTTCTTGGATGCAAAAAACATACCTAGATTTAGGCCTGTCTGAACTGGTTGGCATTGGCTCAACCTAGGGACAGGGCATGGGTGTATTAACTTAAGGTGTATTCATGTTCATCATCATGTAGGTAGAGGTGTAGGACATGAGGAGTAGTGTATACGCGAGGTGGGGGAAGGGTCAGTGGTTAGAAGGGATAGGCAGGTGTGGTTTGGAGCTGCTTAGCCCTGCAGGCTTCGGCCTGTCTTAACTGGTTGGCTTGGTCACCTGGTCCTTTCGTTCTGTGGGCCTTTCCTTCGGGTGTTTCTGTTCCCATTTCCTGGTGGTGTTCGCTCGTGGCTTCCGTGGTGGGCTTCTCGTTCTGGGGCATTTTACAAGCATATTTACCAGACCCTGCAACTCCCATTCATTATCGCTCATCAGAACTGTATCATCAGCAAACAGCAGTACAGGTAGCTTCCACTGGTTTCCCTCCCTTATCAGCGATACACCAACATCCATTGCTCTTCCTTGTATTTTTTCATGACTCCATCCATATATACTGTACAGTAAACAACCACTGGGACATCACACACCCCTGTTTCAACCCAATATTCAGATATATATATACTGTATATATATATATATATATATATATATATATATATATATATATATATATATATATATATATATATATATATATATATATATATATATATATACAGAGCGAACCTTAAATCATTGCCCATAGGGATTTCCCATGTATTATTTATAGGGGTATAATGGGTGATAGTAGTGATTGTGATAGTAGTATTGGCTCTTCCACACCCCTATAAATACATGGGAAATCCCTATGGGCAATGATTTAAGGCTCGCTCTGTATATATATATATATATATATATATATATGTTAGTATAGCCAGTTAATATATCCTTTTGTTGGCTTGGGAAGTTTTATGGAAACATAAAACTTCCCAAGCCAACAAAAGGATATATTAACCTCACCAACACCACCATAACGCCGGACCAAGAAGACCTACTGAACAAAGGCTTAAATTGCCACTACATTTCCAAGCCGGGACCCCACCGAAAACGCCTTGAAATTGAAGTCCTACTGGATGACATCCTACGATCCCAGAAAGACGGCAAGATCACCACCACCCCAGCCCTACAACCCACCCTACTAGCAGAAGCCGCCAAAACCAGGGGATCCCACCAAAGCAAGCTCCTCAACAAACACCACTTCAAAGCCGCTAAACAACTTAAAGAGAACCCCAACATCATCATCCGACGAGCTGATAAGGCCTCCTGCCTTGTGATACACGGAAAAGAAGAATACCTACGGAAAATGGACGACATTCTTAGTGATAAAAACAAATTCAAAAGGATCACTCGCAATCCTACTGACGAAATAAAAAGGAAAGCCAACACCACCATCACTCCTATCAACGCCAAAGCCGATGGCGTACACCTGAAGAAACTCATCGGCGAATTCACCCCAGGTTATGCTTACGGTACTATAAAAACCCACAAACCCGGGAACCCCCTCCGCCCCATCATATCACAGATCCCTACTGCTACCTACCAGACCGCCAAGGCCCTGAACAAACTCCTCACCCCTTTTGTTCCTCGGCAATACAACCTCAACTCTGCTTATGACTTCCTAGAAATTCTACGAGATGCCCCCCTGCTAACGACCACATCATCGCCTCCCTCGACGTAGAGAGTTTGTTTACCAACGTGCCCGTTGACAAGACCATAGATTTTATCCTACGTCGAGTTTACCACTGCCCTAATACGCCCCCCCTGGACATCCCGGAGAAGGCCCTGAAGACGCTCTTGGAACTATGTACCAAGGAGTCCCCTTTCCTCTGCCCCCGCGGGAATATGTACCAGCAAATCGACGGTGTAGCGATGGGAAGCCCCCTGGGGGTCCTGTTCGCCAATTTCTTCATGGGAACTATCGAAGAGGAACTCCTGGCTGCCCACCGACCCACTGTCTACTGCAGGTACATCGATGATATCTTCGTGCGGGTGAAGGACCTGGACGAACTCAGGGACCTCCAGCAGCGCTTCATGGCCGCCTCCGGACTCAACTTCACATACGAAGAAACCACCGATGGTCATCTACCCTTCCTCGACCTCCTTGTCTCCCTCCACGACCACGGCTTCAAAACTACAGTGTACACCAAACCTACTAACAATGGCCAATGTCTTAATGGGGAAAGTGAATGCCCTAAACGATACCATCAGTCCACCATCGCCGCCTATGTCAGGAGAGCCCTCACCCATTGCACCACCTGGAATGACACACACAATGAATTGGAAAGGCTCACCCAGGTCCTAGTCAACAATGGGTATTCCAACACTGACGTCACCAATGCCATCAACCACCACCTAGAAAAATGGTACAAACAAGACCCCCCTAGCACCAACCCGGCCAATGACATTACATTTTTCTACAGAAACTACATATCTTCCGACCACACAACAGACGAATCCATTATGAAAGAAATAATTCACAAAAACGTCCTCCCACCAACCCTGACAAGAAAATAAAAACTCATTATTTACTACAAATCTCCTAAGACCTCCAACCTTGTCCTCCGTAACCGCCCCATTTCCACCAACCAACCGAAAGACGATCATGTGATATACCAGCATATTTGCACCTCTGGGGACTGTGGACCCCTATCCTATGTTGGAATGACACAGACTCGCCTTTCCCGTCGACTAACCCTCCACCTTCAATCTGGCGCTATAAAAGATCACTATCAAGCCCCCCACCATCTTGCCCTAACTCGCGCCGACCTAGACAAACAAACTACCATACTCGACAAAGAATCAGACCCCAGAAGACTAGCTATTTTAGAAGCTCTATATATCCAAACGCTCAACCCCAGCATCAACAACCAAACACAAGACCTTCAAATTCTTCCTTCAGGCAAGCGCTACAGGCATACTGCCCTCCTTCCTCTCGCCCTGTGCCCCCCTCCTTTACCTTTCCGCGCTCAGCACACAACTGACAACACCAACCAATCACAGCCACCCACAGCCAACAACCAACCACCGATAAGATTTAGTGCCCGTCTCGCGAATAGACTGCCTTCCACCAATGAACAGCCACCCCACACCCAGTAGCTCCGCCCACCTACCTATTCTTGATCCTCGAATTTTGTATAAATATGTTGCTTTGTCCTTACTCTAATCATTACCTGCCCATTCCCTGAAGATGCAAGATGTTTACTTGTGAAACGTTGGATCCACCATGAATTTTGCTAACCTGTTGTACCTCATCTCTGAACCCCAGAGGAAAATTGTTAGAACTATTGAAAGCTGTAACAATAAAATACTGAATGCTGAAATTGCTGTTGCCTTTAACCTCGTCTGTTTAAAAGAGAATATATATATATATATATATATATATATACAGTAAACCCTCGCTATCTCTGACTAATTGGGGGGAGACCACTTCCGAGAAGCCCAATTTTCCGAGATGTCCGAAGTCCGACTTATGTCCGACTTAACCTCTCCGCTGCGTAGGTAGGGTATTGGCCACGCCTCCCTGTGCGGAGGTATTTAGACTGTTTCCTAAACTCAAATCATCATCGTACCATAAATATCATTAATACTTATCCATATGCGCCTATTTTACGTTGATTATAAAGGTATTAACCTGTTACAACAATAAAACAAGTGGAAACAGCGTTTGGATGGTCAAAATCGGCGATACAGGCCGGGAGTTACATAACTTATGGCTGAGGCAGCCTGCCAGCCAGCCAGCCGTCAAGAAGGCTGGAGAGACACTGTTGCATGGTAGTCTCTCTCTCACTCTTTCCCACGCTTGGTAACACAGATGACCACGCCCTGCTAGCAACTCGCTAATGTTAGCACAAAAATATACCTAAGAATAAGGGAATAACAGTGAGAAAAGGTGATAATTGAAGGGGGGGGGGGGGGGGGGGTGGAAGGAGGGGATGTGGAGGAGTGATATTTGGCATGGCCAAGGGGCAATACAAAAAAAAAAAAAAAAAAAAGATACGGGGCTGATTTAAAAAAAAAATTTAGGCCTTGGATTATATGAGGAGTTCCGCAGCGCAGCGGTAAAACTCCTATAAGGAGATCGGCACCTGCTGGGTTAAGAGAGGGAAAAGTCCGAATTAGAAGAGGAAAGTCCGTGTCACCAGAGAAAATTGAGATAATGTTTTTTTTAATTTTTTTACATGTGAAATTTATCATATTAACCCATCGGATCCGGGGGGCCTCATATGATCCCGATCGCTGTGTCCGGGGCCATTTTCGTACAGTCAAGCTTCATAATTCAGTAGCTACTGATTGAGACCACCTAGAGCAGCCATTTTTTTTTGCAAATTGTAGAACTTTTTGTTGTCTGTAGACTGCCGTTGAGAAGACATCGCTACGACGCGTGGTTGCAGAGTTATGATGATTTTAGCGGCGATTTTTAGCCGCGCATTTTGCCTCATATGAGGCCTCCCGGATTCCTGCCAATATTTTTGTTTGCCTCATATGAGGCCTCCCGGATTCCGAGGGTTAATGACAAATACGAACCTTATTATGTTTTCAGGGACAGTACAGTACATAGTAATTAATATTAACACAATAATTAAAAGGCACAGGCTTCAATTCATCCTAAAATCACTTAAAACCGAGTGAGAGAACATTGTAAACCGGACACAAATCCCGTCCAACTCGGAAATTTTCATATATATATATATATATATATATATATATATATATATATAAAATTATATATATATATATATATATATATATATATATATATATATATATATATATATATATATACTGTATATATATATATATATATATACTGTATATATATATATATATATATATACAGTATACAGTATATAGTAAACCCTCTCTAACTCGAACTCTTTTTACTCGGAACCCCGCACTTCTTGGAATAACATCAGTATGTCAGACAGGTCCCCGTACAGTATATCTCTGCAACTTTCCGAGATTGACAGAATTTGTCCGAGGTCGGGTCCGGGGCATAGGGAGGGAAGACAGCAACAACATGGTTTACAATGTTATAGTCTTCACCATTCGCAAGATAACAGTGAATGCTGCCTTCTTATATACAAATAAACTAGGTTAGGCCATTTCTTTGCACCATTAACCCGGGAATGGCGAGAACACTTTTAAGAGGTTTTGGTGGGCAAAGGTGACGATTCTCTTAAGAGGTAAGGCCTAAAAAAAGTCTTTTAAAAGGCCCCAGTAGCACTTAAAAAAAAGAATAGGTGATTAAGTGAGATAATTCCCCTCCATGCCTCCTATCACTCCTCTACATATGTCAAAACCACCTCCTTCCCCTCCCCCTTCAATTATCACCTATTTTTCCTCTTATTCCCTTGTTTATCGGTTTATTTAGCGCGCCAACATCTTCAATCCGGTTCCATGGCGTGGTCATGCGCCTACCGAGTGCGTGTTATGAGAGAGAGTATGAGAGAGACTCAGTCTGCCTCTAAGCTTGGGAGAGGGAGGGTGTACGTCACGTCTGTCTCACATTTCATGAATGAACGGTCGGCAAAAATTCGCCCTCACCCTCCAAACACTTGTTTTATTGCTGTTACATGTTAATATCTTCATATTAAACGTAAAATAGGCGCATATGAATAAGTAATAGCCTAACGATATTTATCGTAAAATGACGATTTTAGGCGGGAATGAAGCCTAGTATGGCCGCCCAGTAGTAGGGTGTTCACTACATACAGCTCGCCTTTTAACCCGGGAATGGCGAGAACACTCTTAACCCGGGAACTGCGGGGAGACTCTTAAGAGTTCCCCCGGCGGACTGCGGGAAGACTCTTAAGAGTAAGGGAGAAAAAAAAATCCATTTAAAAAAAAAATAAATAAAAAAATAAAAAAAAAATAATAATAATAATTGCCGCCATGCCAAATATCACTCCTCCACCTCCCCTCCTTCCCCACTTTCCTCCCCTCCTTCAGTTATCACCTATTTTCCCTGTTATTCCCTTATTCTGTGGTTTATTTTCGTGCTAACATTAGCGAGTTGGTAGCAGGGCGTTGTCATCACTGTTACCAAGCGTGGGAAAGAGCGAGAGAGAGACTATTGCGGAACAGTGTCTCTCCAGACAAGGGGAGGGGTGGAAGGCAGGGAGGTTGCCTCAGCTATACATTATGTAACTCCCGGCCTGTATCGCCGATTTTGACCATCCAAACACTGTTTCCACTCGTTTTATTGTTGTAACAGGTTAATACCTTTATAATCAACCTATAATAGGCGCATATGGATAAGTATTAATGCTATTTATGGTAAAATAACGATGTTAGTGATGGGAACAGCTCAAATACGTCAGCACAGGAGTGTGGTGTCTCATACCCCCCATGCGCACTTCTTAGGTTAAGAGGTTTTGGTGGGCAAGGGCGAGGACCCTCTTAAGGGGAGCGTCCGGTTCATACTCGTAATAGTGCTCAAAACGGCAATATTGCGCAACCCGATATATGGCATCATCACCCATCCCTCTGTCTTCAGTTAAAATCCTGAGGCAATATTCCGTCTGGAAGCATGTTATTCCTGGGCTAGTTTAAAGTTTTCGCGGGTCGCGGGTCGCGCAGACGCGTAGAAAATGCATTATGGGTTTCGGATCTGCAAAAAAAAAAACTAAAACCATGAATTTTTGGTGAAAATATGACGTTCTTAGATATTTTGCCTAACAGTATCTGGTACTCAACCCGGGTAACAACGAAGGGAGTGGTGGTGGAGGAGAAAGAGCAGTGTGGTCCAAGCCGCGAGAGAGGTAGGGTGCGGCTGGCCGGCTGGCTTGCAACAGCTCTCGTGCCTTAGTACCTCACGTAAGAAAGTTCACTTGTCGGCGCAGTTCTGACGTAACCAAACATGCTACAACAATGTTTCTAGTGTCATTGGAAAGGGCATGAAATTCTCTACAACTCCACGTCGCCATTTGTTTTTATTTCTTTCCCATTTCGACACAGCACCCCGAGACATTTGTCACCTAATTTGTACCTAATTTGTACCTAATTGTAAATGCCCTAATTCTACAATTAGATACAAAATGGAAAAAAATATCAACGTGCAATTGAAACTACACCTATTGTTAGTACCCCCAATGCATTAAAACAATCAAGCAACAACATTTAAATGAGATTTTGATTTTACAAAAAGTCATAAATTTACACACCTAACTCAAAAAATAATTGTCCTAGAGAATTAAAATTTTGGAAATTTCTTAGTTGTTAGGTCCCCTATACGTGTACAAAATCTTATGAAATACAGACAAAATTCACTGACACGTTCTAGAGTAAAGGCCGGACGCTCCCCTTAAGAGGTAAGGCCTAATAAAAAAACTTTTAAAAGGCCCCAGTAGCACTTTAAAAAAAAAAAAAAAATCCCCTCCATACCTCATATCACTCCTCCACATCTGTCAAAATCCCCTCCTTCCCCCCTTTCCACCCCCCTTCAATTATCACCTATTTTCCCTGTTATTCCCTTATTCATTGGTATATTTTGTGTAAACATCTCCTAACCGATCCTAGGCTGTGGTCATGTGTGTTACGTAAGGTAGAAACTGGGAGAGTGTGAGGGAGTAGCTCAGTACTGCCTTAGCCCTCGAGAGAAGAGGGTGTGAGGCCAGCTGGAACACAATTGATGAATGAACCGCTCTGTAATAATTCGCGATTTTGACCATCCAAATGATATTCCCACTTGTTTTACTGTTGTTACAGGTTACTATCTTCATATTAAACGTAAAATAAGCGCATATGAATAAGTAATAACGATATTTATCGTAAAATGACGATTATAGGCAGGAATGGAGTTTAATATTCCCACCCAGAACTGTGGTGTTCACTACACCCTGCGCGCGCGCGCCAGGTTAAAGGTTAAACAACAGGTATACTGTACAGTACTACAAGAAGACTGTGATTGCACTGGCCATACACACCCATATCTCACTTCCCACATCTATCACTCATCAGTCCGTTTCACCATGTTTGCTCCATTTCGTATATGTTTGTTCAGTTAACCTCTGAAGTGCGCATGGGGGTAATTAGACACCTCTGCCTGTGCGCATGTATTTGAGCTGTTTCCATCACTAAAATATTAATTTTACCATAAATAGCATTAATACTTATCCATATGCGCCTATTATAGGTTGATTATAAAGGTATTAACCTGAAACAACAATAAAACAAGTGAAAACAGCGTTTGGATGGTCAAAATCGACGATACAGGGCGGGAGTTACATAATGTATGGGTGAGGCAACCTCCTTTCCCGCCAATTACCCTCAAGGCTGGAGAGACACTGTCGATCGACTCTCTCTCTCTCTCTCTTGCACTCGCTTGCTAACAGTGATGACAATGCCCTGCTTGCAACTCGCTAATGTTAGCACGAAAATATACCTCAGAATAAGGGAATAACAGGGAAAATAGGTGATAACTGAAGGAGGGGTGGAAAGTGGGGAAGGAGGGGAGGTAGAGGAGTGATATTTTGCATGGCCCAGGGGCAACAAAAAAAAAAAAAAAAAAAATTCGATGTTTAAAGTTGATTTTTTTTTTTCTCTGACTCTTAAGAGTCTTCCCGCAGTCCGCCGGGGGAACTCTTAAGAGTCTTCCCGCAGTTCCCGGGTTAATGACTTTTAAATATAGGCTACCCTTCACCTCTCTGTTTTACCCAATACATTTTTTTCTAATAGCGCTACTGTAGTGTTCTTTAAGATTATCCCTTTTTTGACATTCAAATTGGACATACGAATATAAAATATAAAACATCAAATATGGAACTATTGTCAGTGCATTCAAATTTTGAATTTTGAATATCAAATGTCAAACATCGAGCTATTGTCAGTACAGTACCTCTTTGACATTCAAATACCTTTTTTACATTCGAATTGGATATACGAATATCAAATATTGAGCTATTGTCAGTACCTTTTTTTACATTCAATTTCGAATTTTGAATACCAAACGTCAAACATCGAGCGGTTGTCAGTCGGCTGTAGTCAACAAACATAGGTCTCAAAAACATGAAGTGGCAGATATATAACGGACTATACTCTTACATACGCCTCTAACACAAAGCATTGTGATGATTTGTGCATATATTGTGTTACGACCGGAGCTACGAATAAAACAAGGGCACTTAATGATTGGACTAGTAATATGGCACTATGCAACAACGGTACGCTAGATCCAAACCCTCGAACTTATATGCCGGCGAACAAAAACACCTATACCCTCCAAAGTTAATCTGCGATAATGGGGTATCCTTAACTGGGCATAAATGTACTCTACTTCAGGCTAACCCACACTGGTATAGCCTGATAACAAACAAGATGCAAGTTACGTTAAAATGCATAAAAGGGAAGCTATGGAAAGATCAATTAAATCACTGCAAGATTTAATACAATAAAAAGATGATTCAATATAGTTACTCTAAACAACAATAAACTCTTCACTCCTATCTGAAAGAAAGTGAAGTATAGTCCTACAGCATAGACCTGGAAACTTCTGAAGAAAGTCTGATGCTGATAAGATGCTCGTATCTTAAATTATATAAAGGCAGGAGGCAGGACACCATACGTGTAGACTGAATACACTAAAAGATAGGACATATAATGTTAACTGACACGGGAATACTATAAATGCGCAACGGCAGTAATGCTCGACACTACAAGAAATACTTCCTCATCAACGAAACAGTCTGCTATGGTTGTGCAACTCAACAACAACCTAGACTCATAAATGCTGTGAATAATAATGCGTACATATCAAAGAGCTTATATTGAATACTAATAAGTGTCTACTCAATTAATAATGTCTAGCTGGAATACTCTAGGTAAGGAACTGTGGTTGAGCAAGACAGGCTCGTAGCCTAGCGATGTCCTTAAGACTGCATCCTTTATGTTACGTAAATTGACTGGGGTTCTCTCTTGATAGATCCAGATCACAAGTATCTGGTTCTATCCTGGCGACCCTCAAAAGATAAGCAAAGAGGCAGCAAAGTGTGGAACTGGAACAGGCCAACGCCCTCAGTCAACACAATGCTGCACTCATAAAGAACGCAAGCGAAAAGACAATACAGGCTACCACAGTACCGGTCGAAGTCGTGTAGGTATAAGCAAACCATACACACATCGGTGACGACGACTACAGTTACCTTATCCCAGTCTAGCATTAAATCAAAGAGCAGACCACTAAATCAATAATGGAGACACACACCGAGTTCTTAACCTCTACTAACTAAGAACCCTCAAACCTATTCTAAGTACATGTCAATATCTCAGAGGACGGCGCATGCAATACAATGGGCCGGCTATGGAAACCGTATGCAGAACCCAGATAAGTAATTGAATAAAGGTGAGGAGCAATGGAAAAGAAGAAGGTCAGAGAGAGAGATAGTGGTAAAGAGGGTGATCGGGAGAGAGTATGCAAAGGGATGTTAGAAGCATGCACGCCAAGCTTGTCCTGAGGAAGGAAGCTTCTCTGGACCCCCAGGATCACACAAAGGCACGGTGGTTCGGCCAATCACGGGCCGATACGTCACAAGACAGCAGGCCCCCAGAAGGCGCCAGGAACCACCAGCCAATCAAAACCGAGAGAAAGGCCACGCGGGCGAGGGACTCCTCCGGGAGGGAGGAAGGAGGAGGAAAGCAACACTCACTGCCCCCACGCTGCTCGCTCGCTCTCTCTCTCAACTCTACACAACAATGCATCTTATATTCAACTCATGATATAAAATATTTCCCGTTGTTACAGACGAAAATAAAGACCACCACTGGACTGTCTGTAACAACACGAGCACTATGAAAGAGAGAACAACATTCTCTGACAACTGTAGTTGTCAGAGAGAGAGATAGTGGTAAAGAGGGTGATCGGGAGAGAGTATGCAAAGGGATGTTAGAAGCATGCACGCCATGCATGTCCTGAGGAGGGCAGCTCCTCGGGACCCTCAGGATCCCACAAAGGCATGGTGGTCGGCCAATCACAGGCCGATACGTCACAAGGCAGAAGGCCTCTATGACGCGCCAAGAACCACCAGCCAATCAAAGACGGGAAAAAGCCCGCGCGGGCGGGAAACTCCTCCGAGCGAGGGAGGAGGGAGGAGGGAAGCAACACTCACTACACCCACGCTGCCCGCTCGCTCTCTCTCTCAACTTCACTACAATGCATCTTATATTCTACTCATGATATAAAATACTTCCCGTTGTCACAGACGAAAATAAAGACCACCACTGGACTGTCTGTAACAATGCAAGTACTATGAAAGAAAGAACAACATTCTCTGATAACTGTAGCCCATTTAACTGCCCTGGCGAGCGCTAGCGGCTAACGGGAGGCGATTCTGTCAACGCTGGTAGGCGTCACAATTGGTAGATGATTGACTACTGTCAAGGATGTATATTGTGTTTCACGGGTAGGAGTACCGGAAATTTAGTTCGAGGCGAAAATGGATGTGATAAATCGGCATCAACAGTTTTAGACAAAGAACGTTATTACATTATTTTCTAATACTATTTACAGATCATAAAAGGTTGTAGCAGCTTCAATGTAGCTTTATGTTGGATATGTGGATGCCTAAAACAACTTTCTAGTAAGTCCGTGGTGGTACAGTTGGTCTAAGTTCCAGCTGACCCACCCTCGCTCTGGGGCTTGCATAATTATCTGGCAATACTGGTGTAGGAAGGAGGTGTGTCTTACAAAGATTGGGATTGGTAGATCTGATTTCGGCTATATCATTGTTAGAACATAAACTAAACAAGGGAAAGTAAGCCTATCTCAAATACAAATGCATACATCGCTATGTATGATCCCGAACATTCACCCAAAGTTTGTAGATTTGCTTAAATATTAAAGTTATTATATCCACTGATTGGCAATGCATATAAAACCTGCTGGCTGCCACAACATACTTTACTCGATTTTATAAGAATACATATTTCTGTTTTATTGGTGGCTGCTTAATGAAAGAGCATTTAGTCTTCACAACGTGAACATAACATAGTCTAATTTGCAGTAATATACAGGACAGACACAGGTAACACATTAATGGCAAGTGGTATCCCTGCACCACTACACCAGTATTGCCAGCTAATTCTGCGATCCCCAGAGCGAGGGTGGGTCAGCTGGAACTTTGACCAACTGTACCTGTAAAGTGCACGCTACTATTGGTGGTACAGTACCTGTAAAGTGCACACTACTAAAGTAAAATTGCACCTAGATAGCTAATTGAAAATGGAGATTACAACATTAACACTTTCTCTGCGGTAATATTTCCACCTATTTCCGCGCCATATTAGGCCTCATTCAGGCACTCCTGATTGATTAGGCAAGTGTCTGAATGAAATTAAATGTATTCAGCCAAAAACTAGAAGTGACATCAAAACGAGCTTCGTAGCTCGCGGGGTTCACCCGCAGCGCTACCATAAACATTCGCTAAAATGAGCAATTCTCGCTAATGTCTCGCTACATTTGCCTGTATATCTCGCAAGACTTTGACTCAGAGCCTTCAGTGCCACGGCCGCATGGCTGGGAGACGGACGTGTGGCCTGTCGCGCTCCTGCTCCTTTGCACTCGATTTTACAGGCTTTTAGAGGCTTTAACCCTCCAGCCTCGGCTACGCATTCTATAATATATCCCCGAAACCCGGGGGATTTGGCCGAAAAAACATCTCGCCTAGGCTACCGTATCTTTGTTATTTTGACTGCTTCCGCATTCCCGCACATCCCCAAGCGTAAATGTGTTTCGTACCTGTAGAATGGCATTGAGTAGAGCTCTCTAAGTCAACTGGTTCAGTTGTGATGACGATTTCCGTGGAGAGAACTTTGTGGCGATGTCAGCCACTTTTCACTACTTTTCACTACTTAACAATAACACACAGCCACACACAAACAAGCGACGCCTCTCCTTCTTGTGGTCGGAGATGCGCGGCGTCGGTCCAACCGGCTGTTGTTTACATGCGTCGGACGGACGCCTTTCAAAACAAGCTTACAGGCTTTCAAGCTGCCGGTGCCTCAGAGCCCAAGTTGTGACAGTATGGAATGTAATATTTCTTTCTTGAGAATGTGCTCTAAAATTGGCAATAAAGACACTTTCAACATATATTTTATTTGAGATCACCAGTTTTTACAATCTCACTATGCATTTTAATAGTGAAAAGGGTGGTGTTTCGATCACTCCCATTCATTGTTCGGACCACCCCATATGGTGGGTTGGTCCGAACAAGGGGTACCCTTTTTAAAAAATTCAATAAGTTGACCTTAACTACTACTTACACGATTAGTAAAAATCACCATGATAGGACTTGACCCATAGTTTATTGTGATATAACTATTTTTCCATAAAGTTTGTTACCTGATTTTTGGTGAATATTTTATCCACTAATAGTTCGTTACACCCCCACCTAACCCTAACTGAGAATCAAAGCGAGTGTAACACGAACCAAACACGAGTGTCAAAAATTTGAAAAATAACGGACACATTCCAGAGCACGTAAACAAAGAGTATGGACGAGTCTAACGCGAGTCAACGCGAGTCAACACGAATCAACGCGATAAGCGGCTCGCTTGGTGTAGTGACTAGCATCTCGGACTTCCACCCAGAAGGCCCGGGTTCGCGCCCACGCTCGGCGCATTAAAGATTTTTCACAAGCACTGAGTCGTTACCATCCCTCATGAGCAAAGGGATGGGGTAGTAGTACAGGACCCCAATGGAAATACGCCTAATCGGCCTTATTGAGCTATCCTTAGCTAGCTTAGCATGCGCTAGCTTTAAGAACTATTATTATTATTATTATTATGTTACACGGATCAACACGGATGTTATACGAAACAACACGAAAAACAACATGAGTTTACACGAGTCGTCACGAGTGTGCAAGAGTCGCCGAGAGCCCACCAAGAGTCATTGAGAGTGACAACCACTGTGCATGAAAGTTATATAAAGGCAGCCCCCACCACCACCCATTGCCACACAACCACTCATCACCACGGAGGACACACCCACCCACCCACCATGACCATCAATCGGCGCAACGCAGCAGCTATGGTGATACTCCTGAAGATGCGGATGGATCTCCTAGACATCGAGGAAGCAGAGGCGCTAGCTGAACGCCAACGTCAACGGAAAAGGAAAGCAAGGACAGTTTGGGCCAGGAGTTGGTTACCGAGACGGCCACAGTTCGGTATTTACGAACAACTCCTGAAGGAGTTTGAGGTGGAGGACCCCAAATCATACCGGAACTTCCTGCGTGTGGACAAAGTCATATTTAGGGAGTTGGTGGAGCGTGTCGGGCCCAGGATAGAGAAGCAGGACACGTTTTGGAGGGAGGCTTTGTCACCTGGGCTGAGATTGGCAATCACACTCCGCTACCTGGCAAAGTTGTGGTCGGTCACTGGTGCGGCGGTGGACTGGGACGAGGCAGCGTGGGTGGGGGCATTTTATAGGGTGTGGGAGGCATCTGTGTGAGCGGCGTTGCTGCCAACTATTCATACGGTGTTGCCAGCACTCGGGCTACACTCCACGACTCGTGTAGCTTCGTGTAGGTACGCGTTGACTCTCGTTGGATCTCTGTTGTACACGTGTTGACTCGCGTTACATCTGTGTAGACTCGTGTAAACTCGTTGATTCGTCCAACATTTTTGAAATAACGGTATTTCAAATGACACTCGCTTTTTTGTGTTACACTCGTGTTCTTTTCTCAGTGGTTGGTGTATACTCTTGTTTATTCGTGTTTTTACTCGTGTTTGAATCGTGTAAACTCTTGCATCATGGGGCCACCATATTTTGGCATTCACATTCGTGCTTTGTACTCTTGTCGATACGTGTGGCATGTGTGTTACATACGTGTTGTTATGTGTAGACACGTGTTTATTCGTCAACGTCGAAATGATGATGAAAAGCGACGAATCATCAAAGAGTGTTACACAGGTTTACACGAGTCAACACGAGTTAACACGAATAACAAAGAGTTATTCAGAGTTTAACACGAGTTGACACGTATGTACACGAGTCTACACGTATGTAGGCCACACTCATGGGTACTCGCCACGGGGCCCAAAAATGTCATGCATGCATGAAATTTTTGGACCCCGTGGCGAGTACCCACGAGTGTGTCGAGTAAACAAAGAGTAAACACGAGTGTAGCACGAGTCTACATGAGTGTTGAGGAGTATCGACGAGTCATTGCCGAATAGCAAAATTTCATCACTCGTGTTGGACTCGCGCACCGACTCGGCTACGTGTGAACCAGGCTTAAAGTAAAATCGCACCGAAATTTCGAAACTATTAGGCCTATTAGGTATTGGGCCACGGTGTCCAAAATGCATAAGCCTATGTGTGTTATGATTTGTTCCGAGTTTTATGTTGTATATCTTTTGGCGACGAATATAGGCTGTAGCAGACATAGTGTAAGACTGTAAGTATAAGGTCCCACTGACAGCTTGTTTTATAGGGCCATCATCTGTTGCAAGTTGAGAAATGCTAGGCTAGCCTAGTTATTTTTTAAATCAAATTAGCCTAAGTAATTTTCCAGTACGTTCTTAGGGTCCTTACAATTTCTGTAAGCCTAGGCCTATAGCCTAGCCTAGGCCTATTCACTTCGAAGGTGATTTTACTATAGGCCTACCTAGCCGAGGCCTAGGGGCGCTTATTTGACAGGTGCCACCAAGCAGTTAGGCCTAATAGCCTACATATTTTGTTTTCGGTTTCCACGCATCCAACACAATTATCTACACCCTTTTCTGGTGTACGAAACACTAAAAAAAACAATGGGACACATCAATATTAATAATATTAGCCTAGGCTAGACAAAATATAAAGATAACTCGGTGGAAAAGTTGTGTTCGCGGGACTAACTCGATCGTTTGTTTACATAGCGCTCGTAGATAGTAGGCCTGCCGCCTAGGCTACTTCGCGCTCTAACTAATTTCCCATATTGGCGGTTCAATTATCCCGGGATACAGTATGTGTTGAGTGGCCCCCTCACCCCCCCTAGACTTATTGTCGTGATCATATATATTGCCAGCAGTGGGCAAAAAAACAAACAATCGCAAACATAACTAACGTCGAGCGTCATACCAACAAACCGACAATCGGAACATTCGGAAGAGGGTGGTAAAACACCCGATTTTTGGTTAGTATTCGGGCGTATCGCCGGCTTTGTTTACAATGTATGCTCGCGATCTCGTTCCCGTCTGACTGCCATGTAATACAATTATAGATTGAGGGGGGGCTTTGCCCCTTCTCCGGGGCCCTCTCTCTCACCCCCCCCCCCCCCCCCTACCCGCATGACTTATTGTCAATTTGTCATCATATACTGTACTGTATATCGCCAATTCGCCTAGGCCTATATGGCAAGAATGTAGTTATCGGGTGTACCGCCCGCCGCCCGCCTTATTTAGGCCTACGCTACGCGGACGCTCGCTATCATGTTTCCGTCTAATTTGACTGCCGTGGGATACAATAGGTTGAGGAGGGGCTTTGCTCCCCTCACCCCCCCTCAATGACTTATTGTCATCATTATATATATTGCCAGCAGGGGTCAAATAACAGAAAAAATAGACAGAAACTTAACCACGAGCAATCGACCTATGTAAGCATGACGACCGTCAGACCGTACACCCGGATACTACATCCTTCCTATATATATTTCCATAATTTCCAGCAGCTGCGTGTAGCAGAAAAAAAGTAAAAATAGACAATTACTTGAACGCTTGCTTTACGTTCCCGTCTAATAGACGGGAACGTAATCGCAAGCGTTTGAGTTAGGCCTATGTAAACAAAGCTGGCAATATGCCTGGATATTACATCCTTCCCTATTTTTGTTTACGCCCTGACACCCGGTATTACCCGCAAGACCCATTGATTTTTGTGTTGCCTACTGAATTGTCATTTCCTAGGCTATATTACTGTACATTGTTTGGCAAGGATGTAGTATTCGGGTACCGCCCGCCTTGTTTACACTACTTGAAGGCTCGCAATCATGTTTCCGTCTGTTTTGACTGCCATGGACAATAATAGGTTGAGGGGGCTTTGTCCCCCCTCACCTCCCATGATTTATTGTTATCATCATATATATTGATAGCAGGGGGCAAATAACTTAAAAAAATAGCTGTCAAAATAGACGGTAACGTAACCGCGAGCTTACGACCATGTAAACATGACGACTCTACGCCTTATACTATGATCCTTCCCCATTGTTTTACATGGTCGTACCGTCGTAAATGTATTACAGTATAAGGGAAATGGGCAAATTCCATAGTAGCGGGAGCGATCTTTTTCCCACTCCCTTTCAATGTTATAACTGGTTTCCTGTTTTCATTGTGCCCCTAATAATGATTACCTTCACTTGCCACAACAATATTAAAAATATTTACCCCGATAGCTGGGGAGGGCATGAAGTATATCTGGGAAAGAGCGGGGTTGAAATATGGGGTTGTTATGCCCTGTTTTTCTACAGGTTTAACTTGGGTAATGTGAGTTCTAAATGACTGGGTATATAAGACTGCATGCACAATACAAGGTATGAGGAATAGAGAACACAAAATAAACACACGGTAACACGACACAAGTTCAAGTTTATTGAAGTAAGTAAATAAAGAGCATGGAAAGATAGTAATTCTCGTACAAAACAAATAATAGAAGGGAACTGCTAGGCATGAATGATGGCACAAAAGAGAGAGAGGTTCTGGAAGTGTTAGTGAATGCCAGGCTGGATGTATGTGGAATGACAGAGACCAAATGGAAAGGTTCAGATGTGAGAGAATGGGAATGTGGAATGGGTGTGTGTGCTGGAGTGAGTGAAGGAACAGCGAGAGAAGGTGCATGTTTGTTTGTAAGTAGCAAATGGAAGGAATGTGTAAGAGAGTATGGGTCTGTGGGTTCAAGGATTGTGTGGGTGAGAATGAAAGTAGGAATACAAACGTGGGTGATTGTATGCGTGTATGCCCTGACAGAGGATATACTTGAAAGAAAGAAAGAGGAGTTCTGGATGAATGTGGAGGCGTGCCTGGAGAAGTTTGACAAGAATGAAAGAATATTTCTGATTGGGGATATGAATGGTAAGGTGGGTGATAGGAAAGTTGAGGGAGTGGTGGGAGGGTGGGGGGTACCATCAGAGGTGAATGGGAATGGTAGTGCACTTGTGGACGTATGTGTGGGGAGGAGGCTGTGGATAGCCAACACCTTCTTCCGACACAGAATGATCCACAGGTACACGTGGAAACGGATGTTGACGATGAAGGATAAGACAGTGGTGGAACGAAAGTCATTGATTGATTATGTATGTGTGGATGAACGAATGAAGAAATCTGTGATGGATGCTAGGGTATAGGGGTATTGGAGGGGGTCTGTCTGATCATTATGTAGTGGTAGCTAAGGTTAGGATACAAAAGAAGTGGGTGAGGAGAGCGGGAGGGAGGCGAGAGGAGGGTGGAATGGTGAGGAGGGTGGAGAGGTTGCAGGAGGAGGAAGTCAGGGAGGAGTACAGGAGAGCAGTGGAAAGACGACTAGGTGGGTTCGACCTGGAAGTTATGGAGGAAGTGGAGGAGATGAGCAAGGTGTTTAAGGATGAGATCTGTGCAGCATGTGAGGAGGTGTGTGGAGTGAGGAGAAGAGGGAGGGGAGTGAAAGGTACATTATGGTGGACAGAAGAGGTAAGAATAGCTGTGGAAGAAAAGAAGAAAGCATATAGAGAGTGGTTGGGTAGTAGAGGGAATGAAGATTCCGAGAGACAGAAACGAGCGAGGTACGTGGAGAGTAAGAGGGTGGTGAAGAGAGTAGTGAAGGAAAGTAAGAGAAGAGTAGATGAGGAATTTGGAAGGAATCTGAGTGTAAAATGGAGGGAGAGTAAGAAACTGTTCTGGAAAGAAGTCAAGAAAGTTAGGGAAGGTAGCAAGGGAAACAGTAAGGGTGTGAAAGATAAGAATGGGAGAATGCTAGCCGAGAAGCAAGAGAGAGTCGAAAGATGGAGGGAGTACTTCAGTGAGTTGCTAAATGAAAGGAATGAAGAGCCAGCAAACATAGCTGGATATGGTATGGGAGGGAGAAGAAGAGAAGTAGTGGAGGAGGAGGTGGGGATCAGGAGGTCAGAAGTGTGGGAAGCCATGAAAAGAGTGAAGTTGGGGAAAGCACCAGGAACAGATGGAGTGTGTGGGGAAATGTTGAGGTATGGTGGTGAGATAGTGATAGAATGGGTATGGAAAATGTGCAAACTAGCATGGGAGAAGGGGAGTGCACCCGATGACTGGAAGACTGGCATAATAGTCCCCCTATATAAGGGCAAAGAGGAAAGAGGAGTGTGTGGTAACCACCGAGGAATATGTCTTCTAAGCGTAGTAGGGAAGGTATACAGTAGGGTAGTGATTGAGAGAGTGAGAGTGAGAACGGAGAAATGGATAGGCGACGAACAGGGAGGTTTTAGGAAGGGAAGAGGATGTGTAGATCAGATTTTTACCCTGAATTGTGTTGTGGAGAAGTATCTGGAGAAGAAACAAAAGGTGTATGTTGCCTTTATGGACTTGGGGAAGGCCTATGACAGAGTGGATAGAGAAGGTTTGTGGAAAGTACTTAGAATATACGGAGTAGAGGGCAAGTTGCTGAAAGCAGTGAAGAGCATGTATGAGGGTGCAAAGGCGGCAGTACGTGTGGAGAGTGAGCAGAGCGAGTTCTTTGACCTGAATGTTGGTTTGAAACAGGGGTGTGTGATGTCCCCGTGGTTGTTTACTGTATATATGGATGGAGTTATGAAAGAAATACTATCAAGAGCAGTGGATGTTGGTGTATCGCTGAAAAGGGAGGGAATTGAGTGGAAGCTACCTATACTGCTGTTTGCGGATGATACAGTTCTGATGAGTGATAATGAATGGGAGTTGCAGGGTCTGGTAAATGAGTTTGGAACAGTGTGCGAAAAACGGAATTTGAAGGTAAATACGGGGAAGAGCAAGGTTATGGTCTTCGAAAGGGGTGAAGTCACAGAGTGTGAGGTGAAGCTGAACGGTCAGGCTATGGAGATCGTCAACTCTTTTAAGTATCTGGGCAGTGTGTTGAGTAAAGATGGGACTATGGATGAAGAGGTGCGGGAGAGGGTACAACAGGGGAAGAGGGTTGTAGGAACGCTAAAAGCAGTAACAAGAAATAGGGTGGTCAGTATGGAAGTGAAGAAGTCCTTGCATGACAGTGTGGTAATCCCGACACTGACTTACGGAAGCGAAGCATGGACGTTGGTTGAGAGACTCAGACCAAGAGTGAGAGCAGTGGAAATGAATTACTTAAGGAGTGCGTGCGGAGTTACATGGAGGGATAGACAGACTAATGAGGAAGTAAGAAGGAGGTGTGGTGTGGAGGTAGATGTGCTGGAAAGTGTGAAAAGGAACAACTTGAGATGGTTCGGCCATATGGAACGTATGGAAAGCGAGAGAATGACTAAGAGGGTGTACGAGAGCGAGGTGGAGGGACAGAGGGGGAGAGGTAGACCGAATATGAGGTGGAAGGATGGAGTGAGGAACTACATGAACGAGGGCGGTGCTGGTTGGGGGGAGGGGCGTCGACTGACTGGGGACAGAGGTGCATGGGGGCGGTTCGTTCGTGGCCACCCCTTCGGGGATCACGGCGTCAGGCAATAGATAGATAGATAGAACTGCTAGCATTAGCGGATCTGGATGGAGCCTAGTCTCCCACTTCCAACGTTCAGGTATACTCTTCTGATCACGGGTTTAATTAGCAAGTTTTATTTTACTGGAAGACCTCAATATATTCATGTAATTCAATTTCACTGATTTGATCTCTTACTGGCTGGTCGCGTGCCCAAGTAGCAGCTCACAGTTAGGATTAGACACGTGTATATCGTAGAACACGGAATCTCTAGTAACCTCATGGGGGTACTGATCTAAGTTTTATATTCTTATGGCAGAAATACGTAGAACACAAATCAGTGGGCGAACGTTAGATATCACTAGAGTTTTAATATCTGAATAAGGTAATTACGAGAGTCAATGTCGCCTGTTAATTAATGAGCACTGATACGCTTAGTACGTCCCAAATGGAATGGTTAAATATGAGTTACACTGGGCAAGGTTATAGCCACTTTATAGAAAGTTAATACGTGAGTGTCAAACTGGTACTATAACACTTAGTACTAGCAACATGAATCTTGAATAGTATTTGTAGATCTGGTCCTGGTTATCTTGCTTCCGGTGATGTTGGGGGCTAACGACTGGTTCCTCGGCCGTCCAGGTGGTCCAAAATGTAGGAAGTTCTCAAGTCGGATCTCTTGACGATCGTTGCTGGCTACACACTTATATACCCACAAATTTGTGTGAAGGTTATAAGGTGCACGTTAGGACTTGTACATCGACAGATCTTCTATTTAACTTCTGCCATGGAGTCTGCCGGCTCGGGAATCTCTCAACTCAGGAACAACACAAGGGCAGAGCTAGAGGTTAACTTCAGGGTAGTGACCACTGGTTGGAGTCTAACTTTCAACTGATTTGACTGGGGGTGGGAGCTAGGTTTAAAGGTTCGGTTCTGGACCCTGTAGACAATAGGGATCTCGAGTCTTATGGACTTATTTGAGCTCTCAATAGATATGGGGACTGGGTAAGATGGTAATTACTGTTGTGGCACATGGCTATAGGAAGCCTTCAATTTGTGATATAACTGAGCCTTAGTAAAAGGTACTATTTTGGCTATACTGGAAGTATTTATGGAAGGGAGACTGGATCTACTTTGCGGGGAGGACTGGGACAGCTGTGATAGGGGCGTCTCTCTTATATTGCTCAGTCTTTGTTCTATTGCATAGCTGAGGTGCTAATTTGACTATCCGAGTATGCAAAACAGGTGGATGGGTTATTGTGGGTATAGAGAAGTGAGTAAGGGGGTTAGACATGCATGGTTAGTTCATTGATAGGAAGAATTCCTAGGCTACCTGGCAATGACCCGGAAGTCAAAACAGGGGTCAGGTTATCTCCGCGGGGGTGGGGGTCTCCCTCCTCGGGTGGGTAAAAAGGGGTAGCCGGGCGCTCTCCCTCTGGGATGGTCGTCCGGCGGCTGTGGCTAGAGGCTTGCCATATCACCAGTGTTTGTAATAACCCTCTGTTTATGAGACAGATGTGGGTGTTCTTAATATCAAAACCGAAGGTGCCTTGGCTAGCTGGGTGTACTCGGTTGGCTGTTAATTGCATGGCTTGCTGGATGTGGTGGAGACTGGTTGTTAACTCTGCCACATTTATCTGGAAGTATGGCAATAGAAATTAGTTACTGGCGAGGCGGCGAGCCTCGCACCGACGACCATGGGGTGCAGGGTTGTGAAGGGGTTGTAAGAGAATAGATGGCATGCAAGGGGTTAGTAAAGTGCTAATGTTGTTCTGGCCTACTAAGTGAAGGTAGGCTGGATAGGAGTATATATATAAAAGGTTGGAGAGCGTTAGCAACGGAAAATTCAAGGATCTTCAAGAGGTATGAGAGAGAGGCTAGGTCAGACAAGAGTCGAGAAGCGCGGGTGTCTTAATGAGAGGGGGGGAAGCTCAGGGGCTACAGGGAAGTTTGCCCCTAAGGTCCCTGGGCGTGGGGGTGGCATTAGGCTACAATTGATATTGGAGTTTGAAAAGACAGTGAAAGTACGTTAGTCAAATGCTACCGGGGGATGCAAATACGGGGTGGTATATGAGTCTGGAAAAGATAGAATCATGTGGACTGTGGGGCGGTGGGGGAGAAGGAGGTTAACTGTAGGTGTGTGCGTGACATGTGGATAAAGTAAGGAAAAACATGGTGTATTATTTCTCGTACATACGAGGGGTTATGGACCTATTATTTGACACGCTTTTTGTGTACGTCTATGTGTCCCTGGGAACTGCGTTTTCTATGAAATATAGACCCAAGGAAAGCGGCAGTTCGTAGGGGTACTGCGTTATTGTTTCGAGGTACTATGATAGATACTGGTAACAAAGGTTATCTATACAATCTCTGGTTGGGGTAAGGATTACGTTACAGCATGGGTGTATTAACTTCTAAGGTATATAACATCTACTTCTCGGATGCAAGAACATACATAGATATAATTATGGCTGTCTGATGTGTTGGCATTGGCTCAACGTAGGGACAGGGCATGGGTGTTTTTAATATGAATGTATATTCTTGTTCATCATCGTATAGGTAGAATCGGGCGGGTAAGGGGTGTAGGACACGAAGTAATATGGCGTAGTGTGGACTGTGGATACGAAGGAGGTAAGCTGAAGACGTATGACAATTATGGAAAAGTAAATGGAAAACGGTGAACACAATGGCGGATAAAGATACTTAACCTAAGGATTGAGTACATACATTTTATGGGTGATGAGTCTTCAGAAACTTAGTCTGGCAAGACAAGATATGTTAGGGGATGTTAACATTAATACTTAAACTAAGGATTAAATACATAGATTTTATGGGGGGGATGGGTCTTCAGAAACTTAGTCTGGCAAGACAAGATATGTTAGGGGATGTGAACATTAATACTTAAACTAAGGATTAAATACATAGATGTTATGGGGGGATGGGTCTTCAGAAACTTAGTCTGACAAGACAAGATATGTTAGGGTATGTTAATATGAATATCTTAAACCTAGGGACAGCATGGGTGTATTAACTTCTAAGGTATATAACATCTACTTCTCGGATGCAAGAACATACATAGATATAATTATGGCTGTCTGATGTGTTGGCATTGGCTCAACGTAGGGACAGGGCATGGGTGTTTTTAATATGAATGTATATTCCTGTTCATCATCTTTGTAGCTAGAAGTGTAGGGCACGAGGGGGTAGTGTACGTGAGGTGTGGAAAATGGTCAGTTTAGAAGGGGTATGTGGGTGCGGCCTGGAGCTGCTTAGCCCTGCGGGCTTGGGCCTGTCTGAATTGGCTGGCTCGGTCAGCTGGTCCTTTCGTTCTGTGGACCTTTCTTTCGGGTGTTTCTGTGTGGTGTTCGCTCGTGGCTTCTGTGGTGGGCTTCTTGTTCTGGGGCATTTTACTTCCCTCTCCTTCATTATAGGCTCGTCCTCGATCCTCAAGGGTGAAGTAAAAAGAAGCATAGTCATGGTGGGTAATTTTAAGGGTATTTAGAAGATTCCACCAAGCAAGAGAGCGACGGTCAGGTTTCTTTTGCAGGTCAATGTATACCTGTAAGAATGTGTCCTCTGTGTTGTGGCGGGCGGCTGCCCGGGCTTGATGTGGGCGTGGTACACGGACCAAGTGTCCAGTGGGGGTTTTTACTTTAACCTTCCGTATGAACGGTTTATAGCTTTCCCCCGTGGGGGTCGGAGTGAGGTGTGTTGGATTGACAGGAGGTCTGTTTAGTGTGGTGAATGGGTTACTAACCGAAGGGGGATTCACGCGTGACAACAGAGCTGGGGATGAAGGGGGAATGTGAGTCTGGGTTTTGTTTGGTTTTCTGGGGCGGTGTTGTAGGTTGGGAAAATATAGTGAGGCAATGCGCAAGATCGGTTTAGGTAAGGTGGGTGAAGGAGGTGTGTGGGAAGGAGGGTGTGTGTGTGTTGTGTGGCTTGGGTCCTGAGTGTCAGAACGGGGTGTTATTTTTGTATCGCTGTCTCTAAATCTGATGGGTCTGTTGATTATTCTACCTCTGGCGGTCCTGGTGGGAAGGTAGATGTTTGTCGTGGGACTTGAGTCGCTCAACGATGTTTTATATTGAGGGGAAGAACGTTTTACAGGTAAAGGACATGTGGGGGTTCTCTCAGGGGTGACTTTGGGGGGGATTCCTTAGGGGTTGGTGGTTGGGGGTTCGGTGAGATGGGGGGGTTGGTGGATGTGTGGGGGGGGGGGGGGGGATCGTGGAGGGGAAAGGGGTGGATGCGGGGGGGGCTAGACGGGTGCGTAAGGAGTGTAGATTTAAGTTGGAGGGATGGGGGTAGGGACGTGGGTGGGGTGTGTCGTTTGATGAGGTTGGTGATTTGCTGGTGGTGGCAGTGGGCGGTTTTATGGGTGTGTGGTGGAGGTTGAGAGGGGATGAGGTTGAAGAGGAAGGCATGTGTTTTGTTGCGGGGGTGGGGGTGGTTACTTCTGGGCTATAGTTAGAGGGTTTATGGTGTTTAAGGGTGATTATTCGTCTTCTTTCCCTTTGTGGAGGAGAAGTCGACGAAGAAGAAGAGGAGGAGGTTAGTGGTCTGGCACCCCTACGGAATTTGGTTAGCAGGGTGTGTTTCCTGGAGGTTTTAAACAGTTTGTGTCGTGGGCGTAGGTTGTAGCGTGAGGTTACTGAGGTAGATTGTGTGGTGTGTTTGGGTGTGTACTTGGTTTTGGGTGGGGTGTGTGGTTTTCTTAGTGTGGTGCTTGGGGAAGGTATGTCAGGGCTAGACGGCAGAGTCTCTGTTGTGGTCGGGGTTGTGGGGGGAGGCTTTCGTATTTGGATAAGCGGGGGAGGTACTTGATTATCAGAAGTGAACGAAGGTGTCATGGTACAAAGGAGTACAAAGGAAATCAAGCAACAACAGGTCTAGTGACCCTTCTAGGTTGCTTGTCCTCCAAAACACTGAGGATCAAGTGTCCAAACAGTGGTTTAGAGTGGGTAAGGGAACATTGGAAAGGGAACTACTGCCCTGCCACTAACGTGGCAGGACTAGGAAGTTAGTAGGGGACATATGGGTTAGTAACTGAGGGGAGGATAAAGTTATTCATTTACAAACGCAGTCAGTCGCGGGTTTGATGCGAGATATTTGTCTAGGCGGAATTTAAATGAATCAACGGTGCTGCAGTCTCTAACGTCTCGGGGAAGCCCATTCCACAAGTTGACAACTCGATTGAAGAAGAAATTCTTAGATTCGTGCGAGTTAAAAGATTTACCAATAATTTGCAACCGTTTCCCCGCGTGTAATTAGATTGGTCGATAGTGAAGTACTTACTACAGTTCATATTGTCGATGCCTTTGATGATTTTGAACACTTGAATTAAGTCGCCTCTTAATCTGCGCTGGGTTAAGGAAATAGATTTAATTCTCTAAGACGCTCTTCGTATGGTTTGTTCTTTAGGCTAGGTATCATTTTGGTAACTCTACGTTGAACTCGTTCTAGCTTGTTTATATCTTTTTGGTAATAAGGGCACCAGGATTGAACGCAGTATTCCAGAAGAGGGCGGACTAAGGAATTGTAAAGGGTTAGGATAACTTCTTTGGATTTATGCTCAAATGACCTGCCTATAAAGCCAATTATTTTGTTTGCCTTCTTAACAACTTCTGAACATTGTTGACTCGGTTTTAGGTTACTCGATATTGTTACTCCCAGATCAGTTCTCTGTTTACATTCTTAAGCTGAGTGCCATTCATCGAATAGTTTGCTTTCTCATTTAGGTATCCGACATGTAGTACTTTACATTTATCCGCATTGAAACTCATTTGCCAAATTTGGGCCCAACATGACAATTTATCTAGATTGTGTTGCATATCGTCAACTTGTTCTTTTGAGAGTACGCTATTTGCAATTTTTGTATCGTCAGCAAATTTTCAGATTGTGCAGGTGAGACCCTCATCTATGTCGTTGATGTAAATTAGAAAGAGAATTGGTCCTAGTACCGAACCCTGGGGTACCCCGCTACTTACATTGGTCCATTTAGATGCCTTACCGTTTATGACTACCCTTTGCTTTCTGTTGCTGAGCCAATTTTCTATCCATTTCAACACACCGTCTTGTATTCCATGCGCTTTTAGTTTTAGCAGTAAACGTTTGTGGGGAACTTTGTCAAAGGCCTTTTGAAAATCAAGGTATATAATATCTACAGCTTTACTCTCATCGTAGAGGTTGAGGATATCGTGGAAGAAGTCTAAGAGGTTTGTTAAACAGGAACGTTTTTTACGAAAGCCGTGTTGAGTATCTTTAAGTATGTTATTTTCCTCTAAGTGATTTACGAGTCTGTCTCGTACGACCGTTTCTAGCATTTTACATACAACTGAGGTTAAGCTAATTGGACGATAGTTACTGGGTAGGGATTTGCTGCCTTTGGTGGAGGAGGGTGTGATAGTGGGGGCTTGGGGTTTGTGGAGGTTAGTTCGGGGGGTATGTTGAGGAATGGTCTGTCTGTTCGGTGTCGGAGGGCTTAGGACTTTAGGGGTTTGTGTGGGGATTTTCATAGCTGGAGTGTATGGTGTAATAGGGGTGTTTAATTTTGGTTCAGCCGTGTGGGGTGGGGGATTGTCTTGTGGTTGGAGTGGTTTAAACGCTCGGACGAATCTAGTTCGGAACGTGCGATTCACGCCGTGATAGTCGATGGTGACTTGATAGGCGTTTGGGACTTGTGTGATGGTGTAGGGCCCGACATAGCGAGGGCCTAACTTGTTGGTGATAGGGAGGTTGGCTACCATTACGGTGCCATGGATGGCGAAAGGGTTTTTGTCATCGATGTTATCAGTTTTGGTGTCCTGACAGATCTGGGCGGTATGGAGGGTGTTTTGCAGATGTTGCAGTGGGTCAATTGTGGAGGTGGTGGAGGGAAGGTGAGCGTGGTGGTGGAATGGCAGTAACAGGGGGGTACGCCGTAAACACGTTCATGAGGGGAAATACCGTCTTCTCAGGTGTTCATGCCCCATTGTATCATTTTTAGTTGTGATGGCCAGTCTGTGGTGTTAAACGCAATCATTTTTGTTCGCAACTGATTGTTGATGGTGCGATGGCTGCGTTCGCATATAGCATTTCCTTGAGGCCAGTATGGGGATGAGTGTTTAATCTTAATGCCATATTGTTGGGTGAACTGTTGCCAAACGTGTCCACTAAACTCGGGGGCATTGTCGGATAGAAGAGCAAGGGGCAGACCGAATATAGGGAATACTTCTGTGGCAAGCAGTGTGGCGACTGTGGTGGCTGTGTGGTCTTTAGCTGGGCAGGCGATTAAAAATTTGGAATAGACGTCCACAAATGTGACGATATAGCGCTTGCCAGCGTAAGGAGGAAACGGGCACATGATGTCGAGGGATAGGACTTGGAATGGTTTGGTAGCCGACAAGGTACCAGCTGGGCCTGGGGTGCGTGATCTATCCTTTCCCAATAAACACGGTTTGCAGGATTCTGTCACTCGTGCAATTTTGGAGGGGTTGGGGGTCCAGTATTGGTCTGTGAAGATTTTTAACATCTTCTTTTGTCCCAGGTGTATGCCGTTTCCCTCGTGGATGGCAATCATGTAGTCATGGGCAATGGTGGGGTCCAAGATTATGTGACCAGTGTCTGTGGCAAGTTGATCTCCCCAGCGAGTCAGTCCACGGAAGATATTTAACGGTATCCAGGGTGGTCTGATTCTTGCTTCCCAAGATTGAATTAGGGAGGGGGCTGGGGGGGCATTCTGTCGGGGTTTGGGGGTAGATACCAACTGAGTGTTTTGTAAGGCGGCTAGGTTGGTGGGTGGGTATTTTGGTACTGGCAAACGTGACAGGGCGTCTGCATTAGTATGGAGTTTGCCTGGACGATATTGTATGGTAAAGTCGTAGTCCTCTAGTGTCTCCCTCCAACGTACCAAAATGGCTGAGTTGGTTTCGCACCTACACAGCCATTGTAAAGATTGATGGTCGGTAATTATTTCGAGTTTTGCGCCCAACACAAATGACCGGAAGTGGCTGAGTTCCCAAATTATCCCTAAGCACTCTCTCTTGGTGGCTGCGTAATTCTGTTGTGGTTGGGTGAGGGTGGAGCTGGCATACGCTATCACATGTTCCTCTCCGTCTTTGACTTGAGCTAAAACTGCACCCATGGCGTACAGAGATACGTCGGTATAAAGACGGAAAGGTTTTTGGTAGTCAGGGAAAGCGACAATAGGGGCTTGGATTAGCTTTTGCTTCAAAGTGTTAAACGCGAGGTCTCTTTCAGGTGTCCAGGTGAACGGGGTGTCTTTGTGGGTAAGTTGGTGGAGGGGTCTGGCTATGGTGGCAAAGTGGGGGACGAAACATCTGTAGTATGTGGCTAAACCTAGAAATGAACGTATACCTTTAACAGTGGTGGGTGGGGTTTGGTTTTGTATGGCTTGAAGTTTCTTTGGGTCTGGCGCAATACCATGTTCAGATATCACGTGTCCGAGGAAATCTACCTTATTCCGGGCAATCACGCACTTTGAGGGTTTTAATTTCAACCCGGCGGTTCGGATTCTTTGAAGGACTTGTCTCAACCTGAGGAGGTATTCTTCCCAGGTTGGAGAGTACACAATAATATTGACCAGATAGGCTAGGCAGGTTTCCCAGGTTAGGCCATGTAATACCGCTTCCATCAAACGGGAGAAAGTGGCGGGTCCGTTACAGAGGCCAAAAGGTAGGACGTTAAATTCATAGTGATGGCCACCACTAGTGGAAAATGCTGTTTTCTTTTGGTCCTCGGCCTTGATAGGCACTTGCCAATACCCGGCTTGCAAGTTGAGGGTAGTGAACCATTTGGATCCGTGTAGGGAGTCAAGGGAATCGTCTATTCGGGGTAAGGGCGTAGCGTCTTTAATGGTTACGTCATTTAACCTCCTGTAATCGACGCAAAAACGGGTTGTCCCATCTTTCTTTTTGACTAAGACAACAGGGGAAGACCAGGGGCTAATGGACGGGGTGGCAATCCCGGCCTCTAACATTTCCTGGACTTGGCGTTCCTCTTCCTGACGTTGTATGGGGTTCTTTCTATGGGATGGTTGTCGTATGGGGGGGCCTGTGGTGTTAATAATGTGTTGTTCTATATCAGTCTGTCCGATTTCGGTGGGTTGTTGGGCAAACACGTCACTGAATTCCAGCAGTAGGTCGTACATGCCGTTCTTTTGGTGGTCAGATAATGTCTCAGGGAGAGGGGGCAATTGGAGGCTGGTAGGGGTGTCGTTAAAATCTATGGGGAGGTCATCGAAAGTTTCGAGGTCTCCTATAATGAGACCTTTTGGTAGTGTCAGGGATTCTTCTGAGATATTTGCCACGAGAATGTGGTTGATGCGAGCGGAAATGATGGCGGGTTGTAAGAGGCAACGATGGGGGTTGGGGGACGTGGTAGTGGGGGAAAATATCATGTGCGTTTGGGGTATGGGCCGCAGGTTCACCCATTTTTGATGGTGGGGGGGAATTTGACATTTATACTGAACTACAGCTAGGCTAATGATGGTGGGGGATTGACTGGCGGGCAGGTGCTTGCTACTTATAAGGGGGGCAAGGTCGCTTTGGTGGGGGTCACGCGTGAGGGGGGGATTAACGGCGCGTGTGGGAGGATCAGTGGGGCGTGGTGTGAGGGGGTTAGAAAACGGGAGTTGTTGGAGGGACTGCGGAGGGTTGGTGGGGGAAGCGTGAGATATAGAAGATGGGTTATTGTTGGAGGACTGATGTAAGGACATGTGGTGGTTAGAAGGAATTTGGGGAGCGTTGTCGGTGGCAGTGACGGTTTGTTTGGAGTTTATATGGATTTGGTGGTTTTATTCGTCATGAGAGGGCGAGTCAAGTGTGGGGTTGTGAGGTTTTCTAGGGGTGTGAATTGTGTGGGGGTGGAAGGGAGCTACTGACGGAAAACTGTCACAAGGGGAATTGGGGTGGGGTGGACTAGCTGGGCATTTCTGGGGGCATGGTGGGAACATGGTTGTGTCTCTCGGTCGGCACGCGTGAGGGGGGGATTAACGGCGCGTGTGGGTGGTTCAGAGTGGTGAGAGGTAAACGAGTTAGAAAACGGAATTGGGGGGGGGGGGGGGGACTGTGGAGGGTTGGTGGGGAAAAAGTTAGGTGTAGAACATGGGTTATTGGTGGAGGACTGGTGTATTGATGTGGTGTTGTTCACAGGACGAACGTGGGGAACTTTTTTGGTGGCAGTCAAGGTCTGGTTAAAAGTGATGTGGGGCGGGTGGGTTTGTTTGTCATGAGAGGGTGAGTCAAGTGTGGGGTTGTGAATTTTTCTAGGGGTGTGAATTGTGTGGGGAGGCAAGGGAGCTATTGACGGAAAATTGTCACAAGGGAATTGTTGTGGGTTGTGGGATAGCTGAACATTTCTGGGGGCATGGGGGAAATTTTGTTGGGTACATTGATCGGCATTTTTCCTGGAAATGTGTGTACATAAACATTGGATGGAATGATGGTTACATATATCAGAGTCTGCCCTGAAAACATGGGAGGATTTATCCGGGACAGCATGAAGAGAATGGAGGGAATTACCGAGAGGGAGTTGCTTGGATTTGTCTTCTTTCGTTTGTTGAGGCATTTGTTTACTGAATGGGGTGATTTTTGGAGGGGAGTCAGGGCAAGGGGAGGGTTTAGGGGTCACCTTAGTGCTAGCTGCAATTTGGTAACCCTGACTCAGGGTTTGTTGAGGGGGAGGGTTTTTTTTTTTTTTTTTAATGGGTTTCTGCGTGATGGGTTTGTCGGAGGCTTTGGGTTGGAATTTTTTGAATGATATCAGTCTTTGGCCGCAGTCGACCTGGGACTGGAGTTTTTGAAGGAGGTCAAGTCCAAGGAAACCATCATAATGTTTACAGTTGGAGGATAATACTGTGAAGGTGTGATAACAACGAGCATGGGGGGCAGGAGTGGTTACTGATAGGGGTAAAGTGTCTCCTAGGAGATTTAAGTAAGTATCAGCAGCTGAGATTAGTTCTGTTTTGGTGTTTAACAAAGGGCCAAATAGTCGGTGATGTTTTTCATGGTAAGATTTGAACAAACATGAATTGGCAGCTCCCGTGTCGATTAGCAAACGGACAGGAATGTCCTTGATTTTGGCCAGGTAATAAATGGGGGCAGTGCGGTCAGTTATGGTGTCCCCCGCCGAGGCCATCTAGGGCGGGGGGTACTTTAAAAATCCTGGGAATCGGTATCTACCTCCTCCAGGGTTTCCTCGGTATCTTCTGAGATCATGTTAGGGGCTATTTCTTCCGTGTGTCTTTCTTCCATCTCTTCCTCTTGTCCCAACTCCTCTTCATTTACAGAAATGCGAGGAGTAAAGGGGCGAGGTTTGGCAGAGTCACGAATTTGATGGAAAGCACACTGAGCATTACATGCAGGGAAATCATAGGGGTTGATAATGACTAAGGTAGGGTTTTTACTTTGGTAGGTGTTGTAGTTCATGTTCCGGTTGAAGATTCTGCGTGGCTGGGTAGGTTGGAACCGGGGTCTACTGGGTTGGGGCTTGCCGGAAGGGTAGGTGGGTCTGTTGTTGAAGGATGAGGCTGGGTAGGCATTCTTGGAGTTTTGGTGGTCGGGTTGCTGCGGGTGTGTGGGAAACTTCTTGATTGCAGCGATTTGGGTGGGTGCTTCTGTGCGCACGGCCAAAAATACGTCGGATCGTGATGAGATCTTTTTTGTATCCGACGAAATCGTGCACACGGAAATGGTCTTTTACTGCTGAGGGCAATATCGACACAAGGTTGACCAGAATTTGCTGTTCTTGTTGGATTCTGGTCAACGTGGGGAAAGAAACTTTTATGTGTTGGGCAATCTTATTCACTGTGGCATCTAAATCGCCTTCGAATTTAGTGTCTTGGATACGGGTGTGGGCCACGAAAACGCCCAACGAAGGCTTAATGGCTTCTATCACTATTGGGCGAAATTCGTCCCAGGTGAGAGCAGGGTGCAGTTGATAGGCAACCAGGGAAACGGCTTTTCCAAGGTGCGTTAATGTTACGGCTATTTTTTCTGCGTCCGTGGTATAAACTAGGTCAAGTACGGATTTCACTATGTCCATGAATGTTTCGATCTCATAAGTTTCTCCATCATAATGTGGGATGGGAATGTGAGAACGGTGCGCCATGATGTTCTCGTGTTCTGGCTGTTCCAAACTTGCAATGTAATGCAACCTTTTATCCGAATCAAGAACCACCGCTGCCGCCAATGTTATGCCCTGTTTTTCTACAGGTTTAACTTGGGTAATGTGAGTTCTAAATGACTGGGTATATAAGGCTGCATGCACAATACAAGGTATGAGGAATAGAGAACACAAAATAAACACACGGTAACACGACACAAGTTCAAGTTTATTGAAGTAAGTAAATAAAGAGCATGGAAAGATAGTAATTCTCGTACAAAACAAATAATAGAAGGGAACTGCTAGCATTAGCGGATCTGGATGGAGCCTAGTCTCCCACTTCCAACGTTCAGGTATACTCTTCTGATCACGGGTTTAATTAGCAAGTTTTATTTTACTGGAAGACCTCAATATATTCATGTAATTCAATTTCACTGATTTGATCTCTTACTGGCTGGTCGCGTGCCCAAGTAGCAGCTCACAGTTAGGATTAGACACGCGTATATTGTAGAACACGGAATCTCTAGTAACCTCATGGGGGAACCGATCTAAGTTTTATATTCTTATGGCAGAAATACGTAGAACACAAATCAGTGGGCGAACGTTAGATATCACTAGAGTTTTAATATCTGAATAAGGTAATTACGAGAGTCAATGTCGCCTGTTAATTAATGAGCACTGATACGCTTAGTACGTCCCAAATGGAATGGTTAAATATGAGTTACACTGGGCAAGGTTATAGCCACTTTATAGAAAGTTAATAAGTGAGTGTCAAACTGGTACTATAACACTTAGTACTAGCAACATGAATCTTGAATAGTATTTGTAGATCTGGTCCTGGTTATCTTGCTTCCGGTGATGTTGGGGGCTAACGACTGGTTCCTCGGCCATCCAGGTGGTCCAAAATGTAGGAAGTTCTCAAGTCGGATCTCTTGACGATCGTAGCTGGCTACACACTTATATACCCACGAATTTGTGTGAAGGTTATAAGGTGCACGTTAGGACTTGTACATGGACAGATCTTCTATTTAACTTCTGCCATGGAGTCTGCCGGCTCGGGAATCTCTCAACTCAGGAACAACACAAGGGCAGAGCTAGAGGTTAACTTCAGGGTAGTGACCACTGGTTGGTGTCTAACTTTCAACTGATTTGACTGGGGGCGGGAGCTAGGTTTATAGGTTCGGTTCTGGACCCTGTAGACAATAGGGATCTCGAGTCTTATGGACTTATTTGAGCTCTCAATAGATATGGGGACTGGGTAAGATGGTAATTACTGTTGTGGCACATGGCTATAGGAAGCCTTCAATTTATCATATAATTGAGCCTTAGTAAAAGGTGCTATTTTGGCTATACTGGAAGTATTTATGGAAGGGAGACTGGATCTACTTTGCGGGAAGGACTGGGACAGCTGTGATAGGGGCGTCTCTCTTATATTGCTCAGTCTTTGTTCTATTGCATAGCTGAGGTGCTAATTTGACTATCCGAGTATGCAAAACAGGTGGATGGGTTATTGTGGGTATAGAGAAGTGAGTAAGGGGGTTAGACATGCATGGTTAGTTCATTGATAGGAAGAATTCCTAGGCTACCTGGCAATGACCCGGAAGTCAAAACAGGGGTCAGGTATACCTCCGCGGGGGTGGGGGTCTCCCTCCTCGGGTGGGTAAAAAGGGGTAGCCGGGCGCTCCCCCTCTGGGATGGTCGTCCGGCGGCTGTGGCTAGAGGCTTGCCATATCACCAGTGTTTGTAATAACCCTCTGTTTATGAGACAGATGTGGGTGTTCTTAATATCAAAACCGAAGGTGCCTTGGCTAGCTGGGTGTACTCGGTTGGCTGTTAATTGCATGACTTGCTGGATGTGGTGGAGACTGGTTGTTAACTCTGCCACATTTATCTGGAAGTATGGCAATAGAAATTAGTTACTGGCGAGGCGGCGAGCCTCGCACCGACGACCATGGGGTGCAGGGTTGTGAATTGGTTGTAAGAGAATAGATGGCATGCAAGGGGTTAGTAAAGTGCTAATGTTGTTCTGGCCTACTAAGTGAAGGTAGGCTGGATAGGAGTATATATATATAAAAGGTTGGAGAGCGTTAGCAATGGAAAATTCAAGGATCTTCAAGAGGTATGAGAGAGAGGCTAGGTCGGACAAGAGTCGAGAAGCGCGGGTGTCTTAATGAGAGGGGGGGAAGCTCAGGGGCTACAGGGAAGTTTGCCCCTAAGGTCCCTGGGCGTGGGGGTGGCATTAGGTTACAATTGATATTGGAGTTTGAAAAGACAGTGAAAGTACGTTAGTCAAATGCTACCGGGGGATGCAAATACGGGTATATGAGTCTGGAAAAGATAGAATCATGTGGACTGTGGGGCGGTGGGGGAGAAGGAGGTTAACTGTAGGTGTGTGTGTGACGTGTGGATAAAGTAAGGAAAAACATGGTGTATTATTTCTCGTACATACGAGGGGTTATGGACCTATTATTTGACACGCTTTTTGTGTACGTCTATGTGTCCCTGGGAACTGCGTTTTCTATGAAATATAGACCCAAGGAAAGCGGCAGTTCGTAGGGGTACTGCGTTATTGTTTCGAGGTACTATGATAGATACTGATAACAAAGGTTATCTATACAATCTCTGGTTGGGGTAAGGATTACGTTACAGCATGGGTGTATTAACTTCTAAGGTATATAACATCTACTTCTCGGATGCAAGAACATACATAGATATAATTATGGCTGTCTGATGTGTTGGCATTGGCTCAACGTAGGACAGGGCATGGTGTTTTTAATATGAATGTATATTCTTGAACATCATCGTATAGGTAGAATCGGGCGGGTAAGGGGTGTAGGACACGAAGTAATATGGTGTAGTGTGGACTGTGGATACGAAGGAGGTAAGCTGAAGACGTATGACAATTATGGAAAAGTAAATGGAAAACGGTGAACACAATGGCGGATAAAGATACTTAACCTAAGGATTGAATACATAGATTTTATGGGTGATGAGTCTTCAGAAACTTAGTCTGGCAAGACAAGATATGTTAGGGGATGTTAACATTAATACTTAAACTAAGGATTAAATACATAGATTTTATGGGGGGATGGGTCTTCAGAAACTTAGTCTGGCAAGACAAGATATGTTAGGGAGGTGAATTACTTAACTTAATTAAGATACATACATAGTTATGGGGGGATGGGTCTTCAGAAACTTAGTCTGGCAAGACAAGATATGTTAGGGTATGTTAATATGAATATCTTAACCTAGGGACAGCATGGGTGTATTAACTTCTAAGGTATATAACATCTACTTCTCGGATGTAAGAACATACATAGATATAATTATGGCTGTCTGATGTGTTGGCATTGGCTCAACGTAGGGACAGGGCATGGGTGTTTTTAATATGAATGTATATTCTTGTTCATCATCTTTGTAGCTAGAAGTGTAGGGCACGAGGGGGTAGTGTACGTGAGGTGTGGAAAATGGTCAGTTTAGAAGGGGTATGTGGGTGCGGCCTGGAGCTGCTTAGCCCTGCGGGCGTGGGCCTGTCTGAATTGGCTGGCTCGGTCAGCTGGTCCTTTCGTTCTGTGGACCTTTCTTTTTGGTGTTTCTGTGTAGTGTTCGCTCGTGGCTTCTGTGGTGGGCTTCTTGTTCTGGGGCATTTTAGGGGTTAAGGTAGAACAGCTGATACGATCAAAACATACTGGTAACTGGAAGCTTAGCTGTGATTGGCTGTCCAAACCCGTTTGTGATTGGCAGGCTGGAAGTGACGTCATCGCCATGGATGACGTCACGAACCCACCAACTCGATCGATAAATTATCGCTCTCGGTCCCGTGTCTAAATTTAAGAAATTGTTCCCATAATGAAAATTAATGCTGCAGCCTGATTATATCCCCCCGTTGTAACCAATGCTCTTTCCCATATGTTCACACTTCATATCGTTTCCAACTGTTTCCGTTTAATACTGTTGAAGGTGGTGAAAGTAAACATCACTAAACACAGGAAACCAATTATAATATTGAAGGGGAGTGTGAAAAACATCGGTCCCGCTAACATGATCATGCTGTCAAGGCAGTGATAACGTAATTACGGGTGCTGACCTATCCGGGTGGGTGGGACTCGTTAGCCTTGGTCGACAACTCATCTAGGGGAGACAACCTTATACAAATCCGGGTGGATGGGACTCGTCAGCCTTGGTTGGCAACCTGTCTAGGGGAGTAAACCTGATACAAATCCGTACTGCTTACCTAAGGGTAAGGCAGGTTAGTGGATGGATTAGCCGAACACCACTAGAAAAATAGTGCTAACAAGATGCACAGAGGGCCTCGGAGTCGGACGGATCCTAAATTGAGTGGTCAATCCTGTAAGTCCTTCACTAAACTGGCTCGGGTTGTCCCTCTCACAGGGAATAGGTCCGCTTGGGGGCATTCTGTGTATGGCCACCCTCGTAAGGGGAGTAAGGCGTCCGGCAATAGATAGATAGATAGATGGGTTGAGGGGGGGGGGGGGGGGGGCACTGCTTCCCCTTCCCCCCCCCTTGACTTATTGACATCCTCATAATACGGAATATTGATCTGTAAGGGGGCATAAACGGGTTGCCGGTTCTTTGTTTTGGTGAGTAACGGGTATGGCGGGTGAGTCACGCTCGGCCATTTATTGGATGAATCGCTCTTTTGAAAAAACCTGCCGCATCCTACAAAACAAGAAAGAGAAGGAGGTCAAGTCGGAGGAATGCTTGTACATGGTTATCATGTGTCACCAATTCGTGTACCTGTACCTCGATAGTTAAGTCATACGGTATACAGTATACAATCTTTAAACAAGAAAGAGAAGGTCAAGTCGGCGTAATGCTTGGACATGGTTATCATGTGTCACCAATTCAGGTACAGTACCTGTACCTTGATAGTTAAGTCATACGGATACGGTATACAGTATACAATCTTTATGACCCATACACCATTCCTATAGATGTCATTACCATCGGAAATTGAAAAACAATAATTAGACTTTGTGGGTTATATAAGGTTGGAAGCAAGAAAGGCAGACATCTTAAATCAGTGGAGATCTTAAGTTGTTTCATTCTACCAACGTATTTATAGTAGGCCTATTTTTTCATACTCTACATCAATGTTAATTCCAGCGGGAGTCTGGGGGCGGCATTCCCCACTATAAGTTAGGTTAATGACAAAATATAGGGGTAGAATGTAGAATTCGGGCATACCGCCAGCCATGTTTACAATACGCGGAGCCGGGGCGGACGCTTGCCATCATGTTCCCGTCTATTTTGACTGCCTTTGGATACAATAATATGTTGAAGGGGGGTGGCAAAGTTTTGCCCCCCCCTCACCCCCCCATGTCATATTGTCATTATCATATATATTGCCAGCAGGGAGCAAATAACCGAAAAAATCGGTCAAAATAGACGCGAACTTAACCACGGCGATCGACAAATGTAACCGAAAAGTTAGCTGAGATAACCGCTAATCAGCTAAGTTAAAACGTTAGCTTCGATAATGCTAAATCACTAAATTGCTAAAGAAATTAGTGGAAGCTAACGATAACAGTTAACAGCTAACTTTTATCATATGAATTTAGCATAAGAGCATTGGTTTGATTTTTTCCCTCTAAAACCCTTAAACACAGATCTAGAAAGGTAAAACTATAATATGCAGTAGGTTGTAGTTGTAGCTTACTGATTAGACACAGCTTTCCAAAACATAGGCTAAAAGAATCATATAATGCCCAGATCAGATGATTAATGAATGTGCATGTGCATCCTGTTGTACATAAATAATATGAACAAATTAAATAAGCATTAGCTTACAATCAAAATTATTTGCATACATTAATACAAGACTGTTCAGTATTACTACTTTACCACAATATTTACGGACACTGTTAATCAAAATGTAATTCAATATAAAATAGCGAGTAGCTAAAATTGAAATATAATGTTTCTCTCGTGAGTTGTTGTTGTTGTTGTTGTTGTTGTTCCCTAGGCTGTCTGGCCGAACAGCCCCAAGGTTTTGAGCAAGGCCAAGGCCATAAACGAGCACCCCCACAAAACCCTCCCTGCGTACCACTAATAAAGCCTGGGTGACCGAAGCCACTCCAAAGCAGGGAGCTGAGGAGGGTGCGGATACACCCGGGAAACCAAAGCCCCACCCAAGGCCCTGTGCCCCTCAGCAATTATGAAGGGAAAGTTGAGGGGCAAGGGAAAAATGTGACACTTTGGCTCCCAATCTGCCAACTTCTAGGTTGGCAGTAGGGAGGTCAATCCACGGAAAAGACGCCGTCACTTGAGATCTAGAAGATATATAAGTAAAAGGAATAGTCAGAGTAAGGTATGGGTATGGCAGAGATTGCTCAGCTCACACTCTGATAGACCAGCCCATCACCACATGACTAGAACCCAATCCTCTCGGCATCAGCTAGGAAAGGCCCTAGAAAGCCACCTTTGGCGGGGGGATAGCTCCCCTATTTCAACTCCTTTCGGGGTTGGGCACCCGCCCAACTCTCGTGAGTTATATACAACAGTGTCAGTATGCAATATCATAAGAACGATAAGATATTACTAGATAGTAAATAATATAACAAATATACTAATTATGATTGATTATTCATGATTATGACTTTTTACTCATAATTCATAACTCATGAGCTACGTAACGACACTTCTGTCAAATAGAATAATTCGTTATTGAGTTAGAAAACTTAGATAGTCATAGGCAGTAGAACAAAATCAATAAGCTTAACCCCTTCAGCACCATGATGCCCGCTTACCTCTGATGTAGCATCATGTAGGCTGTAGTTAGATGTTATGTAATTTAAGAAGGGCCTATGTTATTTAGAGGGTTTAGGCTATTCAAAACATCTTTCTACAATCGGTCAATCGCCCTGCAAAACTCAACACAAACACACGCAAATATAAGTATATAGCCATAAATAAATATAAATATAAACCCAAATAGATGCCTCAACAATCTATGGTAACATTTTGAAAATGTAAATTTCGTAGTTTTTCTGTAGCGAATTTCTCAAGTCGGCGCTAGGCTCATGACACTTAAAAAAAACAAAAAAAACACACACAAGTCAATCAGGAGTCACGACTAGAATTATGAACGTACGAGTCGTAAGTCAATGTGTTATGCCCTGTTTTTCTACAGGATTAACTTGGGTAATGTGAGTTCTAACTGACTGGGTATATAAGGCTGCATGCACAATACAAGGTATGAGGAATAGAGAACACAAAATAAACACACGGTAACAAGACACACGATCACGTTTATTGAAGATGATTAATAGGAAGCATAAGAAGGTATGAATACTCGTACAAGACAAATGATAGAAATGAACAACTAGCATTAGTGGATCTGGATGGAGCCTAGTCTCCCACTTCCAACGTTCAGGTATACTCTTCTGATCACTGGCTTGGTTCGCAAGTTTATATACTGGAAGACATCAATGTTACTTATAGATTCAATTTCACTAATTAGATTTATTACTGGCAGTTCTGGTGCACAAGTAGTTCACAGACTAGAATTAGACACGCGTATTTTTAGAGCACGGGAATTCTAGTAACCTCAGGGGGGTACTGATCTAAGTTTTATATTCTTATAGCAGAAATACGTAGAACACAAATTATTGGGCGAACGTTAGATATCACTAGGGTTTTACTTCTATGTAATAATAACTGAATAGGGGTAATTACGATAGTTAATGTCGCCTGTTAATTAATGAACACTGATACGCTTAGCACTTCCCAATAGAATGGTTATATATGAATTATCTTGGGGCAAAGATATAGCCACTTCATAGAAAGATTAATAAGTGAGTCTCTAATTAGTACTGTAACACGGTATTACTAATAAAGTGAATCTTGGGTAGTATTTGGTTGGTCTGGTCCTGGTTATCTTGCGTCCGTGATGTTGGGGGCTAACGACTGGTTCCGCGGCCGTCCAGGGGGTCCATATGTAGGAAGTTCTCAAGACGGATCTCTTGGCGATCGTTGCTGGCTACACGCTTATATACCCACTGGTGTGTGAAGGTTAAAAGGTGCACGTAGATTTCTTGTACGTGGACAGATGCTTCTATCTCAAATCTGCCACGGAGTCTGCCGGCTCTGGAACTCAAATCTCAGGAACAACACAAGGGCAGAGCTAGAGGTCAACTTAAGGGGGCCAGCCACTGGTTGGTGTCTATCTTTCAACTGATTTTACTGGAGGCTGGAGCTGGGTTTATAGGCTCGGTTTTGGACCCTGTAGGCCATAGGGATCTCGAGTCTTATGGAATTATTTGAGCTCTCAATAGATACGGGGACTAGGTAAGGTGGTGATTACTGTTGTGGCACATGGCTATAGGGAGCCTTCATAATGTGATATAACTGAGCCTTAGTAAGAGGTACTATTTTGGCTATACTGGAAGTATTGAGGGGAGGGAGACTGGATCTACTTTGCGTGGAGGACTGGGACAGCTGTGATAGGAGCGTCTCTCTTATATTGCTCAGTCTTCATTCTATGGTATAGCTGATGTGCTAATTTGATTATCCGAGTATGCAAGAAAGGTGAATGGGTTATTGTGGGTTAATAGAGGTTAGTAAAGGGGTTAGTCATGCATGGTTAGTTCATTGATAGGAAGAATTCCTGTGCTACCTGGCAATGACCCGGAAGTCAAAACAGGGGTCAGGTATACCTCCGCAGGGGTGGGGGTCTCCCTCCTCGGGTGGGTAAAAAGGGGTAGACGCACGCCCTCTCTCTGTGATGGTCGTCCGGCAGCTGTGGCTCGGGGCTTGCCATATCACAAGTGTTTGTAATAACCCTCTGTTTATGAGACAGATGTGGGTGTTCGTAATACCAAAACCGAAGGTGCCTTGACTAGCTGGTTTAATCGGTTGGGTTGTTAATTGCATGGTTTGCTGGATGTGTTGGAGACTGGGTTGCTAACTCTGCCACATTTATCTGGAAGTATGGCAATAGAAGTTAGTCACTGGCAAGGCGGCTAGCCTCGCACTGACGATCATTGGGTACAGGGTTGTGAAGGGGTTGTGAGGGAATAGATGGCATGCAAAGGTTTAGTAAAGTTCTATTGTTGTTCCGTCCTACTAAGGGAAGGTAGGCTGGATAGGAGTATATATATAAAAGGTTTGAGAACGTTAGCAACGGAAAAATCAAGGATATAAACGCAGGAGGTATGATGGAGAGGCTAGGTCGGAAAGGAGTCGAGGAGCGTGGGGGGTTAATGAGAGGGAGAGGGTTCAGGGGGCTATGTGGAAGTTTGACCCTAAGTTCTCCGGGCGTAGGGGTGGCATTAGACTACAGTTGATATTGGAGTTTGGGGGTTAATGACAGGGAAAGTATGTTAGCCAAATGCTACCGGGGGATGAGCAATACGGGGTGGTATATGAGTCTGGAAAGGATAGAATCATGTGGACTGTGGGGCTGTGGGGAAGAGGAGGTTAAATGTAGGTGTGTGCTTGACTGTGGATAAAAGTAGGGAAAAACATGGTGTATTATTACTCGTCAATACGATGGTTATGGATACTGTTAATCTGACACTATTTCTTGCTGATCTAGTTGTTCCTGGGAACTGCGTTTTCTATGATATATACACCAAAGAAAACGACAGTTCATAGGGTTAACTTCGGTATTGTTTTGTGGTGAAAATGCGTCGAGACAATGGTAACAGAGGGTTGTATATACAATCTCTGGTTGGGGTAAGAATTAAAGTTACTGCATGGTGGCTAACATCTTCAGTCATTGCTGTCTAGGTCTTACAGGAACAATGGTTCTATATACACTGGTGTACCCGTGGGTATCATAGTTTCTTATCAATTAGGACATGGGGTTTTAACATACTACTTCTCGGATGGAAGAACATACATCGATTTATAGGGGCGGTTGGTCTTCAGAAACTTAGTCTGGCAAGACAAGGTATTTTAAGGGGGTGAACATATTACTTCTCGGATGGAAGAACATACATAGATTTATGGCTGTCTGAACTGGTTGGCATTGGCTCAACCTAGGGACAGGGCATGGGTGTATTAAATTAATGTGTATTCATGTTCATCATCATGTAGGTAGAGTCTGGCGGGTAAGAGGTGTAGGACACGAAGCAAAATAGAGTAGTGTGGACTGTGGATACGAAGGAGGTGATTGGAAGACGTATAACAATTGTGGAAAAGTAAATGGAAGAGATGAACACAATGGCGGATAAAGATAACTAACCTAAGGATTGAATACATAGATTTATGGCTGTCTGAACTGGTTGGCATTGGCTCAACCTAGGGACAGGGCATGGGTGTTTTAACCTGGGAGGAACATACATAGATTTATGGGGCGATTGGTCTTCAGAAACTTAGTCTGGCAAGACAAGGTATTTTAGGGTATGTTGATATGGACATCCTAACTTAGGGACAGGGCATGGGTGTATTAACTTTAAGGTGTATTTATGTTCATCATCATGTAGGTAGAGGTGTAGGACACGAGGGGTAGTGTATACGCGAGGTGTGGGAAAGGTCAGTGTTTAGAAGGGGTAGGCAGGTGTGGTTTGGAGCTGCTTAGCCCTGCGGGCTTCGGCCTGTCTGAAATGGTTGGCTCGGTCACCTGGTCCTTTCGTTCTGTGGGCCTTTCTTTCGGGTGTTTCTGAGTGGTGTTCGCTCGTGGCTTCTGTGGTGGGCTTCTCGTTCTGGGGCATTTTACTTCCCTCTCCTTCATTGTAGGCTCGTCCCCGAGCCTCAAGGGTGAAGTAAAAGGAAGCATAGTCATGGTGGGTCATTTTGAGTGTATTGAGAAGGTCCCACCAAGCAAGAGAGCGAGGGTCAGGTTTCTTTTGCAGGTCAATGTAGACCTGTAGGAATGTGTCCTCTGTGTTGTGGAGGGCAGTTGCCCGGGCTTGATGTGGGCGTTGTAGACGGGCTAAGCGTCCTGTGGACGTTTCTACTTTAACCTTTCGTATGAATGGTTTGTAGTTTTCCCCCGTGGGGGTAGGGACGGGGGCGACGAAGGGTGTGGATTGGTTCATGGTGGAGGTCATGTATCGAGTGAGGTGTGTGGGACTGACAGGAGGCCTCTTCAGTGTGGTGAATGGGTTACTAACTGAAGGGGAGGGATTAACGCATGAAAACGGAGCTGGGGGTGAAGGGGGGATATGAGTCTTGGGTTTTGGGGGTTTTCTTGGGTGGTGTTGTAGGCTGGGAAAATATATTGAGGCAATGTGCAATATCGGTTTAGGTAATGTTCGTGAGGGAGGTGTGTGAGAAAGAGGGGGTGTGTGTGTTGTGTGGCTTGGGTCTTTAGTGTAAGAACGGGATGTTGTTTTTGTATAACTGTCTTTAAATCTGATGGGTCTGTTGATTATTCTACCTTTGGAGGTCCTGGTGGGAAGGTAGATGTTTGTCGTGGGACTTGAGTCGCTCGACGATGTTTTATATTGAGGGGAAGAACGCTTTACAGGTGGAGGGTATTTAGTGGGGGTGAGGTCAGGGGTTATTTGAGAGGTAGATGCGTGTGGAGGTTTTTGTCGAGTGAGGGTGGTAGGCGGAATGGAAGAGGATTTGGTGGGGGTATGTATGGGGGTTCTCTCAGGGGCGACTTTGTGGGGGGATTGAAGTGGGGGTTGTGACGCTCCTGCATAGTAGCCACGTGCGGGCATGCGCGCGCGTCGGCTGCCCAGCCGTTTAGAAACCGGCTGGCGGTAGCCGGCCGGCCGGCTTTTCCTTAGTATATATCCTACGACAATGTAACTAATGTCTGGGATATTCTTATGTTGTTTCACAGCTTGAAGCTGCCCTTATTATTAACCAACGCATCTTAGTATATTTTATTCTCGATAGTTGATTGTTTCATTATAATATATAAGATGTAAGTTTAGTGAGAGTGGGAGGAGACGAGCGGGAGAGAGAGACCGGCTGGGGGACGTTGCTTCGCGCGGAGAGTCCAGCTTGGGACGAGCCTGATGTTGCCACGTGCATTTGATAGCAACGTTAGGCTTAGTTTCGACTCACGCCAGGGGTAGAGGATTTTGACCCGGCAACTGTGTTGAGTGTTGCCAAGCATGGGATGTACTTTGCATGCCTAGGGTGGGGTCCAGACAGATTCAAGACTCAGAGCTCACCTCACTGTCGTACCCTTCGGACCCCCTTGATATCTATCCCTCTCAACCCCACTTAGAAACTTTCTCTCTTACTTTGTAAACCTTCCTTCCACTACTTCACCAATCTATTTAATTATCCTATCCCCTTGATAGACCTTATATCTATTATTGTATTAACGACGAGCTCTCAGATAATTAGATAGGATTTAGGGCCTTATGCAGAGATTTAATTGTTAATGAGACCTAGGAAGCTTTTTTGTTGTCTCATATTTGGTGGTTTCATGCTTGCTAGTGTGTTCTTGTGTCAGGTTAGCAGGGGCTAGACCGGAGGGGGGGCATTTTTGGGGGCCTGACCGGGATATACGTCCTGGGATATATAAACACTGGGCTCTTTCTATTGGACTAGGTATGCGGCAACAAGCAACAACGGAAAACGCTAGATCCAACCCTTATCTATAAACCCAGGCAACAAACCACCCTAAACCGTCAAGAGTCCTGCCTGGAAAACGAGGTATCCTATGACTCGGTTACAGGGTGCACGCACTATAGACTGCTGATAGTCAAGCAGGCTATATAAAAGATCACACAATTAAGTTGACTTAAAGCTTCAAGGAAAAGATAGATAACGGAATTAAATTGCAGAAACAATTTAATAACAAACTAGAAGAAAGTACATTTAATGTTACGTTAATTAATACAACTAATCACCCCTGCGTGAAAGAAGGTGAAAGCAAACAGTCCTCAAAATATCGTACCGGTAGACAAGATGCGGGTTTCTAAACTGCATGCAGCTACTGTAGGATCTGATGCTTAGCAAAGAAAGTACATTACGGATTTAGAGAACTCTTAACTCATAAGCAGGAATAAATACTAGTGATAGGCCATACAGTGTATAATGGCATAGGTATAATTAAATAAAGGCAGCAACTCGCAACATAACCACATACAGGTGTGCTTCTCACTCTTAGTCAGGCAAGCCTGCTCGGACAGAGTCTCTAAGCCACACCCTGACTCACAATGCTCACAAAAACAGTAAACTGTGGCACAATAACAAGCATACAGAGATAATAAACCCCTAGCTGTTAATCTGCCAGGTGGCAGAGGTCTAGCCGGAAGGATATAGGCTTCGGATACCCGGGCTGAGCCACCTGCTCTAGCCTAGGGACGTTCCCAAGTCTGTGCGCCAAATTACTCTAATTGAAAGGGTGCTCTCTTGAGAGACTCAGATCGTAAGTATCTGACTCTCTCCTGGCAACCCTAAAACAAAAGCAAGACGTGCTAGCGCAGTGCTGAGTGGACTAGGCAAGGGCCCTCACACAACACAACGCTAGACACACAGGGACAAAGACAAGAAAATGCCCCCAGACTCCCACGGGTATCCTAGTAAAGTCGTGCGGGTCCACAGGACTCGCACCAGCAGACTTTACTTAAAGGATCGCAAAAAGCCCCCCCTCCGGTCTAGCCCCTGCTAACCTGACACAAGAACACACTAGCAAGCATGAAACCACCAAATATGAGACAACAAAAAAGCTTCCTAGGTCTCATTAACAATTAAATCTCTGCATAAGGCCCTAAATCCTATCTAATTATCTGAGAGCTCGTCGTTAATACAATAATAGATATAAGGTCTATCAAGGGGATGGGATAATTAAATAGATTGGTGAAGTAGTGGAAGGAAGGTATACAAAGTAAGAGAGAAAGTTTCTAAGTGGTGTTGAGAGGGATAGATATCAAGGGGGTCCGAAGGGTACGACAGTGAGGTGAGCTCTGAGTCTTGAATCTGTCTGGACCCCACCCTAGGCATGCAAAATACATCCCAACACTCAACACAGTTGCCGGGTCAAAATCCTCTACCCCTGGCGTGAGTCGAAACTAAGCCTAACGTTGCTATCAAATGCACGTGGCAACATCAGGCTCGTCCCAAGCTGGACTCTCCGCGCGAAGCAACGTCCCCCAGCCGGTCTCCTTACATCTTATATATTATAATGAAACAATCAACTATCGAGAATAAAATATACTAAGATGCGTTGGTTAAGAATAAGGGCAGCTTCAAGCTGTGAAACAACATAAGAATATCCCAGACATTAGTTACATTGTCGTAGGATATATACTAAGGAAAAGCCGGCCGGCCGGCTGCCGCCAGCCGGTTTCTAAACGGCTGGGCAGCCGACGCGCACGCATGCCCGCACGTGGCTACTATGCAGGAGCGTCACACCTCCCCCAAGATATAAGACCCTTGACTAAGTTCTTCATATCTAACAGAAAGCTTCTCATAGTACCACACACTGTTGCGACACAAGGCACTATATATAAAAAAAATAAAGACTGTTGCGCTCCACCGAGCAAGTTCAACTAACTTAGCGACAATAAGCGAAAACATTCAACTTAGATACTGCTACAACATCTTATACAAAATTCTACACGTTATAAAAATAAAGAGTTTTTATAAGGTTTTTGCTTTTTTTTTTAATTTTTTTTTTTCTTTCGGCTGAACTACAGTGACAGCCTATTTTCCTCCACAGTCAACCCTCAATCCTGTGGCAGTCTAACCAACATCATCCACCCTTGATAGACAATCCGCTATCACGTTATCAGAACCGGCAATATGGCGTATGTCCAGATTATACTCCTGAAGCATGAGTGACCACCTGGTCAGCCTCATATTCCGGTTATGAAACTGATTCAAGAATTTCAGAGGGTGATGATCGGTATAAACCACTACGACTGGTCCGAAAGCAGGAACATATACATCGAAGTGCCTGAGCGCCAGCACTATCGCCAGGAGTTCTTTTTCAATTACAGAGTAATTCCTTTGTGCACTATTGAATTTTTTACTGTAAAAACTCACTGGATGTTCGATACCTTCATCATCTGTCTGTAACAAGACAGCCCCAGCCCCTACGCCACTGGCATCAGTCGCCAGCTGAAAAGGTCTGCTGAAGTCCGGGGCCCTGAGTATGGGGTGGGTACATAACAGGTGTTTCACCAAGGAAAACGCCTCTGCACACTCAGGAGACCACCGGAACTTCTTGTCCTTAGATAATAAGTCAGTTAAAGGTGCAAGTACAGTCGAATAGCCTTTGATGAAGCGACGATAATAGCCTATCATACCTAGAAACCGCATGATTTGTTTCTTAGTCGTAGGCTGGGGAAACTGATCGATGGCTTTGATCTTCGTCTGTGGAGGGCACACCTGACCCTTCCCCACCTCGAACCCCAGGTACAAAACTGTGGCTTTGACAAAATCGCACTTACCCTGATTTACCACCAAACCTGCTTCATTCAGTTTATTAAAAAGCTGTCCGATGTGAGCACAGTGACTGTTAAAATCCTCGTCGTATATTATGACATCATCTAGGTACACCGTACAGTTGGGAATGTCGGCTACAATGTCGTTCATTAATTTCTGAAACGTTGCAGGGGCATTTTTCAGCCCATATGGTATAACATGGCAACGATATGTGGCACCGTCCACCACAAACCCACACACCTCTCGCGCTCACTCAGACAAGGGCACTTGCCAATAACCCTTAACAAGGTCTATCTTAGTGAGGAACTTGGCTTTTCCTATCTTATCCACACTGTCATCCACGCGAGGGAGAGGGTAGGCATTTGTGGGGGTTAAACCATTCAACCTGCGGAAATCTATACAAAACCGCACCTTGCCATCTGGTTTGGGCTGCAGTGTGACGGGGGAAGTCCACCTTACTGCACCCTCAGAAATCAGCCCACGTTTCAGCATATAATCCAGCTCTTCCCTAAGTGCTGGTAATTTAATAGGGGGAACACGGTATGGCACTGATTTAAAGGGCGGGTGGTCCCCAACATCGACATCGTGCACCGCTTGAGTAGTGAGGCCAGGATGCTCCGCGAAAACAGCTGGGTTTGAATCAAACAAGTGCTGCACAGCTACACGCTGTTGCTCAGGCAGGTGTAATATCAACTCGTGAGCCACTTGTCTAGAATTCCCCGCCCACTGATCCGCGGAAACATGACAATCCCAATTATCCTCCCCCGCAGCTTGACTGTCCCTTCCTCCTTCTCCACCACGATCGCTGCAGATCAACACCGGGACAGTGAGAGGCTCGGAGGGGCGCCTCACATACTCTTTCATCAGATTTACATGGCAAAGTTGGTTCTTTTTCTTACGATCAGGAGTAGCTACTAAATAGTCGAGATCAGAAACCTTCCTTACAACCCGATACGGACCAGAATACTTGGCAGACAAGGGGTGTCCCACCAGAGGCAGTAGTATCAGTACCTCCTGATCTACTTCAAACTCCCTCAGCTTCACCTTCTGGTCGTATCTGTCCTTCATCTGAGCTTGTGAACTCTTAAGGTTCCGACCTGCTACCTCCAAGCTCTTTAGCATTCTCTCACGGCTTTCAACTACATACTTTAGAAGCGAGCATGGCTTTGTGACTCCCTCCCAGATCTCCTTGACTATGTGGAGGGGCCCCCTGACCATGTGTCCAAAAACCAACTCGTTCGGGCTAAATCCCAAGCTCTCCCCAGGTACTTCTCTCGCAGCAAATAAAACGTATGGGAGACCTAGATCCCAGTCCTTCCCATTTTCCATGCAATAACACCGCAACATACTCTTGAGAGTCGAGTGCCACCTTTCCAAAACTCCCTGACTCTCGGGATAGTAGGCAGATGACACCACAGACACTATCCCATGTTGCTGCATGGTCTGCTTAAACAGAGCAGAAGTAAAATTGGATCCCTGATCAGACTGGATCTCCTGAGGGTAGCCATAACGAGAGAAATAGACAAGTAGGTTTTTGACAACAGTCTTAGCCATCCCGTTGCGCATGGGGTAAGCATCTGGATACCGTGTTGCTACATCCATTACAGTTAGTAAAAATTTATTGCCGGCACTAGTGGGGGGCAATGGGCCAACCATATCGATAACTACTTTGCTGAAGGGCGGCCCAATGACAGGGATGGGTTGTAACGGGGCTCTCGGGATGACCTGATTGGGTTTCCCAACAACTTGACAAGTGTGACACTGTGACACCCAAGACACGACACTCGCCTTTAACCCAGGCCACCAGAAAAGCTTGCTCAGAGCTGCCTCCGTCTTATGTGCCCCCAGGTGCCCTGCCAAAGGCACATCATGAGCTAATCTCAATAAGCTCTCACGGCACACCCTCGGTACTACTAACTGGTCCACTAATCCTGACCCGCCATCCCACTTTTTCTTGGGATCCTGATGTCTCCGATACAAGATCCCCTCGGACAAGAAAAAATCACCAGGCTGCGCATCCCCATCGCTCTCCAGTTCGATAGCACCATTACCACACGCCCTGACTTCAGGATCTTCCAGCTGCAAGGAACATATATCAGCAGGTGCGAGATTATCCAAGTTCATCTTAAATAATTTATTTCCACCTCCAATGTCCCGCTGAGCCATCCTTTCCTCACGCTGCGCATAACGATGCTGTCGCAGAGTCTCTTCCTGCCCTGCACCTGCACTAGCGGTGACAGGCCCCGGGGCCTCTCCAGACTCTAACATAGGTGCCAATAATGAGTCACCAAGAAACACTGCCGGCTCAAAACTCTCCAATTGACCAACACTTCCCGTTTTCTTGTGACCTTTCCTCCGCGGTTTGATAGACTGAGGTGGTGGCTGCAAGGCTCCGGATGTCTGAGAACGCGTCACAACACACGCCATGGTTTGTACGCTACACTTCTCAACCCACTCCTGTTCCTCCCTACTAACGTCGGCCGCCTTCTCGGCAACGACCAAGGGTGAAACCTTAGAAGCAGGCACCGCAAAGTCGTTGCCGAGGAGGAGGTCGACGCCCCCAACAGGCAAGTTCTCTACAATTCCGACATCCAGCTCCTTCGCCACACCACCCACCTCCAGCTCCATCCGCACCAGCGGGTAGGACTTCGTAGCATTGATCCCCTGAACTACCACCACCCGAGCAGCGTTAATCGGTCTACCAGTAAAGTTCCTTAACAAGGTCTGAGAAGCCCCAGTATCACGCAATAGCTTAACTCCTCGCCTTTCGCCAGCCCACCTCACAAAACCATGCCCTCTATGACCCCCAAAGACGTCGCGAACAGGGTTCGAGCCTTCCGGACTCTTGAACACAGGCTGTGTCCCAACCTCTGACGAACTACCCTTGGCAAACTCAGAAGATATAGGCGACACCCCTATGCTGTGGGCCAATGACACAACCTTGTTTGGTGGCTTGTTCGGACAAGCATTTGCAAAGTGACCCTCCTTGTGACATGCAAAGCACTCTTTACTCTTTTTTTTTTTTTTTTTTCTATGTGATTGAGGGAGGCAAAAGGCATAACTGCCTATAGCGAGTGCCTCCCCCATAGTTGAAAGAGTGACAGGGCCAAAATCAAGGGACGTTCGAGCCAAAATGCCTGGACACACGGAGTTTGAAGCAATTTAAGTCATAGGAAGAGGGAAAGACTGATTCTGGGAGAGAGTTCCAGAGCTCAGCTGTTGAGTAGAAGAAAGTTTGAGAGTAACGTTTCACTAACGTTTTCTTAACGTAACGTTTTCTTTGGTTTCCCTTGGGAGTGGGAGGTACCATTAGACTTCTTATACGGGACGGTATTTGGTTTATGTTCAGTTTTATTGTCAGTGCTAGATGGTTTTGTGTATTTATGTGTATCAAAATTCTTGGGAGGGGGAGGGGTACGATCCTTTGCACCCGACTCACTCCTAGCTGCTGCTTCGCACCCTCGAATTAATGACAGTCGGCGGTCAGCCATTTCTGCTGCCTCCTGGAGAGTTCTAGGATTTTTTTCCTTTATATTTAATGTTAAGTCCCCGCCTGTGCACTTAAAGAACTGCTCCAAGAGAACCAGCTCACTCAACTCCTCAAAAGTAGCTGCCCTCTCGGAACGCAGCCAATGTCGTAGTGCATCAGACAAGTCCCGGGCGTGTTCTAGGAAGGTACTATCCTTGACCTTAGTAACACCCCGAAACTTCAAGCGGTAAGTTTCTGGTTGTAACTCATAGGCCCGTAGCACAGCCTTCTTTAGCTCATCATAAACTACACAGGACTCTAAAGGTAGTGCATCATACGCTTTTAGCCCCTTTCCTAGGAGTCTTGATGAAACTAATGCTGCCCACTTTTCCTGAGGCCACTGGTGTTCCTGACACTTCTTCTCAAATCGCATAAAAAACTCAGCCACACCTAATTCATCGAACACAGGAACTAGTTTAAGCAGGTGCGACAATGATTGGTCCCGATGGCTGTTACCTCCCCCAATATTTCGCCCTGTTACCTCCACTCGAGAGATCTCCAGCTCCCTGTCAGCCCGATACCTAGTAGACTCTGCCTGCAGTTCAGCCTCTCGTATAGCTGTTCTCTCTGCAGCCTCACCCTGAGCTCTAGCAGCCTCAACCTGAGCTCTAGCAACCTCAACCTTGGCCATCTCAAGCCGAAACAACAAATCTGGAGTCAACCCTTGAGGAGGGGAAGGTGCATTTAATGGAGAGGGTCCCTGTGATTGAATTCCACGCTGCCATTGACCATCAACTTGGGGGTATGTACTAAATTCAGGCACCCTGACGTTTGATATGGGGGTAGAGTGGAGGGGGGGCTGGGGACCGGGGCCCCCAGTCGCCTCTCCACCCAGGTCTCTCCCTTCTAAACCCAATATCAAAGTCCTCCGCTGATCTTTTCTCATGCCACTTAAACCCTGGTGACCCTGAAGACCTGCCACACACTTTAAGCCATACTTATTCAGCTTCAACCCCCTGGCAGCGGTAAGGGGCACCTCTAAAAATCTTCTAGCACCCTCCTCGCTATCGACTAGCCACTCCACAGGTCTTTCTCCCTCCGAGCCCGTATCGTGACCTGACCCATCACTGTGTTCTGATGTATTAGACATGTTTGTGTACTGCAGTAATTATCACGGTTATAGAATGTGCCTTATCTCCTATGCAAGTATGTATATACTAATGTTATTTAAAGTCTTTTAATGTGTTATATTGGTTGCTCCAAAAAAAAAACTTTATGTCCACTGTATTCCTCTAATCATAAGGAATCTCAAAACAAATGACCACTATATTCCTCTGTTCAGTAAATCCTATGCAAGGTCGCCATTTGTTACGTCCTGGGATATATAAACACTGGGCTCTTTCTATTGGACTAGGTATGCGGCAACAAGCAACAACGGAAAACGCTAGATCCAACCCTTATCTATAAACCCAGGCAACTAACCACCCTAAACCGTCAAGAGTCCTGCCTGGACAACGAGGTATCCTATGACTCGGTTACAGGGTGCACGCACTATAGACTGCTGATAGTCAGGCAGGCTATATAAAAGATCACACAATTAAGTTGACTTAAAGCTTCAAGGAAAAGATAGATAACGGAATTAAATTGCAGAAACAATTTAATAATAAACTAGAAGAAAGTACATTTAACGTTACGTTAATTAATACAACTAATCACCCCTGCATGAAAGAAGGTGAAAGCAAACAGTCCTCAAAACATCGTACGGTAGACAAGATGCGGGTTTCTAAACTGCATGCGGCTACTGTAGGATCTGATGCTTAGCAAAGAAAGTACGTTACGGATTTAGAGAACTCTTAACTCATAAGCAGGAATAAATACTAGTGATAGGCCATACAGTGTATAATGGCATAGGTATAATTAAATAAAGGCAGCAACTCGCAACATAACCACATACAGGTGTGCTTCTCACTCTTAGTCAGGCAAGCCTGCTCGGACAGAGTCTCTAAGCCACACCCTGACTCACAATGCTCACAAAAACAGTAAACTGTGGCACAATAACAAGCATACAGAGATAATAAACCCCTAGCTGTTAATCTGCCAGGTGGCAGAGGTCTAGCCGGAAGGATATAGGCTTCGGATACCCGGGCTGAGCCACCTGCTCTAGCCTAGGGACGTTCCCAAGTCTGTGCGCCAAATTACTCTAATTGAAAGGGTGCTCTCTTGAGAGACTCAGATCGCAAGTATCTGACTCTCTCCTGGCGACCCTAAAACAAAAGCAAGACGTGCTAGCGCAGTGCTGAGTGGACTAGGCAAGGGCCCTCACACAACACGACGCTAGACACACAGGGACACAGACAAGAAAATGCCCCCAGACTCCCACGGGTATCCTAGTAAAGTCGTGCGGGTCCACAGGACTCGCACCAGCAGACTTTACTACCTTAATTAGCGGCTCACCACATAAGTCGAGTTAAATAAAGCTGGACTATGTGGCGGCGCTCGACATAGGTCGAGTGGCAATTTCAGCACGTAATGTTGCTGAGAGAGAGAGACAAGTGGTGGCAGGAGAGTAGCGAGCGTATGACTGCTCCAGACCACCGCGGCGAACATACTGACACGAATCCCAGCTCCCTCCTCCCTCTCTCACTCGCTATATAAGGAATTGTATCGGGAAAGTGGCTAATTACATGCTTTTTGCACTCGCGTTGCACGGTTATTGCAAGAAAACTAGCCATCATAAAAGGATCGTTATGGTGTCATTCGAAAGCTCTGTTTATGCCCTTTCAGGGATAGGTACTTGTTTTACGTTCTGGGTCTTATTTAGGCATGAAAATGATCACGTAAACAGCCCTATTTTGGCTAAAAACACCCCGCTGGGCGGTACATATAAATAAACCGCATAGGCCGCTCGTAAGGTGTTAAAGGATCGCAAAAAGCCCCCCCTCCGGTCTAGCCCCTGCTAACCTGACACAAGAACACACTAGCAAGCATGAAACCACCAAATATGAGACAACAAAAAAGCTTCCTAGGTCTCATTAACAATTAAATCTCTGCATAAGGCCCTAAATCCTATCTAATTATCTGAGAGCTCGTCGTTAATACAATAATAGATAATTATAAGGTCTATCAAGGGGATGGGATAATTAAATAGATTGGTGAAGTAGTGGAAGGAAGGTATACAAAGTAAGAGAGAAAGTTTCTAAGTGGGGTTGAGAGGGATAGATATCAAAGGGGTCCGAAGGGTACGACAGTGAGGTGAGCTCTGAGTCTTGAATCTGTCTGGACCCCACCCTAGGCATGCAAAATACATCCCATGCTTGGCAACACTCAACACAGTTGCCGGGTCAAAATCCTCTACCCCTGGCGTGAGTCGAAACTAAGCCTAACGTTGCTATCAAATGCACGTGGCAACATCAGGCTCGTCCCAAGCTGGACTCTCCGCGCGAAGCAACGTCCCCCAGCCGGTCTCTCTCTCCCGCTCGTCTCCTCCCACTCTCACTAAACTTACATCTTATATATTATAATGAAACAATCAACTATCGAGAATAAAATATACTAAGATGCGTTGGTTAAGAATAAGGGCAGCTTCAAGCTGTGAAACAACATAAGAATATCCCAGACATTAGTTACATTGTCGTAGGATATATACTAAGGAAAAGCCGGCCGGCCGGCTGCCGCCAGCCGGTTTCTAAACGGCTGGGCAGCCGACGCGCGTGCATGCCCGCACGTGGCTACTATGTAGGAGCGTCACAGGGTGTGGAGGTCGGGCCCGTCAATTTGGAGGGGCTTTGGTGAGGAGTTAGTTGCGTGTTAGACGTGGTGTGAGAGGAGGGGTTGGTCGTTGGCATAATGTATATTTTAGGGGAAGGTTGGTTGGGGGTTCGATGAGATGAGGAGGTTGGTTGATGTGGAAGTAGGCGGTTTTATGGGAGTTTGGTGGGGGGGGGGGGGGGGTAGATCTAGCAGGTCATTCGGAGTGATGAGGTGGGGGTTGAGAGGGGATGAGGTTGAAGAGGAAGGTATGTGTTTTCGTGGGGGGGTGGAGGTTGTTATTTTTGGAATATAGTTAGAGGGTTTATGGTGTTTACTTGTGATTATTCGTCTTCTTTCCCTTTGTGGAGGAGAATTCGACGAAGAAGAAGAGGAGGAGGAGGATAGTGGTCTGGCAGCCCTACGGAACTGGGTTAGCAGGGTGTGTTTTCTGGAGGTTTTAAAAGATTTTAGTCGTGGGCGTAAGTTGTAGCGTGAGGTTACTGAGGTAGATCGTGTGGTGCGGTTGGGTGTGTACTTGGTTTTGGGTGGGGGTGGTGGTTTTCTCACTATGGTGCCTGGTGGAGGTATGTCAGGGCTAGACGGGAGGGTTTCCGTTGTGGGTGGAGGTTTTCGTACTTGGATAAGTTGGGGAGGTACTTGACTATCAGAAGTGAAGGAAGGTGTCATGGTGGAGGAAGGTGTGATAGTGGGGGCTTGGGGTTTTTGGAGGTTAGTTTGGGGGGTATTGTTATGCCCTGTTTTTCTACAGGTTTAACTTGGGTAATGTGAGTTCTAAATTGACTGGGTATATAAGGCTGCATGCACAATACAAGATATGAGGAATAGAGAACACAAAGAAACACATGGTAGCAAGTTACATGATCACGTTTATTGATATACCACTGCAGAATACTTGTGTAAGACAATATAATAGAATTGAACAACACTAGCATAAGTGGATCTGGATGGAGCCTAGTCTCCCACTTCCAACGTTCAGGTATTAATCTTCTGATCACTGGCTTTGATTTCACAGGTTTATATACCGAAGACCATCAATGTTACTTATAGATTCAGATTCACTGTTAGATTTATTACTGGTAGCTCTGGTGCACAAGTAGTAGTTCACAGACTAGATTAGACACACGTATTTTTAGAGCACGGGAATTCTAGTAACCTCAGGGGGTACTGATCTAAGTTTTATATCCTTGTCTCAGAAATACATAGAACGCAAATCAGTGGGCGAACGTTAGACATCACTAGAGTTTTAATATCTGAATAAGGTAATTACGAGAGTCAAGGTCGCCTGTTAATTAAAGAGCACTGATCGCTTAGTACGTCCCAAATGGAATGGTTAAGTATGAATTACACTGGGCAAGGTCTTAGCCACTTCGTAGAAATATTAATTAGTGAATCTAAAACAGCACAGTAAGATGTAGTACTGCTAAAGGGAATCTTGGGTAGTATCTGATGGGTCTGGTCCTGGTTATCTTGCGTCCATGATGTTGGGGGCTAACGACTGGTTCCGCGGCCGTCCAGGGGGGCCATATGTGTGAAGTTCTTCAATACGTGGGCAGGTCCTTCTATCCAAATCTGCCACGGAGTCTGCCGGTTCTGGGATCTCACTCCGGAACAACACAAGGGCAGAGCTAGAAATTAACTGCAGGGTAGTGACCCCTGGTTGGTGTCTAGCTTTCAACTGATTTGACTGGGGGCGGGAGTTAGATTTATAGGCTCGGTTCTGGACCCTGCAGACAGTAGGGATCTCGAGTCTTATGGACTTAATTGAGCTCTCAATAGATATGGGGACTAGGTAAGATGGTATTTACTGTTGTGGCACAGGGCGATAGGAAGCCTTTATATTTTCATATAACTGAGCCTTAGTAAGAGGTACTATTTTGGCTATACTGGACGTATTTAGGGGAGAGAGACTGGATCTACTTTGCGAGGAGGATGGGGACAGCTGTGATAGGAGCGTCTCTCTAGATTGTTCAATCTTCATTCTATGGTATAGCTGAGGTGCTAATTTAGTGATCAGAGCATGCAAGAAAGGTAAATGGTTTATTGTGAGGTAATAGAGGTTAGTAAAGGTGTTAGTCATTCATGGTTAGTTCATTGATAGGAAGAATTCCTGTGCTACCTGGCAATGACTCGAGAGTCAAAACAGGGGCCAGGTATACCTCCGCGGGGGTGGGGGTCTCCCTCCTCGGGTGGGCAAAAAGGGGGAGCTGGGCGCCCTCTCTCTGATATATTCGTCCGGCGGCTGTGGCTAGGGGCTTGCCATATCACCAGTGTTTGTAATAACCCTCTGTGTATGAGACAGATGTGAGTGTCTTTAATACCAAAACCGAAGGTGCCTTAGCTAGCTGGTTTTACTCGGCTGGTTGTTAATTGTAGGGTTTGCTGGATATGGTGGAGACTGAGTTGCTAACTCTGCCACATTTATCTGGAAGTATGACAATAGAAGTTAGTTACTGGCGGGGCGGCTAGCCTCGCACCGACGACCATTGGGTGCAGGGTTGTGAATGTGTTGTAAGAGAATAGATGGCATGCAAGGGGCTAGTAAAGTTCTAATGTTGTTCTGGCCTACTAAGTGAAGGTAGGCTGGATAGGAGTATATATATAAAAGGTTGGAGAGCGTTAGTAACGGACAATTCAAGGATCTTCAAGAGGTATGAGAGAGAGGCTAGGTCGGACAAGAGTCGAGAAGCGCGGGTGTCTTAATGAGAGGGGGGGGGGGGGGAGTTCAAGGGCTACAGGGAAATTTTGCCCCTAAGGTCCCTGGGCGTGGGGGTGGCATTAGGCTACAATTGATATGGAAGTTTGAAAAGGCAGTAGAATACGTTAGCCAAATGCTACCGGGGAATGCAACTATGGGGTGGTATATGAGTCTGGAAAAGATAGAGTTATGTGATCAGTCAGAGGGTTATGGATACTATTAGTTGGCCCTGGGAACGGCGTTTTCTATTAAATATAAAATACCACCCACAGCGGCAGTTCGTAGGGGTACTTAGTTATTGTTTCGGGGTACTTATGACAGATACTGGTAACCAGGTTATCTTATACAATCTCTGGTTGGGGTAAGAGGTGTAAGACACGAAATAAATTGGCGTAGTGTGGGCTGTGGATACGAAGGAGGCAAGGGGAAGACGTATGACAATTGTGGAAAGTAAATGGAAAAAGGTGAACACAATGGCGGATAAAAATACTTAACCTAAGGATTGCATACATAGATTTATGGGGCGATGGGTCTTCAGAAGCTTAGTCTGGCAAGACAAGATGTTAGGGAATGTTAATATTAATACTTAGTTACTAGAGGAACAGTGCAAGGGGCGACTGGGCACGGGTTACATATATCTATACTCGTCATGGAAAATGATATAAGAGATCTAGGGACAGCGTGGGTGCTTTAACTTCTAAGATATATAACATCTACTTCTCGGATGCAAGAACATACATAGATATAATTATGGCTGTCTGATGTGTTGGCATTGGCTCAACGTCGGGACAGGCATGGGTGTTTTTAATATGAATGTATATTCCTGTTCATCATCTTTGTAGTTAATAAGTGTAGGACACGAGGGGTTAGTGTACGTGAGGTGTGGAAAATGGTCGGTTTTAGAAAAGGTAAATGGGTGTGTCCTGGAGCTGTTTAGCCCTGCGGCTTGGGCTGTCTGAAATGGCTGGCTCGGTCAGCTGGTCCTTTCGTTCTGTGGACCTTTCCTTTGGTGTTTCTGTGTGGTGTTCATTCATGGTTTCTGTGGTGGGCTTCTCGTTCTGGGGCATTTTACTTCCCTCTCCTTCATTATAGGCTCGTCCTCGAGCCTCAAGGGTGAAGTAAAAAGAAGCATAGTCAGAAAAGTGTAGGTTAACAAGAAAAGTAGTATGACTAAGGGAAAAAAATAATATATACAGTATATGGAAAACATGTAAATTTAAGAAAGGACAGATACTTAAGAACACAGGAAATTAAGAAGAGGTAAAGTGTTTAACAATGTATAAAGCAAATTTAAAAGATAGTCAGAAAAGTGTAGGTAACAAGAAAAGTAGTATGACTAAGGAAAAAAAATATAGTATATACAGTATATGGAAAACATGTAAATTTAAGAAAGGGCAGATAATTAAGAACACAGGAAATTAAGAAGAGGTAAAGTGTTTAACAATGTATAAAGCAAATTTAAAAGATAGTCAGAAAAGTGTAGATTAACAAGAAAAGTATTATGACTAAGGAAAAAAAATACTATATACAGTATATGGAAAACATGTAAATTTAAGAAAGGACAGATAATTAAGAACACAGGAAATTAAGAAGAGGTAAAGTGTTTAACAATGTATAAAGCAAATTTAAAAGATAGTCAGAAAAGTGTAGGTAACAAGAAAAGTAGTATGACTAAGGACAAAAAATAATATATACAGTATATGGAAAACATGTAAATTTATAGAATCATGCCCAATCGCCTAGGAATTGAAAACATTCGAAACAATTTAGTACAATAATATCCTCATCATCATCAGGGGGGGGAGGGTATTTAGGGTCGCCGTTAGTCTGGGTGACGGTCTGGTAATAGGGGGTGGTGGTTCACTTTCACTTTGGAAGGGCGGGGTGGATATACCATTAGTTCTTGTCGTTAGGAATGTGGGTCTGGGGGCGAGCTGGCCCGGGGCCAGTTTTGGAGGGGGGGTCTAAGTGGTTTCGGTCGGGGGTAGTGATAGGGGGGTTTTAAAGATGAAATGGGCAGGTCGAGTCGGGGTTGTTGTTGCGGAAGAGGTTGAATTGTGTAGAGAGTTGTGGTCGTGAGTGGGGTTTGGGGAAGGGTGAGTAAGGCTGAAGGTTGAGAGTTTACTATGATCGGGTGGTTTGGAGGTTTGGGGTGTGGGGATTTGATAGGGAGATGGTGGGGGGGGTCTGGGCAGGCAGGGTTGTGGTTTGAGAGGGGTTGAATTTAGACTGATTTTATTTCCGGGAGAGACATGGATGGGATTTCGAGGAGTGGTTGAAGTTGAGAGGTTGATTATGTTGTTTGGGGCGAGAGAGAGAGTATTTTGGGGTTTAGCCAAGGTGGAAAAAGTGATGTGGTTGGATTGGGATGGGAGTGGTATTTCGTCGAGCGGGATCTTTGGGGGGGGAATTTGGGGCGGGTGGGGTGGGGTAACGGTGAAGAGGGAGAGGTTGAAAGTTTAGCGGGGCTCATGATGGTGGGGCCACTGGTGAGAGAGGGTGTTTGGTGGGGGTCACAGGGGGGATTAACGGCGCGTTTGTGGGAGGATCCGGATGGGGTGGTGTGTCGTCGAGTGGGTTCTTTGGGGGGGGAATTGGGGGCGGGTGGGGTAACGGTGAAGAGGGGGAGGGGGATAGTTTAGCTGGGCTCATGATGGTGGGGGACCGACTGGTGAGCAGGTGTTCGGTACGCATGAGGAGGGGGGAATCACTTTGGTGGGGGTCACGCGTGAGGGGGGGATTAACGGCGCGTGTGGGAGGATCAGAGTGGTGGGGTGTGTCGGTGGCAGTGACGGTTTGCTTAGAGGTTATCTGGGGTTGGTGGGTTTGTCTGTCATGAGGGGGTGAGTCAAGTGTGGGGTTTTGAAGTTTATTAGGGGTGTGAATTGTGGGGGGGTGGAAGGGAGCTACTGACGGAAAACTGTCACAAGGGAGATTTTGTTGGTGGGGGAATAGCTGAGTATTTCTGGGGGAAGGGGGGGAACATAGTTGGGTCCTTAGGTCGTCACGCGTGAGGGGAGGATTAACGGCGCGTGTGGGAGGGTCAGGGTGGTGAGAGGTGAGCGAGTTAGGAAACGGGATTTGTTGGGGGGACTGCGGCGGGTTGGTGGGGGAAGAGTTAGGTGTAGAACAGGGGTTATTGGTAGAGGACTGATCTATTGATTTGGGGTTGTTAACAGGACGAATTTTAGGAATCTTCTTGGTGGCAGTCACGGTCTGGTTAGCGGTTATCTGGGGTTGGTGGGTTTGTTTGACATTAACAGGACGAGTTTGGGGAATTTTCTTGGTGGCAGTCTCGGTCTGGTTAGAGGTTATCTGGGACTGGTGAGTTTGTTTGACATGAGAGGGCGAGTCAAGTGTGGGGTTTCGAAGTTTTCTAGGGGTGTGAATTGTGTGGGGGTGGAAGGGGGCTACTGACTGAAAACTGTCACAAGCTACCGACGGAAAACTGTCACAAGGGAAATTTTGTTGGTGGGGGGATAGCTGAACATTTCTGGGGTCATGGGGAAAATATGTTGTGGTAGGCCTACATAGGTAGGCATAGCTAGAATACGGGGCTTGTTGGGGGGGCTGCGGAGGGTTGGTGGGGGAAAAGTTCACTGGGGTTGGACTTTCACCGGAAGTCATTTTGGAAGGGTGCACGGAGTCTTGGATAGGGGCTGAAGGGTTGGATAGGGGATTCATCGAACTGCGTAGGCATTCTTCTCTGATGGAGAGCATATGTTCTTCGAATAAGCCATACGGGTCGAGATGGGCGGTGATGTGGGGTGGGAGGATGTTTAACAAAGCGGTGAATAAGAGTTCATTTTGTTGGTCGTAATCTTCATAGCTATACGTGGTCCTCACGTATCTGTAGAGTTGTATGAGGGTCACATTTATATCCCCTTCATACTTGATCTCGTCGACTTTTATTATTTTGGGGGCGACGGGGAAACCCAAAAGTGGATCTAAGGTCCGGATCACGAAGGATCGAAACTGGTTCCAGGTACTCTCTGGCGTATCCTGTGTCACCATTTGGTGAACAAATTCTTGAAAGGTAGGCTTATCAACAAGTTGGGAAACGGCTTCTCCCAACTGTATAATATGCAAAATTGCCCAGGCGATTTTTTCGTGGTCATTATGAAGTACCACATCGTACACTGGCTTTATTATGTCTAAGTAACTGGTGATATCATAAGTGTTTATATCATACTTGGGAATGTGTGCGAATGGCTGAAGATTTCGCGATGTTGCCATGCTTCTACTGTTCCAAACTTGCAGTGTAATGCAACCTTTTATCCGAATCAAGAACCACCGCTGCCGCCAATGTTATGCCCTGTTTTTCTACAGGTTTAACTTGGGTAATGTGAGTTCTAAATTGACTGGGTATATAAGGCTGCATGCACAATACAAGATATGAGGAATAGAGAACACAAAGAAACACATGGTAGCAAGTTACATGATCACGTTTATTGACATACCACTGCAGAATACTTGTGTAAGACAATATAATAGAATTGAACAACACTAGCATAAGTGGATCTGGATGGAGCCTAGTCTCCCACTTCCAACGTTCAGGTATTAATCTTCTGATCACTGGCTTTGATTTCACAGGTTTATATACCGAAGACCATCAATGTTACTTATAGATTCAGATTCACTGTTAGATTTATTACTGGTAGCTCTGGTGCACAAGTAGTAGTTCACAGACTAGATTAGACACACGTATTTTTAGAGCACGGGAATTCTAGTAACCTCAGGGGGTACTGATCTAAGTTTTATATCCTTGTCTCAGAAATACATAGAACGCAAATCAGTGGGCGAACGTTAGACATCACTAGAGTTTTAATATCTGAATAAGGTAATTACGAGAGTCAAGGTCGCCTGTTAATTAAAGAGCACTGATCGCTTAGTACGTCCCAAATGGAATGGTTAAGTATGAATTACACTGGGCAAGGTCTTAGCCACTTCGTAGAAATATTAATTAGTGAATCTAAAACAGCACAGTAAGATGTAGTACTGCTAAAGGGAATCTTGGGTAGTATCTGATGGGTCTGGTCCTGGTTATCTTGCGTCCATGATGTTGGGGGCTAACGACTGGTTCCGCGGCCGTCCAGGGGGGCCATATGTGTGAAGTTCTTCAATACGTGGGCAGGTCCTTCTATCCAAATCTGCCACGGAGTCTGCCGGTTCTGGGATCTCACTCCGGAACAACACAAGGGCAGAGCTAGAAATTAACTGCAGGGTAGTGACCCCTGGTTGGTGTCTAGCTTTCAACTGATTTGACTGGGGGCGGGAGTTAGATTTATAGGCTCGGTTCTGGACCCTGCAGACAGTAGGGATCTCGAGTCTTATGGACTTAATTGAGCTCTCAATAGATATGGGGACTAGGTAAGATGGTATTTACTGTTGTGGCACAGGGCGATAGGAAGCCTTTATATTTTCATATAACTGAGCCTTAGTAAGAGGTACTATTTTGGCTATACTGGACGTATTTAGGGGAGAGAGACTGGATCTACTTTGCGAGGAGGATGGGGACAGCTGTGATAGGAGCGTCTCTCTAGATTGTTCAATCTTCATTCTATGGTATAGCTGAGGTGCTAATTTAGTGATCAGAGCATGCAAGAAAGGTAAATGGTTTATTGTGAGGTAATAGAGGTTAGTAAAGGTGTTAGTCATTAATGGTTAGTTCATTGATAGGAAGAATTCCTGTGCTACCTGGCAATGACTCGAGAGTCAAAACAGGGGCCAGGTATACCTCCGCGGGGGTGGGGGTCTCCCTCCTCGGGTGGGCAAAAAGGGGGAGCTGGGCGCCCTCTCTCTGATATATTCGTCCGGCGGCTGTGGCTAGGGGCTTGCCATATCACCAGTGTTTGTAATAACCCTCTGTGTATGAGACAGATGTGAGTGTCTTTAATACCAAAACCGAAGGTGCCTTAGCTAGCTGGTTTTACTCGGCTGGTTGTTAATTGTAGGGTTTGCTGGATATGGTGGAGACTGGGTTGCTAACTCTGCCACATTTATCTGGAAGTATGACAATAGAAGTTAGTTACTGGCGGGGCGGCTAGCCTCGCACCGACGACCATTGGGTGCAGGGTTGTGAATGTGTTGTAAGAGAATAGATGGCATGCAAGGGGCTAGTAAAGTTCTAATGTTGTTCTGGCCTACTAAGTGAAGGTAGGCTGGATAGGAGTATATATATAAAAGGTTGGAGAGCGTTAGTAACGGACAATTCAAGGATCTTCAAGAGGTATGAGAGAGAGGCTAGGTCGGACAAGAGTCGAGAAGCGCGGGTGTCTTAATGAGAGGGGGGGGGGGGGGAGTTCAAGGGCTACAGGGAAATTTTGCCCCTAAGGTCCCTGGGCGTGGGGGTGGCATTAGGCTACAATTGATATGGAAGTTTGAAAAGGCAGTAGAATACGTTAGCCAAATGCTACCGGGGAATGCAACTATGGGGTGGTATATGAGTCTGGAAAAGATAGAGTTATGTGATCAGTCAGAGGGTTATGGATACTATTAGTTGGCCCTGGGAACGGCGTTTTCTATTAAATATAAAATACCACCCACAGCGGCAGTTCGTAGGGGTACTTAGTTATTGTTTCGGGGTACTTATGACAGATACTGGTAACCAGGTTATCTTATACAATCTCTGGTTGGGGTAAGAGGTGTAAGACACGAAATAAATTGGCGTAGTGTGGGCTGTGGATACGAAGGAGGCAAGGGGAAGACGTATGACAATTGTGGAAAGTAAATGGAAAAAGGTGAACACAATGGCGGATAAAAATACTTAACCTAAGGATTGCATACATAGATTTATGGGGCGATGGGTCTTCAGAAGCTTAGTCTGGCAAGACAAGATGTTAGGGAATGTTAATATTAATACTTAGTTACTAGAGGAACAGTGCAAGGGGCGACTGGGCACGGGTTACATATATCTATACTCGTCATGGAAAATGATATAAGAGATCTAGGGACAGCGTGGGTGCTTTAACTTCTAAGATATATAACATCTACTTCTCGGATGCAAGAACATACATAGATATAATTATGGCTGTCTGATGTGTTGGCATTGGCTCAACGTCGGGACAGGCATGGGTGTTTTTAATATGAATGTATATTCCTGTTCATCATCTTTGTAGTTAATAAGTGTAGGACACGAGGGGTTAGTGTACGTGAGGTGTGGAAAATGGTCGGTTTTAGAAAAGGTAAATGGGTGTGTCCTGGAGCTGTTTAGCCCTGCGGCTTGGGCTGTCTGAAATGGCTGGCTCGGTCAGCTGGTCCTTTCGTTCTGTAGACCTTTCCTTTGGTGTTTCTGTGTGGTGTTCGTTCATGGCTTCTGTGGTGGGCTTCTCGTTCTGGGGCATTTTAGGTATGTTGAGGAATGATTGGTCGGTTCGGTTTTGGAGGGCTTAGGCCCTTAGGGGTTTGTATGGGAATATTCATAGCCTGAGTGGAAGGGTTAGTAGGGGTGTTTAATTCAGGGTCGGACGTGTGGGGTGGGGTAATGTCTTGTGGTTTTAGAGGTTTAAACGCTCGGACGAATCTAGTTCGGAACGTGCGAGTCACGCCGTGATAATCGATGGTGACTTGATAGGCATTTGGGACTTGTATGATGGTGTAGAGCCCGACATAGCGAGGGCCTAATTTGTTGGTGACAGGGAGGTTGGCTACCATTACGGTGTCATGGATGGCGAAAGGGTTTTTAACATCGGGGCTATCAGTTTTGGTGTCTTGACAGGTTTGGGCGGTATGGAGGGTGTTTTGCAGATGTTGCAATGGGTCAATTGTGGAGGTGTTGGAGGGGAGGTGAGCGTGATGGTGGAACGGCAGTAACAGGGGGGGTACGCCGTAAACACGTTCATGAGGGGAAATACCGTCTTCTCGAGGACAAGTGTTCATGCCCCATTGTATCATCTTTAGTTGTGATGGCCAGTCTGAGGTGTTAAGAGCAATCATTTTTGTACGTAACTGGTTGTTGATGGTGCGATGGCTGCGTTCGCATATAGCATTTCCTTGAGGCCAGTACGGGGATGAGTATTTGATCTTAATACCGCATTGTTGGGTGAACTGGTGCCAAACGTGTCCACTAAACTCGGGGGCATTGTCGGATAGAAGAGCAAGGGGTAGGCCGAATATAGGGAACACTTCTGTGGCAAGCAGTGTGGCGACTGTGGTGGTTGTGTGGTCTTTAACTGGGCAGGCTATTAAAAAATTTGAATATACGTCAACAAATGTGACGATATAGCGGTTGCCAGCGTAAGAAGGAAACGGGCCCATGATGTCGAGGGATAGGACTTGGAACGGTTTGTTGGCAGAAATGGTACCAGCTGGGCCTGGGGTGCGTGATCTATCCTTCCCCAATAAACAAGGTTTGCAAGATTCTGTCACTCGTTGTGCAATTTTGGAGGGGTTGGGGGTCCAGTATTGATCTGCGAAGATCTTTAACATCTTCTTTTGTCCAAGGTGTATTCCGTTTCCCTCGTGGATGGCAATCATGTAGTCGTGGGCAATGGTGGGGTCTAAGACTATGTGACCGGAGTCTGTGGCAAGTTGATCTCCCCAGCGAGTCAGTTTCCTGAAGACATTTAACGGTATCCAGGGTGGTCTGATTCTTGTTTCCCAAGATTGAATTAGTGAGGGGGTGAGGGGGAATTATGTTGGTGGATGGGGGTAGATAAAAGCTCAGTGTTTTGTAAGGCGGCTAGGTTGGTGGGGGGTCTTTTGGTACTGGCAAACGTGACAGGGCATCTGCATTGGTGTGAAGTTTGCCTGGACAATACTGTATTGTAAAATCATAGTCCTCTAGTGTCTCCCTCCAACGTACCAAAATGGCTGAGTTGGTTTCGCACTTACGCAACCATTGCAAAGATTGATGGTCGGTTATTATATCGAGTTTTGCGCCCAACACAAATGACCGGAAGTGGCTGAGTGCCCAAATGATCCCTAAACACTCTCTCTTGGTGGCTGCATAATTCTCTTGTGCTTGGTTGAGGGTGGAGCTGGCATACGCTATCACATGTTCCTCTCCGTCTCTGACTTGAGCTAAAACTGCACCAATGGCGTACAGAGATACGTCGGTATAAAGACGGAAAGGTTTATGGTAATCAGGGAAAGCGACAATAGGGGCTTGGATTAGCTTTTGTTTCAAAGTGTTAAAAGCAAGGTCTCTTTCAGGTGTCCAGGTGAATGGGGTGTCTTTGTGGGTGAGTTGGTGGAGGGGTCTGGCTATGGTGGCAAAGTGGGGGACGAAACGTCTGTAGTATGTGGCTAAACCTAGAAAAGAACGTACTCCTTTAACGGTGGTGGGTGGGGGTTGTTTGTGTATGGCTTGAAGTTTCTTTGGGTCTGGTGCAATACCATGTTCAGAGATTACGTGGCCGAGGAAATCTACCTTATTTCGGGCAATCTCGCACTTTGAGGGTTTTAATTTCAACCCGGCGGCTCGGATTCTTTGAAGGACTTGTCTCAACCTGAGGAGGTGTTCTTCCCAGGTTGGTGAGTACACAATAATATCGTCTAGATAGGCTAGGCAGGTTTCCCAGGTTAGGCCATGTAATACCGCTTCCATCAAACGGGAGAAAGTGGCGGGTCCGTTACAGAGGCCAAAAGCTAGGACGTTAAATTCGTAGTGGTGGCCACCACTAGTGGAAAATGCTGTTTTTTCTTGGTCCTCTGCCTTGATAGGCACTTGCCAATACCCTGCTTGCAAGTCGAGGGTAGTGAACCATCTGGATCCGTATAGGGAGTCCAGGGAATCGTCTATCCTGGGTAATGGCGTAGTGTCCTTAATGGTTACGTCATTCAATCTCCTGTAATCGACGCAAAAACGGGTTGACCCATCTTTCTTTTTTACTAGGACAACAGGGGAAGACCAGGGACTAATGGACGGGGTGGCAATAACGGCCACTGATACGCTTAGCACTTCCCAATAGAATGGTTATATATGAATTATCTTGGGGCAAAGATATAGCCACTTCATATAAAGATTATTAAGTGAGTCTCTAATTAGTACTGTAACACGGTAGTACTAATAAAGTGAATCTTGGGTAGCATTTGGTTGGTCTGGTCCTGGTTATCTTGCGTCCGTGATGTTGGGGGCTAACGACTGGTTCCGCGGCCGTCCAGGGGGTCCATATGTAGGAAGTTCTCAAGACGGATCTCTTGGCGATCGTTGCTGGCTACACGCTTATATACCCACTGGTGTGTGAAGGTTATAAGGTGCATGTAGAATTCTTGTACGTGGACAGATGCTTCTATCTCAAACCTGCCACGGAGTCTGCCGGCTCTGGAACTCAAATCTCAGGAACAACACAAGGGCAGAGCTAGAGGTCAACTTAAGGGGGCCAGCCACTGGTTGGTGTCTATCTTTCAACTGATTTTACTGGGGGCTGGAGCTGGGTTTATAGGCTCGGTTTTGGACCCTGTAGGCCATAGGGATCTCGAGTCTTATGGAATTATTTGAGCTCTCAATAGATACGGGGACTAGGTAAGGTGGTGATTACTGTTGTGGCACATGGCTATAGGGAGCCTTCATAATGTGATATAACTGAGCCTTAGTAAGAGGTACTATTTTGGCTATACTGGAAGTATTGAGGGGAGGGAGACTGGATCTACTTTGCGAGGAGGACTGGGACAGCTGTGATAGGAGCGTCTCTCTTATATTGCTCAGTCTTCATTCTATGGTATAGCTGATGTGCTAATTTGATTATCCGAGTATGCAAGAAAGGTGAATGGGTTATTGTGGGTTAATAGAGGTTAGTAAAGGGGTTAGTCATGCATGGTTAGTTCATTGATAGGAAGAATTCCTGTGCTACCTAGCAATGACCCGGAAGTCAAAACAGGGGTCAGGTATACCTCCGCAGGGGTGGGGGTCTCCCTCCTCGGGTGGGTAAAAAGGGGTAGACGCGCGCCCTCTCTCTGTGATGGTCGTCCGGCGGCTGTGGCTCGGGGCTTGCCATATCACAAGTGTTTGTAATAACCCTCTGTTTATGAGACAGATGTGGGTGTTCGTAATACCAAAACCGAAGGTGCCTTGACTAGCTGGTTTAATCGGTTGGGTTGTTAATTGCATGGTTTGCTGGATGTGGTGGAGACTGGGTTGCTAACTCTGCCACATTTATCTGGAAGTATGGCAATAGAAGTTAGTCACTGGCGAGGCGGCTAGCCTCGCACTGACGATCATTGGGTACAGGGTTGTGAATGGGTTGTGAGGGAATAGATGGCATGCAAAGGGTTAGTAAAGTTCTAATGTTGTTCCGTCCTACTAAGGGAAGGTAGGCTGGATAGGAGTATATATATAAAAGGTTTGAGAACGTTAGCAACGGAAAAATCAAGGATCTTCAGGAGGTATGATGGAGAGGCTAGGTCGGAAAGGAGTCGAGGAGCGTGGGGGGTTAATGAGAGGGAGAGGGTTCAGGGGGCTACGTGGAAGTTTGACCCTAAGTTCTCCGGGCGTAGGAGTGGCATTAGACTACAGTTGATATTGGAGTTTGGGTGTTAATGACAGGGAAAGTATGTTAGCCAAATGCTACCGGGGGATGAGCAATACGGGGTGGTATATGAGTCTGGAAAGGATAGAATCATGTGGACTGTGGGGCTGTGGGGAAGAGGAGGTTAACTGTAGGTGTGTGCTTGACTGTGGATAAAAGTAGGGAAAAACATGGTGTATTATTACTCGTCAATGCGATGGTTATGGATACTGTTAATCTGACACTATTTCTTGCTGATCTAGTTGTTCCTGGGAACTGCGTTTTCTATGATATATACACCAAAGAAAACGACAGTTCGTAGGGTTAACTTCGGTATTGTTTCGTGGTGAAAATGCGTCGAGACAATGGTAACAGAGGGTTGTATATACAATCTCTGGTTGGGGTAAGAATTAAAGTTCCTGCATGGTGGCTAACATCTTCAGTCAATGCTGTCTAGGTCTTACAGGAACAATGGTTCTATATACACTGGTGTACCCGTGGGTATCATAGTTTCTTATCAATTAGGACATGGGGTTTTAACATACTACTTCTCAGATGGAAGAACATACATCGATTTATGGGGGCGGTTGGTCTTCAGAAACTTAGTCTGGCAAGACAAGGTATTTTAAGGGGGTGAACATATTACTTCTCGGATGGAAGAACATACATAGATTTATGGCTGTCTGAACTGGTTGGCATTGGCTCAACCTAGGGACAGGGCATGGGTGTATTAAATGAATGTGTATTCATGTTCATCATCATGTAGGTAGAGTCTGGCGGGTAAGAGGTGTAGGACACGAAGCAAAATAGAGTAGTGTGGACTGTGGATACGAAGGAGGTGATTGGAAGACGTATAACAATTGTGGAAAAGTAAATGGAAGAGATGAACACAATGGCGGATAAAGATAACTAACCTAAGGATTGAATACATAGATTTATGGCTGTCTGAACTGGTTGGCATTGGCTCAACCTAGGGACAGGGCATGTGTGTTTTAACCTGGGAGGAACATACATAGAGTTATGGGGCGATTGGTCTTCAGGAACTTAGTCTGGCAAGACAAGGTATTTTAGGGTATGTTGATATGGACATCCTAACTTAGGGACAGGGCATGGGTGTATTAACTTTAAGGTGTATTTATGTTCATCATCATGTAGGTAGAGGTGTAGGACACGAGGGGTAGTGTATACGCGAGGTGTGGGAAAGGTCAGTGTTTAGAAGGGGTAGGCAGGTGTGGTTTGGAGCTGCTTAGCCCTGCGGGCTTCGGCCTGTCTGAAATGGTTGGCTCGGTCACCTGGTCCTTTCGTTCTGTGGGCCTTTCTTTCGGGTGTTTCTGTGTGGTGTTCGCTCGTGGCTTCTGTGGTGGGCTTCTCGTTCTGGGGCATTTTACTTCCCTCTCCTTCATTGTAAGCTTGTCCCCGAGCCTCAAGGGTGAAGTAAATAGAAGCCTAGTCATGGTGGGTCATTTTGAGTGTATTGAGAAGGTCCCACCAAGCAAGAGAGCGAGGGTCAGGTTTCTTTTGCAGGTCAATGTAGACCTGTAGGAATGTGTCCTCTGTATTGTGGAGGGCGGTTGCCCGGGCTTGATGTGAGCGCTGTAGACGGGCTAAGCGTCCTGTGGACGTTTTTACTTTAACCTTTCGTATGAATGGTTTGTAGTTTTCCCCCGTGGGGGTAGGGACGGGGGCGACGAAGGGTGTGGATTGGTTCATGGTGGAGGTCATGTATCGAGTGAGGTGTGTGGAACTGACAGGAGGCCTCTTCAGTGTGGTGAATGGGTTACTAACTGAAGGGGAGGGATTAACGCGTGAAAACGGAGCTGGGGGTGAAGGGGGGATATGAGTCTGGGGTTTTGGGGGTTTTCTTGGGTGGTGTTGTAGGCTGGGAAAATATATTGAGGCAATGTGCAATATCGGTTTAGGTAAGGTGCATGAGGGAGGTGTGTGAGAAAGAGGGGGTGTGTGTGTTGTGTGGCTTGGGTCTTTAGTGTAAGAACGGGGTGTTGTTTTTGTATAACTGTCTTTAAATCTGATGGGTCTGTTGATTATTCTACCTTTGGAGGTCCTGCTGGGAAGGTAGATGTTTGTCGTGGGACTTGAGTCGCTCGACGATGTTTTATATTGAGGGGAAGAACGCTTTACAGGTGGAGGGTATTTAGTGGGGGTGAGGTCAGGGGTTATTTGAGAGGTAGATGCGTGTGGAGGTTTTTGTCGAGTGAGGGTGGTAGGCGGAATGGAAGAGGATTTGGTGGGGGTATGTATGGGGGTTCTCTCAGGGGCGACTTTGTGGGGGGATTCAAGTGGGGGTGTGGAGGTCGGGCCCGTCAATTTGGAGGGGCTTTGGTGAGGAGTTAGTTGCGTGTTAGACGTGGTGTGAGAGGAGGGGTTGGTCGTTGGCATAGTGTATATTTTAGGGGGGGTTAGTTGGGGGTTCGATGAGATGAGGAGGTTGGTTGATGTGTGGGTGGGGTCGCAGGGATAGTGGAGGGGAAAGGGGTGGATGCGGGGGGGGGCTAGACGGGTGGGTAGGGAGTGGAGATTTAATTTGGAGGGTTGGTGGTAGGAACGTGTGTGGGGTGTGTTCTTTGGTGGGGTCGGTGATTTGCTGGTGGTGGAAGTAAGCGGTTTTATGGGAGTTTGGTGGGGTGGTAGATCTAGCAGGTCATTCGGGGTGATGAGGTGGGGGTTGAGAGGGGATGAGGTTGAAGAGGAAGGTATGTGTTTTCGTGGGGGGTGGGGGTTGTTATTTTTGGAATATAGTTAGAGGGTTTATGGTGTTTACTTGTGATTATTCGTCTTCTTTCCCTTTGTGGAGGGGAATTCGACGAAGAAGAAGAGGAGGAGGAGGATAGTGGTCTGGCAGCCCTACGGAACTGGGTTAGCAGGGTGTGTTTTCTGGAGGTTTTAAAAGATTTTAGTCGTGGGCGTAAGTTGTAGCGTGAGGTTACTGAGGTAGATTGTGTGGTGCGGTTGGGTGTGTACTTGGTTTTGGGTGGGGGTGGTGGTTTTCTCACTGTGGTGCCTGGTGGAGGTATGTCAGGGCTAGACGGGAGGGTTTCCGTTGTGGTCGGGGTTGTGGGTGGAGGTTTTCGTACTTGGATAAGTTGGGGAGGTACTTGACTATCAGAAGTGAAGGAAGGTGTCATGGTGGAGGAAGGTGTGATAGTGGGGGCTTGGGGTTTGTGGAGGTTAGTTTGGGGGGTATGTTGAGGATTGATTGGTCGGTTCGGTGCTGGAGGGCTTAGGCCCTTAGGGGTTTGTATGGGAATATTCATAGCCTGAGTGGAAGGGTTAGTAGGGGTGTTTAATTCAGGGTTGGACGTGTTGGGTGGGGTAATGTCTTGTGGTTTTAGAGGTTTAAACGCTCGGACGAATCTAGTTCGGAACGTGCGAGTCACGCCGTGATAATCGATGGTGACTTGATAGTCATTTGGGACTTGTATGATGGTGTAGGGCCCGACATAGCGAGGGCCTAATTTGTTGGTGACAGGGAGGTTGGCTACCATTACAGTGTCATGGATGGCGAAAGGGTTTTTATCATCGGGGCTATCAGTTTTGGTGTCTTGATAGGTTTGGGCGGTATGGAGGGTGTTTTGCAGATGTTGCAATGGGTCAATTGTGGAGGTGTTGGAGGGGAGGTGAGCGTGATGGTGGAACGGCAGTAACAGGGGGGTGTGACGTTAACCACTCCGTTAGAACCGTATGGCTTGTCCTACAGTGACTCGCTAGGATTGCCAGGGCAGTGGATGTGGCTACAGTTGGTGTATTGTTGTGTGCTTTATTTCATATGAAAGCTCGTGTCATGGGCAGTCCAGAAAGGCTCTTTGTTTTCACCCATGTCAAGGCTTTATATATTTAATTGCAAAGTATATGTTTTATCATTAAGTAGTAATGATAGAATTTGAGAGAGAGAGAGAGTAGAAGAGAGTGTGGGGAGGCACGCAGTGTTTTTTGCTATACTCGATGACGTCATAGCTGGCTGGTCTCTTGGGATTGGTTGGAGGAGTTTTTTACCATGCTTGGTGACGTCATGTTTGGCTGGCTTCTGTGGCATTGGCTGGAGGACTTGTTACCGCTTTTCCTACGCGGTTCGAGCTAGTGCTAGTATATATACAACTTTCTCGCCACTCTCTCCCTCAGATCTGGTTTCTAGAACGCATCCCTCTTATCCCTTTGATATCTGTCTCCCTCACTGCACCTGAGCACCTTTTCCTCTGCCTATCTCTCCCATTTTCCATATCTTTCACCACCTTTTATTAATATTATACCCCCTCTGGTTAACTCTGCATAATCAGCTTCATGCTGGCCAGTTGTATTGTGCGTTAAGGTCTTATATAACCCATGTATGTTAGTTGTTAAGATAAGTTGATCACGAAGCATTGGTTGGCATTCATATTGTTCAGTACCGCTTCCTATAATTATTAGTGTTCTGCTAGATTAGATAATGCTAGACTAGGAGTCTGATACTATAAGGTATTGTTTCCGATGAGTGCTGGCTTTAGTTAAAAGCTGCACGACATACCTGAGAACTGGAGTTGATTGGGTAAATTCTAGTCTGTGTGCCATTGAGTGTAGAGCATGCACGAATGAGGGCTTTTTGCCTATACCATTCTGCACTGTTCTAGGCTCGGTTGCTTGTCTTTGAGGTACGCCAGGAGAACGCTTAATACTTCGGTATTAAGGTTTCTCAAGAGAGCTACCCTTCCCTATAACGTAATATTTGACGCACAGACTTGAGATTTGCACTAGGCTATGCGGCATGCCATGCGCACCTGTATCTCGTATCATTGACTCTAGCTAGACTTTATCAGTCATAGTAGACATTAAGTATATTATACCAATTACTCTTATTATGCATACCCGTTTATGATTACACAAGCATTTCGCAGCCTAGTTTGATGTATTGAGACACAAACGACTTAGGCTCTTTTTGTTGATAGGAATACTGCATTGTCGTGGCGATTATTATTATTGTTGTAGCGTTTAGGATATTCTTGGCTCCGACTGCATTATATATCCTGCCTTTTTGTGTGCATAGCCTGCACGAGCATTGTTCCGCTGCCTGCCTTTTTGGGTTCCATTTCCGATTCGAGCATCTTGATAGCATCTAACATTTAAAGAAGATTCCTTGTTGGTGTTAAAGGACTTTAGTGCACTTTCTTTCATGCAGGAGTGCCTGACATTTATTGATTAAAGTAACGTAAGCTGTAACTTCCCTTACCACCTTACTTTGCATACCATAACCAAGCACCTTCGGTTATAGGTAGTAATAGGCTGTTTTCACATAACATTAAGCCTAGAGTAGACGCACATTTATTGAGAGTTTGATAACCTATTATTGCATATAGAACTCTGGAGAGTATTTGTGTTCTTTGTTCACTGGGAATATACATCAGAGGTTGGATCTAGCGCTTTCCGTTGTAGCATTTATGCCATTACTAGTCCAATGAATAAGAGCCCTGATATATTTAAACCTCATTCGTAACAAATGGCGACCTTACCTAGGATTTGGTGAACCTACATTTATTAGCAGGGAACATTTGTTGTTTTGGGGAATATTTTGCGGGGATCAGCAAGAATAATTTTTTTTTGCAACATAGTATAGCCCTTGAGTATTTCCGAGAATTTGTGTGTGTATATTGGGGTATAAGAGTTTGGGGTGCTTCTTGTCTGAATATTGAGGTGGGAAATTTTTGTGAGCATCATGTCTTATACCGGATCAGAGGAGAATGGAGACACAGTACGTAATGTCGAAACTGAGGAACAGCAGTATGATGAAATGGTTAATCAGGTGAACTGTGAGGAGGATGCTAGGATATTTTTGCAATGGCCTGTTACTGCCGAGCGGTTGAAGGGTATGGATCGGTACGGTCTTCAATGCCTGGCCACAGCTATCGGTCATGCGGGTACTAGCAGCATGACCAGGGATAACTTGATAACGTGTGTACTGGGCAGGGTGACTGGTGAGCGAGATGGGTTGAGTGCTCAGAGCCCTTCGGCCATACTTCCCCTACACTCGACTCCCAGCCATCCCAGTGGTTTGCCGACCCCGGATACGCTTCCACAGTTTGGTGGTGACTGGCAGGGTGGGTTGCCCCTGGGGGGACCCCCGGTAATTTCAAACATTGTAGCACCTTCACCTCCTCAAGGGTTAACTCCAGAATTATTGTATCAGCTCGAATTAGCTAAGATCGAAGAGAGAAAGGCTATCAGGGTATCTGAGCTTCAGCTTCAGCAGCAATTAGAATTAGCCAAGATAGAAGAGAGAAAAACTATCAGTCAGCAGTCTCAGCACATAGAGCTAGCAAAAATCCAAGCTGATTTAGAGTCGACTAGGTAATGTGCCGACATGGACGTAGAGAAGTTGCGAGTAGAGACAACGGGACAGCGACTTGGGGCTGGTAACCGTGCTCATGATCAATCTCTCTCGCACTTATTGAAACTGGTTCCGGTGTTTGATGAGAGTGGGGTAACAGAATTTTTTGCACGCTTTGAGAAGAAGTGCCAGGAACACCAGTGGCCAGAGAATAAATGGGCAGCACTTGTATCCTTTAGATTAATAGGCAAGGGTCTTAAAGCCTACGATGCGTTGCCTTTGGAGTCATGTATTGTGTATGAGGATCTGAAGGAGGCTGTCCTGAGGGCTTACGAACTGCAAACAGAAACGTACCGTTTGAAGTTCCGGGGTGTAACTAAGGGAAGAGATAGCACCTTTTTGGAACACGCCCGGGACTTGTCCGATGCTATGGGGAACTGGCTCCGATCTGAGAAGGTAACAACATTTGATGGAGTTAAGCAGTTAATGATGTTGGAGCAGTTCTTTAAGAGCACGGGCGGTGATCTAACTTTGAACTTAAAGGAGAAAAAACCAAGAACTCTAGTAGAAGCAGCAGAAATGGCTGACCTACGGCTGTCGTTGATTCGGGGTTGCGGGTCCTCACAGAAGTACGATGCAAGTGCTAAGGACCGTTATCCTCCCCCTCCCCGTAGCAACGACACATTTAAACAAAAGCGCAATGAAACTAAAACTGAATCCAAACCTAACACCACGCCGTATAAGAAAAGTCAGGGGCCTTTTACATCACAGTATAAGCCGAAACCGAAATTTATGTGTTTTAAGTGCCACAAGGAGGGTCATAAAGCAAATGAGTGCCCTAGTCGACCTCCTCCGGCAGCCGTGTCATTTGCTCACGGCATTGGAGTGTTCAAGAGGACATCGGAGTTTGTTAGAGGCAATTCTTCCGAGGTAAATACACTGCCAGTGCAGAAGGATCCGGAAGGCTTATTCCCTGTCCGTGATGCCTTTAGTGACCACAGGGGACTCGGTTGTGTGGAGTGGGGGGGTAGAAGACATGAGGTGAGAATTTTGCGTGACACTGGGGCATCGCAAACATTGTTGAGGAATTTCACTGGTAAACCTGTAAATACGGCGCGGGTGGTTGTGGTTCAGGGGTTAATGCAACAAGGTCATACCCACTTGTAAGAATGAAGATGGAAGTTGATGGTGTGACTCGTGACCTGGATGTAGGAATTGTGGAGAAGTTACCTGTTGGGGGCGTCGACCTCTTTCTCGGCAACGAGTTTGCGGGGCCTACTTCTGAGGCTCCACCCTTAGTCGTTGCCGAGAAGCCGGTCGACGTGAGTAGGGAGGAGCAGGAGTGGGTTGAGAAGTGTCAGATGCAACCTATGGCGTGTGTTGTCACCAGATCTCTTGCATCCAGGGAGTCACATTCTGGTCAACAGTCTTTAAACAAGCGGAGGAAAGGTACCGAGAAGGGGTTGAAAGTTGATGCGGTTGAGAGTTTAGTATCAACGGACATTCTCGGGGACTCATTATTAGGACCAATTTTCGAGTCTGGAGAAGACCCATTAATTGTTAGTAAGAAGGCAGAGGATGGGCTTAAAAAGACGAAGAGACAGCAACGATACACAGAGAGAGAGCAACGGGAGGCTAAATTCAGTGTAGGAGGGGGGCATGAGTTGTTTCGCAAACACTTAGATAAGCTTGCTCCTTCGGACATTCGTAAATTGCAATTAGAAGACCCGGAGGTTCTTGAATGTGGTACCGGTGCTGTCGAGTTGGAGGAGGACAGTGATGCACAGTCGAGAGATTTTTTTTTCATAGATGGCATATTGTACCGGCGATTCCAAGATCCGCAGAGGAATTGGGAGGGGGGGTCAGGAGAGGTAGACCAGCTGGTCGTGCCAAGGGTTTGCAGGGAAAGCTTACTTAGGTTGGCTCATGATGTACCACTGGCGGGACATCTGGGTGTCCGTAAGACGGTTGCAGCCTTGGGGAAATTATTTTGGTGGCCTGGTCTGAGAGCACAAGTTGTGTCATGGGTGGCAATGTGTGATGTGTGTCAGAAGGTTGGCAAACCAAATCAGAGCATTCCTAAGGCGCCGTTACACCCCATTCCTGTCAGTGGGCCTCCCTTTAGTAAGGTTATAGTTGATATGGTTGGCCCCCTTCCCCCTACAAGTGCCGGAAACAAGTTTCTCCTGACCATCATGGATGTAGCAACAAGGTACCCTGACGCGTACCCTATGAGAAATGGGTCAGCGAAGACGGTGGTCCAAAACTTGCTAGTGTATTTTTCCCGGTATGGTTACCCGCAGGAGATTCAGTCAGACCAAGGATCCAACTTCACTTCTAACCTCTTTGTTCAAACAATGCAGCAGCATGGGATTGTTACGGTTGTGTCATCTGCGTATCATCCGGAGAGCCAGGGTGTGTTAGAGCGATGGCACTCAACCTTAAAATCTATGCTTCGTTGTTATTGCTTTGAGAATGGTAAAGATTGGGATCTTGGCCTGCCATATGTTTTATTTGCTGCACGGGAGGTACCTGGGGAAAGTTTGGGATTCAGCCCTAATGAGCTCGTCTTTGGACACCGTGTCAGAGGGCCTCTCCATATGGTTAAAGAAATATGGGAGGGTGCAGAAAAACCTTGTTCTATGCTCAAGTATGTCCTCGACAGTCGAGAACGGATGTTGCGCAGTCTGGAGTTGGCTGGCCGTAATTTGACTAGCTCTCAGGCCCTCATGAAGGACAGGTACGACCTCAAGGTTAAACTCAGGGAGTTTCACGTGGGTCAGGAGGTGTTCATTCTACTGCCCCTTGTAGGTCACCCCTTATCCGCGAAGTACACTGGTCCTTATAGGGTGGTGGAGAAGCTATCGGACCTGGATTACTTGGTAGCCACTCCAGACAGACGTAAGCGCAATCAGTTATGTCACGTTAATCTCATGAAGGAGTATGTGAGGCACCCCCCTGAGCCTCTCACTGTGCCTGTGATGACGTTTAGCAGTCAAGGTGGAGAAGGAGAACGGGACAGTCACGCTCAGGTGGAGGATAACTGGGATCATCATGTCTCTGCGAACCAGTGGGCGGGGAACACGAATCAGGCGGCTCAGGAAGCGTTGCAACACTTACCTGAGCATCAGCGTGTGGCTGTGGAGCACCCAGGCCTCACTACCCTAGAGGTGCACGACATGGACGTAGGAGACCACCCCCCTTTCAAGTCAGTTCCCTATAGGGTGCCCCCTATTAAACTGCCGGCCCTCCGGGCGGAGTTGGAGTATATGTTAACAAGGGGGCTGATTGAGAAGGGGGTGGTGAAGTGGACATCTCCCGTCACGCTGCAACCAAAACCGGATGGTAAGGTGCGATTCTGCGTAGACTACAGACGGTTAAATGGTTTGATGCCCACCAACCCATACCCTCTTCCTCGGGTCGACGACTGTGTGGACAAGATAGGCAATGCAAAGTACCTAACCAAGGTGGACTTGGTTAAGGGATACTGGCAGGTGCCCTTGTCCGAACGAGCGAAAGAGGTATGTGGTTTTGTGGTGGATGGTGCTACCTACCGCTGTAACGTGATGCCTTATGGCCTAAAGAACGCACCCGCTACCTTTCAGAGTTTGATGAATGATATAACGGCAGACATTCCTAATTGCACAGTATACCTCAACGATGTTATTATCTATGACAACAGCTTTAAGAGTCATTGTGAGCACGTAGAACTCCTGTTCAAGAGGCTTAGTGAGGCTGGCTTGGTGGTCAACCTGGCAAAGTGTGATTTCGTGCGGGCGTCTGTGCAGTATCTTGGATTCATGGTGGGGTTGGGTCAGGTGTGCCTCCCACAGAACAAGATAGCTGCGATTGATCACTTTCCCCGGCCGGCCACCAAGAAGCAGATCATGAAGTTCTTAGGTATGATCGGATACTACAGACGCTTCATTAAGGGGTACTCTACCGTGCTAGCACCTCTGACAGATCTTTTAGCGAAGGATAAGAAATTCAAATGGGCGCCTGAGTGTGAAAAGGCGTTTAGCGTAGTAAAACACCTGTTGTGCACTCACCCGATCCTCAGGGCCCCTGACTTTAGCCTACCTTTCCAACTAGCAACAGATGCTAGTGGTGTGGGGGCTGGTGCCGTCCTTATGCAAAAGGACGATGATGGGCTGGAACATCCTGTTAGTTTCTACTCGAAGAAGTTCAATTCAGCCCAAAAGAACTACTCTGTTGTCGAGAAAGAGCTGCTGGCAATTGTACTTGCACTGAGGTATTTCGAGGTCTATGTTCCAGCCTATGGTCCAGTCATTGTAATTATTACACAGATCATCACCCTCTCAAGTTTTTGAACCAGTTTCACAATCGGAATATGAGGCTGACCAGGTGGTCGCTAATGTTACAGGAATATAACCTGGACATACGCCATATTGCCGGTTGTGACAACGTGATTGCAGATTGTCTTTCGAGGGTAGATGATCCTGGGTAGATTGACACACGGGTAGCCTCCTGCTTTAGTTTGAATAGTATTTTGCGCTTGGTGCTTGTTGGCTCGCGGTTGTAGCCCAGCGTATTGGGTCGTAAAGCAGGAGTTGAGCGTTTGGTATAGAAGAAAAAACTAGGCTTGCCCCTATAGTGCAGCCGAAATAAACAAATTAAAAACATAAAAATCAAATAAAAAACTCTTTCTTTGATAGTTGAATTTTTTCAGTATGTTATAGCAGTAATTCTGAGTTGCACTCCTCTCAGAATGCTGGGCTAGAGAAGCTCGCTCTTGAGGAGCATAACTACATATGATTTAACCTATTGTGTTGGGGAGGGTTATAATTTTGTAAAATGTTTTGTTGAGAATGGTGCCAGATATTTTACTGCCGCTGGGTGATGGGAAGTAGAGATATAGCATGGGTTCTAACAATCAGATTTTTGTGAGCCTTGGGCCTCTGAGAAAAATCTTGGGGGGGTGTGACGTTAACCACTCCGTTAGAACCGTATGGCTTGTCCTAGTGACTCGCTAGGATTGCCAGGGCAGTGGATGTGGCTACAGTTGGTGTATTGTTGTGTGCTTTATTTCATATGAAAGCTTGTGTCATGGGCAGTCCAGAAAGGCTCTTTGTTTTCACCCATGTCAAGGCTTTATATATTTAATTGCAAAGTATATGTTTTATCATTAAGTAGTAATGATAGGATTTGAGAGAGAGAGAGAGAGAGAGTAGAACAGAGTGTGGGGAGGTGCGCAGTGTTTTTTGGTATACTCGATAACGTCATAGCTGGCTGGTCTCTTGGGATTGGTTGGAGGAGTTTTTTACCATGCTTGGTGACGTCATGTTTGGCTGGCTTCTGTGGCATTGGCTGGAGGACTTGTTACCGCTTTTCCTACGCGGTTCGAGATAGTGCTAGTATATATACAACTTTCTCGCCGCTCTCTCCCTCAGATCTGGTTTCTAGAACGCATCCCTCTTATCCCTTTGATATCTGTCCCCCTATCTGCACCTGAGAACCTTTTCCTCTGCCTATCTCTCCCATTTTCCATATCTTTCACCACCTTTTATTAATATTATACCCCCTCTGGTTAACTCTGCATAATCAGCTTAATGCTGGCCAGTTGTATTGTGCGTTAAGGTCTTATATAACCCATGTATGTTAGTTGTTAAGATAAGTTGATCACGAAGCATTGGTTGGCATTCATATTGTTCAGTACCGCTTCCTATAATTATTAGTGTTCTGCTAGATTAGATAATGCTAGACTAGGAGTCTGATACTATAAGGTATTGTTTCCGATGAGTGCTGGCTTTAGTTAAAAGCTGCACGACATACCTGAGAACTGGAGTTGATTGGGTAAATTCTAGTCTGTGTGCCATTGAGTGTAGAGCATGCACGAATGAGGGCTTTTTGCCTATACCATTCTGCACTGTTCTAGGCTCGGTTGCTTGTCTTTGAGGTACGCCAGGAGAACGCTTAATACTTCGGTATTAAGGTTTCTCAAGAGAGCTACCCTTCCCTATAACGTAATATTTGACGCACAGACTTGAGATTTGCACTAGGCTATGCGGCATGCCATGCGCACCAGTATCTCGTATCATTGACTCTAGCTAGACTTTATCAGTCATAGTAGACATTAAGTATATTAAACCAATTACTCTTATTATGCATACCCGTTTATGATTACACAAGCATTTCGCACCCTAGTTTGATGTATTGAGACACAAACTACTTAGGCTCTTTTTGTTGATAGGAATACTGCATTGTTGTGGTGATTATTATTATTGTTGTAGCATTTAGGATATTCTTGGCTCCGACTGCATTATATATCCTGCCTTTTTGTGTGCATAGCCTGCACGAGCATTGTTCCGCTGCCTGCCTTTTTGGGTTCCATTTCCGATTCGAGCATCTTAATAGCATCTAACATTTAAAGAAGATTCCTTGTTGGTGTTGAAGGACTTTAGTGCACTTTCTTTCATGCAGGAGTGCCTGACATTTATTGATTAAAGTAACGTAAGCTGTAACTTCCCTTACCACCTTACTTTGCATACCATAACCAAGCACCTTCGGTTATAGGTAGTAATAGGCTGTTTTCACATAACATTAAGCATAGAGTAGACGCACATTTATTGAGAGTTTGATAACCTATTATTGCATATAGAACTCTGGAGAGTATTTGTGTTCTTTGTTCACTGGGAATATACATCAGAGGTTGGATCTAGCGCTTTCCGTTGTAGCATTTATGCCATTACTGATATATTTAAACCTCAGTCGTAACAGGGGGTACGCCGTAAACACGTTCATGAGGGGAAATCCGTCTTCTCGGGGACAGGTGTTCATGCCCCATTGTATTATCTTTAGTTGTGATGGCCAGTCTGAGGTGTTAAGAGCAATCATTTTTGTACGTAACTGGTTGTTGATGGTGCGATGGCTGCGTTCGCATATAGCATTTCCTTGAGGCCAGTACGGGGATGAGTATTTGATCTTAATACCGCATTGTTGGGTGAACTGGTGCCAAACGTGTCCACTAAACTCGGGGGCATTGTCGGATAGAAGAGCAAGGGGTAGGCCGAATATAGGGAACACTTCTGTGGCAAGCAGTGTGGCGACTGTGGTGGCTGTGTGGTCTTTAACTGGGCAGGCTATTAAAAAATTTGAATATACGTCAACAAATGTGACGATATAGCGGTTGACAGCGTAAGAAGGAAACGGGCCCATGATGTCGAGGGATAGGACTTGGAACGGTTTGTTGGCAGAAATGGTACCAGCTGGGCCTGGGGTGCGTGATCTATCCTTCCCCAATAAACAAGGTTTGCAAGATTCTGTCACTCGTTCTGCAATTTTGGAGGGGTTGGGGGTCCAGTATTGATCTGCAAAGATCTTTAACATCTTCTTTTGTTCCAGGTGTATGCCGTTTCCCTCGTGGATGGCAATCATGTAGTCGTGGGCAATGGTGGGGTCTAAGACTATGTGACCGGAGTCTGTGGCAAGTTGATCTCCCCAGCGAGTCAGTTTCCTGAAGACATTTAACGGTATCCAGGGTGGTCTGATTCTTGTTTCCCAAGATTGAATTAGTGAGAGGGCTGAGGGGGAATTATGTTGGTGGATGGGGGCAGATAAAAGCTCAGTGTTTTGTAAGGCGGCTAGGTTGGTGGGGGGTCTTTTGGTACTGGCAAACGTGACAGGGCATCTGCATTGGTGTGAAGTTTGCCTGGACGATACTGTATTGTAAAATCATAGTCCTCTAGTGTCTCCCTCCAACGTACCAAAATGGCTGAGTTGGTTTCGCACTTACGCAACCATTGCAAAGATTAATGGTCGGTTATTATATCGAGTTTTGCGCCCAACACAAATGACCGGAAGTGGCTGAGTGCCCAAATGATCCCTAAACACTCTCTCTTGGTGGCTGCATAATTCTCTTGTGCTTGGTTGAGGGTGGAGCTGGCATACGCTATCACATGTTCCTCTCCGTCTCTGACTTGAGCTAAAACTGCACCCATGGCGTACAGAGATACGTCGGTATAAAGACGGAAAGGTTTATGGTAATCAGGGAAAGCGACAATAGGGGCTTGGATTAGCTTTTGTTTCAAAGTGTTAAACGCGAGGTCTCTTTCAGGTGTCCAGGTGAATGGGGTGTCTTTGTGGGTGAGTTGGTGGAGGGGTCTGGCTATGGTGGCAAAGTAGGGATGAAACGTCTGTAGTATGTGGCTAAACCTAGAAAAGAACGTACTCCTTTAACGGTGGTGGGTGGGGGTTGGTTTTGTATGGCTTGAAGTTTCTTTGGGTCTGGTGCAATACCATGTTCAGAGATTACGTGGCCGAGGAAATCTACCTTATTTCGGGCAATCTCGCACTTTGAGGGTTTTAATTTCAACCCGGCGGCTCGGATTCTTTGAAGGACTTGTCTCAACCTGAGGAGGTGTTCTTCCCAGGTTGGTGAGTACACAATAATATCGTCTAGATAGGCTAGGCAGGTTTCCCAGGTTAGGCCATGTAATACCGCTTCCATCAAACGGGAGAAAGTGGCGGGTCCGTTACAGAGGCCAAAAGCTAGGACGTTAAATTCGTAGTGGTGGCCACCACTAGTGGAAAATGCTGTTTTTTCTTGGTCCTCTGCCTTGATAGGCACTTGCCAATACCCTGCTTGCAAGTCGAGGGTAGTGAACCATCTGGATCCGTATAGGGAGTCAAGGGAATCGTCTATCCTGAGTAATGGCGTAGCGTCCTTAATGGTTACGTCATTCAATCTCCTGTAATCAACGCAAAAACGGGTTGACCCATCTTTCTTTTTTACTAGGACAACAGGGGAAGACCAGGGACTAATGGACGGGGTGGCAATACCGGCCTCTAACATCTCTTGGACTTGGCGTTCCTCTTCCTGGCGTTGTATGGGATTTTTTCTACGGGATGGTTGTCTTATGGGGGGGCCTGTGGTGTTAATGATATGTTGTTCTACATCGGTCTGTCCGATTTCAGTGGGTTGTTGGGCAAACACGTCACTGAACTCTAGCAATAGGTCGTACATGCTGTGTTTTTGGTGGTTGGATAATGTGTCCGGGAGAGGGGGCAATTGGAGGCTGGTAGGGTTGTCATTAAAATCTAAGGGGAGGTCATCAAAAGTTTCGAGGTCTCCTATAATGAGACCTTTTGGTAATGTCAGGGATTCCTCAGAGATATTTGCCACGAGAATGTTGATGCGAGCGGAAATGATGGCGGGTTGTAAGAGGCAACGATTGGGGTTGGTGGACGTGGTAGTGGGGGAAAATATCATGTGAGTTTGGGGTATGGGTCGAAGGTTAACCCATTTTTGATGGCGGGGGGGAATTTGGCATTTATCTTGAACTACAGCTGGGCTAATGATGGTGGGGGATCGACTGGCGAGCAGGTGCTCGGTACGCATAAGGGGGGAAAGGTCACTTTGGTGGGGGTCACGCGTGAGGGGGGGATTAACGGCGCGTGTGGGAGGATCAGCGGGGCGAGGTGTGAGGGATTTAGAAAACGGAATTTGTTGGAGGGACTGTGGAGGGTTGGTGGGGGAAGAGTTAGGTGTAGAACATGGGTTATTGGTGAAGGACTGATGTATTGATTTGGGGTTGTTAACAGGACGAATTTGGGGAATTTTCTTGGTGGCAGTCATGGTCTGGTTAGAGGTTATCTGGGACTGGTGAGTTTGTTTGTCATGAGAGGGCGAGTCAAGTGTGGGGTTGTGAAGTTTTCTAGGGGTGTGAATTGTGTGGGGGTGGAAGGGAGCTACTGACGGAAAACTGTCACAAGGGGAATTTTATTGGTTGTGGAATAGCTGAACATTTCTGGGGGCATGGGGAAAACATTGTTGGGTACATAGGTCGGCATTTTCCCTGGAAACATGTGTACATAAATATTTGATAGAATTGTGGTTACATACATCAGAGTCTGTCCTGGGAACATGGGAGGATTTATCCTGGACAGAGTTACGAGAATTGAGGGGATTACCGAGAGGGAGTTGCTTGGACTTGTCTTCTTTCGTTTGTTGAGGCATTTTTTCAACGAATTGAGTGATATTTTGAGAGAACTCGGGGCAAGGGGAGGGGTTAGAGGTTACCTTAGTGCTAGCTGCAACTTGGTAACCCTGACTCAGAGTTTGTTGAGGGGGATGGTGTTTTTCTTTTTGTGAATAGTTTTCTGCGTGATTGGTTTGTCAGAGGCTTTGGGTTGGATTTTTTTTTTTAATGAGATCAGCCTCTGGCCGCAGTCAACCTGGGCCTGGAGTTTTTGAAGGAGGTCAAGTCCAAGGAAATCATTGTAATGTTTACAGTGGGAGGAAAATACTGTGAATGTGTGATAACAACGAGCATGGGGGGCAGGAGTAGTTACTGACAGGGGCAAAGTGTCTCCTAGGAGATTTAAGTAGGTATCAGCAGCTGAGATTAGTTCTGCTTTGGTGGTTAACAAGGGGCCAAATAGTCGGTGGTGTTGATCATAATAAGACTTGAACAAACATGACTTGGCCGCTCCCGTGTCGATTAACAAGCGGACAGGAATGTCCTTGATTTTGGCCATGTAATAAATGGGGGCAGTGCGGTCAGTTATGGCATCCCCCGCCGAGGCCATCTTGGGCGGGGGGTACTTTAAAAATCCTGGGAGTCGGTATCTACCTCCTCCAGGGTTTCCTCGGTATCATCTGAGGTCATGATAGGGGCTATTTCTCCGGTGTGCATTTCCTCCATTTCTTCCTCTTGTCCCAACTCCTCTTCATTTACAGAAATGCGAGGAGTAAAGGGGCGAGGTTTGGCAGAGTCACGAATTTGATGGAGGGCACACTGAGCAGTACAGGCAGGGAAATCATAGGGGTTGATAATTACTAATGTAGGGTTTTTACTTTGGTAGGTGTTGTACGTTTTGTTCCGTTTGAAGATTCTGCGTGGCTGGGTAGGTTGGAACCGGGGCCTACTGGGTTGGGGCTTGCCGGAAGGGTAGGTGGGTCTGTTGTGGAAGGATGAGGATGGGTAGGCATTCTTGGAGTTTTGGTGGTCGGGGTGCTGCGGGTGCGTGGGAAACCTCTTTATTACAGCGATTTGGGTGGGTGCTTCTGTGCGCACGGCCAAAATACGTCGGATCGTGATGAGATCTTTTTTATATCCGACGAAATCGTGCACACGGAAATTATCTTTTACTGCTGAGGGCAATATTGATACAAGGTTGACCAGAATCTGCTGCTCTTGTTTGATTCTGGTCAATGTGGGGAAAGAAACTTTTATATGTTGGGCGATCTTATTCACTGTGGCATCTAGATCGCCTTCGAATTTAGTGTCTTGGATACGGGTGTGGGCCACGAAAACGCCCAACGAAGGCTTAATGGCTTCTATCACTATTGGGCGAAACTCGTCCCATGTGAGAGTAGGGTGCACTTGGTAGGCAACCAGGGAAACGGCTTTTCCAAGGTGCGTTAATGTCACGGCTATTTTGTCTGCGTCCGTGGTATAAACTAGGTCAAGTACAGGTTTCACTATGCCCATGAACGTTTCGATCTTGTAAGTTTCTCCATCATAATGTGGGATGGGAATGTGAGAACGGTGCGCCATGATGTTATCGTGTTCTGGCTGTTCCAAACTTGCAATGTAATGCAACCTTTTATCCGAATCAAGAACCACCCCTGCCGCCAATGTTATGCCCTGTTTTTCTACAGGATTAACTTGGGTAATGTGAGTTCTAACTGACTGGGTATATAAGGCTGCATGCACAAAACAAGGTATGAGGAATAGAGAACACAAAATAAACACACGGTAACAAGACACACGATCACGTTTATTGAAGATGATTAATAGGAAGCATAAGAAGGTATGAATACTCGTACAAGACAAATGGTAGAAATGAACAACTAGCATTAGTGGATCTGGATGGAGCCTAGTCTCCCACTTCCAACGTTCAGGTATACTCTTCTGATCACTGGCTTGGTTCGCAAGTTTATATACTGGAAGACATCAATGTTACTTATAGATTCAATTTCACTAATTAGATTTATTACTGGCAGTTCTGGTGCACAAGTAGTAGTTCACAGACTAGAATTAGACACGCGTATTTTTAGAGCACGGGAATTCTAGTAACCTCAGGGGGGTACTGATCTAAGTTTTATATTCTTATAGCAGAAATACGTAGAACACAAATCAGTGGGCGAACATTAGATATCACTAGGGTTTTACTTCTATGTAATAATATCTGAATAGGGGTAATTACGAGAGTTAATGTCGCCTGTTAATTAATGAACACTGATACGCTTAGCACTTCCCAATAGAATGGTTATATATGAATTTTCTTGGGGCAAAGATATAGCCACTTCATAGAAAGATTAATAAGTGAGTCTCTAATTAGTACTGTAACACGGTAGTACTAATAAAGTGAATCTTGGGTAGTATTTGGTTGGTCTGGTCCTGGTTATCTTGCGTCCGTGATGTTGGGGGCTAACGACTGGTTCCGCGGCCGTCCAGGGGGTCCATATGTAGGAAGTTCTCAAGACGGATCTCTTGGCGATCGTTGCTGGCTACACGCTTATATACCCACTGGTGTGTGAAGGTTAAAAGGTGCACGTAGATTTCTTGTACGTGGACAGATGCTTCTATCTCAAATCTGCCACGGAGTCTGCCGGCTCTGGAACTCAAATCTCAGGAACAACACAAGGGCAGAGCTAGAGGTCAACTTAAGGCGGCCAGCCACTGGCTGGTGTCTATCTTTCAACTGATTTTACTGGGGGCTGGAGCTGGGTTTATAGGCTCGGTTTTGGACCCTGTAGGCCATAGGGATCTCGAGTCTTATGGAATTATTTGAGCTCTCAATAGATACGGGGACTAGGTAAGGTGGTGATTACTGTTGTGGCACATGGCTATAGGGAGCCTTCATAATGTGATATAACTGAGCCTTAGTAAGAGGTACTATTTTGGCTATACTGGAAGTATTGAGGGGAGGGAGACTGGATCTACTTTGCGAGGAGGACTGGGACAGCTGTGATAGGAACGTCTCTCTTATATTGCTCAGTCTTCATTCTATGGTATAGCTGACGTGATAATTTGATTATCCGAGTATGCAAGAAAGGTGAATGGGTTATTGTGGGTTAATAGAGGTTAGTAAAGGGGTTAGTCATGCATGGTTAGTTCATTGATAGGAAGAATTCCTGTGCTACCTGGCAATGACCCGGAAGTCAAAACAGGGGTCAGGTATACCTCCGCAGGGGTGGGGGTCTCCCTCCTCGGGTGGGTAAAAAGGGGTAGACGCGCGCCCTCTCTCTGTGATGGTCGTCCGGCGGCTGTGGCTCGGGGCTTGCCATATCACAAGTGTTTGTAATAACCCTCTGTTTATGAGACAGATGTGGGTGTTCGTAATACCAAAACCGAAGGTGCCTTGACTAGCTGGTTTAATCGGTTGGGTTGTTAATTGCATGGTTTGCTGGATGTGGTGGAGACTGGGTTGCTAACTCTGCCACATTTATCTGGAAGTATGGCAATAGAAGTTAGTCACTGGCGAGGCGGCTAGCCTCGCACTGACGATCATTGGGTACAGGGTTGTGAATGGGTTGTGAGGGAATAGATGGCATGCAAAGGGTTAGTAAAGTTCTAATGTTGTTCCGTCCTACTAAGGGAAGGTAGGCTGGATAGGAGTATATATATAAAAGGTTTGAGAACGTTAGCAACGGAAAAAATCAAGGATCTTCAGGAGGTATGATGGAGAGGCTAGGTCGGAAAGGAGTCGAGGAGCGTGGGGGGTTAATGAGAGGGAGAGGGTTCAGGGGGCTACGTGGAAGTTTGACCCTAAGTTCTCCGGGCGTAGGAGTGGCATTAGACTACAGTTGATATTGGAGTTTGGGGGTTAATGACAGGGAAAGTATGTTAGCCAAATGCTACCGGGGGATGAGCAATACGGGGTGGTATATGAGTCTGGAAAGGATAGAATCATGTGGACTGTGGGGCTGTGGGGAAGAGGAGGTTAACTGTAGGTGTGTGCTTGACTGTGGATAAAAGTAGGGAAAAACATGGTGTATTATTACTCGTCAATGCGATGGTTATGGATACTGTTAATCTGACACTATTTCTTGCTGATCTAGTTGTTCCTGGGAACTGCGTTTTCTATGATATATACACCAAAGAAAACGACAGTTCGTAGGGTTAACTTCGGTATTGTTTCGTGGTGAAAATGCGTCGAGACAATGGTAACAGAGGGTTGTATATACAATCTCTGGTTGGGGTAAGAATTAAAGTTCCTGCATGGTGGCTAACATCTTCAGTCAATGCTGTCTAGGTCTTACAGGAATAATGGTTCTATATACACTGGTGTACCCGTGGGTATCATAGTTTCTTATCAATTAGGACATGGGGTTTTAACATACTACTTCTCAGATGGAAGAACATACATCGATTTATGGGGGCGGTTGGTCTTCAGAAACTTAGTCTGGCAAGACAAGGTATTTTAAGGGGGTGAACATATTACTTCTCGGATGGAAGAACATACATAGATTTATGGCTGTCTGAACTGGTTGGCATTGGCTCAACCTAGGGACAGGGCATGGGTGTATTAAATGAATGTGTATTCATGTTCATCATCATGTAGGTAGAGTCTGGCGGGTAAGAGGTGTAGGACACGAAGCAAAATAGAGTAGTGTGGACTGTGGATACGAAGGAGGTGATTGGAAGACGTATAACAATTGTGGAAAAGTAAATGGAAGAGATGAACACAATGGCGGATAAAGATAACTAACCTAAGGATTGAATACATAGATTTATGGCTGTCTGAACTGGTTGGCATTGGCTCAACCTAGGGACAGGGCATGTGTGTTTTAACCTGGGAGGAACATACATAGAGTTATGGGGCGATTGGTCTTCAGGAACTTAGTCTGGCAAGACAAGGTATTTTAGGGTATGTTGATATGGACATCCTAACTTAGGGACAGGGCATGGGTGTATTAACTTTAAGGTGTATTTATGTTCATCATCATGTAGGTAGAGGTGTAGGACACGAGGGGTAGTGTATACGCGAGGTGTGGGAAAGGTCAGTGTTTAGAAGGGGTAGGCAGGTGTGGTTTGGAGCTGCTTAGCCCTGCGGGCTTCGGCCTGTCTGAAATGGTTGGCTCGGTCACCTGGTCCTTTCGTTCTGTGGGCCTTTCTTTCGGGTGTTTCTGTGTGGTGTTCGCTCGTGGCTTCTGTGGTGGGCTTCTCGTTCTGGGGCATTTTACTTCCCTCTCCTTCATTGTAAGCTTGTCCCCGAGCCTCAAGGGTGAAGTAAATAGAAGCCTAGTCATGGTGGGTCATTTTGAGTGTATTGAGAAGGTCCCACCAAGCAAGAGAGCGAGGGTCAGGTTTCTTTTGCAGGTCAATGTAGACCTGTAGGAATGTGTCCTCTGTATTGTGGAGGGCGGTTGCCCGGGCTTGATGTGAGCGCTGTAGACGGGCTAAGCGTCCTGTGGACGTTTTTACTTTAACCTTTCGTATGAATGGTTTGTAGTTTTCCCCCGTGGGGGTAGGGACGGGGGCGACGAAGGGTGTGGATTGGTTCATGGTGGAGGTCATGTATCGAGTGAGGTGTGTGGAACTGACAGGAGGCCTCTTCAGTGTGGTGAATGGGTTACTAACTGAAGGGGAGGGATTAACGCGTGAAAACGGAGCTGGGGGTGAAGGGGGGATATGAGTCTGGGGTTTTGGGGGTTTTCTTGGGTGGTGTTGTAGGCTGGGAAAATATATTGAGGCAATGTGCAATATCGGTTTAGGTAAGGTGCATGAGGGAGGTGTGTGAGAAAGAGGGGGTGTGTGTGTTGTGTGGCTTGGGTCTTTAGTGTAAGAACGGGGTGTTGTTTTTGTATAACTGTCTTTAAATCTGATGGGTCTGTTGATTATTCTACCTTTGGAGGTCCTGCTGGGAAGGTAGATGTTTGTCGTGGGACTTGAGTCGCTCGACGATGTTTTATATTGAGGGGAAGAACGCTTTACAGGTGGAGGGTATTTAGTGGGGGTGAGGTCAGGGGTTATTTGAGAGGTAGATGCGTGTGGAGGTTTTTGTCGAGTGAGGGTGGTAGGCGGAATGGAAGAGGATTTGGTGGGGGTATGTATGGGGGTTCTCTCAGGGGCGACTTTGTGGGGGGATTCAAGTGGGGGTGTGGAGGTCGGGCCCGTCAATTTGGAGGGGCTTTGGTGAGGAGTTAGTTGCGTGTTAGACGTGGTGTGAGAGGAGGGGTTGGTCGTTGGCATAGTGTATATTTTAGGGGGGGTTAGTTGGGGGTTCGATGAGATGAGGAGGTTGGTTGATGTGTGGGTGGGGTCGCAGGGATAGTGGAGGGGAAAGGGGTGGATGCGGGGGGGGGCTAGACGGGTGGGTAGGGAGTGGAGATTTAATTTGGAGGGTTGGTGGTAGGAACGTGTGTGGGTGTGTTCTTTGGTGGGGTCGGTGATTTGCTGGTGGTGGAAGTAAGCGGTTTTATGGGAGTTTGGTGGGGTGGTAGATCTAGCAGGTCATTCGGGGTGATGAGGTGGGGGTTGAGAGGGGATGAGGTTGAAGAGGAAGGTATGTGTTTTCGTGGGGGGGTGGGGGTTGTTATTTTTGGAATATAGTTAGAGGGTTTATGGTGTTTACTTGTGATTATTCGTCTTCTTTCCCTTTGTGGAGGGGAATTCGACGAAGAAGAAGAGGAGGAGGAGGATAGTGGTCTGGCAGCCCTACGGAACTGGGTTAGCAGGGTGTGTTTTCTGGAGGTTTTAAAAGATTTTAGTCGTGGGCGTAAGTTGTAGCGTGAGGTTACTGAGGTAGATTGTGTGGTGCGGTTGGGTGTGTACTTGGTTTTGGGTGGGGGTGGTGGTTTTCTCACTGTGGTGCCTGGTGGAGGTATGTCAGGGCTAGACGGGAGGGTTTCCGTTGTGGTCGGGGTTGTGGGTGGAGGTTTTCGTACTGGATAAGTTGGGGAGGTACTTGACTATCAGAAGTGAAGGAAGGTGTCATGGTGGAGGAAGGTGTGATAGTGGGGGCTTGGGGTTTGTGGAGGTTAGTTTGGGGGGTATGTTGAGGATTGATTGGTCGGTTCGGTGCTGGAGGGCTTAGGCCCTTAGGGGTTTGTATGGGAATATTCATAGCCTGAGTGGAAGGGTTAGTAGGGGTGTTTAATTCAGGGTCGGACGTGTTGGGTGGGGTAATGTCTTGTGGTTTTAGAGGTTTAAACGCTCGGACGAATCTAGTTCGGAACGTGCGAGTCACGCCGTGATAATCGATGGTGACTTGATAGTCATTTGGGACTTGTATGATGGTGTAGGGCCCGACATAGCGAGGGCCTAATTTGTTGGTGACAGGGAGGTTGGCTACCATTACGGTGTCATGGATGGCGAAAGGGTTTTTATCATCGGGGCTATCAGTTTTGGTGTCTTGATAGGTTTGGGCGGTATGGAGGGTGTTTTGCAGATGTTGCAATGGGTCAATTGTGGAGGTGTTGGAGGGGAGGGGAGCGTGATGGTGGAACGGCAGTAACAGGGGGGTGTGACGTTAACCACTCCGTTAGAACCGTATGGCTTGTCCTACAGTGACTCGCTAGGATTGCCAGGGCAGTGGATGTGGCTACAGTTGGTGTATTGTTGTGTGCTTTATTTCATATGAAAGCTCGTGTCATGGGCAGTCCAGAAAGGCTCTTTGTTTTCACCCATGTCAAGGCTTTATATATTTAATTGCAAAGTATATGTTTTATCATTAAGTAGTAATGATAGAATTTGAGAGAGAGAGAGAGTAGAAGAGAGTGTGGGGAGGCACGCAGTGTTTTTGCTATACTCGATGACGTCATAGCTGGCTGGTCTCTTGGGATTGGTTGGAGGAGTTTTTTACCATGCTTGGTGACGTCATGTTTGGCTGGCTTCTGTGGCATTGGCTGGAGGACTTGTTACCGCTTTTCCTACGCGGTTCGAGCTAGTGCTAGTATATATACAACTTTCTCGCCACTCTCTCCCTCAGATCTGGTTTCTAGAACGCATCCCTCTTATCCCTTTGATATCTGTCTCCTCACTGCACCTGAGAACCTTTTTCTCTGCCTATCTCTCCCATTTTCCATATCTTTCACCACCTTTTATTAATATTATACCCCCTCTGGTTAACTCTGCATAATCAGCTTCATGCTGGCCAGTTGTATTGTGCGTTAAGGTCTTATATAACCCATGTATGTTAGTTGTTAAGATAAGTTGATCACGAAGCATTGGTTGGCATTCATATTGTTCAGTACCGCTTCCTATAATTATTAGTGTTCTGCTAGATTAGATATAGCTAGACTAGGAGTCTGATACTATAAGGTATTGTTTCCGATGGGTGCTGGCTTTAGTTAAAAGCTGCACGACATTACCTGAGAACTGGAGTTGATTGGGTAAATTCTAGTCTGTGTGCCATTGAGTGTAGAGCATGCACTAATGAGGGCTTTTTGCCTATACCATTCTGCACTGTTCTAGGCTCGGTTGCTTGTCTTTGAGGTACGCCAGGAGAACGCTTAATACTTCGGTATTAAGGTTTCTCAACGAGAGCTACCCTTCCCTATAACGTAATATTTGACGCACAGACTTGAGATTTGCACTAGGCTATGCGGCATGCCATGCGCACCTGTATCTCGTATCATTGACTCTAGCTAGACTTTATCAGTCATAGTAGACATTAAGTATATTATACCAATTACTCTTATTATGCATACCCGTTTATGATTACACACGCATTTCGCAGCCTAGTTTGATGTATTGAGACACAAACGACTTAGGCTCTTTTTGTTGATAGGAATACTGCATTGTCGTGGCGATTATTATTATTGTTGTAGCGTTTAGGATATTCTTGGCTCCGACTGCATTATATATCCTGCCTTTTTGTGTGCATAGCCTGCACGAGCATTGTTCCGCTGCCTGCCTTTTTGGGTTCCATTTCCGATTCGAGCATCTTGATAGCATCTAACATTTAAAGAAGATTCCTTGTTGGTGTTAAAGGACTTTAGTGCACTTTCTTTCATGCAGGAGTGCCTGACATTTATTGATTAAAGTAAACGTAAGCTGTAACTTCCCTTACCACCTTACTTTGCATACCATAACCAAGCACCTTCGGGATAGGTAGTAATAGGCTGTTTTCACATAACATTAAGCCTAGAGTAGACGCACATTTATTGAGAGTTTGATAACCTATTATTGCATATAGAACTCCGGAGAGTATTGTGTTCTTTGTTCACTGGGAATATACATCAGGGGTGGGATCTAGCGCTTTCCGTTGGACCATTTAGGCCTTGACTAGTCAAAAGAATAGGACCCCTGATATATTTAAACATCATCGTAACAAATGGCGACCTTACCTAGGATTTGGTGAACCTACATTTATTAGCAGGGAACATTTGTTGTTTTGGGGAATATTTTGCGGGGATCAGCAAGAATAATTTTTTTTTGCAACAATGTATAGCCCTTGAGTTTTTCCGAAATTTTGTGTGTGTATATTAAGGTATAGGAGTTTGGGGTGCTTCTTTTCTGAATATTGAGGTGGGAAATTTTTTGTGAGCATCATGTCTTATACCGGATCAGAGGAGAATGGAGACACAGTACGTAATGTCGAAACTGAGGAACAGCAGTATGATGAAATGGTTAATCAGGTGAACTGTGAGGAGGATGCTAGGATATTTTTGCAATGGCCTGTTACTGCCGAGCGGTTTGAAGGGTATGGATCGGTACGGTCTTCAATGCCTGGCCACAGCTATCGGTCATGCGGGTACTAGCAGCATGACCAGGGATAACTTGATAACGTGTGTACTGGGCAGGGTGACTGGTGAGCGAGATGGGTTGAGTGCTCAGAGCCCTTCGGCCATACTTCCCCTACACTCGACTCCCAGCCATCCCAGTGGTTTGCCGACCCCGGTTCGCTTCCCCAGTTTGGTGGTGACTGGCAGGGTGGGTTGCCCCTGGGGGGACCCCCGGTAATTTCAAACATTGTAGCACCTTCACCTCCTCAAGGGTTAACTCCAGAATTATTGTATCAGCTCGAATTAGCTAAGATCGAAGAGAGAAAAGGCTATCAGGGTATCTGAGCTTCAGCTTCAGCCGCAATTAGAATTAGCCAAGATAGAAGAGAGAAAAACTATCAGTCAGCAGTCTCAGCACATAGAGCTAGCAAAAATCCAAGCTGATTTAGAGTCGACTAGGTAATGTGCCGACATGTGCGTAGAGAAGTTGAGAGTAGAGACAACGGGACAGCGACTTGGGGCTGGTAAACCGTGCTCATGATCAATCTCTCTCGCACTTATTGAAAACTGGTTTCCGGTGTTTGATGAGAGTGGGGTAACAGAATTTTTTGCACGCTTTGAGAAGAAGTGCCAGGAACACCAGTGGCCAGAGAATTAAATGGGCAGCACTTGTATCCTCTAGATTAATAGGCAAGGGTCTTAAAGCCTACGATTGCGTTGCCTTTGGAGTCGTGTATTGTGTATGAGGATCTGAAGGAGGCTGTCCTGAGGGCTTACGAACTGCAAACAGAAACGTACCGTTTGAAGTTCCGGGGTGTAAAACTAAGGGAAGAGATAGGCACCTTTTTGGAACACGCCCGGGACTTGTCCGATGCTATGGGGAACTGGCTCCGATCTGAGAAGGTAACAACATTGATGGAGTTAAGCAGTTAATGGATGTTGGAGCAGTTCTTTAAGAGCACGGGCGGTGATCTAACTTTGAACTTAAAGGAGAAAAAACCAAGAACTCTAGTAGAAGCAGCAGAAATGGCGGACCTGCGGCTGCCGTTGATTCGGGGTTGCGGGTCCTCACAGAAGTACGATGCAAGTGCTAAGGACCGTTATCCTCCCCCTCCCCGTAGCAAACGACACATTTAAACAAAAGCGCAATGAAAATAAAACTGAATCCAAACCTAACACCACGCCGTATAAGAAAAGTCAGGGGCCTTTTACATCACAGTATAAGCCGAAACCGAAATTTATGTGTTTTAAGTGCCACAAGGAGGGTTCATAAAGCAAATGAGTGCCCTAGTCGACCTCCTCCGGCAGCCGTGTCATTTGCTCACGGCATTGGAGTGTTCAAGAGGACATCGGAGTTTGTTAGAGGCAATTCTTCCGAGGTAAATACATGCCAGTGCAGAAGGATCCGGAAGGCTTATTCCCTGTCCGTGATGCCTTTAGTGACCACAGGGGACTCGGTTTGTGTGGAGTGGGGGGGTAGAAGACATGAGGTGAGAATTTTGCGTGACACTGGGGCATCGCAAACATTGTTGAGGAATTTCACTGGTAAACCTGTAAATACGGCGCGGGTGCTTGTGGTTCAGGGAGTTAATGCAACAAGGTCATACCCACTTGTAAGAATGAAGATGGAAGTTGATGGTGTGACTCGTGACCTGGATGTAGGAATTGTGGAGAAGTTACCTGTTGGGGGCGTCGACCTCTTTCTCGGCAACGAGTTTGCGGGGGCCTACTTCTGAGGCTAAACCCTTAGTCGTTGCGAGACAGCCGGTCGACGTGAGTAGGGAGGAGCAGGAGTGGGTTGAGAAGTGTCAGATGCAACCTATGGCGTGTGTTGTCACACAGATCTCTTGCATCCAGGGAGTCACATTCTGGTCAACAGTCTTTAAACAAGCGGAGGAAAGGTACCGAGAAGGGGTTGAAAGTTGATGCGGTTGAGAGTTTAGTATCAGCGGACATTCTAGGGGACTCATTATTAGGACCAATTTTCGAGTCTGGAGAAGACCATTAATTGTTAGTAAGAAGGCAGAGGATGGGCTTAAAAAGACGAAGAGACAGCAACGATACACAGAGAGAGAGCAACGGGAGGCTAAATTCAGTGTAGGAGGGGGGCATGAGTTGTTTCGCAAACACTTAGATAAGCTTGCTCCTTCGGACATTCGTAAATTGCAATTAGAAGACCCGGAGGTTCTTGAATGTGGTACCGGTGCTGTCGAGTTGGAGGAGGACAGTGATGCACAGTCGAGAGATTTTTTTTTCATAGATGGCACATTGTACCGGCGATTCCAAGATCCGCAGAGGAATTGGGAGGGGGGGTCAGGAGAGGTAGACCAGCTGGTCGTGCCAAGGGTTTGCAGGGAAAGCTTACTTAGGTTGGCTCATGATGTACCACTGGCGGGACATCTGGGTGTCCGTAAGACGGTTGCAGCCTTGGGGAAATTATTTTGGTGGCCTGGTCTGAGAGCACAAGTTGTGTCATGGGTGGCAATGTGTGATGTGTGTCAGAAGGTTGGCAAACCAAATCAGAGCATTCCTAAGGCGCCGTTACACCCCATTCCTGTCAGTGGGCCTCCCTTTAGTAAGGTTATAGTTGATATGGTGGCCCCCTTCCCCCTACACGTGCCGGAAACAAGTTTCTCCTGACCATCATGGATGTAGCAACAAGGTACCCTGACGCGTACCCTATGAGAAATGGTGTCAGCGAAGACGGTGGTCCAAAACTTGCTAGTGTATTTTTCCCGGTATGGTTACCCGCAGGAGATTCAGTCAGACCAAGGATCCAACTTCACTTCTAACCTCTTTGTTCAAACAATGCAGCAGCATGGGATTGTTACGGTTGTGTCATCTGCGTATCATCCGGAGAGCGGGGGGGTGTTAGAGGGATGGCACTCAACCTTAAAATCTATGCTTCGTTGTTATTGCTTTGAGAATGGGAAAGATTGGGATCTTGGCCTGCCATATGTTTTATTTGCTGCACGGGACGGTACCTGGGGAAAGTTTGGGATTCAGCCCTAATGAGCTCGTCTTTGGACACCGTGTCAGAGGGCCTCTCCATATGGTTAAAGAAATATGGGAGGGTGCAGAAAAACCTTGTTCTATGCTCAAGTATGTCCTCGACAGTCGAGAACGGATGTTGCGCAGTCTGGAGTTGGCTGGCCGTAATTTGACTAGCTCTCAGGCCCTCATGAAGGACAGGTACGAACCTCAAGGTTAAACTCAGGGAGTTTCACGTGGGTCAGGAGGTGTTCATTCTACTGCCCTTTTAGGTCACCCCTTATCCGCGAAGTACACTGGTACTTATAGGGTGGTTGGAGAAGCTATCGGACCTGGATTACTTGGTAGCCACTCCAGACAGACGTAAGCGCAATCAGTTATGTCACGTTAATCTCATGAAGGAGTATGTGAGGCACCCCCTGAGCCTCTCACTGTGCCTGTGATGACGTTTAGGCAGTCAAGGTGGAGAAGGAGAACGTGACAGTCACGCTCAGGTGGAGGATAACTGGGATCATCATGTCTCTGCGAACCAGTGGGCGGGGAACACGAACCAGGCGGCTCAGGAAGCGTTGCAACACTTACCTGAGCATCAGCGTGGGGCTGGGGAGCACCCCGGCCTCACTACCCTAGAGGTGCTCGACGTGGACGAAGGAGACCACCCCCCTTTCAAGACAGTTCCCTAGAGGGTGCCCCCTATTAAACTGCGGCCCTCCGGGCGGAGTTGGAGTATATGTTAACAAGGGGGCTGATTGAGAAGGGGGTGGTGAAGTGGACATCTCCCGTCACGCTGCAACCAAAACCGGATGGTAAGGTGCGATTCTGCGTAGACTACAGACGGTTAAATGGTTTGATGCCCACCAACCCATACCCTCTTCCTCGGGTCGACGACTGTGTGGACAAGATAGGCAATGCAAAGTACCTAACCAAGGTGGACTTGGTTAAGGGATACTGGCAGGTGCCCTTGTCCGAACGAGCGAAAGAGGTATGTGGTTTGTGGTGGATGGTGCTACCTACCGCTGTAACGTGATGCTTTATGGCCTAAAGAACGCACCCGCTACCTTTCAGAGTTGATGACTGATATAACGGCAGACATTCCTAATTGCACAGTATACCTCAACGATGTTCTTATCTATGACAACAGCTTTAAGAGTCATTGTGAGCACGTAGAACTCCTGTTCAAGAGGCTTAGTGAGGCTGGCTTGGTGGTCAACCTGGCAAAGTGTGATTTCGTGCGGGCGTCCTTGCAGTATCTTGGGTTCGTGGTGGGGTTGGGTCAGGTGTGCCCCCACAGAACAAGATAGCTGCGATTGATCACTTTCCCCGGCCGGCCACCAAGAAGCAGATTCATGAAGTTCTTAGGTATGATCGGATACTACAGACGCTTCATTAAGGGGTACTCTACCGTGCTAGCACCTCTGAAAGATTCTTTTAGCAGAAGGGACTAATAAGAAATTCACAATGGGCGCCTGAGTGTGAAAAGGCGTTTAGCCGTTAGTAAAACACCGGTTCGTGCACTCACCCGAGCCTCAGGGCCCGTGACTTTAGCCTACCTTTCCAACTAGCAACAGCATGATAGGTGGTGTGGGGCGTGGTGCCATCCGTATGCAAAAGGACGATTGATGGGCTGGAACATAATGCTTAGCTTTTCTACTCGAAGAAGTTCAATTCAGCCCCAAAAGCAACATACTCTGTGTCGGAGAAAGAGATGCTGGCAATTGTACTTGCACATGAGGGTTTCGAGGTCTATGTTCCCAAGCCTATTGGGCCAGTCCATGAATGTAAATATTACACAAGATCATCACCCTCTCAAGTTTTTTGAAACCAGTTTCACAATCGGAATATGAGGCTGGACCAGGTGGTCGCTAATGTTACCACGGAATATAACCTGGACATACGCCATATTGCCGGTATGTGACAAAGGGATTGCAGATTGTCTTTCGAGGGGTAGATGATCCTGGGTCAGATTGGCACACGGGGTTAGGCCTCCTGCTTTAGTTTGAATAGTATTTTGCGCTTGGTGCTTGTTGGGCTCGAGGTTGTTTAGCCAGAGCTGGGTCGTAAAGCAGGGAGTTGATGAGGTTGGAGTAGAAGAAAAAACTAGGCCTTGCCCCCACTATAGTGGCAGCCGAAAATAAAACCAAATTAAAAAACATAAAAAATCAAATAAACAAAACTCTTGCTTTGATAGTTGAAATTTTTTTCAGTATGTTCTAGCCAGTAATTCTGAGTTGCCACTCCTCTAAGAATTGCTGGGCTAGAGACACGCTCGCTCTTGAGGGAGCATAAATACATATGATTTACACCTATTGATGTTGGGGAGGGTTATAATTTTGTTAAAATGTTTTGTTGAGAATGGTGCCAGATATTTTTACTGGCCGCTGGGTGATGGGAAGTAGAGATATTAGCATGGGTTCTAACAATCAGATTTTTGTGAGCCTTGGGCCTCTTTGAGAAAAAATCTTGGGGGGGGTGTGACGTTAACCACTCCGCTTAGAACCTATGGCTTGTCCTAGTGACTCGCTAGGAATTGCCAGGGACAGGGGACGTGTGGCTACAGTTGGTGTATTGTTGTGTGCTTTATTTCATATGGAAAGCTTGTGTCATGGGCAAGGTCCAGAAAGGCTCTTTGTTTTCACCCATGGTCAAAGGCTTTATATATTTAATTGCAAAAGTAATATGTTTTATCATTAAGTAGTAATGATAGAAGGATTTGAGGAGGGAGGAGACAGCGAGAGGAGAGATAGAACAGAGTGTGGGGAGGTGCGCAGTGTTTTTTGGTATACTCGATGAATTCATAGCTGGCTGGTCTCTTGGGGATTGGTTGGAGGAGTTTTTTTACCATGGACTTGGTGGACGTATTGTTTGGCTGGCTTCTGTGGCATTGGCTGGAGGAGCTTTGTTACGAATTTTCCTACCGCGGTTCGAGATGAGTGCTAGTATATATACAACTTTCTCGCCTCTCTCTCCCTCAGATCTGGTTTCTAGAACGCAATCCCTCTTATCCCTTTGATATCTGTACACATATCTGAAAGAGAACATTGTTTTTACTCTGCCTTATCTCTCTCTTTTCCATATCTTTCACAGAAGCCTTTTATTCATATTATGCCACTCTGGGTAACTCTGCATAATCAGCTTAATGCGGGACAGTTGTATTGTGCGTTAAGGTTCTTATATAACCCATGTGATGGTTAGTTGTTAAGATAAGGTTGATTCACGAAAGCATTGGTTGGCATTCATATTGTTCAGTACCGCTTCCTATAAATTATTACGTGTTCTGCTAGATTAGATAATGCTTAGAAGAGGCCAGGCTCGATCACTATAAAGGTATTGTTTACGATGAAGTGCTGGATTTAGCTAAAAGCTGCACGACATACATGAGAACTGGATTTGGAATTGGGTAAAAAGTCTCGTCTGTGGTGCCATTGAGAGTAGGAGCATGCACGAATGAGGGCTTTTTGGCTATACCATTCTGCACTGTTATAGGACTCGGTTGCTGTCCTTTGAGGTAAGACACGTGAGAACGATTAATACCTTCGGTATTAAGGTTTCTCAAGAGAGCTACCCCTTCACTATAACGTAATATTTGACGCACAGACTGAGATTTAGATTGTGCACTAGGCGATGCGGCATGGCCATGCGCACCAGTAATCTCGTATCATTGACTCTAGCTAGACTTTATCAGTTATAGTAGACATTAAGTATATTAAACCAATTAATATTATTATGAGAAACCCGTTTTATGATCTACCACAAGCATTTCGCAACCCTAGTTTGATGTATTGAGACACAAAACTACTGAGGCTCTTTTTGTTGATAGGAATCTTGAATTGTTGTGTTGATTATTATTATGGTTTGTAGCATGTAGGCATATTCTTGGCTCCGACTGCATTATAGGACTATCCTGCCTTTTTGTGGTGCATTAGCCTGCACGAGCTTGGTTCCGCTGCCTTGCCTTTTTGGGTTCCATTTCCGATTCGCAGAATATTAATAGGCATCTAACATTTAAAGAAGATTCCTTGTTGGTGTTGGAAGGACTTTAGTAGCACTTTCTTTAACTGCAGGAGCTGCATGACATTGATTGATTAAAGTAACGGTAAGCTGTAACTTCCCTTACCACCCTACTGTGCATACCATAACCAAGCACCTTCGGTTATTAGGTAGTAATAGGCTGTTTTCCACATAAACATTAAAGCATAGAGTAGACCGCACATTTATGGAGAGTTTGATAACATATTATTGCCTATAGAACTCTGGAGAGTATTTTGTGTTCTTTGTTCACTGGGAATATACATCAGAGGTTGGATTCTAGCGCTTTCCGCTTGTAGCATTTATGCCATTACTGATATCTTAAACCTCAGTCGTAACAGGGGGTACGCCGTTAAAACAAGTTCATGAGGGGAAAATCCCGTCTTCTCGGGGAACAGGTGTTCATGCCCCCATGGTATTACTTTTAGTTGTGATGGCCAGTCTGAGGTGTTAAGAGCAATCATTTTTGTACGTAACTGGTTGTTGATGGTCCTCGCGATGGCTGCGTTCGGATATAGCATTTCCTTGAGGCCAGTACGGGGATGAGTATTTGATCTTAATACCGCATTGTTGGGGTGAACTGGTGCACAAAACGTGTACAACTAAACTCGGGGGGGGCATTGTCGGATAGAAAGGCAAGGGGTAGGCCGAAGATAGGGACACACTTCTGTGGCAAGCAGTGTGGGGACTGTGGTGGCTGTGTGGTCTTTAATCGGGCAGGCGATTAAAAATTTTGAATATCGGTCAACACATGTGCCGATCTAGCCGGTGACAGCGCCTAAGAAGGAAACGGGCCCATGATGTCGAGGGATAGGACTTGGAAGGTCCCAAAGTTTGTTGGCAAGAAATGGTACCAGCTGGGTCTGGTGTGCGTGATCTATCCCTCCCCAATAAACAAGGTTTGCAAGAATCTGTCACTCGTTCCCTGCAATTTTGGAGGGCGTTGGTTGGGCCGCGGTTCCAGTATTGATCTGGAAAGATTCTTAACATCTTCTTTTTGTTCCAGGGGTATGCCGTTTCCATCGGGGATGGCCAAGCATGTAGTCGTGGGCAATGGTGGCGAGTCTAAGACTATGTGGACGGAGTCTGTGGCAAGTTGGATATCCCCAGCGAGTCCAGTTTCCTGACGACATTTAACGGTACACAGGGTGGTCTGATTTCTTGTTTCCCAAGATTGAATTACGTGGAGAGGGCTGAGGGGGGATTATGCTTGGTGGATGGGGGCAGATAAAAGCTCAGTGTTTTGTAAGGCGGCTAGGTTGGTGGGGGGTCTTTTGGTACTGGCAAACGTTTGACCAGGGCATCTGCATTGGTGTGACGTTTGCCTGAGCCAGATAAGTATTGTAAAATCATAGTCATCTAGCTGTCTCCCTCCAACGTACCCAAAGGGCTGAGTTGGTTTCGCCCTTACGATAACCATTGCAAAGATTAATGGTCGGTTATTATATCGAGTTTTCGGCGCCCAACACAAATGACCGGAAGTGGCTGAGTGCCCAAACGATCCCTAACACACTCTCTCTTGGGGGCTGCAGAACTGTGTTGTGCTTGGTTGAGGGTGGAGCTGGCATACGCTATCACAATGTTCCTCTCCGTCTCTGGACTCTGAGCTACAAAACTGCAACCATGGCGTACCGAGATACGTCGGTAATACAGAAGGGAAAGGTTTATGGTAATCAAGGCAAGCGACAATAGGGGCTTGGATTAGCTTTTGTTTCAAAGTGGTTAAAACGCGATGTCTCTTTCAGGGGTCCAGGTGAATGGGGTGTCTTTGTGGGTGAAGTTGGTGGAGGGGTCTGGCTATGGTGGCAAAGTGGGGGCCGAAACGTCCCTGTAGTATGTGGCTAAACATAGAAAAGAACGTACTCCTTGATACGGTGGTCGGGTGGGGGTTGGTTTTGTATGGCTTGAAGTTTCTTTGGGTCTGGTGCAAGACCATGTGTCAGAGATTACGTGGCCGAGGACATCTACCTTTATTTCGGGCAATCGCGAACTTTGATGGGTTTTAATTTCAACCCGGCGGCTCGGAATTCTTCTAAGGAAGTGTCTCAACCTGAGGAGGTGTTCTTCCCAGGTTGGTGAGTACACAATAATATCGTCTAGATCGGCGAGGCCAGGTTTCCCAGGTTAGGACATGTAATAACGCTTACCATCACAAACCGGGAGAAAGGGGCGGTGTCCGTTTACAGAGGCCAAAAGGTAGGACGTTAACATTCGTAGTGGTGGCAACCACTAGTGGAAAATGCTGTTTTTTCTTGGTCCTCTGCCTTGATAGGCACTTGCCAATACCCTGCTTGCACGTCGAGGGGAGGGAAACATCTGGCTCCGTATAGGGAGCTCAATCGGGAATCGTCTATATCTGAGTAAGGGCCGTAGCGTCCTTAATGGTTACGTCATTCCATCTCCGCAAATCAACGCAAAAACACGGGTTGACCCCATCTTTCTTTTTTACTAGGACAACAGGGGACGAACAGGGACTAATGGACGGGGTGGGCAATACCGGCCTCTAACATCTCTTGCGCCTGGCGTTCCTCGTCCTGGCGTTGTATGGGATTTTGTCTCTCGGGAGGGTTGTCTGATGGGGGGGCATGGTGGTGTTAATGATATGTTATGTTCTACATCGGTATGTACGGAGTTCAGTGGGTTGTTGGGCAAACCACGTCACTGAACTCTAGCAATAGGTCGTAAATGCTGTGTTTTTGGTGGTTGGATAATGTGTCCGGGAGAGGGGGAAATTGGAGGCTGGTAGGGTTGTCATTAAAATCTAAGGGCGAGGTCATCAAAAGTTGGGTCGAGGTCTCCTATTATGAGACCTTTTGGTAATGTCAGGGATTCCTCAGAGATATTTGCCACCGAGAATGTGGTTGATGCGAGCGGAAATGATGGCGTGTTGTAAGGAGGCAACGATGGGGGTTGGTGGACGTGGTAGTGGGGGAAAATATCATGTGCGTTCGGGGTAGGGGTCGAAGGTTAACCCATTTTTGATGGAGGGGGGAATTTGGCATGTATCTTGAACTACAGCTGGGCTAATGATTAGCGTGGGGGGACGACTGGCGAGCCGGTGCTCGTTACGCTTAAAGGGGGGAAAGGTCACTTTGGTGGGGGTCACGCGTGAGGGGGGGATTAACGGCGCGTGTGGGGGGATCAGCGGGGCGAGGTGTGATGGATTTAGAAAACGGAATTTGTTGGAGGGACTGTGCGAGGGTTGGTGGGGGAAGAGTTACGGTTGTAGAAGATGGGGTATTGGTGGAGGACTGATGTATTGATTTGGGGTTGTTAACAGGACGAATTTGGGGAATTATGGTGGACAGCTCATGGTTCGGTTAGAGGTTATCTGGGACTGGGGAGTTTGTTTGTAATGAGAAGGCGAGTCAAGTGTGGGGTTGTGAAGTTTTCTAGGGGTGTGAATTGTGTGGGGGTGGAAGGAGAGAGTACTGACGGAAAAAAACTGTCACAAGGAGGAATTTTATTGGTTGTGGAATAGCTGAACCTTGCTGGAGGGAGGGGGAAGAAAAACATGGGTGGGTACCATAGGGCGGCATTTTCCCTGGAAAAAAAGTGTACATAAATATTGGATAGAATTGTGGTTACATACTTCAGAGTCTGGTCTGGGCACATGGGAGGATTTATCCTGGACAGAGTTACGAGAATTGAGGGGGTTACCGAGAGGGTGAGTTGCTTGGACTTGTTCTTCTTTCGCTTTGTTGAGGCATTTTTTCAACGAAGGAGTGATGATTTGGAGAGACCCTCGGGGCAAGGGACGGGGTTAGAGGTTACCTTAGTGCTAGCCTGCAACTTAGAGGGGAACCCTGACTCCGCGTTTGTTGAGGGGGATGGTGTTTTTCTTTTTGTGAATAGTTTTCTGCGTGATTGGTTTGTCAGAGGCTTTGGGTTGGATTTTTTTTTTAATGAGATCAGCCTCTGGCCGGCCGTCAACCTGGGGCTGGAGTTTTTGAAGGAGGTC
>CM064485.1:28653643-29209209 GCA_032716605.1 Paralithodes platypus | reverse complement strand
GTCCGAGGGGTTATGGATACTCTTAGTTGGCCCTGGGAACTGCGTTTTCTATTAAATATAAATATACCAACAACAGCGGCAGTTCGGAGGGGTACTTAGTTATTGTTTCGGGGTACTTATGACAGATACTGGTAACCAGGTTATCTTATACAATCTCTGGTTGGGGTAAGAGGTGCATGACACGAAGTAAATTGGCGTAGTGTGGACTGTGGATACGAAGGAGGCAAGGGGAAGACGTATGACAATTGTGGGAAAGTAAATGGAAAAAGGTGAACACAATGGCGGATAAAAATACTTAACCTAAGGATGGAATACATAGATTTATGGGGCGATGGGTCTTCAGAAGCTTAGTCTGGCAAGACAAGATGTTAGAGAATGTTAATATTAATACTTAAACTAAGGATTGCATACATCGATGAACGATGACATTATAGTCGTCGTCCTAATAAGGTGATGAAACCTGGTTGATCTGTACTTGGCACAATACGACACAAGGACAGTGCCGCTATGTCGTATCAATGCTGGTGGCAGTTAATATTATAGACTTAGTTACTAGAGGAACAATGCAAGGGGCGACTGAGCACGGGTTACATATATCTATACTCGTCATGGGAAATGAATCAAATGATATACGAGGTCTAGGGACAAGCGTGGGTGTTTTAACTTCTAAGATATATAACATCTACTTCTCGGATGTAAGAACATACATAGATATAATTATGGCTGTCTGATGTGTTGGCATTGGCTCAACGTCGGGACAGGGCATGGGTGTTTTTAATATGAATGTATATTCCTGTTCATCATCTTTGTAGTTAGGAGTGTAGGACACGAGGGGGTTAGTGTACGTGAGGTGTGGAAAATGGTCAGTTTAGAAAAGGTAAATGGGTGCAGCCTGGAGCTGCTTAGCCCTGCGGGCTTGGGCCTGTCTGAAATGGCTGGCTCGGTCAGCTGGTCCTTTCGTTCTGTGGACCTTTCCTTTGGGTGTTTCTGTGTGGTGTTCGTTCGTGGCTTCTGTGGTGGGCTTCTCGTTCTGGGGCATTTTACTTCCCTCTCCTTCATTATAGGCTCGTCCTCGAGCCTCAAGGGTGAAGTAAAAAGAAGCATAGTCAGAAAAGTGTAGGTTAACAAGAAAAGTAGTATGACCAAGGGAAAAAAATATAATATATAGTATATGGAAAACATGTAAATTTAAGAAAGAACAGATAATTAAGAACACAGGAAATTAAGAAGAGGTAAAGTGTTTAACAATGTATAAAGCAAATTTAAAAGATAGTCAGAAAAGTGTAGGTTAACAAGAAAAGTAGTATGACTAAGGGAAAAATAATAATATATACAGTATATGGAAAACATGTAAATTTAAGAAAGGACAGATAATTAAGAACACAGGAAATTAAGAAGAGGTAAAGTGTTTAACAGTGTATAAAGCAAATTTAAAAGGTAGTCAGAAAAGTGTAGGTTAACAAGAAAAGTAGTATGACTAAGGGAAAAAAATAATATATACAGTATATGGTAAACATGTAAATTTAAGAAAGAACAGATAATTAAGAACACAGGAAATTAAGAAGAGGTAAAGTGTTTAACAATGTATAAAGCAAATTTAAAAGATAGTCAGAAAAGTGTAGGTTAACAAGAAAAGTAGTATGACTAAGGGAAAAAATATATAATATATAGTATATGGAAAACATGTAAATTTAAGAAAGAACAGATAATTAAGAACACAGGAAATTAAGAAGAGGTAAAGTGTTTAACAATGTAAGAAGTTACGTTAAAAGGTTGTTGTCTTGTACTTTGTCTGTGAAATTATACATTTTAATGAGAAGTGAAGCTAGGAATCTAGGTCAAGAGTGGTAGGGAGGCTGGATTGTGGACGAGCCGGCATGACCCACCTCCTCTACCAATCCTGATTTTAAGTGAATATTGGAATGGGTGCCTCTCTGTTGTTGGGGTGAAGGAGGTTTGACAAGGGGCGGGGGGGATATAAAATTCTGTTGATCCTCATCATCATCAGGTGGGGTTATTTAGGGTCGCCGTTAGTCTGGGTGACGGTCTGGTAATAGGGGGTGGTGGTTCACTTTCACTTTGGAAGGGTGGGGTGGATATACCGTTAGTTCTTGTCGTTAGGAATGTGGGTCTGGGGGCGAGCTGGCCTGGGGCCAGTTTTGGAGGGGGGGTCTAAGTGGTTTCGGTCGGGGGTAGTGATAGGGGGGTTTTAAAGATGAAACGGGCAGGTCGAGTCGGGGTTGTTGTTGCGGAAGAGGTTGGTGCTGGGGAGGGGTTGAATTGTGTAGAGAGTTGTGGTCGTGAGTGGGGTTTGGGGAAGGGTGAGTAAGGCTGAAGGTTGAGAGTTTACTATGATCGGGTGGTTTGGAGGTTTGGGGTGTGGGGATTTGATAGGGAGATGGTGGGGGGGGGGGGGGGGGGTCTGGGCAGGCAGGGTTGTGGTTTGAGAGGGGTTGAATTTGGACTGATTTTATTTCCGGGAGAGACATGGATGGGATTTCGAGGAGTGGTTGAAGTTGAGAGGTTGATTATGTTGTTTGGGGCGAGAGAGAGAGTATTTTGGGGTTTAGCCAAGGTGGAAAAAGTTTTGTGGTTGGATTGGGATGGGAGTGGTATTTTGTCGAGCTGGATCTTTGGGGGTGGAATTTGGGGCGGGTGGGGTAACGGTGAAGAGGGGGAGGTTGAAAGTTTAGCTGGGTTCATGATGGTGGGGGACCGACTGGTGAGCAGGTGTTCGGTACGCATGAGGGGGGGGAAACCACTTTGGTGGGGGTCACGCGTGAGGGGGGGATTAACGGTGCGTGTGGGAGGATCAGAGTGGTGAGGTGTGTCGGTGGCAGTGACGGTTTGTTTAGAAGTTATCTGGGGTTGGTGGGTTTGTCTGTCATGATGGGGTGAGTCAAGTGTGGGGTTTTGAAGTTTATTAGGGGTGTGAATTGTGGGGGGGTGGAAGGGAGCTATTGACGGAAAACTGTCACAAGGGAAATTTTGTTGGTGGGAATTGGTGGAGGTTGAAAGTTTAGCTGGGCTCATGATGGTGGGGGACCGACTGGTGAGCAGGTGTTCGGTACGCATGAGGGGGGGGAAATCACTTTGGTGGGAGTCACGCGTGTGGGAGGATCAGAGTGGTGGGGTGTGTCGGTGGCAGTGACGGTTTGTTTAGAGGTTATATGGGATTGGTGGGTTTGTCTGTCATGAGGGGGTGAGTCAAGTGTGGGGTTTTGAAGTTTATTAGGGGTGTGAATTGTGGGGGGGTGGAAGGGAGCTACTGACGGAAAACTGTCACAAGGGAAATTTTGTTGGTGGGGAAATAGCTGAGCATTTCTGGGGGAAGGGGTGGAACATGGTTGGGTCCCTAGGTCGTCACGTGTGAGGGGAGGATTAACGGCGCGTATGGGAGGGTCAGGGTGGTGAGAGGTGAGCGAGTTAGGAAACGGGATTTGTTGGGGGGACTACGGCGGGTTGGTGGGGGAAGAGTTAGGTGTAGAACAGGGGTTATTGGTAGAGGACTGATGTATTGATTTGGGGTTGTTAACAGGACGAATTTGGGAAATTTTCTTGGTGTCAGTCTCGGTCTGGTTAAAGGTTATGTGGGACTGGGGAGGATTAGTGGGGGCAGAGTTAGGCATAGGACATGGGTTATTGAGGGAGGAGTGATGTACTGATTTGGGGTTGTTAACAGGACGAGTTTGGGGAATTTTCTTGGTGGCAGTCTCGGCTGGTTAGAGGTTATCTGGGACTGGTGAGTTTGTTTGACATGAGAGGGCGAGTCAAGTGTGGGGTTTCGAAGTTTTCTAGGAGTGTGAATTGTGTGGGGGTGGAAGGGAGCTACTGACTGAAAACTGTCACAAGCTACCGAAGGAAAACTGTCACAAGGGAAATTTTGTTGGTGGGGGGATAGCTGAACATTTCTGGGGTCATGGGGAAAATATGTTGTGGTAGGCCTACATAGGTAGGCATAGCTAGAATACGGGGCTTGTTGGGGGGGCTGCGGAGGGTTGGTGGGGGAAGAGTTAGGTGTCGAACAGGGGTTATTGGTAGAGGACTGATGTATTGACTTGGGGTTGTTAACCTGACAAGCGCGATATAGACCTAGGTGCTAGGGTAGTTATTTGTGCATTTCTAGCCCTGGATTCTGACAGAATTCGTTATATTTACAATATAAAGCATTATTTGTTTTCGGTATGCTTTTATTTTACATATATGATGTATATATGAACCTTCAAGAGTGCTAAAATAAGTGGGAAAAGCATTTGGGTGGTGAAAAACGAAGATATTGGCCACCGGTCATAATCTCAGGCGAGAGAGAGCCACAGGCAGCCCTCCCCTCTCGCTGTCTGGGAGTCAACTGAGACGAGCGGGGCGGTGTGTGCCGGTGTCTGGGTGTTGCATAACGATCTTTTATGCAACCCACTTGTGCTACATTATCGCGGGAGAGAAAATAACCGATAAATGATGATAAGGATAGTGATAATTGAGGAGAGGGGGAGGGGGAATAAGGTGGGGAAGGAGGGGAGGGGAGGGGTGAGAAACACATGGATGAGTACTAGAGGGGAATTATCTCACCTAGAGACAAAATCCTTTGTTTTGATAGGCCCTTTTTTTTTATGGAAGGCTTTTTTTATGGTCTTGCTTCCGTGAGGCCTATCGCGTTCCCTATAGGAAGCCTTCCGTGAGGCCTATCGCGCTTGGCGGGTTAACAGGATGAATTTTGGGAATCTTCTTGGTGGCAGTCACGGTCTGGTTAGAGGTTATCTGGGATTGGTGGGTTTGTTTTCTGGGGTCATGGGGAAAATATGTTGTGGTAGGCCTACATAGGTAGGCATAGCTAGAATACGGGGCTTGTTGGGGGGGCTGCGGAGGGTTGGTAGGGGAAGAGTTAGGTGTAGAACAGGGGTTATTGGTAGAGGACTGATGTATTGATTTGGGGTTGTTAACAGGACGAATTTTGGGAATCTTCTTGGTGGCAGTCACGGTCTGGTTAGCGGTTATCTGGGGTTGGTGGGTTTGTTTGACATGCATAGAAAAAGGATGGGGTTTATGGGGTAACACAATTGATGGAAGATGATCGTTGGTGGATGGCTGGGCAGGGGAAAATTTAGGGATGGTCAGAGAGGATAGAGGCAAGGAAGAGTGCACTGGGGTTGGACTTTCACCGGAAGTCATTTTGGAAGGGTGCACGGAGTCTTGGATAGGGGCTGAAGGGTTGGATAGGGGATTCATCGAACTGCGTCGGCATTCTTCTCTGATGGAGAGCATATGTTCTTCGAATAAGCCATATGGGTCGAGATGTGGGGTGGGAGGATGTTTAACAATGCGGTGAATAAGAGTTCATTTTGTTGGTCGTAATCTTCATAGCTATACGTGGTCCTCACGTATCTGTAGAGTTGTATGAGGGTCACATTTATATCCCCTTTATACTTGATCTCGTCGACTTTTATTATTTTGGGGGCGACGGGGGAACCCAAAAGTGGATCTAAGGTCCGGATCACGAAGGATCGAATCTGGTTCCAGGTAAACTCTGGCGTATTCTGTGTCACAGTTTGGCGAATAAATTCTTTAAAGGTAGGCTTATCAACAAGTTGGGAAATGGCTTCTCCCAACTGTATAATATGCAAAATTGCCATGGCTATTTTTTCGCGGTCATTATGAAGTACCACATCGTACACTGGCTTTATTATGTCTAAGTAACTGGTGATATCATACGTGTTTACATCATACTTGGGAATGTGTGCGAGTGGCTGAAAATTTTGCGATGTTGCCATGCTTCTACTGTTCCAAACTTGCAGTGTAATGCAACCTTTTATCCGAATCAAGAACCACCGCTGACGCCAATGTTATACCCTGTTTTTCTACAGGTTTAACTTGGGTAATGTGAGTTCTAATTGACTGGGTATATAAGGCTGCATGCACAATACAAGATATGAGGAATAGAGAACACAAAGAAACACACACATGGTAGCAAGTTACACGATCACGTTTATTGATATACCACTGCAGAATACTTGTGTAAGACAATATAATAGAATCGAACAACACTAGCATAAGTGGATCTGGATGGAGCCTAGTCTCCCACTTCCAACGTTCAGGTATTAATCTTCTGATCACTGGCTTTGATTTAACAGGTTTATATACCGAAGACCATCAATGTTACTTATAGAATCATATTCACTGTTAGATTTCTTACTGGTAGCTCTGGTGCACAAGTAGTAGTTCACAGACTAGATTAGACACGCGTATTTTAGAGCACGGGAATTCTAGTAACCTCAGGGGGTACTGATCTAAGTTTTCTATTCTTGTCTCAGAAATACATAGAACGCAAATCAGTGGGCGAACCTTCAGATATCACTAGGGTTTCCTTCTAGGTAATAATATCTGGGCATATGGTTGATTACGAGAGTTAGTATCGCCTGTTAAATAATGAACACTGATACGCTTAGCACTTCCTAATTGAATGGTTATATGAATTATACTGGGGCAAAGAGATAGCCACTTCGTAGAAATATTAATTAGTGAATCTCTAAACAGCACAGTAATATGTAGTACTGCTAAAGGGAATCTTGGGTAGCATCTGATGGGTCTGGTCCTGGTTATCTTGCGTCCATGATGTTGGGGGCTAACGACTGGTTCCGCGGCCGTCCAGGGGGGCCATATGTGTGAAGTTCTTAAATACGTGAGCAGGTCCTTCTATCCAAATCTGCCACGGAGTCTGCCGGCTCTGGGATCTCACTCCGGAACAACACAAGGGCAGAGCTAGAAGTTAACTGCAGGGTAGTGACCCCTGGTTGGTGTCTAGCTTTCAACTGATTTGACTGGGGGCGGGAGCTAGATTTATAGGCTCGGTTCTGGACCCTGTAGACAGTAGGGATCTCGAGTCTTATGGACTTATTTGAGCTCTCAATAGATATGGAGACTAGGTAAGATGGTATTTACTGTTGTGGCACATGGCTATAGGAAAACCTTTATATTTTCATATAACTGAGCCTTAGTAAGAGGTACTATTTTGGCTATACTGGAAGTATTTAGGGGAGAGAGACTGGATCTACTTTGCGAGGAGGATGGGGACAGCTGGGGACAATCTCTTAGATTGTTCAATCTTCATTCTATGGTATAGCTGAGGTGCTAATTTAGTGATCAGAGCATGCAAGAAAGGTAAATGGTTTATTGTGAGTTAATAGAGGTTAGTAAAGGTGTTAGTCATGCATGGTTAGTTCATTGATAGGAAGAATTCCTGTGCTACCTGGCAATGACTCGGAAGTCAAAACAGGGGCCAGGTATACCTCCGCGGGGGTGGGGGTCTCCCTCCTCGGGTGGGCAAAAAGGGGGAGCTGGGCGCCCTCTCTCTGTGATAGTCGTCCGGCGGCTGTGGCTAGGGGCTTGCCATATCACCAGTGTTCGTAATAACCGTCTGTGTATGAGACAGATGTGGGTGTCTTTAATACCAAAACCGAAGGTGCCTTGGCTAGCTGGTTTTACTCGGCTGGTTGTTAGTTGTAGGGTTTGCTGGATGTGGTGGAGACTTGGTTGCTAACTCTGCCACATTTATCTGGAAGTATGGCAATAGAAGTTAGTTACTGGCGAGGCGGCTAGCCTCGCACCGACGACCATTGGGTGCAGGGTTGTGAATGGGTTGTAAGAGAATAGATGGCATGCAAGGGGCTAGTAAAGTTCTAATGTTGTTCTGGCCTACTAAGTGAAGGTAGGTTGGATAGGAGTATATATATAAAAGGTTGGAGAGCATTAGCAACGGACAATTCAAGGATCTTCAAGAGGTATGAGAGAGAGGCTAGGTCGGACAAGAGTAGAGAAGCGCGGGTGTCTTAATGAGAGGGGGGGGGGGGGGGAGAGTTCAAGGGCTACAGGGAAATTTTGCCCCTAAGGTCCCTGGGCGTGGGGGTGGCATTAGGCTACAATTGATATGGAAGTTTGAAAAGGCAGTAGAATACGTTAGCCAAATGCTACCGGGGAATGCAACTATGGGGTGGTATATGAGTCTGGAAAAGATAGAGTTATGTGATCAGTCCGAGGGGTTATGGATACTCTTAGTTGGCCCTGGGAACTGCGTTTTCTATTAAATATAAATATACCAACAACAGCGGCAGTTCGGAGGGGTACTTAGTTATTGTTTCGGGGTACTTATGACAGATACTGGTAACCAGGTTATCTTATACAATCTCTGGTTGGGGTAAGAGGTGCATGACACGAAGTAAATTGGCGTAGTGTGGACTGTGGATACGAAGGAGGCAAGGGGAAGACGTATGACAATTGTGGGAAAGTAAATGGAAAAAGGTGAACATAATGGCGGATAAAAATACTTAACCTAAGGATTGAATACATAGATTTATGGGGCGATTGGGTCTTCAGAAGCTTAGTCTGGCAAGACAAGATGTTAGGGAATGTTAATATTAATACTTAAACTAAGGATTGCATATATCGATGAACGATGACATTATAGTCGTCGTCCTAATAAGGTGATGAAACCTGGTTGATCTGTACTTGGCACAATACGACACAAGGACAGTGCCGCTATGTCGTATCAATTCTGGTGGCAGTTTATATTATAGACTTAGAACTAGAGGAACAATGCAAGGGGCGACTGAGCACGGGTTACATATATCTATACTCGTCATGGGAAATGATATACGAGGTCTAGGGACAAGCGTGGGTGTTTTAACTTCTAAGATATATAACATCTACTTCTCGGATGTAAGAACATACATAGATATAATTATGGCTGTCTGATGTGTTGGCATTGGCTCAACGTCGGGACAGGGCATGGGTGTTTTTAATATGAATGTATATTCCTGTTCATCATCTTTGTAGTTAGGTGTAGGACACGAGGGGGTTAGTGTATGTGAGGTGTGGAAAATGGTCAGTTTAGAAAAGGTAAATGGGTGCAGCCTGGAGCTGCTTAGCCCTGCGGGCTTGGGCCTGTCTGAAATGGCTGGCTCGGTCAGCTGGTCCTTTCGTTCTGTGGACCTTTCCTTTGGGTGTTTCTGTGTGGTGTTCGTTCGTTCTGTGGTGGGCTTCTCGTTCTGGGGCATTTTACTTCCCTCTCCTTCATTATAGGCTCGTCCTCGAGCCTCAAGGGTGAAGTAAAAAGAAGCATAGTCAGAAAAGTGTAGGTTAGCAAGAAAAGTAATATGACCAAGGGAAAAAAATATAATATATAGTATATGGAAAACATGTAAATTTAAGAAAGAACAGATAATTAAGAACACAGGAAATTAAGAAGAGGTAAATTAAGTGTTTAACAATGTATAAAGCAAATTTAAAAGATAGTCAGAAAAGTGTAGGTTAACAAGAAAAGTAGTATGACTAAGGGAAAACAAATAATATATACAGTATATGGAAAACATGTAAATTTAAGAAAGGACAGATAATTAACCTCTGAAGTGCGCATGGGGGTAATTGGAAACGTCCCCCTGTGCTGACGTATTTGAGGTGTTTCCGTCACTAAAATATTCATTGTGCCATTAATAGCATTAATATTTATCCATATGCGCCTATTATGGGTTGATTATAAAGGTATTAACCTGAAACAACAATAAAACGAGTGAAAACAGCGTTTGGATGGTCAAAATCGGAGATATAGCCCGCGAGTTGTATATGTATGGGTGAGCAATCTGCTTTCCCGCCAATTTCCCCCAAGGCCACTGAGACACAGTCGATCGATACTCTCTCTCTCTCTCTTGCACTCGCTTGCTATCAGTGATGACCACAACCCTCCAATCGGATTTCTACTGTTAGCACGAAAATATACCTCAAAATAAAGGGAATAACAGGGAAAATAGGTGATAACTGAAGGAGAGGAGGAAAGTGGGGAAGGAGGGGAGGTAGAGGACTGAGATTTTGCATGGCCCAGGGCCAAAAAAAAAAAAAAAAAAAAAAAAAAAAAAAAAAATATAAAAAAATATTTTTTTTTCGATGTCAAAAGTTGATTTTTATTTTCTCTGACTCTTAAGAGTCTTCCCGCAGTGCGCCGGGGGAACTCTTAAGAGTCTCCCCGCAGCTCCCGGGTTAAGAACACAGGAAATTAAGAAGAGGTAAAGTGTTTAACAGTGTATAAAGCAAATTTAAAAGGTAGTCAGAAAAGTGTAGGTTAACAAGAAAAGTAGTATGACTAAGGGAAAAAAATAATATATACAGTATATGGTAAACATGTAAATTTAAGAAAGAACAGATAATTAAGAACACAGGAAATTAAGAAGAGGTAAAGTGTTTAACAATGTATAAAGCAAATTTAAAAGATAGTCAGAAAAGTGTAGGTTAACAAGAAAAGTAGTATGACTAAGGGAAAACAAAAATAATATATAGTATATGGAAAACATGTAAATTTAAGAAAGAACAGATAATTAAGAACACAGGAAATTAAGAAGAGGTAAAGTGTTTAACAATGTAAGAAGTTACGTTAAAAGGTTGTTGTCTTGTACTTTGTCTGTGAAATTATACATTTTAATGGGAAGTGAAGCTAGGAATCTAGGTCAAGAGTGGTAGGGAGGCTGGACTGTGGACGAGCCGGCATGATCCACCTCCTCTACCAATCCTGATTTTAAGTGAATATTGGAATGGGTGCCTCTCTGTTGTTGGGGTGAAGGAGGTTTGACAAGGGGCGGGGGGGATATAAAATTATGTTGATCCTCATCATCATCAGGGGGGGGTTATTTAGGGTCGCCGTTAGTCTGGGTGACGGTCTGGGGTGGTGGTTCACTTTCACTTTGGAAGGGCGGGGTGGATATACCGTTAGTTCTTGTCGTTAGGAATGTGGGTCTGGGGGCGAGCTGGCCCGGGGCCAGTTTTGGAGGGGGGTCTAAGTGGTTTCGGTCGGGGGTAGTGATAGGGGGGTTTTAAAGATGAAACGGGCAGGTCGAGTCGGGGTTGTTGTTGCGGAAGAGGTTGGTGCTGGGGAGGGGTTGAATTGTGTAGAGAGTTGTGGTCGTGAGTGGGGTTTGGGGAAGGGTGAGTAAGGCTGAAGGTTGAGAGTTTACTATGATCGGGTGGTTTGGAGGTTTGGGGTGTGGGGATTTGATAGGGAGATGGTGGGGGGGGTCTGGGCAGGCAGGGTTGTGGTTTGAGAGGGGTTGAATTTGGACTGATTTTATTTCCGGGAGAGACATGGATGGGATTTCGAGGAGTGGTTGAAGTTGAGAGGTTGATTATGTTGTTTGGGGCGAGAGAGAGAGTATTTTGGGGTTTAGCCAAGGTGGAAAAAGTTTTGTGGTTGGATTTGGATGGGAGTGGTATTTTGTCGAGCGGGATCTTTGGGGGTGGAATTTGGGGCGGGTGGGGTAACGGGGAAGGGGGGGAGGTTGAAAGTTTAGCTGGGCTCATGATGGTGGGGGACCGACTGGTGAGCAGGTGTTCGGTACGCATGAGGGGGGGGAAACCACTTTGGTGGGGGTCACGCGTGAGGGGGGGGTTAACGGCGCGTGTGGGAGGATCAGAGTGGTGGGGTGTGTCGGTGGCAGTGACGGTTTGTTTAGAGGTTATCTGGGGTTGGTGGGTTTGTCTGTCATGAGGGGGTGAGTCAAGTGTGGGGTTTTGAAGTTTATTAGGGGTGTGAATTGTGGGGGGGTGGAAGGGAGCTACTGACGGAAAACTGTCACAAGGGAAATTTTGTTGATGGGAATTGGTGGAGGTTGAAAGTTTAGCTGGGCTCATGATGGTGGGGGACCGACTGGTGAGCAGGTGTTCGGTACGCATGAGGGGGGGGGGGGGGGAAATCACTTTGGTGGGAGTCACGCGTGAGGGGGGGATTAACGGCGCGTGTGGGAGGATCAGAGTGGTGGGGTGTGTCGGTGGCAGTGACGGTTTGTTTAGAGGTTATATGGGATTGGTGGGTTTGTCTGTCATGAGGGGGTGAGTCAAGTGTGGGGTTTTGAAGTTTATTAGGGGTGTGAATTGTGGGGGGGTGGAAGGGAGCTACTGACGGAAAACTGTCACAAGGGAAATTTTGTTGGTGGGAGAATAGCTGAGCATTTCTGGGGTAAGGGGGCGAACATGGTTGGGTCCCTAGGTCGTCACGCGTGAGGGGAGGATTAACGGGAGGGTCAGGGTGGTGAGAGGTGAGCGAGTTAGGAAACGGGATTTGTTGGGGGGACTGCGGCGGGTTGGTGGGGGAAGAGTTAGGTGTAGAACAGGGGTTATTGGTAGAGGACTGATGTATTGATTTGGGGTTGTTAACAGGACGAATTTGGGGAATTTTCTTGGTGTCAGTCTCGGTCTGGTTAAAGGTTATGTGGGACTGGGGAGGATTAGTGGGGGCAGAGTTAGGCATAGGACAGGGGTTATTGAGGGAGGAGTGATGTACTGATTTGGGGTTGTTAACAGGACGAGTTTGGGGAATTTTCTTGGTGGCAGTCTCGGTCTGGTTAGAGGTTATCTGGGACTGGTGAGTTTGTTTGACATGAGAGGGCGAGCAAGTGTGGGGTTTCGAAGTTTTCTAGGAGTGTGAATTGTGTGGGGGTGGAAGGGAGCTACTGACTGAAAACTGTCACAAGCTACCGACGGAAAACTGTCACAAGGGAAATTTTGTTGGTGGGTGGATAGCTGAACATTTCTGGGGTCATGGGGAAAATATGTTGTGGTAGGCCTACATAGGTAGGCATAGCTAGAATACGGGGCTTGTTGGGGGGGCTGCGGAGGGTTGGTGGGGGAAGAGTTAGGTGTAGAACAGGGGTTATTGGTAGAGGACTGATGTATTGATTTGGGGTTGTTAACAGGACGAATTTTGGGAATCTTCTTGGTGGCAGTCACGGTCTGGTTAGCGGTTATCTGGGGTTGGTGGGTTTGTTTGACATGCATAGAAAAAGGATGGGGTTTATGGGGGTAACACAATTGATGGAAGATGATCGTTGGTGGATGGCTGGGCAGGGGAAAATTTAGGGATGGTCAGAGAGGATAGAGGCAAGGAAGAGTGCACTGGGGTTGGACTTTCACCGGAAGTCATTTTGGAAGGGTGCACGGAGTCTTGGATAGGGGCTGAAGGGTTGGATAGGGGATTCATCGAACTGCGTCGGCATTCTTCTCTGATGGAGAGCATATGTTCTTCGAATAAGCCATACGGGTCGAGATGGGTGGTGATGTGGGGTGGGAGGATGTTTAACAATGCGGTGAATAAGAGTTCATTTTGTTGGTCGTAATCTTCATAGCTATACGTGGTCCTCACGTATCTGTAGAGTTGTATGAGGGTCACATTTATATCCCCTTCATACTTGATCTCGTCGACTTTTATTATTTTGGGGGCGACGGGGGAACCCAAAAGTGGATCTAAGGTCCGGATCACGAAGGATCGAAACTGGTTCCAGGTAAACTCTGGCGTATTCTGTGTCACAGTTTGGTGAATAAATTCTTTAAAGGTAGGCTTATCAACAAGTTGGGAAACGGCTTCTCCCAACTGTATAATATGCAAAATTGCCATGGCGATTTTTTCGCGGTCATTATGAAGTACCACATCGTACACTGGCTTAATTATGTCTAAGTAACTGGTGATATCATACGTGTTTACATCATACTTGGGAATGTGTGCGAGTGGCTGAAAATTTTGCGATGTTGCCATGCTTCTACTGTTCCAAACTTGCAGTGTAATGCAACCTTTTATCCGAATCAAGAACCACCGCTGCCGCCAATGTTATGCCCTGTTTTTCTACAGGTTTAACTTGGGTAATGTGAGTTCTAATTGACTGGGTATATAAGGCTGCATGCACAATACAAGATATGAGGAATAGAGAACACAAAGAAACACATGGTAGCAAGTTACACGATCACGTTTATTGATATACCACTGCAGAATACTTGTGTAAGACAATATAATAGAATCGAACAACACTAGCATAAGTGGATCTGGATGGAGCCTAGTCTCCCACTTCCAACGTTCAGGTATTAATCTTCTGATCACTGGCTTTGATTTAACAGGTTTATATACCGAAGACCATCAATGTTACTTATAGAATCATATTCACTGTTAGATTTCTTACTGGTAGCTCTGGTGCACAAGTAGTAGTTCACAGACTAGATTAGACATGCGTATTTTAGAGCACGGGAATTCTAGTAACCTCAGGGGGTACTGATCTAAGTTTTCTATTCTTGTCTCAGAAATACATAGAACGCAAATCAGTGGGCGAACCTTCAGATATCACTAGGGTTTCCTACTAGGTAATAATATCTGGGCATATGGTTGATTACGAGAGTTAGTATCGCCTGTTAAATAATGAACACTGATACGCTTAGCACTTCCTAATTGAATGGTTATATGAATTATACTGGGGCAAAGAGATAGCCACTTCGTAGAAATATTAATTAGTGAATCTCTAAACAGCACAGTAATATGTAGTACTGCTAAAGGGAATCTTGGGTAGCATCTGATGGGTCTGGTCCTGGTTATCTTGCATCCATGATGTTGGGGGCTAACGACTGGTTCCGCGGCCGTCCAGGGGGGCCATATGTGTGAAGTTCTTAAATACGTGAGCAGGTCCTTCTATCCAAATCTGCCACGGAGTCTGCCGGCTCTGGGATCTCACTCCGGAACAACACAAGGGCAGAGCTAGAAGTTAACTGCAGGGTAGTGACCCCTGGTTGGTGTCTAGCTTTCAACTGATTTGACTGGGGGCGGGAGCTAGATTTATAGGCTCGGTTCTGGACCCTGTAGACAGTAGGGATCTCGAGTCTTATGGACTTATTTGAGCTCTCAATAGATATGGAGACTAGGTAAGATGGTATTTACTGTTGTGGCACATGGCTATAGGAAATCCTTTATATTTTCATATAACTGAGCCTTAGTAAGAGGTACTATTTTGGCTATACTGGAAGTATTTAGGGGAGAGAGACTGGATCTACTTTGCGAGGAGGATGGGGACAGCTGTGATAGGAGCGTCTCTCTTAGATTGTTCAATCTTCATTCTATGGTATAGCTGAGGTGCTAATTTAGTGATCAGAGCATGCAAGAAAGGTAAATGGTTTATTGTGAGTTAATAGAGGTTAGTAAAGGTGTTAGTCATGCATGGTTAGTTCATTGATAGGAAGAATTCCTGTGCTACCTGGCAATGACTCGGAAGTCAAAACAGGGGCCAGGTATACCTCCGCGGGGGTGGGGGTCTCCCTCCTCGGGTGGGCAAAAAGGCGGAGCTAGGCGCCCTCTCTCTGTGATAGTCGTCCGGCGGCTGTGGCTAGGGGCTTGCCATATCACCAGTGTTCGTAATAACCCTCTGTGTATGAGACAGATGTGGGTGTCTTTAATACCAAAACCGAAGGTGCCTTGGCTAGCTGGTTTTACTCGGCTGGTTGTTAGTTGTAGGGTTTGCTGGATGTGGTGGAGACTGGGTTGATAACTCTGCCACATTTATCTGGAAGTATGGCAATAGAAGTTAGTTACTGGCGAGGCGGCTAGCCTAGCACCGACGACCATTGGGTGCAGGGTTGTGAATGGGTTGTAAGAGAATAGATGGCATGCAAGGGGCTAGTAAAGTTCTAATGTTGTTCTGGCCTACTAAGTGAAGGTAGGCTGGATAGGAGTATATATATAAAAGGTTGGAGAGCATTAGCAACGGACAATTCAAGGATCTTCAAGAGGTATGAGAGAGAGGCTAGGTCGGACAAGAGTAGAGAAGCGCGGGTGTCTTAATGAGAGGGGGGGGGGGAGAGTTCAAGGGCTACAGGGAAATTTTGCCCCTAAGGTCCCTGGGCGTGGGGGTGGCATTAGGCTACAATTGATATGGAAGTTTGAAAAGGCAGTAGAATACGTTAGCCAAATGCTACCGGGGAATGCAACTATGGGGTGGTATATGAGTCTGGAAAAGATAGAGTTATGTGATCAGTCCGAGGGGTTATGGATACTCTTAGTTGGCCCTGGGAACTGCGTTTTCTATTAAATATAAATATACCAACAACAGCGGCAGTTCGGAGGGGTACTTAGTTATTGTTTCGGGGTACTTATGACAGATACTGGTAACCAGGTTATCTTATACAATCTCTGGTTGGGGTAAGAGGTGCATGACACGAAGTAAATTGGCGTAGTGTGGACTGTGGATACGAAGGAGGCAAGGGGAAGACGTATGACAATTGTGGGAAAGTAAATGGAAAAAGGTGAACACAATGGCGGATAAAAATACTTAACCTAAGGATTGAATACATAGATTTATGGGGCGATGGGTCTTCAGAAGCTTAGTCTGGCAAGACAAGATGTTAGGGAATGTTAATATTAATACTTAAACTAAGGATTGCATACATCGATGAACGATGACATTATAGTCGTCGTCCTAATAAGGTGATGAAACCTGGTTGATCTGTACTTGGCACAATACGACACAAGGACAGTGCCGCTATGTCGTATCAATGCTGGTGGCAGTTAATATTATAGACTTAGTTACTAGAGGAACAATGCAAGGGGCGACTGAGCACGGGTTACATATATCTATACTCGTCATGGGAAATGATATACGAGGTCTAGGGACAAGCGTGGGTGTTTTAACTTCTAAGATATATAACATCTACTTCTCGGATGTAAGAACATACATAGATATAATTATGGCTGTCTGATGTGTTGGCATTGGCTCAACGTCGGGACAGGGCATGGGTGTTTTTAATATGAATGTATATTCCTGTTCATCATCTTTGTAGTTAGGAGTGTAGGACACGAGGGGGTTAGTGTACGTGAGGTGTGGAAAATGGTCAGTTTAGAAAAGGTAAATGGGTGCAGCCTGGAGCTGCTTAGCCCTGCGGGCTTGGGCCTGTCTGAAATGGCTGGCTCGGTCAGCTGGTCCTTTCGTTCTGTGGACCTTTCCTTTGGGTGTTTTTGTGTGGTGTTCGTTCGTGGCTTCTGTGGTGGGCTTCTCGTTCTGGGGCATTTTACTTCCCTCTCCTTCATTATAGGCTCGTCCTCGAGCCTCAAGGGTGAAGTAAAAAGAAGCATAGTCAGAAAAGTGTAGGTTAACAAGAAAAGTAGTATGACCAAGGGAAAAAATATAATATATAGTATATGGAAAACATGTAAATTTAAGAAAGAACAGATAATTAAGAACACAGGAAATTAAGAAGAGGTAAAGTGTTTAACAATGTATAAAGCAAATTTAAAAGATAGTCAGAAAAGTGTAGGTTAACAAGAAAAGTAGTATGACTAAGGGAAAAAATAATATATACAGTATATGGAAAACATGTAAATTTAAGAAAGGACAGATAATTAAGAACAGGAAATTAAGAAGAGGTAAAGTGTTTAACAATGTATAATGCAAATTTAAAAGGTAGTCAGAAAAGTGTAGGTTAACAAGAAAAGTAGTATGACTAAGGGAAAAAAATAATATATACAGTATATGGTAAACATGTAAATTTAAGAAAGAACAGATAATTAAGAACACAGGAAATTAAGAAGAGGTAAAGTGTTTAACAATGTATAAAGCAAATTTAAAAGATAGTCAGAAAAGTGTAGGTTAACAAGAAAAGTAGTATGACTAAGGGAAAACAAAAATAATATATAGTATATGGAAAACATGTAAATTTAAGAAAGAACAGATAATTAAGAACACAGGAAATTAAGAAGAGGTAAAGTGTTTAACAATGTAAGAAGTTACGTTAAAAGGTTGTTGTCTTGTACTTTGTCTGTGAAATTATACATTTTAATGGGAAGTGAAGCTAGGAATCTAGGTCAAGAGTGGTAGGGAGGCTGGACTGTGGACGAGCCGGCATGATCCACCTCCTCTACCAATCCTGATTTTAAGTGAATATTGGAATGGGTGCCTCTCTGTTGTTGGGGTGAAGGAGGTTTGACAAGGGGCGGGGGGGATATAAAATTATGTTGATCCTCATCATCATCAGGGGGGGTTATTTAGGGTCGCCGTTAGTCTGGGTGACGGTCTGGTAATAGGGGGTGGTGGTTCACTTTCACTTTGGAAGGGCGGGGTGGATATACCGTTAGTTCTTGTCGTTAGGAATGTGGGTCTGGGGGCGAGCTGGCCCGGGGCCAGTTTTGGAGGGGGGTCTAAGTGGTTTCGGTCGGGGGTAGTGATAGGGGGGTTTTAAAGATGAAACGGGCAGGTCGAGTCGGGGTTGTTGTTGCGGAAGAGGTTGGTGCTGGGGAGGGGTTGAATTGTGTAGAGAGTTGTGGTCGTGAGTGGGGTTTGGGGAAGGGTGAGTAAGGCTGAAGGTTGAGAGTTTACTATGATCGGGTGGTTTGGAGGTTTGGGGTGTGGGGATTTGATAGGGAGATGGTGGGGGGGGGGGGGGGTCTGGGCAGGCAGGGTTGTGGTTTGAGAGGGGTTGAATTTGGACTGATTTTATTTCCGGGAGAGACATGGATGGGATTTCGAGGAGTGGTTGAAGTTGAGAGGTTGATTATGTTGTTTGGGGCGAGAGAGAGAGTATTTTGGGGTTTAGCCAAGGTGGAAAAAGTTTTGTGGTTGGATTGGGATGGGAGTGGTATTTTGTCGAGCGGGATCTTTGGGGGTGGAATTTGGGGCGGGTGGGGTAACGGTGAAGAGGGGGAGGTTGAAAGTTTAGCTGGGCTCATGATGGTGGGGGACCGACTGGTGAGCAGGTGTTCGGTACGCATGAGGGGGGGGAAACCACTTTGGTGGGGGTCACGCGTGAGGGGGGGGTTAACGGCGCGTGTGGGAGGATCAGAGTGGTGGGGTGTGTCGGTGGCAGTGACGGTTTGTTTAGAGGTTATCTGGGGTTGGTGGGTTTGTCTGTCATGAGGGGGTGAGTCAAGTGTGGGGTTTTGAAGTTTATTAGGGGTGTGAATTGTGGGGGGGTGGAAGGGAGCTACTGACGGAAAACTGTCACAAGGGATATTTTGTTGATGGAATTGGTGGAGGTTGAAAGTTAGCTGAGTATGATGGTGGGGGAAGGGGGGGAACATGGTTGGGGGAATCACTAGGTCGTCAGGCGTGAGGGGAGGATTAACGGCGCGTGTGGGAGGATCAGAGTGGTGGGGTGTGTCGGTGGCAGTGACGGTTTGTTTAGAGGTTATCTGGGGTTGGTGGGTTTGTCTGTCATGAGGGGGTGAGTCAAGTGTGGGGTTTTGAAGTTTATTAGGGGTGTGAATTGTGGGGGGGTGGAAGGGAGCTACTGACGGAAAACTGTCACGAGGGAAATTGTGTTGGTGGGGAAATAGCTGAGTATTTCTGGGGGAAGGGGGGGAACATGGTTGGGTCCCTAGGTCGTCACGCGTGAGGGGAGGATTAACGGCGCGTGTGGGAGGGTCAGGGTGGTGAGAGGTGAGCGAGTTAGGAAACGGGATTTGTTGGGGGGACTGCGGCGGGTTGGTGGGGGAAGAGTTAGGTGTAGAACAGGGGTTATTGGTAGAGGACTGATGTATTGATTTGGGGTTGTTAACAGGACGAATTTGGGGAATTTTCTTGGTGTCAGTCTCGGTCTGGTTAAAGGTTATGTGGGACTGGGGAGGATTAGTGGGGGCAGAGTTAGGCATAGGACATGGGTTATTGAGGGAGGAGTGATGTACTGATTTGGGGTTGTTAACAGGACGAGTTTGGGGAATTTTCTTGGTGGCAGTCTCGGTCTGGTTAGAGGTTATCTGGGACTGGTGAGTTTGTTTGACATGAGAGGGCGAGTCAAGTGTGGGGTTTCGAAGTTTTCTAGGAGTGTGAATTGTGTGGGGGTGGAAGGGAGCTACTGACTGAAAACTGTCACAAGCTACCGACGGAAAACTGTCACAAGGGAAATTTTGTTGGGGGGAGATAGCTGAACATTTCGGGGGTCATGGGGAAAATATGTTGTGGTAGGCCTACATAGGTAGGCATAGCTAGAATACGGGGCTTGTTGGGGGGGCTGCGGAGGGTTGGTGGGGGAAGAGTTAGGTGTAGAACAGGGGTTATTGGTAGAGGACTGATGTATTGATTTGGGGTTGTTAACAGGACGAATTTTGGGAATCTTCTTGGTGGCAGTCACGGTCTGGTTAGCGGTTATCTGGGGTTGGTGGGTTTGTTTTCTGGGGTCATGGGGAAAATATGTTGTGGTAGGCCTACATAGGTAGGCATAGCTAGAATACGGGGCTTGTTGGGCGGGCTGCGGAGTGTTGGTGGGGGAAGAGTTAGGTGTAGAACAGGGGTTATTGGTAGAGGACTGATGTATTGATTTGGGGTTGTTAACAGGACGAATTTTGGGAATCTTCTTGGTGGCAGTCACGGTCTGGTTAGCGGTTATCTGGGGTTGGTGGGTTTGTTTGACATGCCTAGAAAAAGGATGGGGTTTATGGGGTAACACAATTGATGGAAGATGAACGTTGGTGGATGGCTGGGCAGGGGAAAATTTAGGGATGGTCAGAGAGGATAGAGGCAAGGAAGAGTGCACTGGGGTTGGACTTTCACCGGAAGTCATTTTGGAAGGGTGCACAGAGTCTTGGATAGGGGTTGAAGGGTTGGATAGGGGATTCATCGAACTGCGTAGGAATTCTTCTCTGATGGAGAGCATAATTATGTTCTTCGAATAAGCCATACGGGTCAAGATGGGCGGTGATGTGGGGTGGGAGGATGTTTAACAATGCGGTGAATAAGAGTTCATTTTGTTGGTCGTAATCTTCATGGCTATACGTGGTCCTCACGTATCTGTAGAGTTGTATGAGGGTCACATTTATATCCCCTTCATACTTGATCTCGTCGACTTTTATTATTTTGGGGGCGACGGGGGAACCCAAAAGTGGATCTAAGGTCCGGATCACGAAGGATCGAAACTGGTTCCAGGTAAACTCTGGCGTATTCTGTGTCACAGTTTGGTGAATAAATTCTTTAAAGGTAGGCTTATCAACAAGTTGGGAAACGGCTTCTCCCAACTGTATAATATGCAAAATTGCCATGGCGATTTTTTCGCCGTCATTATTAAGTACCACATCGTACACTGGCTTTATTATGTCTAAGTAACTGGTGATATCATACGTGTTTACATCATACTTGGGAATGTGTGCGAGTGGCTGAAGATTTCGCGATGTTGCCATGCTTCTACTGTTCCAAACTTGCAGTGTAATGCAACCTTTTATCCGAATCAAGAACCACCGCTGCCGCCAATGTTATGCCCTGTTTTTCTACAGGTTTAACTTGGGTAATGTGAGTTCTAATTGACTGGGTATATAAGGCTGCATGCACAATACAAGATATGAGGAATAGAGAACACAAAGAAACACATGGTAGCAAGTTACACGATCACGTTTATTGATATACCACTGCAGAATACTTGTGTAAGACAATATAATAGAATCGAACAACACTAGCATAAGTGGATCTGGATGGAGCCTAGTCTCCCACTTCCAACGTTCAGGTATTAATCTTCTGATCACTGGCTTTGATTTAACAGGTTTATATACCGAAGACCATCAATGTTACTTATAGAATCATATTCACTGTTAGATTTCTTACTGGTAGCTCTGGTGCACAAGTAGTAGTTCACGGACTAGATTAGACACGCGTATTTTAGAGCACAGGAATTCTAGTAACCTCAGGGGGGTACTGATTTAAGTTTTCTATTCTTGTCTCAGAAATACATAGAACGCAAATCAGTGGGCGAACCTTCAGATATTACTAGGGTTTCCTTCTAGGTAATAATATCTGGGCATATGGTTGATTACGAGAGTTAGTATCGCCTGTTAAATAATGAACACTGATACGCTTAGCACTTCCTAATTGAATGGTTATATGAATTATACTGGGGCAAAGAGATAGCCACTTCGTAGAAATATTAATTAGTGAATCTCTAAAACAGCACAGTAATATGTAGTACTGCTAAAGGGAATCTTAGGTAGCATCTGATGGGTCTGGTCCTGGTTATCTTGCGTCCATGATGTTGGGGGCTAACGACTGGTTCCGCGGCCGTCCAGGGGGCCCATATGTGTGAAGTTCTTAAATACGTGGGCAGGTCCTTCTATCCAAATCTGCCACGGAGTCTGCCGGCTCTGGGATCTCACTCCGGAACAACACAAGGGCAGAGCTAGAAGTTAACTGCAGGGTAGTGACCCCTGGTTGGTGTCTAGCTTTCAACTGATTTGACTGGGGGGCGGGAGTTAGATTTATAGGCTCGGTTCTGGACCCTGTAGACAGTAGGGATCTCGAGTCTTATGGACTTATTTGAGCTCTCAATAGATATGGAGACTAGGTAAGATGGTATTTACTGTTGTGGCACATGGCTATAGGAAAGCCTTTATATTTTCATATAACTGAGCCTTAGTAAGAGGTACTATTTTGGCTATACTGGAAGAATTTAGGGGAGAGAGACTGGATCTACTTTGCGAGGAGGATGGGGACAGCTGTGATAGGAGCGTCTCTCTAGATTGTTCAATCTTCATTCTATGGTATAGCTGAGGTGCTAATTTAGTGATCAGAGCATGCAAGAAAGGTAAATGGTTTATTGTGAGTTAATAGAGGTTAGTAAAGGTGTTAGTCATGCATGGTTAGTTCATTGATAGGAAGAATTCCTGTGCTACCTGGCAATGACTCGAAAGTCAAAACAGGGGCCAGGTATACCTCCGCGGGGGTGGGGGTCTCCCTCCTCGGGTGGGCAAAAAGGGGGAGCTGGGCGCCCTCTCTCTGTGATAGTCGTCCGGCGGCTGTGGCTAGGGGCTTGCCATATCACCAGTGTTTGTAATAACCCTCTGTGTATGAGACAGATGTGGGTGTCCTTAATACCAAAACCGAAGGTGCCTTAGCTAGCTGGTTTTACTCGGCTGGTTGTTAATTGTAGGGTTTGCTGCATGGATGTGGTGGAGACTGGGTTGCTAACTCTGCCACATTTATCTGGAAGTATGGCAATAGAAGTTAGTTACTGGCGGGGCGGCTAGCCTCGCACCGACGACCATTGGGTGCAGGGTTGTGAATGTGTTGTAAGAGAATAGATGGCATGCAAGGGGCTAGTAAAGTTCTAATGTTGTTCTGGCCTACTAAGTGAAGGTAGGCTGGATAGGAGTATATATATAAAAGGTTGGAGAGCGTTAGCAACGGACAATTCAAGGATCTTCAAGAGGTATGAGAGAGAGACTAGGTCGGACAAGAGTCGAGAAGCGCGGGTGTCTTAATGAGAGGGGGGGGGGGGAGAGTTCAAGGGCTACAGGGAAATTTTGCCCCTAAGGTCCCTGGGCGTGGGGGTGGCATTAGGCTACAATTGATATGGAAGTTTGAAAAGGCAGTAGAATACGTTAGCCAAATGCTACCGGGGAATGCAACTATGGGGTGGTATATGAGTCTGGAAAAGATAGAGTTATGTGATCAGTCCAAGGGTTATGGATATTATTAGTTGGCCCTGGGAACTGCGTTTTCTATTAAATATAAATATACCAACAACAGCGGCAGTTCGTAGGGGTACTTAGTTATTGTTTCGGGGTACTTATGACAGATACTGGTAACCAGGTTATCTTATACAATCTCTGGTTGGGGTAAGAGGTGTAAGACACGAAGTAAATTGGCGTAGTGTGGACTGTAGATACGAAGGAGGCAAGGGGAAGACGTATGACAATTGTGGAAAGTAAATGGAAAAAGGTGAACACAATGGCGGATAAAAATACTTAACCTAAGGATTGCATACATCGATGAACGATGACATTATAGTCGTCGTCCTAATAAGGTGATGAAACCTGGTTGATCTGTACTTGGCACAATACGACACAAGGACAGTGCCGCTATGTCGCATCAATGCTGGTGGCAGTTAATATTATAGACTTAGTTACTAGAGGAACAATGCAAGGGGCGACTGAGCACGGGTTACATATATCTATACTCGTCATGGAAAATGATATACGAGGTTTAGGGACAAACGTGGGTGTTTTAACTTCTAAGATATATAACATCTACTTCTCGGATGTAAGAACATACATAGATATAATTATGGCTGTCTGATGTGTTGGCATTGGCTCAACGTCGGGACAGGGCATGGGTGTTTTTAATATGAATGTATATTCCTGTTCATCATCTTTGTAGCAAGGACAGTGCCGCTATGTCGTATCAATGCTGGTGGCAGTTAATATTATAGACTTAGTTACTAGAGGAACAATGCAAGGGGCGACTGAGCACGGGTTACATATATCTATACTCGTCATGGAAAATGATATACGAGGTCTAGGGACAAGCGTGGGTGTTTTTAATATGAATGTATATTCCTGTTCATCATCTTTGTAGTTAGGAGTGTAGGACACGAGAGAGTTAGTGTACGTGAGGTGTGGAAAATGGTCAGTTTAGAAAAGGTAAATGGGTGCGTCCTGGAGCTGTTTAGCCCTGCGGGCTTGGGCCTGTCTGAAATGGCTGGCTCGGTCAGCTGGTCCTTTCGTTCTGTGGACCTTTCCTTTGGTGTTTCTGTGTGGTGTTCGTTCGTGGCTTCTGTGGTGGGCTTCTCGTTCTGGGGCATTTTAGTAGTTATTTGTGCATTTCTAGCCTTGGATTCTGACAGAATTCGTTATATTTACAATATAGAGCATTATTTGTTTTCGGTATGCTTTTATTTTACATATATGATGTATATATGAACCTTCAAGAGTGCTAAAATAAGTGGGAAAAGCATTTGGGTGGTGAAAAACGAAGATATTGGCCACCCGGTCATAATCTCAGGCGAGAAAGAGCCACAGGCAACCCTCCTCTCTCGCTGTCTGTGAGGTAACTGAGACGAGCGGGGCGGTGTGGGCCGGTGTCTGGGTGTTACATAACGATCTTTTCTGTAACCCACTTGTGCTACATTATCGCGGGAGAGAAAAATAACCGATAAATTATGATAATAAGAGGAAAAATAGGTGATAATTGAGGAGGGGAGGGAGGGGGGAATAAGGTGGGGAAGGAGGGGAGGGGGTGGGTGAGATTTACATGGATGAGTACTGGAGGGGAATTATCTCACCTAGAGACAAATTCCTTTGTTTTGATAGGCCCTTTTTTTTTATGGAAGGCTTTTTTTATGGTCTTGCTTCCGTGAGGCCTATCGCGTTCCCTATAGGAAGCCTTCCGTGAGGCCTATCGCGCTTGCCGGGTTAATGGTACAATGAATATTTTAGTGACGGAAACACCTCAAATACATGCGCACAGGGAGAGGTGTCTAATTACCCCCATGCGCACTTGTTAGGTTAATGGGCGTGTTTTAGTCTGATCGTCATTATATATACATATATAATATATACACACACAAGGTTAGATACAATCACGAATTTCAAGGCTACAGGCTTTTTCACGGCTATATCACAAGGTTAGATACAATCACAAATTTCAAGGCTACAGGTTTTTTCACGGCTATATTAAAAAAATTGCCCCATAGCATAACATGGGGCCGAGCTGTCTCAAATAATAGGCCGAGCTGTCTCGCCGTCATGGCCGAGCTGTCTCAAATAATAGGCCGAGCTGTCTCGCCGTCGTGGCCGAGTTGTCCAAAAGTGGGCCGAGCTGTCTGGGCCGAGTCGTCCAGTCCCCTAGTTTAACTATCAAAACTATTCTCCCACAGTGGAATCTATGTGAGTATATTATAAGGATTCCATAGAGCTTCACTTTCCCTAATAAATTATGTATAAAAACGCTGCGAGTCTTTTCAAAAAAATTACCCTAGAATGCCAACTTTATGAATAGAATGTATGGTGAGTATGCAACATGGCGGGTATAAAATCCAAGGGCCCCAATGGAAATACGCCTAACGGCCTTATTGGGCTATCCTTAGTTGGAATTATGCAAGACTGGTACATGTCATATTTGTAGCATATTATGTGGTACCAACATTGTAAAATGCTAACTGAATAAATGGTAAATTTCTATAATTGCACCTATACGAGCTAAACAAAATATTATTGTATTTAACAGGAAGGTACGGCGAGGTAAGTGATGTGGTATAGGTGGCAATATGCGGAAATGGATTATAAGGGCATTCCGCCCCCCTCTGACAAAAGTCTATCAATCTAGATGTGACACAGATTTACAATGTTTCAGAGAGACATTAGCCTAACCTAACAACCTTACCTAACCTAACCTAGTATTATGGGTGGGGGCTGCCGCCCCCACACCCCCGCTGGTTGGGTAAAACGGTAGAAATCGAGTTGGGGTGGAGTGAATAACCGTAGATTTTCGTAAGGGGGTAAGAGGGGGGCAGAATGCCTTTATAATCCATTTCCGCATATTGCCACCTATACCACATCACTTACCTCGCCGTACCTTCCTGTTAAATACAATAATAATTTGTTAAGCTCGTATAGGTGCAATTATAGAATAATACCGAATAAATATTATTATTATTATTATTATTATTATTATTATTATTATTATGATGTAATAACTCCCCATAGACGTCACGTCCCCGCAGACGACGACAATCCCAGCAAAGATGGCCGCATGTCGGGTGCTTCGTCTGTTTACATACTCTAGTGAGTCTCCTGTACCTTGTCTAATCTGTAATGACCCATACTATGTAATTTAACGACGAATTAAAGTGTATATAGGATGGTTTGGCCGTATTTGATGTTTATTGTGGCTGGTTGAAGGTTGACAATTGGTTGCCGGCAGACAAGGCATAGCCTAACTGTTTTCATAACTTTTTCGGTGTGTGTGTAATTTAGGGTCGCGTCACTCGTGTGCTTTGTTTTAGCCATAAGACAAACAAGTAGCATTCAAGGAGACTACTGCAGGACTCTTCTTCTTCTTACCTCTGACCGGGTATAGGGCTATCCTAGTGTTTACTACCCTATACCCCTTTGAAAGGACATTAGCCTAACCTAACAACCTTACCTAACCTAACCTAGTATTATAGGTGGGGGTTGCCGCCCCCACACTCCCGCTTTTACTTAGATTTTTGGTGTATTTGTCTGTGAAGTGGGTATTTTTCAATTTGTTGATAACGAAAATCCTCTATGCGGACTAGGCCTAGGCCTATATGGCGAATCTATTGGTGCCTATTTTCCCTAATAAATTGTTTCATAACGTCGCACTAGTGTCCTTGAATATTATCGACAAGCCATCAACTATTTCGGTAAACCTTTAGAGGTCATCACCCTTTGACTCTCGCAGGGTGTCCATAAAATGTGAATGTGAGAGTCTTTCTTTAGGTAGAATTTTAGGACAATAGGCCTAGGCTATGTAGTTTAGGTCACTCACAGATACAGAAGATGATAATATTCAAGGACACTACATCCGCCTTATTAGAAACAATTTATTAGGGAAAATAGGCACCAACAGATTCGCCATATTTTCCTCCATATAGGCCTAGGCCTAGTCCGCATGGAGGATTTTCGTTATTGACAAATTGAAAAAATACCCTTTTCACAGAAAAATACACCAAAAATCTGTCAAAGATGTCTAATAGCGGGCTAAGCGGGGGTGTGGGGGCGGCATCCCCCACCCATAATACTAGGATAGCAGGGTGCCAAAACAGAAAATATCCAGTTCTGGATAATTTTTCTAAGCTTACAAGGATCAACTTTGCGCGGCGTCCGGGGGGCATAGCCCCCCGGACGCCGGAGAAATTTTGAGATGTGAAGGTAAATAGGCCTATACGCACAATACATGCTCAAAATTTATTAAAAGGAATGAATAATATAAGTAAAAGCCTAAAAGGGATGTTATGTATGTTTACTGGTGTTTAATCAGGATACTAGGGGAGCTGGCTGCCTGTAGGCTACTTCAGTCTCAAAGGGATTCACTTCAGGTCCACTAATATAGGCATTGAAAACAGGTTTTTAAATTATTCTTAGCAGTCCCTGTTTTAGTTTTGTAACTTGTCCAATAAAGATTTCATGTAGGCCTATATTTGTTGTTGCATTCCAAGAACTAGGCCTATTACATACTTAATTTATATCCTTTCATATGATACATGAGTTACTATAGAGTACTGGTTAAAATACATACCGGTACCAAGTTTCAAGAATAAACTTTGATTAGAACATTTGTTTGTCCATTATTTTCCCTGGGCTGAGTAAAAAATACCTGGGTAGGGCCGTAGGCTATTCCCATCTCGGGTTAAGTACAATCAGTAGGAATGTAGAAACTTACTTTAATTTTCACAACTTTAAAAGACTCAAGATTCTGCTAGGCTAATTCCGAAAATATTCAATCAAGCCTCCGTTACCCCCATGAAGTCAGGTTATAGTAATGACAAGACATACCGGAAAAACTAAATAAGATGGTCACCAATTTTCCCATGGATTTTTTTATTTTCCCTGTTAGTTTTCATCAATATATAGTGTTTGGAAATAATTACAACCCTCGGCGAAACCGGTTTCCCCATTATACAACGATCTTAAGACACGCCGCCCGATAGTGGGGAGGGCTATGAAGTACAGGGAAAATGAGGGGTTAAATGCGTAAAACGGCGATTAAAACTTATTTTAGCAAAACTTGGCTCGGGTTTTAAGGTATTTCAAAGGCTTAAAACCCAATATTTCGAAAACCCGAGCCAAGTTTTGGCCAAAGCTGGCTTGGGTTTTGAGAGTTTGTAGGCAACAAAATTAAAGTAACCTCATTTAGAAATTTGGCTCAGGTTTCCCAAAATTGCAAAGCCATAAAACCGAAATTTTGGAAAAACCCGACCAAAGTTTTGGCAAAACTTGGCTCGGATTTTGCGAGTTTTAAGAGTAAACCAATTACAGTAACCTAATTTAGAATTTTGGCTCATTTTTCACTAAATTGCAAACCCCAAAAAGCATAATTTTGGAAAACCCGAGCCAATTTTTGGCAAAACTTGGATCGTATTTTGAGAATCGAAAAAGACTAACTAAATGTCGGAAATCGGCTCATGATTTCCCTAATTGCAAAGCCATATAACCAGATTATCGAAAACGTAGCACTTATTTAAATCATAAATATCCAGTAACATAGACCTAGTACATTGGATACAAGCCTAATCCACACCTAACGCCTACAATGTGTCCGTAGTATCTAGTAGGCCTACGTGGGATCAGGGTGTCAAAGCAATTAACTCTGAGTTGAGTAGCACTATTTTCCTGAATCCAGTAGTATTAATGAGCGGACGAATGGCGAGCGCCTAGGTTAAATAGGCGGTTCAATGTTATTTTAATACCACAAATTTTTGTGATATATTTGAATATAAATATTGAATCTATATGCTCTAAAGATCATAAGAAAATTTGTTTTAACCCTCGGCAAAACCTAATAAAAAAGTATGGTACTAAAAAAAAAAATCGTAACAAGGTTGTCAATACGGTACTTCCAGTTATCGATAGCTCTAAAGATCATATGAAAATGTGTTTTAACCCTCGGAAAAACCTAATATAAAAGTATGGTACTAAAATTAAATGTTCGTAACAAGGTTGTCAATCGGTACTTTCCCGTTATCAATGTACAATCAAAGCTGAAGATTGCACAGTAAACACCGTAGACTTCATCGACTTTTCCTTCCTATAATAGACATCCATTTTTTTTTTTTTTATAAATAAGGGTTTTAGTCCTCACCCAGGGGGGGTGGGGGGCCGGCGCCCCCCACCCATAATACTAGGTTAGGTAAGGTTGTTAGGTTAGGCTAATGTCTTTTCAAATCACTATCGGGGAACAACATCGATCGATAGGCATTATGGGGAAAATAGGTTTTCCCGAGATTTCTAATTAATTACAAACTCTATATATTGATGCAAATGAACAATTTTGTTTATAAAAAACACTCGGGAAAATTAGTGGTATTAAAATAACATTTTTCCAAATAGGCCCTATGCAGATTTCAATTTTATCGAAGAATAGGCCTAGGTCTAGATGGGATGGTGGCCATTTAGACCATTGGCTGCCATGATGGCGCCATCTTGCAGGCTGTGAAACCAAAATGGCAATAATACCGTACGACTTTGTAACTGTAACTGTAACTTTGTAACTTCTAACCTAGCTGATACACATCATAAGACCTTACAGACTATTCAAAACAAAGCCCTGAAGATCATTACAGGCTGCACAGCTACTTCACCCACAGATCACCTACATCAAGAAACCAAAATCCTCAAAGTCAAAGACCATTTGGACATGAGAGGCACTCAATTCCTGGCAGCAGCCTCCACGAACCAAGACCACCCACTAAACTACATGGCAACACACCACAGACACCAAGAAATATCAAAACAACACCCAGCACACGGTATCACACACAATTATTGTCCTCTCTCCCTCCCTGCCCACCCCGAACCAACTTCCAGAAGCACATCCATACTCATATCTCTCACCGATCCATCCACTCACTCACAGACAACACGCAGCTGCATGCACGACCTCCCGAAATCCATCCTTCCGAATCCTCCCTTCCTCGCGAGGACAGAGTCCACCTGGCCAGGCTGAGATGCGGACACCATCCAGCTCTCCTGAGCTATCAGAAGAGACTGGATGACTCCGTTGTCGACACCTGCCCGGGATGTAACACAGCACCCCATACCATTAAACAATAGAAGACGCATTTCACACAACCACTTACGCCAACAACACAATCTACACTCAATGAGAGCTCTGTGGGAAAGCCCGATCGTGGCCATGGCCTTTCTCAGGGACTCGGGCTGTTCGGCCAGGCAGCTTAGGGAACAACAACAACTTGTAACTGTCAGGCCTAATTATATTTTGTGTAGGCTAGGCTTATTTTGTGTTCATACTATTCAGTCTTTTCAGATAGCCTGATCTTATTATCTGAGAAATTGATTAGCCTATCGATTAATCAACCGTCAATTCAATGAAGAATATTTTTTGTTAGCCTATGGGTAGCATTAATTGTACAGTAAAGCGAAGTTGAGTAGCATTACGATAATCGGCCTCGTTTTACACCCTGCGTGGGATACAACATGGCGGTTGGGTTGGCACCCATTTAGTAGCCTACCGGTATTCGGCCGTATCTGTAAATACCAATGCGAGTCACTTCGGGCAAATTCCTGATCAAGCGGATGCACAATCTAACCTAATTAACCTAACCTAACCCAACCTATGGGCAGGTGGAGTTAGTGTTGACTAAAAAGCTGGTGGACAGACCTCGGGAGACAGGTGAAAATGGCGTGTGTACGAATCGGTGCCGTCTATAGGAAGGTATTGACAACCATGTTACGACAAAATTCCATTTTAGTACCATATATTTTTATTTGGTTTTGCCGAGGCTTAAAAAACATTTTCATATTATGTTTAGAGCATATAAAATCCATATTTGTTTTCAAATATTGCAAAATAATTGGTGACCAACTTATTTAGTTATACTGACATACCAATTATATATGTTAGTTAGCGGGTGTGGGGATAGTGGCAGCCCGCTGCCCCCACTTTGGACACTAAGACTAAGTAAAGTTAGGTTAGGGTAAGGTAATGCAAATTATCTACTCATAACATGATAAACAATTGAACAATAAACTACTGTACTATATTCCTTGAAGAAATAAAAACAAACAATTGTACATAAGGCTGCGGAAAGATTCTTTAGTGATACCCAAGTCATGGCCGGGATTCTGGGAAATCTATAAATGCACTGTAGGCGGGCCGCGGTAGGCCTAGCTGCTGGCTATACACTTATTAAATTGTACCGGTAATCTGGCTAAAAAGTTACCGGTATACAAAATGAGAACATAGAGGCAGGGTGCAGATCCCACTTTGGACACTAAGTTTAGACTTTGGTTAGGGTAAGTTATTGCAAATCTTCCACTCATAATATAAACTACAATAAAATTAGATACCGGGTACCAGTAATACCTACTGTAGCCTATTCTGCCTATAGCCTATACCTTGAAAACAAAAACAAACGGTAAGACTGCGAAAGTATTCTTCAGTGACAGGTCTACCCAAATCATGGCCGAAAACTCTATAAATACATTGTAGGGTGGTAGGCTTAATCTAGGCTAGGCCTATACAGTACTGTACTGGTACAGTGTACACTCTTTATTAAATTGTGCCGGTACTTTGGCAGAAAATGTTATAAAACATAAGAAAATGGGAGTCTGCAAAAAGCCGATCGGCCCATACAAGGCAGATCCCTGTCACACCCAACCCCAATTACAAGGCCCAATTATAGACCCATCTCACTAATACCTTGAGTACTGACCCCACCAAAACGGTCAGAGATTAACACAAGATTACGGGGGTCTGCTGAGCGCCGATTGGCCCACACCTGGTAGATCCCCCTTCACACCCAACCCATCTCGTCCATATGCCTATCTAATTTTATCTTAAAGCTCCCTATCGTTCTTGATCCCACTATATCACTTGGTAGCCTATTCCACCCATCTACAACTCGGTTACCAAACCAATATTTGCCTATATCTTTTCTGAAACTAAATTTATCTAATTTGAAACCATTTGTACGAGTTATTTCGCTATCACTGAGCTTTAGTACATTTTTCATGTCTCCTTTATTAATTCCACTAACCCACTTGAATACCTCTATCATGTCACCTCTAACTCTGCGTTTCTCTAACGAATGTAAGCGTAATTTCTTCAACCTTTCTTCATACGGAAGATTTCTAATTATGGATAATTTTTGTCATTCTACGTTGTACTCTCTCCAATGAATCTATGTCCATTCTGTAATAAGGACCCATAATTTGAACAGCATAATCCATATGGGGTCTCACTAATGACAAGTAAAGTTTTAAGATAACATCAGCAGTTCTGTTACTCACACTCCTAGATATGAACCCGAGAATCCTGTTTGCCTTGTTACGAACGCTTATACATTGTTTTCTAGGCTTCAAATCATTGCTAACAAACACCCCTAGATCTTTCTCACAGTCTGAGTTTTCTAATTCCATATTAGCTAGTTTATATTTAAAATTTGTATGCATCTTCCCTATCTTTAATACCTTGCATTTGTCAATGTTAAACTTTATCTGCCATTTTACTGACCATTCGTGTAAGGTATCTAGATCCCTTTGCAGACACTCTATATCTCTAACTGAATCAATTTTTCTCCCCATTTTGGTATCGTCTGCAAATTTACTTATCCTATTAGTTATACCTAAATCAAGGTCATTTATGTATATAATAAACAACAGAGGACCTAATACAGATCCCTGGGGGACACCACTCTTGACTGATCCCCATTCTGACTTAGTACCATTTATGCTGACTCTCTGCTTCCTACCCATTAGCCATGACCTAATCCATCCTAACAACGCTGTTATATAACGCTGTTATATAACAATGTTGTTATAAGAACATAGGCTAGCAGCAGACCTCACTTTGGACACTAAGTTAGGTTAGGTTAGGACTGTCTGTTACGTACCGTTGGTAAGCTCCTGTGTAGCGGCCCGCGGGAACTGTTTTTCAGATGCCTATTTACTAAGAAACATTGAACAATATCTTTAACCTAGCCTATCCTAACCAAAACCTAACCTAACCTTAAATAACTAGTATAGCCTATTAGTGGAATATTTATAAATGTAAAATGTAAAAAACAATTGTAACATTACCAAATTATTGAGATATAGGCTAGCCTATGTACAGGTTCACCCGCTACACAGGATTATATCCGTACCGTTTCATAGGCTTCAGCTTATATACCGGTACCGTACCTAAAAAATAATGGTAAGGATGTAGTATTCAGGCGTAGGCTACCGCCTGCCAGGCCGTGCCTTGTTTACACTACTTGCATGTTCGCATCTATTTTGACTGTCGTGGGATACAATAATAGGTTGACCGTTGAGGAACTAGGCAGTAGGCTAGATGTGAATTTCAACAAGCCCTGGGGAGGGGCAAGGCGGTGGTGAGGGCTCCTCAATAAATCCTATAGACAGTCCCACGGCATGACGGCAAACTGTTATTGTCATAGGCTAGCCATAGGCTATAGCCTAGCTAACCTTATTTTTTACTGTCTTTAACCCTCCAGCCCCGGGGGCTATAGCTTACGACTGTGCTCCGGTACCGGGTGTTTTGACGATCTTTGGCCTATGTTAACTACTCTGTAAGTCAATGAATATGTCATGTAATGTTGTGAATAAAAAAGAATAATGTTCCACAAACCTTCCTCTGTCGAATGGCGTTGAGTAGAGGTCTCTAGCCCCTCTGGTTGCATAATGGTGAGCGCGGGAAGACGAGTGCTTTTCGGCGGCAAATTCTTCCCGCGTTCGGACGCGTCGCCCCGGCCATGGCTACGACGCACCTAGCCGCTCGCCGCGCCAAAGTATTTATCTCCCTTAGACGATTTTAGTGTTTGATATTGAAAATGTGATGTTTATTTGATATTTTCTAGTTATTTTGAGGCCAATTATATAAAATATGTTTATTAGGGTATCACTGTCACTGATATTGCTAATTTTCACTCGATACCGTACATTTTATTAGTAATTGAGGTAGCTTATTGTTGTATTAGGCACTGATTATTCGTTATCACAGGTGTTTATTATACTTTGGCCATCAAATATTAGGTCTTGTGTCACTTTCACTTTGACAAATATGCTTTAGAGAGTGTCACTGTCACTGATAATGCTCATTTTCACTCGATACCGTACATTTTATTAGTAATTGAGGTAGGTTATTGTTGTATTAGGCACTGATTATTCGTTATCACAGGTGTTTATTATACTTTGGCCATCAAATATTAGGTCTTGTGTCACTTTCACTTTGACAAATATGCTTTAGAGAGTGTCACTGTCACTGATAATGCTCATTTTCACTCGATACCGTACATTTTATTAGTAATTGAGGTAGGTTATTGTTGTATTAGGCACTGATTATTCGTTATCACAGGTGTTTATTATACTTTGGCCATCAAATATTAGGTCTTGTGTCACTTTCACTTAGTTATATGATTTGTAAACGTTTTATATACAATTTATTGTGTCTTTTTTCACTGATTTATATATTCTATAGGTTCTAATCATATGAATGTCACTTGGTATATACATATGTGTCACTTTCACATATTATTATGGTGTAATTGTATTTGTATCAATGTTCTCATAATACATGACTTTTGTATTACAATACATTGGTTTTCTTCCACTTTTTGCCTATATAATTATAGTGTACATATTGTCATTTTATTTGGCAATTTCAGTATGATTATTAGAACTCCAGCTTGGAGTGGTAATCAAAGAAGCAATCTACAGCACAGAGTGCCACCTTGCACTCCACACACTCCAGGGTTGACTTTTTACCTGACCTCGGCTTCACCCTGCTGTTGTAGCAGACATGGCACCGCTTCTGCTGTGTTCTTCCGGATTCATTCTGAGGCAGGGAACCAAGCCTGTGCCTAATCAAGTATTGAGAAGACTGCAAGCGGTCAATAACGGCGGGCCCAGGATGTGCCACTGCCCTCTGTGGCATAGCATACTTCTCCAGGAGCTCCGTCAACACCTGCTTTTGGAACCTCCGCAGGCTATTGAACTTCATGGGTGTGTTCACATTCCGAAGCTTGTATATGTTTTAGGCATTCAGAACTGACATGTCCACCATATGCAGAAAGAACTTTTTGTACCATCTGCACGAGGTACGCAGGCAGTCAATGAAGCCTATCTGCATGTCGGACTTGTCCACCAGCCTCATGTTGATGTTGTAGTCCAGGACAGCATCGGGCTTGGTCACCCTGGCCTGGGTGCGGCGATCCACCTTACCAGTCTCCACCATTTCCCCCTTGTGGATGGTGGTCAGGAGGTTGACCTTCCGCTGGTCGTGCCAGTGGATAGCCAGAATGGGCCCCGACTTCTTCTTGAACACATCACCTTTTTTGGTCTTTGGAGGGAAAGGTGGCATGCCCTTCCTTTTCCCTCGTACTGTGCCTACAGTCCCCGTCTTGCGCTCATGCAGGTACTGTGAGAGAGTGGGGGACGTGTAATAATTGTCCGTGTAGAGGACGTGATTCTTATGAAAGTAGCGGTCCATCATGGCTTGCACCACTGCTCCGCCAAAGCCAATGAGGGGGTCCACAAGCAAGTCCCCTTCCTTCCCGCTGTAGACCAGGAAGTCCAGGACATAGCCAGTTTGGCAGTCGCACAGCACAAAGAATTTTATGCCAAAGCGATGTCTTTTTGAGGGGATGTACTGCCGGAAGCTGAGTTTTCCCCGGAACAGCACAAGAGACTCGTCAATGACGACCTTGCGGAAGGGCTTGAAGTAGGAGGTGAAGCGTTCTCGCATCATCTCATACAACGTCCTAATCTTCCACAGCTTGTCTGGGAGGTGGACGTCAAGGTTGGTGACAAGATGGAGCGCTGCGAGGATATCAAGGTACCGGTCGCGAGACATATATTTCCCGAAGGCAGGGGTGGATATCAGATCATTGGTGATCCAATAGTCAGGCAACCTATGCTTCTTGACATGAGGCATTAGCATGGTGAGTGCCAGGAACACCATGAACTCTTTATGAGTCACTGGGGTCCACTGCCTCATGTGGCCCTTGGTCACCTTTCCCAAAAAGTGGACCTGGAATTGGTGCTGCTTATTTGTCTCTTTGACAACATAGCCTACCACCTCCTCATCAAAGAAGGCCTCAAACAGTTCGTGTGGTGGAGCATTGGGGCCTGCAGGAAAATTGGGGGTAACGCCTGAACCCTCCAGTACCTCATCAAAAGCTGGCACATCAGGGTTGTATGCATCCTCATCAACTACGTCTTGCCACTGAAAAACGTAGAATGGGTCTTGTCTACGCTGACGAGGAGTTCCAGCTGGTGGCCCAGCACGCCCACGGCCAACTCGGGAGGCGCGCGCCCTAGGGCGGCGAGGGCGGCGGCCAGGGCGGTGGGCAGCACGACGCCGGGCCAAGCGGATGGGTCGAGGGTCGTCGATGTCCATATAGTCATCGTCAGAGTGGTCATCTTGCCCTGACGGTGGACCTATGTAATCATGGCCAGAGTCTTGAGAGAGGTGCCCTTCATCATCAGTGGCCCCCACATAATCTGGCGGGGAACCAGTGATGCGTGGGCGGCGTGCGGGTGGGCGAGGTGGGGAAGGAGTGGCAGGTGAGGCTGTGTCCCCCCGAGGTCCCGGGCTCCTTGGCCTGCGACGAGTGACAGAAAGCAATGTTTCACTGTCACTAGGGCCAGGTATTGGTGATGCGAGCTCAAAGACTTCTTCAGGAAGACATGTTGAAGGCGGGAGAGGTGGGGAGGACCGTGGGGAAAGTTGCGGGGACGTATGGCTGGGGCCGGCCGGGGTGGACGCCGCGGGAGCCTCGAACAAAACTCTCTTACTTTTCTTAATTTTCTTGGTATATTTCCTACCTTTCCCCTTTTCGGCAGCAGTATGTCTCCTGTCGGGGGACCTAGGAGGCAAATAGGCCGAAAGTGTGGGGTCCTCAACCCTTGGCAATGGTGGGGGTGGTGGGGAAGAATGCGGGGCATCCGGGTCATCTTGGGTGGCGTGGGTAGATAAGGGAGACAATGGCGGACGAGAAGGGTCACCACGCTGACCCTCACTCACAGCCTCATCCTCACCAAGTAGTTTTGCTTGTTCCCTAGCTGCCGCGGCCGCCTTCTCAAGTATTTTCTGCTTATACAAATGTAGCTTGAAAGGCGATTTACCTGGGGAAGGGCTTGGCGTCGTGTCACTTAAGCGAAATTTGGTGAGTGACCTTGAACTCTCCCACTCGCTCACTCTCTCAAGTTCACTGTCTTTAGGTAAACCAGCTTCCTCAACAACTGGTACATCACCTTCATCACTCTCATCACTGTCATGTTCTCTCGCAAATCCCAGGAATTGCTCTTCTTTATCACTCTCATGGCCATAATCACTCGACTTATAATTACTGGAGTCGTCACTGACTTCATCATTAACATTATGCTTGGCATCAGCTCGCTCATAAAGTCTCAATGTCGTCTCAATACCTCCGGGAGATAACACATTTAGGCGATGGCGTCGGGGTAAGGCGCGACGAACAAGCAAGGGCGTCGTAGGAAGCACGGTATCGGACACAGCGGAATCACTATTTGGCGTACTGTCCATGATGGCGTCGGGGTAGATACTGTTGCTGTGGCGGAGTTTACGCCTGGTGGCGCCACCTACCGTCCCACGATACCGAAAATGTACGCGCGGCATTCGAAAGCACGCATGCAAGCAATGGGCGTTCAAGAGCCCTTCCGGGTTGCGCGGGCCGAGGTTGTTATGGGCGTTCAAGAGCCCATCCGGGTTGGAGGGGTTAACCTCAAATCTTCCTTGATCTTCATTAGCCTATCAATACATTATACATAGCCCCACTAGTGGGGGCAGTCCTAAGATTGTTGGATAATGGGTTATCCTAAGCCTAATACGCCTAGCCTCAGCCTAGGTTACTCATTTCTGCTTCAAATCATTATTATCATCATAGGCCTAGGCTAATACAAGTAGGCCTAGGCCTAGGCTTATCTGAAAAAATAATATGCTTGGCTACTTACAAAATTGCTGTTTGGTGCTTGCTAAAAGTCAGGTTTATCCAAAGCATCACCTTGAACTTATACCTTATATATAATGAGTTCCCCCAAGATTAATATGCACAATTTTAGAATGTGTAGGGCACTCGCAATTCACATGAAGTCAATGTTATATTCCAGCCCCTTAATTCACTCTATTTTCCACAAATCTATCGGTAAATAACAGCTAAACACATTTCCAAGTGTTCCACAGTTGATTGGCGGCAAGCTAATTTGACGTCATCATTGGATCATTCTCTGAAACCACAACGTAGAACATAGCTAATATCGTTTCGTTGTTTTCCATTAATCCAACCACATTATATACCCCTGAAAAACCAGTAATTCATCATAAAATCGTACTAATTTATAGCTTACCTTATGCCTCAAGGTCTTGCGCTCTTTGTCAAATACATAAAATTGATATTCATTCACTATTTTTGAGAAATTAGAGACCCCTTAAAATTAATCCATACGACAAAATATCGCGTTAACTGGGATAATTTTTCGTCAGAAAACTAACATTCAAACTTAAATTAATATTTTACATTATTCATTTCAGTCAATATATTAAACACATGGAGTAGTTTAGTTAATATATACATAGTTTTAGATAAATACCTATTATTATCCTTTAATCTACATATTATTGAGCATTCGAGTGCCAATAACATTACGGTAGTTGTGTTCGTCTTGACTCAGCCTTCGGCGCAATATAACATCGGAGTGTAGGGGTACATTGGTTGTTTGTTTGTTTGTATTTGGCGGACTCTCCCATCCAGGAGTTCGTTCTATGAACGATGGCTGTTTCCTTATTGTTATTTATATTTGTTATATTAGTGCTAAAGTCACACTCACCTCATCCGAACAAGTTGCTTAATCACAGTGTAAACAAATAGCTCACATGACTCGAGCTCTGGATTTATCCGTTTATATTTACATTAGTAGCTGCATTTGGACTTCAATACCTGTAGGTGATATATAATAGTTCTAAGATCATAGCCAATGTAGAGTACAGTGTAGAGCAAAGCAACTATCGTTTGATGAGTTTAATGTAGAAATAGAATGGCAGGTTTAGCGGGGCTCCCGGGACAGTCACAGGCTCACAGCCAATTTCAGTATCAATATTTGTTCAGATGTTAGGTTCGGGATCACGAAGAAAATGGGCGAATTTTGGCACACTGTAGGATATGTTAGGTTAGGCTAATGTCCTTTCAAAGGAGTATAGGCTAGTAAACACTATAGGACAGCTTATACCCGGTCAGAGGTAAGCAGAAGTAGCAGAGTCCTGAAAACAGTTACTTGTTACTTATTCCAATAAGTAACAGTTACTTATTTTAATAAGTAACAAAGTATTGAAAACAGTTACTTGTTACTTATTCCAATAAGTAACAGTTACTTATTCGAATAAGTAACAGAGTAATGAAAATAGTTACTTGTTACTTATTCGAATAAGTAACAGTCTTGAAACAGTTACTTGTTACTTATTCCAATAGGTAACAGTTACTTATTCGAATAAGTAACATAGTCCTGAAAACAGTTACTTGTTACTTATTCCAATAGGTAATCGTTACTTATTCGAATAAGTAACAGAGTCCCGAAAACAGTTACTTGTTACTTATTCCAATAAGTAACAGTTACTTATTCGAATAAGTAACAGAGAATTGAAAAATAGTTACGGTACTTGTTACTTATTCCAATAGGCAACAGAGTATTGAAAATTGTTACGTGTTACTTATTCCAATAGGTAACAGAGTCCTGAAAACAGTTACTTGTTACTTGGTACTTATTCAAATAAGTAACTGTTACTTATTGGAATAAGTAACAAGTAACAAGTAGCTGTTTTCAGGACTGTTACTTATTCGAATAAGTAACTTACTTATTGGAATAAGTAACAAGTAACTGTTTTCAGGACTGTTACTTATTCGAATAAGTAACTGTTACCTATTGGAATAAGTAACAAGTAACTGTGTTCAGGACTCTGTTACTTATTTGAATAAGTAACTGTTACCTATTGGAATAAGTAACGGTATAGGTCTATAATTGCACCTATACGAGCTAAACAAATTATTATTGTATTTAACCCGGCAAGTGCAGGAAGACTCTTTAAGATCCTGGGCCTAAAAAAATCCATTTAAAACACCCCAAAAAAACCTGAACCCTTTTTTTTTTTTTTTTTTGCTCCTGGGCCATGCCAAATATCACTCCTCCACATCCCCTCCTTCCCCACTTCCCTCCCCTCCTTCAGTTATCACCTATTTTCACTGTTATTCCCTTATTCTGTAGTCTATTTTCGTGCTAACATTAGCGAGTTGGTAGCAGGGCGTTGTCATCACTGTTACCAAGCGTGGGAAAGAGCGAGAGAGAGACTATTGCGTAACAGTGTCTCTCCAGACAAGAGGAGGGGAGGGAGGTTGCCTCAGCCATACATTATGTAACTCCTGGCCTGTATCGCCGATTTTGACCATCCAAACGCTGTTTCCACTTGTTTTATTGCTGTAACAGGTTAATACATTTATTTAGTAGTAGCCTCTACGTCTCCAACGTAGAGCTATATACCTATCGTATAATTCCGTTCCGCTCTGGAGCGGACAATTATCGTAATCACTAGCGCGATTAAATCGATAACATCTAGAGTAGCACCTTACTCTCTCTACTAGGTACGTTGTACACACTCTTGAGGCTACTATTTTAAAGGAAATGAAAATATTGATGAGAAAGAAAAGAGAAAATTGCAGAACATTGTCCATCCTATCTGGCTCCTTAAGCCGTTGTCACGGGTCCACCGCACAACCCGACCGGGTTCATTAGACATTCCTTTTCGCGCTACACTCTATGACGCACACTTTTTCTGGTGCTCTGTTTTTGTGCCTACAACTCCTGTCACCTCCCCTTTGGGGGTGTTGTGGGCCTTATTTAACCCTTGTCTAGCGGGGTGTTTTGGGCTCATTTGGGCATATTCAGGCCCTCAATCAAGTATCTGCATGAAAAGAAATTTATTCAGCAAAAAACTAGGCACTAAAAGCTTCAAAATGAGACCAGAACGAGCTACGTAGCACTAGTGGTTCTCTTGCAGTGGTGCCACGAACATGGGAGTTTAGCGTATAGCGGTATATTTTTCCCAGCTATGCTCACTACTGGCTACACTGCCGGCCTCTCGAGAACACAGGGAACATGAGTTAATGGGCGGCGGTAAGCCCTGGGAGTCGGCTGTCTGGCCCGCTGCGCTCCCGGCCATTTGCACTCTATTTTAACCCTTTAAAAGCCTTAATAATGCTCCTAACTTGCTGCAAATTGGTGCACGACTTAAGTCGAGCGCCGCCAATAAGGGGTTAAGGTACCTGTGTTTCTAGACTGATGATACGTGCTGTAGGCACACTGAAAACTGGGCTCAGGTGTGTTTTTTCTTGGAGTGTAGCGTCGAAACTGGAGGTTACTTCATTTTTTGCCATCTGCGCATGCGTCGCCGCTTGGGCGACCCTCGTTCATTTAGGCTTTGCCTTTTGTATTCATTTCACTTGCAGTGGCTTTAGTTTTGTCTTTAGTCGGCTTCTTGTCATTATAGTTTTTTGTCACTGCCTTTATTTTTTCTTTTCTTTTCGTGAAATTAGGCCTAGGCTTACTTGTGCACTTCTAGTTGGTTGGAAGGGGGGCGCTGACCCTTGTAGGGCCGATCCCTTTTGGTGGTCTTTTTACTTGTTGCTGCCTCTCTTCAAGAGTGCAGAAACTAGTGCGCCTGGTAATTTCATATATTACTGCCTCAAGTACCGAATAGGCTGCCCCCTTCCAAGTTTTGGCCTAGCCTAGGGGGGGGCGTTTGGTTTTCAACACTGTGGCAACCTCAATCTGGCATCCAATGCTCACTTTTTGATTGACGGACCCAGTGCTCTGTCTCCATGGATACAGTCCCACAAAACTGCGGACGTAGCCCGTTCTGATGAGTTTTTGTCTGACAGTTTTTGTTCTGTCTACTGCCCCTCCTACGGTATTGATTATATCCCTCATCAAGGGTACAGTACCTGGTGGCGCCTTGTAATTTCATATCTTACTGGCTCCAGAACCGATTAGGCTCACTTCCGTTTTTAGCCTAGCCTTGATGGGGGGCGTTTTGGTTTAGACTGCGACTCTGCGGCCTCCTCAATCTGGCATACTCTGCCCCTGTATTGATATTACGGCCCCAGTGCTCCGTCTTCCTGACGCTTCGGTCACTTGTTGCTTACCCTCCTCAAGGGTACAGTACCTGGTGACTCCCTGTAATTTCATATACTGTATTACTGGCTCTGGTACCAAATAGGCTAACTTCCGTTTTTTCGCCTAGCCTATTCCAATTCATTTTTACTTTGACTCAGGTACCGAATAGGCTAACTTTTTTAGCCTAGCCTAGAAGGGGGGCGTTTGGTGTACGACTCTGTGGCCTCCTCAATCTGGCATAAATGCCCCTGTATTGATCGGCGGCCCCAGTGCTCTGTATTCCTGTCGCTACGATCCCTTGTTGCTTACCCTCATCAAGGGTACGGTCCCTAGTGGCTCCCTGTAATTTCATATATTACTGACTCAAGTGCCGAATAGGCTAACTTCCGAGTTTTGGCCTAGCCTAGGGGAGGGCGTTTGACTTTCAACACTGTGGCAACCTCAATCTGGCATACACTGCTCACTTTTTGATTGACGGCTCCAGTGCTCTGTCTACCTGGCCTCAGTCCCACAAAACTGCGAACGTAGCCCGTTCTGATGTGTTTTCCTCTGACAAGTTTTTATTCTGTCTACTGCCCCCCAGTACGGTCGTGCACTTGATTACCCACAGGCTCTCCCGCGCCTGATGTGACTTTAGGAGGGTTACCTTTGAGCCCCTCCGCTTTTGGAAGGGACTTTTATTTTGCTGGCCTTCCACCTTCCTGGGTGCCACAGACCTCTCAGACGTACCGATGGGTTGCCGCCCTGGGTCGGGTACTCCCCGCTCTAGGTCGGACCTTTCCTTTCCGGTCCCATGGTCTCCCTGGGCCCCTCCGATCTCGAACACTGACTGATACCCACAGCCGCTCTAGAACGGGACTTTCCGTTCTATGTCAGAGGTCTGTTTTCACTCTGTCTGTTACCTACAGATGCTCCCACATCTGCTGTGACTTGCCAGGCTACCTTTCCTGGGTCCTCGGCTTACGGCGGGGCCCATCTGGGCCTCTCCGCTCTCGGACGGGCCTTTTCCCTCACGCACTACTGCCGTCTCATACCACTTCCCGCGCCTGAACGTCCGAGTCCGTATACGGACGATTCCGCCCGCCTTGGAACGCGGACGTTCCCGCTCGATGTCGGTACTTTTCCGCTCTTGAACGGACGTTGCCGTTTACGGTCGTGCTACTTTTGCCTCGGTTTAGGCCTAGACTGGTCGTCCTGCACTTCCATTAAGACATATTTTAATGCTCCTTTTTACCAGGCTGTGTTTTCTGACCTACAGGACCTCTTCACTGATACCGGCCTTAACCCTCTCACCACGGAAGGGCTCTTGAACGCCCATAAAAAAGCATATAACAGGTACCCGGAAGGGCTCTTGAACGCCCAGTGGTTGAAAGCCTGTGAGCTTCGTGTGCGAGGCGTCGGTCCGACGCATGTAAACAACAGCCGGCTGGACCGACGCCCCGTATCTCCGGCCACAAGAAGGAGAGCGTCGCTTGTTCGTGTGTGCCTGTATGTTGTTGTTAAGTATCGAAAAGTAGTGTAAAGTGGCTGTTTTGGCCATAAAGTTATCTCCAATGAAATCATCATCACAACTCAACCAGTTGACTTAGAGAGCTCTACTTAATGCCATTCTACAGGTAAATAACACAGCTACGCTTGGGGATGCGCGGGAATGCGGGAAGCAGTCAGATTAACAAATATACGGTAGCCTAGCCTAGACGTTTTTCGGCCAAAACACCCGGGTTTCGAGGAATATATATATAATACATAGCCGGGGCTGGAGGGTTAAGGTATTGGTCTCCCTTATGTTTTGGGGTGGGGTTTCCTTCAGTTCTTCAGAGGGTTGAGCCTACCCCTTGGTTTTTTCTGACCTGGGGTTTGGGGCTCTTTGGCCTGTTGCTGGTTCCCCTATGGCCTTCCTGATCCTCCTTTTGGAGGGTTCTCTTCGGCTTTAACTTCCAGGGGGACATGGGGGGGAGCACTCTCCTTCATTGGACGAGACTCCAGTCTCCAGGCCTAGTGAGAGCTTTTAGGCTACTCCCTGACCTGGTGCCTGTAGCCTATTCTGGGATCTCTGATCTTTATTTTGTGCATGACCTCATGACTCATACTCCTGCCTGGCCTCCCATTTCGGGGGCACTCTTTGGCCTTCTTAAGGATTCCTCGACTTTCAGTGGTATTTTCGTGGTGCTTCCGACCAGGCTTTCGTCTTGTCTCCGCCAATGACATACATGCGTGCATTGCCATGGCCTTTATTTTCATGGTGCTTACAAACAGGCTTTATTCTTGTTCCTGTCGATGACATACATGCATGCCTTCCCATGGCCTCCACGGGGTATTCACAGGGTTTTTTTCTTCTGGTTCCAGTGTAGTATGTCTACTTCGCTCTGCTCTCGCCACGGGTTCCTCACCGGGTGGTGAGTTCCACCCATCCTACATTCGTCCTACATCCTACATTCCGCTCCAGAGCGGAGCGGCCCGTTCTGGTCCACTCCTCTCTGGGTCGGTGCTTTGCTTTGCCTCTGTATAGGGACTCGGTTGCAGTAGTTCACAGACTTCTCCTTTTCATCAGATTGTGCTCCCACTCTACTCTGATGGTACCCATGGGCATCTTCTTCTCTTCAGTACCTTCAACCTTTGGGTATTCTTATTATCCTCTTACTTTATAAGGCTTTTCATGCCTTCCCTCTCGGGACTTGCACGGGGTTGTTGTTGTTGTTGTTCCCCAAGCTGCCTGGCCGAACAGCCCCAAGGCCCCGAGCAATTCCAAGGCCATAACCGAGTGCCCCCACAGAACCCTCCCCGCCGACCACAATAAAGCCTGGGTGACCGAAGCCACTCCATGGCGGGGAGCTGAGGAGGGTGCGGAAACGCCCGGGGTTCTTTGCACTTGCTGGTTCGCCTGGTCTCTCCCTGACCCTCCGCATGGGGGGTCCCTCTTCACCCCTCACCACGCACAAGGGGGGGGGGGGGATACTCACTTTCATGAAAGGTGCTCCATTTGCAGGGTGTAGTGACCACTTTTGTGCGTTTTTCTGCCCTCGTGCCTGTTACGAAGGGCCCCCCTTTTTCGTCCTTCCCTGCCTCAACAGGGGAAGGGGGTACTCTCCTCTCAAGGATTCAAGTTTTTTTTTACCAATATTGTGCTTGCACACATTTCCTGTGCTTCATACATGGGACATCAGTATCTTTTACTTTCCAATTGCGATGTGGATGTCACTTCCTCCTTGTGCGCGTCGGAAGTCTTCAAGGCGCCAGATCGCTTTTCCTCCAAGTGCCTCGTTCGGGCGTCCTGGCTGTTTCCGAGGACTCCGCAACGACGGTGGGTCGTCGCTCTCCTTCCCCATCCCGCCGACGATCTCCGACTCCTCTGTCCGGTTCAGGCCGTCCATGTGGCTCCACCCAAGGTTCAGGAGGCCACCGCTGACCGGTTTTGCCTCCATCCGCCCCATGCTTATGTACATGGCGGTATTCTTGGGACACTCTACTACCGTCCCTCCTATTTACCTGTGGTAACTCTTTGTGGCCCGCCTGCTTTCTTCCCTTGCTCTGCCTGGGGCGCTTCATACATGGGCCATCGGTATCTTTTTCCTTTCTGGTTGCAGTGAGGCTGTCCTTTCCGTCCTGCGCACACCGTGGGGGTTCCCGTCCTGCCATGCCCATTGGGACATGGCGAGTCCTACCCATGTCTCGTGCTCCAACCGCGATGGGTTTAACCCTCGGAGGTGTAGACCGTGTCTCGTCGATCTTGACCTTTGGGTCTCGTCCTACGTTCCCGGACGCTGTAGAGGCAAGGTCTCGCCTCTGCGCTCCATGTTCGGGGTTACGCTCTCTCTGTCACGGACCGCCTCCGACGGTTTCCGCGCTTCCTCAACGAAGGGGTGCGTGCCATGCTTCCCCTTTCCTCTGCCGTCTCCCTGGCGCCTGAACGCTTTTCCCCCGGTGCCTCGTTCGGACGTCCCTACTGTTTCCGAGGACGCCGGGTCGTAGGGGAGACGCCTCTCTTCTTCACCACATCGCCGACGGTCTACGGCTCCACTCCGCCCTGTCTCTTCCCCTGTACGATCTCCGGGCGTGCTTCCGTACTGGGCGGTGTTCTTGCCTACGTAACCTGCTCTACCTGTATTTACCTAATTTACCTAATTTACCTAATTGTAGTTTACAGGAGTTGAGCTAAGCTCGTGTTGTCCCGTCTCTCAGTCTACTTTTTATCCAATTTTTTCTTGAAAATATGGATGTTCCTTGCCCCTACCACCTCCTCCTCCAGCCCATTCCATTTGTCAATACATCTATAGGGGAAGCTAAACTTCCTGATATCGTTCTTGCAGGTAGGTCTTTTTACTTTGTAGCTGTGGCCTCTAGTTATTCCTGTATCCATAATTAATATATCCTCCCTATCCAGCCTCTCCAGCCCCCGGGTACATTTGTACATCATTATCATGTCTCCCCTCTCTCCTCTCTTTTAGACTCGGTAGATTTAATTTGTCTAGCCTCCCTTCATATGGCAGTTCTCTGAGACTTGGAACCAATCTAGTGACTGCTCTCTGGATTCTTTCTAACTTGTGAATATGCTTCTTTAGATGCGGGGACCACACCACTGCTGCATACTCCAATCTTGGTCTAATCATACTCTTCATAATTTTCGCTACCATGGTCTCATCCAAATAGTTCAGAGCAACTTTCATATTCCCGGCCATTGCATACATTCCGCTAAAGAGCTTGTTAATATGTTTCTCTGGCGACAAATTATCTTGTATAATCAACCCTAAATCTTTTTCTTTTTCGGCCTTGCTAATTTTATTATCTCCCATCCTGTACTCCCAATTTGGTCTATTCACACTTCTTCCCATATTTAACACATGACATTTACTTATATTAAATTTCATTTTCCACTTGGTGCTCCATTCGTATATTTTATCTAAATCCCCTTGCAGCTCCTCACAACTACTTTTATTTGTTATTTGTCTCATAATTTTTACGTCATCTGCAAACATTGACATGTAAGAGTTTATGCCTATCGGCAGGTCATTCACGTACATAAGGAACATGAGAGGTGCCAACACAGATCCCTGCGGCACACCACTCTCAACTTTCCGCCACGATGAGTAAGTTCCTCTAATGTTGGTCCTCATTTCCCTATCTGTTAAATAGCTCTCCATCCATTTCAGCAAACTCCCCCTGACACATCCTAGCGTCTCAAGCTTAGATAACAATCTCTTATGTGGTACCTTATCGAATGCTTTGGAAAGGTCTAAGTAGACGCAGTCCACCCATCCGCCTCTTTCTTGGAGTACATCTATCACCCTACTGTAATAACATAGCAAACTGGTAACACAAGATGTCCCTTCTCTGAATCCAAATTGCTTTGGGGTTATTATTTTCTTTCTCTCCAACATTTTCATCCATCTCTTCCTAATTAGCTTTTCACAAATCTTGCATACAATACTAGTAAGTGAAACTGGTCTATAGTTTAGAGGGTCCTCAGGGTTTCCATTCTTGTATATCGGAATGATATTAGCTCTTTTCCATTCAACAGGAACCTGTCCTTTATCTAAGGAAGCTTGAATTATGTCCCTCACTGGCTCCACTAATTGCTCTGCACACTCCTTTAAAACCCAGGCAGACACTTCATCCGGTCCCATAGCTTTCCTTACTTCAAGTCCTCTCATCGCAGATAACAGCTCATCTCTAGTTATTTCAATCTTACTAAGACCACTCTCCAGTACTCCCGCCTGTGGTTCGTCAAAACCTTCCTCTCTAGTAAAAACTGACCCCAATTTGTTATTCATTACCTCACACATGTCCGATACATTTTCATACGTCCTAGCATCAACTCTTAATTTAGTAATTTGTTTCTTTACCTTCAACTTACTGTTTATATATTTATAAAATAATCTAGGGTCACTTTCACATTTATTTACTATGTTCTTCTCATAGTTCATTTTAACTTGCCTAATTATGTTAACATATCTATTCCTCTCCTGTTTATATTTATTCCGATTACTCTCAGTGTTCCTTCTTCTTAATCTAGCCCAAGCTGCATCACGCCTACCCAAAGCTCTTTTGCATTTCAAATTAAACCAATCTTTCTGCTTAGTAAAATTTCCAGTTTTATATCTTGGGACAAACATATTGGTTCCTACTCTATAAATTTCGAGGAATCTACTATATTTACCTTGTACGTCCCGTTCCTTCAAAATAAGATCCCATGTGGTTGCTGCTCCGGTTGTCCATCCTCCCACTCGCTCCCAGGCGGCATCGACTTCTTTAGTCATGCTCCCTGCGTGTCGCCTGGGGCTGGTTGGTCGGCCTGTCCACGTTCCGTCCCTCGGGACGTTTCCGGTCCCTAACGGACGTCGCTTCCCTTCCCTTTACGGGAAGCCGTCATCGTGGGGGCACGTGGCGGCATCCCTCCCGGAACGAGCTCTTACACATGCACAAGGAGTGCGCCCGGTGCCTGCGAGTTGGCAGGTACAGCTCGAAGCCTTTGCTCAACGCGACGTACATGTCGACGCGCCCTCTCTGTCGGCGTCGTATGAGTTTCAGTTGTGTCTTTCCATAGTTTCTCTTTTACTGTTCCTTGTGGCTGACGGAGGGCGTCGACTTCGGGGTTCGGTCGGAGATGGGTTCTTCCCCACTCCCTCCTGTTGGCTGCTCCTCCATGTCGCGCCTCGTCATGCCTTCATCCGGGGTTTCACCTCCATTTTGGGCCTGGTTCTTTGCCCCTACGTTATCTTTCTGACCGTGTGCCACGTTCCTTCACGCCACCAGAGAAGGGTGCCCTGGAACGTGTTCCCAAGCCCTGGCGGCGCACTGCTCGCATGCACTCCACCCTCTTCGAGCGTCTGCACCTAGCTCGGCTTCCCCTCAGGCTTCTTGTAGCTCCACCGACTCGGGTGCTCGGAAAGGGTGGGGGCCCGATTCGGGCGTCTGCAACTGCGGCTCGCCTCCGTCGGCTTCCTGCAGTGCCCCTTCCATGAGGCTGCGCGTTGTCGCCAGTCTCTGTGGTTTTCCTTTTGTACACTGGCGCCGGCTGAGGTCAGCACGTCGCTGTTGTTTTCTGTGCTCCCTCCGGAGGGGCTCTTCTCTGCTCCTGCATGGCAGGGGTCTTCCCTCTTTGCTGCTGCGGGGCTCTTCGCTCCCCGTCTGCCTGGGATGTCCCGACCCTCCTCAACCGCTTCCTCTTCGTTGGGGTCGGCAGGCCGGCTCGTCACGAGGCCGCCAGACTCGGGGCCCCTACCGGCTCTTGCATCCCCACTCTCGGTTTCGCTTCGCCGTTCGTGGGCACGCCGGGTAATACGGCGGAGTCTGTCCTCGGGGTGCCGGTCCACGTTTCCGCTCCGGCGACCTGCGTGACCTCGGCCTGTCTCCCCAGACGTCGCCTCTGTTATTCTGTCCATGGGATTACTCGGGTAGTCTCGCCTCACCAGCGGGACTTCCTGTCGCATGTCTTTCTGGTCTCCGTGACGGACAGCGAGGTGTTGTGACCGGTGGTCGACCTGTCGTGCCTCGTATTGATGACTCTCATTATGTCACATTCGGCGGTTTACCCTTCGGTCGCCCCTCGTGTCTTTCCGACTCGTCGGACTGGCCTTGCCTCCCCTGTTCACTCAGGGTCTTCCGCTCCTCTTTTCCTTGGTGGATGGGCTCTTCTCCGCGAACTCTCCCGCACACTGTGTGCACGCCGCTCTCCTTGTCCCTCCTCGTTCCTCGGTTCGGCTTCCTTGTCGCCGTTCCCGAGTCCTGCCTGTGGGCCCGATGTGCTGTGGGCGGGCCTTGACTGGGACAGGTCGAGCACGCCTGTCACCCTGAGTCGGGTGACTGCGTAGTCTTTTCGTTCTTCAGGACCTGGCGGGGTACCTCTTTTGCCACGCACTCCTTTCCGCCGTCGCACTGCGTGTACCCTGCCGACCTATGGGCGGTTGCTCTGTCGATGGGACAGAGCACCCGGGTAGTTTGTTCTTTCCAACACACCGTATTCGATGTGTTTCCGCCACCCGACGCCCTTTTTGATGTGCAAAGTCCTCCGCAGGCTGAGTGGGTATATGAACTTTGTTTGGTTGTTCACTTCCATCTGGCCGGCACACGCCTGGTCCGCTCAGCTGTGGCGGTGGCGCCCGAGTCCTGTTCCCCTATCGTTCCCCGATTTCCACTTGGGATCGATTGGTGGCCTCGGGCCCTCGTTGGCCTTCACGTCGTGGATGTTTGTGAGGCAGGGTGGCTGCCGGCATTTAGTCGTTCTTTGACTGTAAAATCCTCTCCACTGGCCACATTCTCAGTGGCGGACTTCCGTCTCTCACTGGCACGGTTTTCCTTCTGGGATGACCAACACGTCACGGACGCGCCTGTCGGTGGCGTTCGTGTTTCCCTACCTCATTTGGTTATTTTTGAGATGCGTCCCAACATATGCACCGCGCTTAGGACCCGCCTGTTGGCCATTTGGGTCCCGTTTGAGTCATTCACGGGGTTGGTCGTTCCTCACAGGGCGTTGGATTTCCTCATGCGGGCCTGCTTTGGACTTAGGCATACCCTGCGTCAGATTCCTTCTCAGTGGTCTCTGGCGGAGGCTCTCGTCTGCCTCTTACACTATTTACCCCGCGCCTGGACACTTCCATGCCGTGACACTGTTCCTTCTGGCTTTGGCGGCGGGTGACGGCGTCTCGGAGATGGCTGCCATGTCTAAGACCCGGCCTTGCTTCCGTTTTCTCCCGTCCTTGGGTCAGTTACTTTGGCTCCGTCTGTTCGTTTTGTGGCTACAACCGTACGCGACACTCCCGTTTTTCGGCCCTTCCTGTACCGGCTTCCACACGTGGTAGGGTTCATCGTCCGTTCTGCCCGGTTCAAACCCTGCATCCGTATGTGTACTCGGCCAGGCCAGTGTCGTGGTAGACATTACGGGTGGCGCCTACGTCCGATAGGAGGCTTGATCGCCGTGCTGTGGGACTTCACCTGTGTCGGGTTCTTCGGGCCGGTAACCCGTACGTTCAGGGCACAGCTCATGCCGTCCGTTCGTACGCTGCTCCATTCAGGTTTTACTTGCTTTTTCTCGCCCGGACTTTGCCGACACAGGGCTTTGGTCTTCCCCCACCACGTTTGTCTCCTCCTCTCTGTCGTTGTCCACCGACAGACTGGGGCGTCCTTGTAGTGCATTGGGCCTGCAGGTTCCCTGCTTCCAGGTTCAGAGGGGGGGGGGGGGGGGCATCCTGGACTTTATATTCATCATTATGAAATGCATCATTCTTTGTCTTAGGCTAAGTTATCTCATGGAATAAGACTTGACTGTACTTGACCTCTCTTGATATGCACCTGTCTGTACGCTCTTTATATAAACTCTCTTGTTTAAGTCAGTCTTTCCATGGTCCTGATATTTCCTAAGGGCTAAGTTTGTGTTTTTTTGCTTGGATGTCCGCCTCTGATTTGTTACTCTAGCTCTACGTTGGAGACGTAGAGGCTACTACTAAATTGGGAGGTTTGACACTCCCAATACCAAAGAAGGAAAACCTTCTATATGGTAGGTAGCCTCGGAGTATCCAACGTCATAGTATCCCGCCCTCACGCCGTACCCCTGCCCATCCAATCTTGTCTAATTAACTTGATACCTGGATGTCTAATGAACCCGGTCGGGTTGTGCGGTGGACCCGTGACAACGGCTTAAGTAGCCAGATAGGATGGACAATGTTCTGCAGTTTTCTCTTTTCTTTCTCATCAATATTTTCATTTCCTTTAAAATAGTAGCCTCAAGAGTGTGTACAACGTACCTAGTAGAGAGAGTAAGGTGCTACTCTAGATGTTATCGATTTAATCGCGCTAGTGATTACGATAATTGTCCGCTCCAGAGCGGAACGGAATTATACGATAGGTATATAGCTCTACGTTGGATACTCCGAGGCTACCTACCAAATAGAAGGTTTTCCTTCTTTGGTATTGGGAGAACGACAAACCTCCCAATAATCAACCTAAAATAGGCGCATATGGATAAGTATTAATGCTATTTATGGTAAAATAACGATGTTAGTGATGGGAACAGCTCAAATACGTGCGCACAGGCGTGTGGTGTCTCATACCCCCCATGCGCACGTCTTAGGTTAACAGGAAGGTATGATGAGGTACCGTAAAATGGGGTAACTTCGGAAATTTTTCGAGGTTTTTTAACAATTGCTCCTGAGTGTAAACACATTATAGAGATTTAACTAGGTCAAGTGATGTATGGTGATAGTGCGCCGTAATCCAGGAAGCCTCCTAAAATTATCCCCCATAATAAGAGGGCTATCCTTATCCTAAATGATGTCCGAAGTTTGCTTGAAAAGTTGAAAACTTCGGACATGTATGGATAACTTCGGACATAGGTGATTTCTTATGGAAAATTATTGCCAAGAAAGCTGGGATAACTCCGGACAAATGGAGGAGAACTTCGGACGTACGTTCGTGGCCTTATTTCATTCATTTTTCGGCTCCTACTATTTTTTATGAATATTTTATTATTGCTGCTTATTCCTGTCCGATGTTTAACCCTTGGTTCCCGGAAGGGCTCTTGAACGCCCATAAAAAAGCATACCAGAGCTGCCCGGAAGGGCTCTTTTAACGCCCAGTGGTTGAAAGCCTGTGAGCTTGGTGTGCGAGGCGTCGGTCCGACGCATGTAAACAACAGCCGGCTGGACCGACGCCTCGCATCTCCGGCCACAAGAAGGAGAGCGTCGCTTGTTCGTGTGTGCCTGTATGTTGTTGTTAAGTATCGAAAAGTAGTGTAAAGTGGCTGTTTTTGCCATAAAGTTATCTCCAATGAAATCATCATCACAACTGAACCAGTTGACTTAGAGAGCTCTAATTAACGCCATTCTACAGGTACGAAACACATCTACGCTTGGGGATGTGCGGGAATGCGGAAGCAGTCAGAATAACAAAGATACGGTAGCCTAGGCTAGACGTTTTTCGGCCAAAACTCCCGGTTTTCGGAGAATATATATATAATACATAGCCGGGGCTGGAGGGTTAAGTGGAAAATGCACAGTCAATACTTTTAGGCCTGTATAATCAGTATATGAGGGGGATATATACAATGTTTAACATATATTCTGTTTGGATCTGTTCTCGTTAGGCATTGAGCTCACTCTTAGAAAATATTGAGCAGGACAAATAACCAATGCTGTCTAATCAATAACTCGAAAATTAACTAGGCCTAGTGAAAATATATAGGTATGTATACTATATCACTGCATATACACTTTTATGAATTTGAGCATTTTTATAGGTATAACATATTTGTTGGTGTTTCTTTCGGCAGATAAAACAAAATTTGGACAAGATATATGCCTCTCCTAATTTATATATACTGTATTATATATCCAGAATTATCCAAAATTGGGAGGTTTAACGACCCTCCCAATACCAAATGAGGTAAACCTCCTATTTGGTCGTAGCCTCGGAGTATCCAACGTAGAGCTATATACTTATCGTATAATTTTGCTCCGCTCTAGAGCGGGCAATTATCGAAATCACTAGCGCGATAAAACGATAACATCTAGAGTAGCACCTTACTCTCTCTACTAGGTACGTTGTACATACTTTGGAGGCCACTATTTGAAAAGGAAAATAAGAAAATATTGATGAGAAAGAAGAGAAAATTACAGGATTTTAGGCCATCCTCTCTGGCTCCTTCAGCCGTCTTCACGGATCCACCCCACTACCCGACAGGGTTTATTGGGCATTCCCGGTATCAAGTTACAAGAGAGAAGATTGGATGGGCAGGGGTACTATGACGTTGGATACTCCGAGGCTACGACCAAATAGGAGGTTTACCTCATTTGGTATTGGGAGGGTCGTTAAACCTCCCAATTTAGTAGTAGCCTCTACGTTCCAACGTAGAGCTAGAGTACCAAATTGGAGGCGGACATACAAGCTGAAAACACAAACTTTAGCCCTTAGGAAATATCAGGACCATGGAAAGACCGACTTAAACAAGAGAGTTTATAGAAAGAGTGTACTGACAGGTGCATATCAAGAGAGGTCAAGTACAGTCAAGTCTGATGCCATGGGATAACTAACCTAAGACAAAGAATGCTGCATTTCATCATAAAATATGAAGTCCAGGATGCTCCCCCCACCCCTTCTTCCGGACGAAGGCAGGAAGACCCAGAATGTAACGAGTAAAGACTGACATACGTCGAAGAGGAGGACCGTACAGGGGGCGACGAGAAAAGACATGAGCAGACACAGTGACCAGCACTGAAAGCCATGAGAAAAGTTCAGTGGTATGAGGCCAAGACCTACCAACAGAACGTAGTATACTTTAAGACGAGAAATTATATCAAAATCTTAACCTAGGCATTAATCCTTTAATTTAGGTGCAAGTATGGGTATAGTGCAATACCCCCCCCCCTTTCCCCAATAAAAGAAGAACAAGAAGGGAGAAGGATAAGAGACAGAAGAAACGCTGCAGGTAGACCCTGAGGGAACCTGCTGGCCCAACGCACTACAAGGACATCCCGGCCTGCCTGTGGACATGGCCAGAGAGGAGGAGACAAACGTGGTGGGGGAAGACCAAAGCCCTGTGTCGGCAACGTTCGGTCAAGAAAGATTATGTAAAATCTGAACGTAGCAGCGTACGAATGGACAACCTGAGCTGCGTCCAGAACGGAAAGGTTACTGGCCCGAAACTACCGACACAGGCGAAGTCCCACAGCACGTCGACCCAGTCTCCGACAGGTCGGAGGCGCCACCCGTAAAGGCAACCCTGACACTGGCCTGGTCGAGTACACATACGGATGCAGGGTTTGAACCGGGCATAACGGATGATGAACCCTATCATGTTTGAAAGCCGGTACAGGAAAAGCATAAAAACGGGAATGGCGCGTACGGTCGTAGCAACCAAACGAACAGACGGAGCCAAAGTAACTGACTCAAGGACGGGAGAACGATGTAAGGAATGTCGGACCCTAGACCTGGCAGTCATCTCCGGGGACTCCTTCACCTGTCGCCAAAGCCATAAAGAACAATGTCATGTCACGGAAGTGTGCAGGCGCGGGGCAATGAGCGTAAGAGGCAGACGAGAGCAGTTCGAGAGCCACCGCCAGAAACCACTGAGGAGGAAGCTGACGCGGTGGCGGACGAAGCATAAATCAGGATCGCAAAAAGAACCCAAGTCCTAGGGAGGAACGACCAACCCCGTGAAAGGCTCAAACGGTACCCGAATGGCCGACAGGCGGGTCGGAAGAGCGGTGCAGATGTTGGGACGCTTCTCAAGATGAACCAATGGAGGTAGTGAAACACGAACGCCACCGATGGGCGCGTCCGTGATGGGTAGGAAACCAAGAAGGAAAACCGTGTCAGGGAGAACCGTAAGGCAGCCATGTAAAATGAATCCAGGGGAGAGGATTTGACATTCAAAGAACGACGAAACTTAGGCAACCACCCTGCTTCACAACATCCACGATGTGAAGGCGAACGAGGTCCCTAGGACACCAATCGATACCAAGTGGAAATCGGAGACCGCTAGGGGAACTGGACCCGGGTACCACCGCTTCAGCCGAGCGGACCAGGCTTGGGCCGGCCGGATGGGCGCGACAACCAAACGAAGCACTGGTACCCTCTCGGCCTGTGGAGGACTCTGCACATCAAAAAGGGCGGCGGTTGGCGGAACACACATAAACCGACCGCCACCAGCGCCAGTCCGTGCCGAACGCGACCGGTACCTCCGCCGGAGGAGTAATCCAGCGGTACAGGAACACAGGCAACCCGGTCGCCTCGCAGGAGGCGAACCAGGCCACCTGTGGAACACTCCAGGAGGCCACTAGGTCGTCGTACACGGTGTGTCGGGAAGACCAGACCACCCGGGCGCTCTGTCCATTCGACAGAGCATCCGTCCATAGGGCGGCAGGCCCGGGCAGGGAGGACGCACGCAGTGTGACGGGCCCCGAGCCTCGTCCAGAGCCACATGTATGGCATGAACCGGACGTAGGAGGCGGGAATCGTCGGCGAGATGGGGAAGGAGAGCGACGTCACACCGTCGTTTCGGCGTCCTCGGAAACCGCGAGGACGCCCGAACGAGGCACAGGAGGAAAGGCGGCCTGGCGCCACGGAGACAGCAGAGGGAAGAGGACGCATGGCGCGTACCCCTCCGTCTAACGAAGTGTGGAATCCAATGGAAGTGGTCCTTGACATAGAGAGCAATTCCCGACTACATAGTGCATAGGCGAGACCTCGCCTCATCCGTGTCCGGGGAAGGAGGACGAGACACAAAGGACAATATCCACGAGCCACGAGCTATATCTCCGAGGGTGAAAACCATCGCGGCTGTAGCATGAGATAAGGGAGAGAGACACTCTCTACGTCCAACGGGCATGGCAGGACGGACACACCCATGGTGTGCGCAGGAAGGAAGTGATATCCTCCTTGCAATCGGAAAGGAAAAAGATACTGCCGTCCCACGTAGGAAGCCCAGGAATTGTGTGGAAGCACAATAATGTGAAAAACCGGGAAATCCGTGACAGGAGATTACCCCCTTCCCTTGTGTAGGAAGGAAAGCACGAAAAAGGGGGACCCTTCGAATGGAGGGCTATACAGGACAATCATGGGTGCACAAATACTGGAATAAAAACTCCTGAAAATGAACAGGCACAAGGGCCGAAGGACGCACAAAAGTGCTCACCACACCTCGAAAATGGAGCACCTTTCATGAAAGTGAGTAACCCCCCCCCCCCCCTGTGCGAGGCGAGGGGTGAAGAGTGACCCCCCCATGCGGAGGGTCAGGGAGAGACCAGGCGAACCAGCAAGAGCAAGAACCCCGAAAAACCCCGGTCAGAAAAGACCAAGGGGCAGGTGCAAATCCCCAGAAGGAAGGCAGGAAAGCCTTATAATGGAAGAGGATAAGAAGAATACCCAATGGGTGAAGGCACTGAAGAGGAGAAGATGCCTCTTCTCCACCCTACCATCAGAGTAGAGTGGGAGCACAGTCTGATAAAAAAAGAGAAGTCCGGGAACCACTGCAACGGAGTCCCTATCCAGAGGTAAAGCAAAGCACCCTAGCACCGACCCAGAGCGGAGTGGTCCAGAATGGTCCCCTCCACTCCGGTTCGGAAACCGCTCAGGAGCGGAATGGAGGAGGAAGGGCCCTCGCCGCCCTGGAGCGGAAATGGAAGCTGCGCACCAGAGCAGAGAGCGTTGCACGCTGCAGGAGTGGCCCAGGAGGCCGAGGGAGGCAATGGAGCGGGATGGCGCCAGTAGGAAGATAAATGACCTAGCCTAGGGAGGCAAGGGAGCGAGACTGAGCCAGTAGTAAGGTGAATGACTGCAACAGTAGTAAGATGAAAGATGGCAACGGAGGGCCCATCCAGAGGCAAGGCAAAGTCCACCGAGAACCGACCCAGAGTGGAGGGGGCCCCGAACGGCCCGCTCCGCGCTGGGGCGGAAATCCCGCGCTGGAGCAGAAAGTAAGCTCCGCTCCAGAGCGGAGAGCGGCATAGGACAGGTGAGGAACCGGGATGGTGTCAGAAGAAGTATGGAAGAGAACAGGCCAAGAGCGGGAATTTCCGCACGAGGGCGGGGCAGACGTAGTGTAGACGGATGGGAGAGGCTTGAGGCATCAGGAAGGGTGAAAGGGAAAACACCCAAGAGGTCCGTCAGAAGAGACTAGCAGGACAGCTGACGTGGAAGCATCCACGAAAATAAAAAGACAGCCACCGCACCAGAGCAGATCGTCCGCTCCAGAGCGGAGGCGCCGCACCAGGGAGGAGCGGGCGTAGGGTAGCCAAACGGCAGAGGCCCGTAGGTACACATACATACATACATAACATTTTAAGACTGAGTGTTCCACACATAAGTGCAGTTTCAGTCTCTTGTCCTAATGGCGGCGTTCCAGTAAAGGTGAAAGGCCAGGAACATCCAAGAGCCCCAAAAGAATCGTCTAGCACGATAGACGACGTGGGAGCCTCCCTGGGTAAAAACATCAGAGATGTACATCCAAGCGTCCCAACGGAATGGTCTAGCATCACAGCAGACGTGGGAGCGTCCGTGGGTAAAGAACAGAGGCAAAGCAGAGGCCCGACCGAGAGGAGGAGAGAGCCCACCCTAGGGCGGAACGGGCCCCGTGAGGCCCTAGCCCAGACGCCAGAGGCCCGGAAGAAAAACATTCCCAACTGAAGTGGAGAGGCCGAAAGGGACCCGCGCAGCAAAGCCAAAGACACCGTTGAAGGACGTCAGGCAGATTGCAGTAAGAAAGGGAGCGGTCTTATAAGAGAATGTGTCGAGTCATAGGACCGACCAGGAGCGGGAGTCATCCACGCACCAGGGCGGAGCGAGCTGAGGACAGCCCGTCCGAGAGACCTGCGGCACCGGGGATGGAAGGAAAAAGACATCCCAAGGGATTGGTGAGCACAATGGAGGTTAAGACAGTGTCTCAGGAACCTCAAGGTATTGGGGAGCCCAATGTAGGGAAGACTATGCCCGAGGAACCGCAAGGTATGAGTGAGGTCAAAGTAGGTGAAGACGGTGTCTCAGGAACGCAAGGCATTGGTGAGCGCAAAGTAGGGTAAGACCGTGTCGCAGGAACCGCAAGGGACAGGAGAGCGCAAAGGAGGTTAAGACCGCGCCTCAGGAACCTCAAGGTATTGGTGAGGACCAGATAGGTGAAGACTGCGGCTCAGGAACTCAAGGTATTGGTGAGTTCAATGGAGGGTAAGACTGTGGCTCAGGAGCTGGAAGCAGACGAAAACTGGTGCCCTGCAAGAAGGTTTTAGTAAATCCGGAGATAGGCAAGCAAGAGCAAGCCTAGGAGGCAATAGTGTCGAACAACCAAAACGCAAGGTTGAAGCACAGCAGGAATGGGAGGAGGACGCTCCAAGCCTCCCGCCACCAGTGCAAGCATCCCGTACAGGGAGGCAAACCGTGCAGCGTTAGCCCCCTCAGCCCTAACCTGGGCCTCCTGGAAGGCCCGAATAGGAAGGACCCATCCAGGGTCTTCGGTCGGTGACGAGGAAGATGAAGAGATGGTCCGGCGACGGTTCCTACGCCTGGGCGACCGACGAGGCGACGGAATATAGGAGAAAGACTCCTGTGGCGAGTCCTCAACCACTACGGCATCGTACACTGCATCGCTCCCGCCACTCAGTTCCACGAGGTCACAGGCAGCCCCCACCTGACCAGACCCGAAAACCGCCACCCTGGCGCCTTGCACTGCCAGAGGTACGGGTCCACTCTCCCGAGCAGGAGAAGGCAGGCCACACGGAATGTCAGACCCGACAAAGCCAGGAGAATCCGGGAGACCATCGCGGACAAGAAGAGGAGAGGCCGAAGCAAACAGAGCCCCCGCCGTCTTAGGAGGTGGAGTAGGCGGTAACGGTGGTAGCAGAGCCAACGGCAACGATGGCGGAGGAGCCGACGGTAGATGTCCGGCGGCCTGTGATGCCCCAATCTCCCCGAGCAGCCCATGGGCGGGACGACGACCAGGGGAGAAGGCCGAAACACCAGCAGGAACACGGACCGGGGGAAGCATCGCCATCGTAGGGCGAAAAGTCGTCGAGCCCAGAGACGTGTGGTCGGAAGCAGCAGGGCAGCGATATGTCGAAGACTCCCGGCGACGTGGAGAAGCTGAGTGGTGCCGCATCGACCCCGCTGTGTCCGCCGATAACGGAGACACACCAGACTGAGGGACCCGCGAAGCGGTGACCACAGGGCGCGGAGACACCAGAGGAAGGGTCAGCAAGGCGCGAACCCCTCCGTCCATGAAGCGGGGGACCCGGTGCAAACGGTCCTTAACAGACCGAGCCACGCCCGACCATGCAGCGGTGAGGGTGACCCGTGCCGTCTCAGCATCCGGTGAAGTAGGGCGAGACTCAATCGTCATAAAGTGGACGAGACACGGGCCACACCGACTGGGGGGAAGCCATCACGGCAGTTGCACGCAGCATGGGCGGGGCACTCAGGATGCCCAGCTCCCATAGCCGGACGGGCACAACCATGGCGCGCGCAGGCAGGGAGCGACATCCGCACAGTAAGCGAAGGGAGAAATGAAAGATGTCCCAGACGAAGCTCAGAGAAAGAAGATGCATAAATTGAAGGAAGGTATGACAGTATGCGCAAAAAACACACAAAAGATACCAGGCATTATGATAGGTACATAAAAGTAATAAACCCCCCCCCCCCCATGTGGAGAAGGACGGAGACGGACCCCCCCATGTGGGAGGGCCAAGCATACAGCATAAGCAGCAACAGTCCGAAGAACCCCAAAAACCCAGGTCAGAAAAGACCAAGGTGCAGGTTCAAACACCCTGAAATAAAGCATGACAGCCAGAGAAGAACCGAAAAGGGTACCTGAGGGTGAAGGGATCGAAGAGGAGATGGCAGGCCAAGGGACCCAGCAGTGCAGAGCGGGAACACAGCCTGATGTAAAGGAGAAGGTTATGAGACACAGTAACCGACAAACCCCAAGTACAAACAAGGCAATATTGGCCAAAAAATAGTGCCAGGGCCGAGAGGGCAAGTCCGCTCTAGAGCGGGAAAGTCCGCTCCAGAGCGGAGCAGACAGACCCGCTCCAGAGCGGACTACACCCTCCCGCTCCAGAGCGGGGCATGTATGCACGACAATGGCAGTCTAGGCAAAGGAGAAAGGCATGCGCACAGCGAACAAGAGAGCCAGGGCATCAGAAGGCAAGGCCTAGGACCGACCTGGAGCAGGACTGGCGCCCGCTCCAGAGCGGAACAATCGTAGAGTAGAACCAGGTGAAAACAGGAGGGCTAGGGCAGCAGGAGGGAAGGCCTAGGACCGACCAGGAGCGGGACTGGCGTCCGCTTCAGAGCGGAACAATCGTAGAGTAGACCCAGGTGAAAACAGGAGGGCTAGGGCAGCAGGAGGGAAGGCCTAGGACCGACCAGGAGCGGGACTGGTGTCCGCTCCAGAGCGGAACAGGTGGAGGAGAGACCCAGTGTAGAAGCCAAAGTGAAGAAGGAGCCCAAGGGGGCCCTGTCCAGAGCGGAAGAGACATCGCTGCAGAGCGGAGATGCTTGCACCAGAGCGGAGATGTCCGCTCCAGAGCGGATTTGTCCTCCCTCGAGCGGAAAGGGAGATGGAGGTAAATACCAACCAAAAGGCTCAACCCAAGTGCACAGCAGGACAGCTGACAGGGGAGCTTGCATGAGCAAAAAGAAAACAGTGCGATGCAGAGGACCGACCTAGAGACGGATAGGACCATCCTAGGGCGGAGCGGGTCCAGAGTGACCCGACCACAGCAGCCAAAAAAGAGAACATGTCGGAAGCAAAGGACCGACCTGGAGCGGGATTTGTCCACGCTGCAGGGCGGAGCGGGCGCGGAGCCCTTCCCAGAGACCCGCGTCACCAAAAAGGGTGGAAGGGACGACAGTTCAAGGCATCGTAGAGCGAAAAGGAGGGGAAGACCGTGCCGCGGGGACCTCAAAGGATGAGGGAGTTCAATTAAGGGGAAGACTGTGTCTCATGAACTCAAGGCCTAGGGGAGCGCCAACAAAATAAGGGAGAGACAGCGCGGGAGCGAGCGTCAGACGAAAAAAGGGTGCCCCACAGAAGGTTTAGTAAAACCAAAGCGTCATACCCCTGCGAGCCTAAGGTGGTTTAGTAAAACCATAGAACGGCAAGCAAGAGCGACGAGGCAACATTGACGGTCTACCAAAAGTCCCTTCTCCCCCTTCCAAAAAGTTAGGCTAGGAACATGAGGCCTAGCCCTGGCGCCCCCCTCCAACTAAAAGTTAGGCTATTAACAGGGGGCCTAGCCTTGGTTGAGTGGCAGATAAAAACAAAAACACAGGGCACACTCCAATGCGAAACATTCATGTGAAGGTAAGCAAAACATAAGGCCAAAATAACCCGTCAAGGCAAGGGGGGCTATGCCCCCTTCATCACAACCGAAAGTGCACAAGTTAGCCTAACTTTTTGCAAAAACCACGCAATGAAAGCAGAAAATAAGCACAAAGCGTAATAGAACCTACCAGGTAAACAAAACTAAGCCACCGCAAGTGAAAATGATGATAAAAACAGGCAAAGACCTAAAGAATAACACTCGCCGAAGGGCGACGCATGCGCAGAAGCGTGACCAACCAGTTTCGACGCCATACTCAAAGTAACACACCTAAGAGCCCATTTGAAGCGTGCCTACATCACAGATCATCTGTCTAATAACCTTAGGTACCATAAATAAGGCCCACAACTCACCCAAAGGGTAGGCGACAGGAGTAGAAGCACAAAAATCGGGCGCATAGAAAACAGCGTGTGTGGAGGCTTGAGTAGCGCGAAAAGGAATGCCCAATAAACCCTGTCGGGTAGTGGGGTGGATCCGTGAAGACGGCTGAAGGAGCCAGAGAGGATGGCCTAAAATCCTGTAATTTTCTCTTCTTTCTCATCAATATTTTCTTATTTTCCTTTTCAAATAGTGGCCTCCAAAGTATGTACAACGTACCTAGTAGAGAGAGTAAGGTGCTACTCTAGATGTTATCGTTTTATCGCGCTAGTGATTTCGATAATTGCCCGCTCTAGAGCGGAGCAAAATTATACGATAAGTATATAGCTCTACGTTGGAACGTAGAGGCTACTACTAAATACATAAATCAGTTAGCATATTATCATATTTTTATGGGTTTTTGGACTCAGAGAATGATTATTTGATCTTTTACCACCATGTTAATGATGGACAAGTATTATGAATGATTTTCATAGGGCAAATAATAACACGATTGTTTTGTTCCATGTCCGAAGTTAGCAATTTTTTTTTTTTAAACACAATCGGCTAAATGATAGTGTTCTAGCTAGAGCGTTATACAAGTGTAACAAATTTCCTTTGGTGGATGTTGTCTCTGGTAATGTTACTACAAAATTATATCAGTCACAATATCATTCATACAAACAAATTTCTTCAGGGCGATAGAAGTTTGGCAGGGTAGCGAAAAATGTACATATGTTCGTCATATATATAATATTTTTTTAGTATGTCAGTTTCCTAGGACTTTTACATGCTCTTCCTTTGCCATTTCTCTAAACGGGCCCCACAAAAAAATAAAAATAAAACGCGTTTCCATTATATAATGACAATGTCTAATTACTTATTATCGCCGATGTCCGAAGTTATCACCGCAGTACGAAGTTACCCCACTTTACGGTAAGTGATGTGGTATAGGTGGCAATATGCGGATATGGATTATAAGCCCCCCCCCCCCCTTACCCCCTTACATTAGGCTAGGTTAGGTAAGGTTGTTAGGTTTATGTTAGGTTAGGTTAACCCTCCAGCCCCGGCTATGTATTATATATATATTCCCCGAAAACCGGGAGTTTTGGCCGAAAACCGTCTAGCCTAGGCTACCGTATCTTTGTTATTCTGACTGCTTCCGCATTCCCGCGCATCCCCAAGCGTAGATGTGTTTCTTACCTGTAGAATGGCGTTAAGTAGAGCTCTCTAAGTCAACTGATTCAGTTGTGATGATGATTTCATTGGAGATAACTTTATGGCAAAAACAGCCACTTTACACTACTTTTCGATACTTAACAACAACATACAGGCACACACGAACAAGCGACGCTCTCCTTCTTGTGGCCGGAGATGCGGGGCGTCGGTCCAGCCGGCTGTTGTTTACATGCGTCGGACCGACGCCTCGCACACCAAGCTCACAGGCTTTCAACCACTGGGCGTTAAAGAGCCCTTCCGGGCAGCTCTGGTATGCTTTTTTATGGCCGTTCAAGAGCCCTTCCGGGAACCAAGGGTTAATGTCTCTCTGAAACAATGTAAAATCCGTGTCACATCTAGATTGATAGACTTTTGTCAGAGGGGCGGAATGCCCTTATAATCCATTTCCGCATATTGCCACCTATACCACATCACTTACCTTGTACCTTCCTGTTAAATACAATAATATATTTTTTAGCTCGTGTAGGTGCAATTATAGAAATTTACCTAAGTAACAAGTAACAAATAACTATTTTCAATACTCTGTTACTTATTCGAATAAGTAACTGTTACTTATTCGAATAAGTAACAAGTAACTATTTTCAATACTCTGTTAACTATTGGAATAAGTAACAAGTAACGGGCGGGTGCCCAACCCCGAAAGGAGTTGAAATAGGGGAGCTATCCCCCCGCCAAAGGCGGCTTTCTAGGGCCTTTCCTAGCTGATGCTGAGAGGATTGGGTTCTCGTCATGTGGTGATGGGCTGGTCTATCCGAGTGAGAACTGAGCGATCTCTGCCATACCCATAGCTTACTCTGACAGTTCCTTTTACTTATATATCTTCTAGATCTCAAGTGGCGGCGTCTTTTCCGTGGATTGACCTCCCTACTGCCAACCTAGAAGTTGGCAGATTGGGAGCCAAAGCGTCACATTTTTCCCTTACCCCTCAACTTTCCCTTCATAATTGCTGAGGGGCACAGGGCCTTGGGTGGGGCTTTGGTTTCCCGGGCGTTTCCGCACCCTCCTCAGCTCCCTGCCTTGGAGTGGCTTCGGTCACCCGGGCTTTGTTAGTGGTAAGCAGGGAGGATTTTGTGGGGGCGCTCGTTTATGGCCTTACATACATACATACATAAAATTTTAAGACTGAGTGTTCCACACATAAGTGCAGTTTCAGTCTCTTGTCCTAATGGCGGCATTCCAGGCAACCCTGTTAAGGGCTGCTTCACTTGTCAAGTTCTTGGATTTGAGATCGGCGCGTATAGTCCGATCCCAGGTCTTCCTCGGTCCACCCCTTGGTGCAGCTCCCTCCACAATCACAGACCTGCATTTTTTCACCCAATTTTGTTCATCCATTCTCTCCACATGTCCATACCATCCCAGTCTACTTGTACGCATCACCTCGCTAATACTCTTTATACCTAAATGTCTCCTCAGCTCAACATTTGTTATTCTATCCTGTAGCCTGGCCCCACACATCCATCTCACCATTCTCATCTCATTACGCTCCATTCTGTTGACATCCTCTACTTTAACGGCCCATGTTTCTGAGGCATACGTCATTGCACTTCTAACACATGAGGCATACACCTTTCCCTTCAGGGGGAGAGGCATTCTTTTCATGGTCAGGATTGGCATCAATTCTCTGAACTTCCCCCAGCCACACCTAATTCTAGCAACAGTGGCAGCCTCAGCCCCACCACCGGCAGAGATGGTATCTCCTAGGTAACAAAACTTGTTCACCAGCTCCAAAGACTCATTTCCAAAATTCACAGCCACAGGATCATCACTTAACACAAGCTCGCCTTTGCACACTACGCACTCAAATTTCTCTATTTCTGACTTATCCTTCGGCAGGGGCCCCTTTATTCTACTACAGCGCTTACTCCCATGGTGTACCCAACATCGACAGATGCTACATTGAATTGAGTTAACGCCCACTCCCTTTCCACACACTCCACATGGGTATGCACCGCTCTTTTCCACATTGCCTCGTCTCAAACTACAATGCATAACTTTGGTTTTGTTAATATTGACTCTTAAACCCTTGCTCGCCATGCCCTCTCTCCACTCTCTGAATTTGGCCTCAGCATCCTGCATACTGTCAGCTATTAGGACTAAATCGTCTGCATAAAACAGTTCCAACGGGAGTCCGCCTCTAAAAATTCTAGACAGCGCCTCCAAGACCATAATAAAGAGGAGGGGGCTTAACACTGAACCCTGATGGACTCCAACACGGACTGCGAACTCATCACTCAGTACACCCTTCACCCTCACCGAACTTCGCGAATCCTCATACATCTTCATTATCACACGCACCAGCCACTCTTCCACACCAAGTTTCCTCATAGCCCACTGTACAACATCTCTAGGTACCCTATCAAAGGCCTTCTCCAGGTCCACAAACACAAAGTAAAGATCCCTGCCTTTTAGTAAGTATCTTTCCTGTATCTGCCTGACTATGAAGATAGCATCGGTTGTACCACGTCCTGGCATAAAACCAAACTGCATATCATCAATAGAGATGCTTTGCCTGATCAAACCCTCAAGGACTCTCTCACAGACCTTCATGATTTGGTCAAGCATTTTCAGGCCCCTATAATTTCCTCTATCTAGCGCATCCCCTTTTCCTTTGTATATATTTACTATTACACTTTTGAGGCCTTGGCCTTGCTCGAGACCTTGGGGCTGTTCGGCCAGACAGCCTGGGGAACAACAACAACAACAACAACAGTAACAAGTAACAAGTAACTATTTTCAATACTCTGTTACTTATTCGAATAAGTAACTGTTACTTATTGGAATAAGTATCAAGTAACTGTTTTCAGGAGTCTTATACTTATTCGAATAAGTAACTGTTACGTATTGGAGTAAGTAACAAGTAACTGTTTTCAATACTTTGTTACTTATTCGAATAAGTAACTGTTACTTATTGGAATAAGTAACAAGTAACAAGTAACTGTTTTCAGGACTCTTACTTATTCGAATAAGTAACTGTTACCTATTGGAATAAGTAATAAGTAACTGATTTCAAGACTTACTTATTTGAATAAGTAACAAGTAACTATTTTCAGGACTGTAAGTAACTGTTACCTATTGGAATAAGTAACAAGTAACTATTTTCAATACTCTTACTTATTCGAATAAGTAACTGTTACCTATTGGAATAAGTAACAAGTAACTGTTTTCAATACTTTGTTACTTATTCAATTAAGTAACTATTACCTATTGGAATAATTAACAAGTAACTGTTTTCAAGACTTACTTATTCGAATAAGTAACAAGTAACTATTTTCAATACTCTGTTACTTATTTGAATAAGTAACAGTTACTTATTGGAATAAGTAACTGTTTTCAGGACTGTTACTTATTTGAATAAGTATCTGTTATCTATTGGAATAAGTAACAAGTAACCGTTTTCAATACTTTGTTACTTATTCGAATAAGTAACTGTTACTTATTGGAATAAGTAACAAGTAACTGTTTTCAGGACTTTTATTTGAATAAATAACTGTTACCTATTGGAATAAGTAACAAGTAACTGTTTTCAAGACTCTGTTACTTATTCGAATAAGTAACAAGTAACTATTTTCAGGACTGTTACTTAATCGAATAAGTAACTGTTACCTATTGGAACAAGTAACAAGTAACTATTTTCAATACTCTGTTACTTATTTTAATAAGTAACTTACTTATTGGAATAAGTAACAAGTAACTGTTTTCAGGACTCTTACTTATTTGAATAAGTAACTGTTTCCTATTAGAATAAGTAACAAGTAACTGTTTTTAATACTTTGTTACTTATTCGAATAAGTAACTGTTTCTTATTGGAATAAGTAACAAGTAACTTTTCAGTACTCTTACTTATTCGAATAAGTAACTGTTTCTTATTGGAATAAGTAACAAGTAACTGTTTTCAGGACTCTGTTACTTATTCGAATAAATAACTGTTACCTATTGGAATAAGTAACAAGTAACAAGTAACTGTTTTCAGTCGGCTAAACTTGAGCTCTTGGTCACCCCAAGCTTTATCTAGTGCTTTTTTCAAATTTTAGCACACTGTTCACACTAATCACTTCTTCAGGCAGGTCATTCCAGTTCTCCACCACTGTTACTAAAAAAGTGATCTGTCGATCACGTATGAGATATAATTCTCTGTGTTTTCTATAGCAATGTCTGGAATGAGTTGTGTAACTTGTGTTACCGGGCGTACGTCGTGTAAACACGTAAGTTGATGTCAAACAGTGGGGGCGGCAGCCGCCGCAGCCCCCACCCATAGGCTAATACTAGGGGAACCGGAGTCACCAGACATTTCGAACCCCGGACATTTCGTACCCCTGACATTTCGAGGCCCAAGAGTCAGACACTTCGTCCCCCATTAGTTGAGACACTTCGAACCCCAAAAACATTAAATGTAATTTTTGCTTTTTCAACAGAACACGTTAAACAGTCATAGGCCTAATTACAGTACTTGATTACAAATAGAATGTGGAAGTAAACAAAGATATAATTATTAATGCCTTGTCTTGCATGCCTAATACTCGATCTGTCGATCATGCTTTTATTGACATCATTGCTTAAATTAAGAGTCATTTCGATCACAAACCAGTTTGTCCATAGCCAGTTCGATCACAAACCCAATTTGCTCGCATTATATAATAGCCTAATATCCACTTTCAAAATATTACATATTATATAGAAAGTATTGTGTGACACAAACGATCGCAAACATCGTAACTGACAGCCAGGCTCCCTTTGTAGGCCTAGGCCTACTATACAGTAGCCTACATACGATACAAGGATATTTTGGAACCATATTCGGTGTTGTATCACAGTATCAGAAAGGCAAGCTTTTATATGATTAGAGGAAGGCAAACCAGTGTTGCCACGAATCCTGCATTTTGGTACCGGTATTTATGGTATTCTGAGATTTATATGCGTAACGATAGCCTATGTTTCAAAAATATCTATTTCACTCATTCATGAATTATCTTGCAATGTAATTGTTACCAACGATACTTTATTGATAACTAAACTAAAAGTTCCTATGATAAATAGATGAGGAGGTACCGTAATATAATAATTCGATAACGTCTATTTTCATATTTGTATAGTACAGTAAACCCTCGCCATCTCGGACGGACCTCTAGAGGTCGGAAACCTGTACTAGCCGGACTGGCTACGGCCTCTCGGACATGTACTTCCGTATTTCGGACATTTCCGTCATCGTTCCGACAGTGTCCGACGGGACGTCCGATGCCATCTACATCCGGGGCAAATTTTCGTTGCGTGAACTATTAGTTATATGGGATTAATTAGGTTAGGTCCGAACCATCAGGCATATACCCCTATAATGTTTGTAAACACCAAATAAAATTCATAATAAATTGTTATAATTAATAAATGATATACAGTAAACCCCCGCTAACTATAAGGGTCGTATTTGTCATTAATATGATAAATTTCCCATGGGAGAAAAAAAGAAAAAAAAAATATATACAGTATATATACCGGGTATATATATATATATCCCCGCGCTGTAGGCCTAATCCCTCCCCTCCCTGTCCCAAGCCTCAACTCCGACCCCGTTACTGTGATGATGTTGATAAGCCTATCTTATTTATTATTTATCAATGTGCTGGAAGGATATTATATTTTTCAATTCCATCACATTAGAAATTATTCAAAGATTACAAAAAGTCCAAATAAGACATAGTTATGTTAACCCTTCAGACCCGGAAGGGCTCTTGAACGCCCATAACAAACTCTGCCCGCGCAACCCGAAAGGGCTCTTGAACGCCCATTGCTTGCGTGCGTGCTTTCGAATGCCGCGCGTAAATTTTTAGTATCGTGGGAGGGTAGGTGGCGCCACAGCAAGAGTATCTACCCCGACGCCATCATGGATAGTACGCCAAATAGTGATTCCGCTGTGTCCGATACCGTGCTCCCTACGACGCCCGCCCTAGTTCGATGCGCCTTACCCCGATGCCATCGCCTAAATGTGTTATCTCCCGGTGGTATTGAGACGACATTGAGACTTTATGAGCGTGCTGATGCACAGCATAATGTTGATGATGAAGGCAGTGATAACTCCACTAATTATAAGTCGAGTGATTATGGCGATGAGAGTGACAAAGACGAGCAATTCGTGGGATTTGCGAGTGAACATGAGAGTGATGAAGGTGAAGTACCAGCTTTTGAGAAAGCTGTTTTATCTGAAGACAGTCAAGTTGAGAGAGTGAGTGAGTGGGAGAGTTCAAGATCACTCTCCAAGTTTCACTTGAGTGACACGACTCCAAGCCCTTCGCCAGCTAAATCGCCTTTCAAGCTACACTTATATAAGAAGCAAATACTTGAAAAGGCGGCCGCGGCAGCTAGGGAAGAAGCCAAAAGACTTGGTGAGGATGAGGCTGTGAGTGAGGGTGAGCGTGGTGACTCATCTCGCCTGCCATTGTCTCCCTTATCTACCCATGCCACCCAAGATGACCCGGGTGCCCCGCATTCTTCCCCACCACCCCCACCACTGCCAAGGGTTGAGGACCCCCCCCCACTTTCGGCCTATTTGCCTCCTAGGTCCCCCGACAGGAGACATACTGCTGCCGAAAAGGGGAAAGGCAGGAAATATACCAAAAAGGGACAGAAAAGTAAGCGGGTTTTGTTCGAGGCTCCCGCGGCGTCCACCCCTGCCCGCCCCAGCCATACGCCCCCGCAACTTTCCCCACGGTCCTCCCCACCTCTCCTGCCTTCAACATGTCTTCCTGAAGAAGTATTTGAGCTCGCATCACCAATACCTGGGCCTAGTGACAGTGAAGCATTGCTTTCTGTCACTCGTCGCAGGCCAAGGAGCCCAGGACCTCGGGGGGACATAGCCTCACCTGCCACTCCTTCCCCACCTCGCCCACCCGCACGCCGCCCACGCATCACTCGTTCCCCGCCAGATTATGTGGGGGCCACTGACGATGAAGGGCACCTCTCGGAAGACTCTGGCCATGATTATGTAGGTCCACCGTCAGGGCAAGATGACCACTCTGACGATGACTACATGGACGACCCTCAACCCATCCGCTTGGCCCGGCGTCGTGCTGGCCGCCGCCCTCGCCGCCCTAGGGCGCGCGCCTCCCGAGTTGGGCCGTGGGCGTGCTGGGCCACCAGCTGGAGCTCCTCGTCAGCATAGACAAGACCCATTCTACGTTTTTCAGTGGCAAGACGTAGTTGACGGGGATGAGTACAACCCTGATGTGCCAGCTTTTGATGAGGTACAGGAGGGTTCAGGCATTACCCCCAATTTTCCCGCAGGCCCCAATGCTCCACCACACAAACTTTTTGAGGCCTTCTTTGATGAGGAGGTGGTAGGGTATGTTGTCAAAGAGACAAATAAGCAGCACCAATTCCAGATCCACTTTTTGGGCAAGGTGACCAAGGGCCACATGAGGCAGTGGACCCCAGTGACTCATCATGAGTTCATGGTCTTCCTGGCACTCACCATGCTAATGCCTCATGTCAAGAAGCATAGGTTGCCTGACTATTGGATCACCAATGATCTCATATCCACCCCTGCCTTCGGGAAATATATGTCTCGCGACCGGTACCTTGATATCCTCGCAGCGCTCCATCTTGTCACCAACACCGACGTCCACCTCCCAGACAAGCTGTGGAAGATTAGGACGTTGTACGAGATGATGCGAGAACGCTTCACCTCCTACTTCAAGCCCTTCCGCAAGGTCGTCATTGATGAGTCTTTTGTGCTGTTCTGGGGAAAACTCAGCTTCCGGCAGTACATCCCCTCAAAAAGACATCGCTTTGGCATAAAATTCTTTGTGCTGTGCGACTGCCAAACTGGCTATGTCCTGGACTTACTGGTCTACAGCGGGAAGGAAGGGGACGTGCTTGTGGACCCCCTCATTGGCTTTGGCGGAGCAGTGGTGCAAGCCATGATGGACTGCTATTTCCACAAGAATCACGTCCTCTTCACGGACAATTACTACACGTCCCCCACTCTCTCAAAGTACCTGCTTGAGCGCAAGACGGGGGACTGTAGGCACAGTACGAGGGAAAAGGAAGGGCATGCCAACTTTCCCTCCAAAGACAAAAAAAGGTGATGTGTTCAGGAAGAAGTCGGGGCCCATTCTGGCTATCCACTGGCACGACCAGCGGATGGTCAACCTCCTGAGCACCATCCACAAGGGGGAAATGGTGGAGACTGGCAAGGTGGATCGCCGCACCCAGGCCAGGGTGACCAAGCCCGATGCTGTCCTGGACTACAACATCAACATGAGGCTGGTGGACAAGTCCGACATGCAGATAGGCTTCATTGACTGCCTGCGTACCTCGTGCAGATGGTACAAAAAGTTCTTTCTACACATGGTGGACATGTCCATTCTGAACGCCTACAACATCTACAAGCTTCGGAATGAGAACACACCCAGGAAGTTCAATAGCCTGCGGAGGTTCCAAAAGCAGGTGTTGAAGGAGCTCCTGGAGAAGTATGCTACGCCACAGAGGGCAGTGGCACATGCTGGGCCCGCCGCTACTGACCGCTTGCACTGTGCATATTACATGAATATGCACAGGCTTGTTCCCCTGCCTCAGTCAGAATCAGGAAGAACGCAGCAGAAGCGGTGCCATGTCTGCTACAACACCAGGCTGAGGGCGAGGTCAGGTAAAAAGTCCACCCTGGAGTGTGTGGAGTGCAGGGTGGCACTCTGTGCTGTAGGGTGCTTCTTTGATTACCACTCCAAGCAGGAGTTTTAATAATCATAGTGAAAGTGCCAAAGATAATGACAATATGTACAGTATATATATAGGCAAAAAGTGGAAGTAAAACAATTTATTGTTATACAAAAGTCATGTATTATGAGAACATTTATACAAATACAATTACACCATAATAATATGTGAAAGCGACACATATGTATATAATAAGTGACATTCATATGATTACAACCTATAGAAATATATAAATCAGTGAAAAAAGACAATAAATTGTATATAAAACGTTTACAAAGCATATAACTAAGCGAAAGTGACATAAGACCTAATATTTGATGCCCAAAGTATAATAAACACCTGTGATAACGAATAATCAGTGCCTAATTGGGAGGTTTAACGACCCTCCCAATACCAAATGAGGTAAACCTCCTATTTGGTCGTAGCCTCGGAGTATCCAACGTAGAGCTATATACTTATCGTATAATTTTGCTCCGCTCTAGAGCGGGCAATTATCGAAATCACTAGCGCGATAAAACGATAACATCTAGAGTAGCACCTTACTCTCTCTACTAGGTATGTTGTACATACTTTGGAGGCCACTATTTGAAAAGGAAAATAAGAAAATATTGATGAGAAAGGAGAAAATTACAGGATTTTAGGCCATCCTATCTGGCTCCTTCAGCCGTCTTCACGGATCCACCCCACTACCCAACAGGGTTCATTGGGCATTCCCGGTATCAAGTTACAAGAGACAAGATTGGATGGGCAGGGGTACGGCGCGAGGGCGGGATACTATGACGTTTGATACTCCGAGGCTACGGCCAAATAGGAGGTTTACCTCATTTGGTATTGGGAGGGTCGTTAAACCTCCCAATTTAGTAGTAGCCTCTACGTTCCAACGTAGAGCTAGAGTACCAAATTGGAGGCGGACATACAAGCTGAAAACACAAACTTTAGCCCTTAGGAAATATCAGGACCATGGAAAGACCGACTTAAACAAGAGAGTTTATAGAAAGAGTGTACTGACAGGTGCATATCAAGAGAGGTCAAGTACAGTCAAGTCGTATGCCATGGGATAACTAACCTAAGACAAAGAATGCTGCATTTCATCATAATAATATGAAGTCCAGGATGCTCCCCCCCCCCCCCCCCTCCTCCATCCGGACGAAGGCAGGAAGACCCATAAAGTAATGAGGAAATACTGACATACGTCGAAGAGGAGTACCGTACAGGGGGCGACGAGAAAAGACATGAGCATACACAGTGACCAGCACCGAAAGCCATGAGAAAAGTTCAGTGGGAGGAGGCCAAGACCTACCAACAGAACATATTACAGTATACTTGAAGACGAGAAATGATATAAAAATCTTAACCTAGTTATTAATCCTTTAACTTAGGTGCAAGTATGGGTATAGTGCAATACCCCCCCCCCCCCCCTCCCCCAATAAAAGAAGAACAAGAAGGAAGAAGGAGAAGAGACAGAAGGAATGCTGCAGGTAGACCCTGAGTGAACCTGCTGGCCCAACGCACGACAAGGACGTCCCGGCCTGCCTGTGGACATGGCCAGAGAGGAGGAGACATACATGGTGGGGGAAGACCAAAGCCCCGTGTCGGCAACGATCGGGCGAGAAAGAGTATGTAAAATCCGAACGTAGCAGCGTACGAACGGACAACACGAGCTGCGCCCAGAACGTAAGGGGTACTGGCCCGAAACTACCGACACAGGCGAAGTCCCACAGCACGTCGACCTAGTCTCCTACAGGTTGTAGGCGCCACCCGTAAAGGCAACCCCGACACTGGCCTGAGCGAGTACACATACGGATGCAGGGTTTGAACTGGGCATAACGGATTATGAACCCTACCATATTGGAAAGCCGGAACAGGAAAAGCATAAAAACGGGAGTGTCGCGTACGGTCGTAGCAACCAAACGAACAGACGGAGCCAAAGTAACTGACTCAAGGACGGGAGAACGATGTAAGGAATGTCGGACCCTAGACCTGGCAGTCATCTCCGGGGACTCCTTCACCTGTCGCCAAAGCCATAAAGAACAATGTCATGTCACGGAAGTGTGCAGGCGTGGGGTAATGAGCGTAAGAGGCAGACGAGAGCAGTTCGAGAGTCTCCGCCAGAAACCACTGAGGAGGAAGCTGACGCGGCGTCGGACGAAGCATAAAGCAGGATCGCAAAAAGAACCCAAGTCCTAGGGAGGAACGACCAACCCCGTGAAAGGCTCAAACGGTACCCGAATGGCCGACAGGCGGTTCGTAAGAGCGGTGCAGATGTTGGGACGCGTCTCAAGATTAACCAATGGAGGTAGGGAAACACGAACGCCACCGATGGGCGCGTCCGTGATGGGTAGGAAACCAAGAAGGAAAACCGTGTCAGGGAGAACCGTAAGGCAGCCATGGAAAATGAATCCAGGGGAGAGGATTTGACAGTCAAAGAACGACGAAACTTAGGCATCCACCCTGCCTCACAACATCCACGATGTGAAGGCGAACGAGGACCCTAGGACACCAATCAACACCAAGTGGAAATCTGAGATCGCTAGGGGAACTGGACACGGGTACCACCGCTTCAGCCGAGCGGACCAGGCTTGGGCCGGCCGGATGGGCGCGACAACCAAACGAAGCACTGGTACCCTCTCAGCCTGTGGAGGACGTTGCACATCAAAAAGGGCGGCGGTTGGTGGAACACACATAAACCGACCGCCACCAGCGCCAGTCCTTGCTGAACGCGACCGGTACCTCCGCCGGAGGAGTAATCCAGCGGTACAGGAACACAGGCAACCCGGTCGCCTCGCAGGAGGCGAACCAGGCCACCCGTGGAACACTCCAGGAGGCCGCTAGGTCGTCGAACCCGGTGTGTCGTGAAGACCATACTACCCGGGCGCTCTGTCCATTCGACAGAGCATCCGTCCATAGGGTGGCAGGCCCGGGCAGGGAGGTCGCACGCAGTGTGACGGGCTCCCGAGCCTCGGCCAGAGCCACATGTATGGCATGAACCGGACGTAGGAGGCGGGAATCGTCGGCGATATGGGGAAGGAGAGCGACGTCACACCGTCGTTTCGGCGTCCTCGGAAACCGCGAGGACGCCCGAACGAGGCACAGGAGGAAAGGCGGCCTGGCACCACGGAGACAGCAGAGGGAAGAGGACGCATGGCGCGGACCCCTCCGTCGTACGAAGTGTGGAATCCAATGGAAGTGGTCCTTGACATAGAGAGCAATGCCCGACTACAGAGTGCAGAGGCGAGACCTCGCCTCATCCGTGTCCGGGGAAGGAGGACGAGACACAAAGGACAATATCCACGAGCCACGAGCTATATCTCCGAGGGTGAAAACCATCGCGGCTGTAGCATGAGATAAGGGGAGGACACTCTCTACGTCCAACGGGCATGGCAGGACGGACACACCCATGGTGTGCGCAGGAAGGAAGTGATATCCTCCTTGCAATCGGAAAGGAAAAAGATACTGCCGGCCCACGTAGGAAGCCCAGGAATTGTGTGTAAGTACAATAATGTGAAAAACCGGTAAATCCGTGACAGGAGATTACCTCCGTCCCTTGTGTAGGAAGGAAAGGACGAAAAAGGGGGGACCCTTCGAACGGAGGGCTATACAGGAGGATAATGCATGGGTGCACAAATACTGGAATAAAAACTCCTGAAAATGAACAGGCACAAGGGCCGAAGGACGCACAAAAGTGCTCACTACACCTCGAAAATGGAGCACCTTTCAGGAAAGTGAGTAACCCCCCCCCCCCCCCTTGTGCGAGGTGAGGGGTGAAGAGTGACCCCCCATGCGGAGGGTCAGGGAGAGACCAGGCGAACCAGCAAGAGGAAGAACCCCGAAAAACCCCGGTCAGAAAAGACCAAGGGGCAGGTGCAAATCCCCAGAAGGAAGGCATGAAAGCCTTATAATGGAAGAGGATAATAAGAATACCCAAAGGGTGAAGGCACTGAGGAGGAGAAGATGCCTCTTCTCCACCCTACCATCAGAGTAGAGTGGGAGCACAGTCCGATAAAAAAGAGAAGTCCGGAAACCACTGCAACGGAGTCCCTATCCAGAGGGAAAGCAAATCACCCTAGCACCGACCCAGAGCGGAGTGGTCCAGAAAGGTCCTCTCCACTCCGGGGCGGAAACCGCCCAGGAGCGGAATGGAGGAGGAAGGGCCCTCGCCGCCCTGGAGCGGAAATGGAAGCTGCGCACCAGAGCGGAGAGCGTTGCACGCTGCAGGAGCGGCCCAGGAGGCCGAGGGAGGCAATGGAGCGAGATGGTGCCAGTAGGAAGATGAATGACCTAGCCTAGGGAGGCAAGGGAGCGAGACTGAGCCAGTAGTAAGATGAAAGACTGCAACAGTAGTAAGATGAATGACGGCAACTGAGGGCCCATCCAGAGTCAAGGCAAAGTCCACCGAGAACCGACCCAGAGTGGAGGGGGCCCCGAACGGCCCGCTCCGCGCTGGGTGGAAATCCCGCTCTGGAGCAGAAAGTAAGCTCCGCTCCAGAACGGAGAGCGGCATAGGACAAGTGAGGAACCGGGATGGTGTCAGGAGAAGGACGGAAGAGAACTGGCCAAGAGCGGGAATTTCCGCTCGAGGGCGGGGCAGATGTAGTGCAGTCGGATGGGAGAGGCTTGAGGCATCAGGAAGGGTGAAAGGGAAAAACACCCAAGAGGTCCGTCAGAATAGACTAGCAGGACAGCTGACGTGGAAGCATCCACGGAAATAAAAAGACAGTCACCGCTCCAGAGCGGATCTTCCGCTCCAGAGCGGAGGCGCCGCACCAAGGAGGAGCGGGCGTAGGGAAGCCAAACGTCAGAGGCCCGTAGGTACCAGTAAAGGTGAAAGGCCAGGAACAACCAAGAGTCCCAAAAGAATCTGCTAGCACGATAGCCGACGTGGGAGCCTCCCTGGGTAAAAACATCAGAGATGTACATCCAAGCGTCCCAACGGAATGGTCTAGCATCACAGCTGACGTGGGAGCGGCCGTGGGTAAAGAACAGAGGCAAAGCATAGGCCCGACCGAGAGGAGGAGAGAGCCCACCCTAGGGCGGAACGGGCCCCGTGAGGCCCTAGCCCAGACGCCAGAGGCCCGTAAGAAAAACATTCCCAACTGAAGAGGAGAGGCCGAAAGGGACCCGCGCAGCAAAGCCAAAGACACCGTTGAAGGACGGCAGGCAGATTGCAGTAAGAAAGGGAGCGGTCTTAGAAGAGAACGTGTCGAGTCATAGGACCGACCAGGAGCGGGAGACATCCACGCACCAGGGCGGAGCGAGCGGAGTACAGCCCGTCCGAGAGACCTGCGGCACCGGGGATGGAAGGAAAAAGACATCCCAAGGGAATGGTGAGCACAATGGAGGTGAAGACAGTGTCTCTGGAACCTCAAGGTATTGGGGAGCCCAATGTAGGGAAGACTGCGCCCGAGGAACCGCAAGGTATGAGCGAGGTCAAAGTAGGTGAAGACGGTGTCTCAGGAACTCAAGGCATTGGTGAGCGCAAAGGAGGGTAAGACCGTGTCGCAGGAGCCTCAAGGGACAGGAGAGCGCAAAGGAGGTGAAGACCACACCTCAGGAACCTCAAGGTATTGGCGAGGTCCAGATAGGTGAAGACTGCGGCTCAGGAACGCAAGATATTGGTGAGTACAATGGAGGGTAAGACTGTGGCGCAGGAGCTGGAAGCAGACGAAAACTGGTGCCCTGCAAGAAGGTTTAGTAAATCCGGAGATAGGCAAGCAAGAGCAAGCCGAGGAGGCAATAGTATCGAACAACCAAAACGCAAGGTTGAAGCACAGGAGGAATGGGAGGGGGACGCTCCAAGCCTCCCGCCATCAGTGCAAGCATCCCGTGCAGGGAGGCAAACCGTGCAGCGTTAGCCTCCTCAGCCCTAACCTGGGCCTCCTGGATGGCCCGAAGAGGAAGGACCCATCCAGGGTCTTCGGGTGGTGACGAGGAAGATGAAGAGATGGGCCGGCGACGGTTCCTACGGCTGGGCGACCGACGAGGCGACGGAGTATAGGAGAAAGACTCCCGTGGCGAGGCCTCAACCACTACGGCATCGTACACTTCATCGCTCCCTCCACTCAGTTCCACGAGGTCACAGGCAGCCCCCACCTGACCAGACCCGAAAACCGCCACCCTGGCGCCTTGCACTGCCAGAGGTACGGGTCCACTCTCCCGAGCAGGAGAAGGCAGGCCACACGGAATGTCAGACCCGACAAAGCCAGGAGAATCCGGGAGACCATCGCGGACAAGAAGAGGAGAGGCCGAAGCAAACAGAGCCCCCGCCGTCTTAGGAGGTGGAGTAGGCGGTAACGGTGGTAGCAGAGCCAACGGCAACGATGGCGGAGGAGCCGACGGTAGACGTCCGGCGGCCTGCGACGCCCCAATCTCCCCGAGCAGCCCATGGGCGGGACGACGACCAGGGGAGAAGGCCGAAACACCAGCAGGAACACGGACCGGGGGAAGCATCGCCATCGTAGGGCGAAAAGTCGTCGAGCCCAGAGACGTGTGGTCGGAAGCTGCAGGGCAGCGGGATGTCGAAGACTTCCGGCGACGTGGAGAAGCTGAGTGGTGCCGCATCGACCCCGCTGTGTCCGCCGATAACGGAGACACACCAGACTGAGGGATCTGCGAAGCGGTGACCACAGGGCGCGGAGACACCAGAGGAAGGTTCAGCAAGGGGCGAACCCCTTCGTCCATGAAGCGGGGGACCCGGTGTAAATGGGCCTGAACAGACCGAGCCACGCCCAACCATGCAGCGGGGAGGTCGACCCGTGCCGTCTCAGCATCCGGTGAAGTAGGGCGAGACCCAATCGTCATAAAGTTGACGAGACACGGGCCACCCCATCTGGGGGTGAAGCTATCACGGCAGTAGCATGCAGCAAGGGCGGGGCACCCAGTATGCCCAGCTCCCATAGCCGGACGGGCACACCCAAGGCACGCGCAGGCAGGAAGCGACATCCGCACAGTAAGCGAAGGGAGAAATGACAGAAGACCCAGACGAAGCGCAGAGAAAGAGGATGCATAAATTGAAGGAAGGTATGACAGTATGCGCAAAAAACACACAAAATATACCAGGCATTATGATAGGTACATAAAAGTAATAACCCCCCCCCCCCCCCCCAATGTGGAGAAGGACGGAGACGGACCCCCCATGCGGGAGGGCCAAGCATACATCAAAAGCAGCAACAGTCCGAAGAACCCCAAAAACCGAGGGGTGCCCCCAAAAACCGGGCGGGTGCCCGACCCCGAAAGGGGTTGAAATAGGGGAGCTATCCCCCCGCCAAAGGTGGCTTTCTAGGGCCTTTCCTAGCTGATGCTGAGAAGATTGGGTTCTAGTCATGTGGTGATGGGCTGGTCTATCAGAGTGAGAACTGAGCGATCTCTGCCATACCCATAGCTTACTCTGACTGTTCCTTTAACTTATATATTTTCTAGATCTCAAGTGACGGCGTCTTTCCCGTGGATTGACCTCCCAATCTACCAAGATTGGAAGCCAAAGCGTCACATTTTTCCCTTGCCCCTCAACTTTCTCTTCATAATTGCTGAGGGGCACAGGGCCCTGGGTGGGGCTTTGGTTTCCCGGGCGTTTCCGCACCCTCCTCAGATCCCCGCCATGGAGTGGCTTCGGTCACCCAGGCTTTATTGTGGTCGGCGGGGAGGGTTCTGTGGGGGAGCTCGGTTGTGGCCTTGGAATTGCTCGGGGCCTTGGGGCTGTTCGGCCAGGCAGCTTGGGGAACAACAACAACAACAACAACCCCAAAAACCCAGGTCAGAAAAGACCAAGGTGCAGGTTCAAACACCCTGAAATAAAGCATGACAGCCATATAAGAACCGAAAAGGGTACCTGAGGGTGAAGGGATCGAAGAGGAGATGGCAGGCCAAGGGACCCAGCAGTACAGAGCGGGAACACAGCCTGATGTAAAGGAGAAGGTTATGAGACACAGTAACCGACAAACCCCAAGTACAAACAAGGCAATATTGGCCAAAAAATAGTGCCAGGGCCGAGAGGGCAAGTCCGCTCTAGAGCGGGAAAGTCCGCCCCAGAGCGGAGCAGACAGACCCGCTCCAGAGCGGACTACACCCTCCCGCTCCAGAGCGGGGCATGCATGCAGGACAAAGGCAGTCCAGGCAAAGGAGAAAGGCAAGCGCACAGCGAACAAGAGAGCCAGGGCATCAGAAGGCAAGGCCTAGGACCGACCTGGAGCAGGACTGGCGTCCGCTCCAGAGCGGAACAATCGTAGAGTAGAACCAGGTGAAAACAGGAGGGCCAGGGCAGCAGGAGGGAAGGCCTAGGACCGACCAGGAGCGGGACTGGCGTCCGCTCCAGAGCGGAACAATCGTAGAGTAGAACCAGGTGAAAACAGGAGGGCTAGGGCAGCAAGAGGGAAGGCCTAGGACCGACCAGGAGCGGGACTGGTGTCCGCTCCAGAGCGGAACAGGTGGAGGAGAGATCCAGTGTAGAAGCCAAAGTGAAGAAGGAGCCCAAGGGGGCCCTGTCCAGAGCGGAATAGACATCGCTGCAGAGCGGAGATGCTTGCACCAGAGCGGAGATGTCCGCTCCAGAGAGGATGTGTCCGCCCTCGAGCGGAAAGGGAGATGGAGGTAAATACCAACCAAAAGGCTCAACCCAAGTGCACATCAGGACAGCTGGCAGGGGAGCTTGCATGAGCAAAAAGAAAACTGCGATGCAGAGGACCGACCTAGAGACGGATAGAACCATCCTAGGGCGGAGCGGGTCCAGAGTGACCCGACCACAGCAGCCAAAAAAGAGAACATGTCGGAAGCAAAGGACCGACCAGGAGCGGGATTTGTCCACGCTGCAGGGCGGAGCGGGCGCGGAGCCCGTCCCAGAGACCCGCGTCACCAAAAAGGGTGGAAGGGACGACAGTTCAAGGCACCGTAGAGCCCAAAGGAGGGGAAGACCGGGCCGCGGGGACCTCAATGTATGAGGGAGTTCAAGTAAGGGGAAGACTGTGTCTCAAGAACTCAAGGCCTAGGGGAGCGCAAACAAAATAAGGGAGAGACAGCGCGGGAGCGAGCGTCAGACGAAAAAAGGGTGCCCCACAGAAGGTTTAGTAAAACCAAAGCGTCATACCCCTGCGAGCCTAAGGTGGTTTAGTAAAACCATAGAACGGCAAGCAAGAGCGACGAGGCAACATTGACGGTCTACCAAAAGTCCCTTCACCCCCTTCCAAAAAGTTAGGCTAGGAACATGAGGCCTAGCCCTGGCGCGCCCCCCTCCAACCAAAAGTTAGGCTACTAACAGGGGGCCTAGCCTTGGTTGAGTGGCAGATAAAAACAAAAACACAGGGCACACTCCAATGCGAAACATTCATGTGAAGGTAAGCAAAACATAAGGCCAAAATAACCTGTCAAGGCAAGGGGGGCTATGCCCCCTTCATCACAAACGAAAGTGCACAAGTTAGCCTAACTTTTCGCAAAAACCACGCAATGAAAGCAGAAAAGAAGCACAAAGCGTAATAGAACCTACCAGGTAAACAAAACTAAGCCACCGCAAGTGAAAATGATGATAAAAACAGGCAAAGGCCTAAAGAATAACACTCGCCGAAGGGCGACGCATGCGCAGAAGCGTGACCAACCAGTTTCAACGCCATACTCAAAGTAACACACCTAAGAGCCCATTTGAAGCGTGCCTACATCACAGATCATCTGTCTAATAACCTTAGGTACCATAAATAAGGCCCACAACTCACCCAAAGGGTAGGCGACAGGAGTGGAAGCACAAAAATCAGGCGCGTAGAAAACAGCGAGTGTGAAGGCTTGAGTAGCGCGAAAAGGAATGCCCCAATGAACCCTGTCGGGTAGTGGGGTGGATCCGTGAAGACGGCTGAAGGAGCCAGATAGGATGGCCTAAAATCCTGTAATTTTCTCTTCTTTCTCATCAATATTTTCTTATTTTCCTTTTCAAATAGTGGCCTCCAAAGTATGTACAACGTACCTAGTAGAGAGAGTAAGGTGCTACTCTAGATGTTATCGTTTTATCGCGCTAGTGATTTCGATAATTGCCCGCTCTAGAGCGGAGCAAAATTATACGATAAGTATATAGCTCTACGTTGGAACGTAGAGGCTACTACTAAATATACCAATAACCTACCTCAATTACTAATAAAATGTACGGTATCGAGTGAAAATGAGCATTATCAGTGACAGTGACACTCTCTAAAGCATATTTATCAAAGTGAAAGTGACACAAGACCCAATACTTGATGGCCAAAGTATAATAAACACCTGTGATAATGAATAATCAGTGCCTAATATAACAATAACCTACTTCAATTACTAATAAAATGTACCGTATCGAGTGAAAATGAGCATTATCAGTGACAGTGACACTCTCTAAAGCATATTTATCAAAGTGAAAGTGACACAAGACCCAATACTTGATGGCCAAAGTATAATAAACACCTGTGATAACGAATAATCAGTGCCTAATATAACAATAACCTATCTGTGGTGATGGGCTGGTCTATCAGAGTGAGAACTGAGCGATCTCTGCCATACCCATAGCTTACTCTGACTGTTCCTTTAACATATATATTTTCTAGATCTCGAGTGACGGCGTCTTTTCCGTGGATTGACCTCCCAATCTACCAAGATTGGAAGCCAAAGCGTCACATTTTTCCCTTGCCCCTCAACTTTCTCTTCATAATTGCTGAGGGGCACAGGGCCCTGGGTGGGGCTTTGGTTTCCCGGGCGTTTCCGCACCCTCCTCAGCTCCCCGCCATGGAGTGGCTTCGGTCACCCAGGCTTTATTGTGGTCGGCAGGGAGGGTTCTGTGGGGGCGCTCGGTTATGGCCTTGGAATTGCTTGGGGCCTTGGGGCTGTTCGGCCAGGCAGCTTGGGGAACAACAACAACAACAACAACAACAACAATAACCTATCTCAATTACTAATAAAATGTACGGTATTGAGTGAAAATGAGCATTATCAGTGACAGTGACACTCTCTAAAGCATATTTATCAAAGTGAAAGTGACACAAGACCCAATACTTGATGGCCAAAGTATAATAAACACCTGTGATAACGAATAATCAGTGCCTAATATAACTATAACCTACCTCAATTTCTAATAAAATGTACGGTATCGAGTGAAAATGAGCAATATTAGTGACAGTGATACCCTAATAAACATACTTTATATAATTGGCCTCAAAATAACTATAAAAATATCAAATAAACATCACATTCTCAATATCAAACACTAAAATCGTCTAAGGGAGATAAACACTTGGGCGCGACGAGCGGCTAGGTGCGTGGTAGCCGTGGCCGGGGCGACGCATCCGAACGCGGGAAGAATTTGCCGCCGAAAAGCACTCGTCTTCCCGCGCTAACCATTATGCAATCACTTGGGCTACAGACCTCTACTCAACGGCATTCTACAGAGGAAGGTTTGTGGAACATTTTTCTTTTTTATTCATACATATTTATTGAATTACAGATGAGTTAACATAGCCCAAAGATCGTCAAAACCCCCGGTACCACAGCACAGTCACGAGCTAGAGTGCCCGGGGCTGGAGGGTTAATGTATAAGGGAGTTAGGTAGATGAATTAGAGAGATAGATAGATAGAAAGAGAGTGTACTGTATATCGAGGGAAAAAAAAAAAATCTATCAAACGTAAATCTTCCGTCTCTGCTCGCACGGAGGGGAGGGTTGAAATATTTTGTTGACTATCTTATTTATTATTTATCTATGTGCTGGAAGGATATTATATTTTTCAATTCCATCGCATTTGAAATTATTCAAAGATTGCAAAAAGTCCAAATAAGACATAGTTATGTTAATGTATAAGGGAGTTAGGTAGATATGCATTAGAGAGAGAGATAGATAGATAGAAAGAGAGTTGCAGAGGGGGAGTGAGCGATTTTATGTGGAAAAAAGCTAAAAATACCCTGGCAAAAAACTTCCGAACCATCGGTAAATCTCGGTAAAAAATTCGTAAAGTCGAGCCAAAGTGTTTGTTGTGCGGGCAAGGGGTAGTACTATGCAACCTTCGTTAAAGTGAAAATTTGTTGCAAGAGTGTTCGTTGTGCAGGGGTTTACTGTACTGTGTTTTATATTACAGATTATAGGGTTCGAATAGGGTTGTCTTCGTTTTCTAGGTTGACGCGGACGTCTCTCTTGAGGTCGGATTTTTTCCGTAGTCTCCGATTTCATTGTTGTCTCGGACGGACATTGGTTAGGTCAGATTTTATCCTCTGTTAGGTCGGACACAAGCCGGACTCCGGACATCTCTGATTTTCGGTCATCTCGGACTGGGTCTCCCCCCAATTAGTCCGAGATAGCGAGGGTTTGCTGTAGGTAGGCTATATAATTACAGTTGGTCCTCCAGTAACGCGTGTTTTGGAAACGCGGTTCTGGTGGCACGCGGTACACCCCAAATATCCAAAATGTTGCTAACACGGTCAATACTTACACTGGCGCGGGGTCCAGCTGGGCTCCGAACCTTTACTCCCGACTTTCGTAGCTCATATCTCTTCAAATATATGGCCTAACCAAGTGTTTATGCCTACCAGAGGTAGATATGATCGTTGTTGTGCATTGGGTGAAGACTAGAACACCCTACATTGTGTAGTTATTGTGTGAGGTGAGAAATAATAGACGGCGAGTTATGCCGGAGTTCCGAAGCTAAGATTTTCGTAATTTACCGATGCTCATATCACTGCAAATAAATGGCCTAATCAAGTGTTTACATACCAGATGAAGATATGGTTGTCGCAGTGTGTTGGGTGAAGACTAGAACACCCTACATTGTGTAGTTATTGTGTGAGGTGAGAAATATGATGGAGGGATTTCAGAGCTTCGATCGAAAAATGTCGGCTACTGCTGTGACTCTCCTTAGCCTAGCTGCCTAGCCTAAACAAAATATTTATTCAGAGGTAAGAGCTGTTGCAATGGGCAAATCAACTCATTGCACATGTCAAATAACCTTTGTAATTGATTTAATTATTATAACATAGGCTTCCATGGAGAAAAAGTGGACTTTGTGGAAATCCCCAGAACACCAAGGTACCTTTAACATGTAAACATATGGGTTCGGTAACGCGGATTTTGCTAACACGGGAGGTAACCAGAACACATTGGCCGCGTTACCGAAGGACCAACTGTAATTCAATAACACTACTATTTTCATACCTTTATAGTATCATTATTTTTGAAAAAATTCAATTGTGTGAATAATGATTACTGTATAATGATTCACTACAATAACATCTGTATGTCATAAAATATTAGGATATACAGTACTGTAGTTATATTTTAATTCAATTAATTAAAAATAATTAGCTGATCTGCATTAATTTGTTACACCAAGAGTCTTCAAATATAGCCTATCTAGCTATTTAAATAAATTACAATAATAATGTGGGTACGTTTTGTCTGGGGTTCGAAATGACGGGGGTTCGATCTGTCTCAATCGGAGGGGGACGAAATGTCTTGGGGTTCGAAGTGTCTAGTAAGTAATACTAGGATAGGTTAGGTAAGGTTGTTAGGTTAGGCTAATGTCCTTTCAAAGGGGTATAGTAAACACTAGGATAGGCTATACCCGGTCAGAGGTACCTGGTAGGTGATACGCCCGTTAACACAACTCTTGCCCAATGTCTTACAGTACTTGTCACCGCAATATAGCATATGTTTTTACGCTGCAAATTAAATTATTTATCATTAGGCCTAGTCTAGACTTTGTGGGTAAAATAAGGGTGGAAGGAAAAATGGCAGCCATCTTGGGTCAGTGATAAATAGCATAATTTTCGGTATTAGTTTATGACCAGCCAGTTACAGGTCCCATCGATGATTATTAGTGTGTTATCACTTTCATGAACGATACTTTGTTGGTGTTGTTGTTGTTGTTGTTGTTCCCTAAGCTGCCTGGCCGAACAGCCCCGAGTCCCTGAGAAAGGCCATGGCCACGATCGGGCTTTCCCACAGAGCTCTCATTGAGTGTAGATTGTGTTGTTGGCGTAAGTGGTTGTGTGAAATGCAGTCTTCTATGATGTGTTTAATGGTATGGGGTGCTGTGTTACATCCCGGGCAGGCGTCGACAACGGAGTCATCCAGTCTCTTCTGATAGCTCAGGAGAGCTGGATGGTGTCCTGATGTGGCGGCGTCTACGCCGTGGGGCCACCTCCCGAGGCTGCCAACCGCGGATGGCTGCCGACCCTCCACGGCCGAAGACAAAATCAACGACCAGTGGAGGAAAATCGGATGCCTGCCGCGGGGAGCAGTTTCGGGAGCCAAACCGTCACAACCATCCCCTGCCCCCTCCCTGGGGGCACGGGTTCTTGGAGCGGCTTCGGTCGCGCCGGGAATTTCCACTTTGTTGGTGTACATGTAATTACCGTCGCAAATTCACTATAAGTGAAATACAAGAAACTGTAAAAAATCCCTCCCTGTCGATGGCCGCGCCGCAATAATACACAATGGCCGTCCTTTGGGAGCTCTTACCCTCGACCTGTCAGTCGAACATCACTACACCTAGCGGTCTTTTTAGGAATCATGAACCAATCACAATGCTTCCCATCACTCATGGAACCAATCACAGCCTTCCATGAAATTATCAACCAATCACACAGTCTTTCAGTCGTCACGTCACGCCCCTCGCCGAGCGGGGGCTAGGCTCAGTTCGAAGATGGAGGCGATGGAGGTCGTATGTGCTTTGGGACAGATATTGGGGACGGATACCAGGACGTTTAATATATTCTTTAACGTCTCGCCACAGCCTTTCTACATTTTATGTATGGATGACGGGATTCTCATGATTCAAGGAAGTTGAGGCTGTGAGTCTCTATTGCGGGGACTTCTAACCGCGTGATTTCGACGACGACCCTGATGATCCACTGGAACCGATCAACCTCCTCTCAACCTACTGCAACCTCTTCTTCAGCCTCTCAACCTACTGCAACCTCTTTAGCCTCTCATTAAGATATGTTATCGTCTAGGGGATACATGTATATACTAGGTGTTAGGTCAAGGTTAGGTTAGGTTAATGGCAAAACTTGGCTCGGATTTCAGGGATTTAGCGGGGGTGTGGGGGCCACCCATAATACTAGGTTAGGTTAGGTTAATGTTAACCCCATAATACTAGGTTAGGCTAGGTTAGGTTATTTGGTTAGGTTAATGACAAAACTTGGCTCGGATTTAATGGATTTAGCGAGGGTGTGGGGGCGGCAGCCCCCACCCATAATACTAGGTTAGGTTAGGTTAGGCTAATGTTAACCCCATTCTTACTGGGTTTTTCCACGTTGAAAAACAAGAAAACCCGAGCCAACTTTCGAAATGAGGTTACTGTGATTTTGGACTCTGAATATTCGAAAAACCCGAGCCAAGTTTGGTCAAAACCTGGCTCGGGTTTTTCCATTTTCAGGTTTTGTTACTTTTAAATATTGTATTTTCAGAGTTCCTCCAATATTACCCATTTATTTACGTCTTTTACCCCGCAATTTCCCTGATCTTCATAGCCCTCCCCACTATCGGGGGCCGTGTCTTAAGATTGATGGATAATGGGAAAATACTGAAATGCGACGGTCCTCGGTATTAACCCTCCAGCCCCGGCTATGTATTATATATATATTCCTCGAAACCCGGGTGTTTTGGCCGAAAAACGTCTAGGCTAGGCTACCGTATATTCGTTAATCAGACTGCTTCCCGCATTCCCGCGCATCCCCAAGCGTAGCTGTGTTATTTACCTGTAGAATGACATTAAGTAGAGCTCTCTAAGTCAACTGGTTAAGCTGTGATGATGATTTCATTGGAGATAACTTTATGGCCAAAACAGCCACTTTACACCACTTTTCGATACTTAACAACAACATACAGGCACACACGAACAAGCGACGCTCTCCTTCTTGTGGCCGGAGATGCGGGGCGTCGGTCCAGCCGGCTGTTGTTTACATGCGTCGGACCGACGCCTCGCACACGAAGCTCACAGGCTTTCAACCACTGGGCGTTCAAGAGGCCTTCCGGGTACCTGTTATATGCTTTTTTATGGGCGTTCAAGAGCCCTTCCGTGGTGAGAGGGTTAAACACTGTATATCAAATAAAAAATAAAAAACCAACAAAAAATACCTGAAAAACTCTTAACTGGTTGGTGATAAATTTTTACCTAATTTTCTTATTTCGGTCAATATAAAGTTTGGTAACATTCTAGGGGATGGATGTAGACTCCGGGCGTATGGTCGTCATGTTTACATAGGGCGTTCGCCGCGGTTAATTTTGCGTCTATTTTGACGGCGATTAATTCGGTTATTTGCCCCCTGCTGGCAATATATATAATGATAACAATATGTCATAGGGGGGTGAGAGGGGGCAAAGCCCCCCTCAACATATTATTGTATCCAATGGCATTTCAAATAGACGGGAACATGATTGCAAAGGTCCGACGCCTCCCCTGCCGCCGCCGCCGCCATGTTTATATTTGTCGATCGCCATGGTTAAGTTCGCGTCTATTTTGATGGAGATTTTTTCCGGTAATTTACCCCCTGCTGGCAATATATATGATGATGACAATATGTCATGGGGGGGGGGGGGGTGAGGGGGGGATTGTTGTATCCAAAGGCAGTCAAAATAGACGGGAACATGATGGCAAAGGTCCTATGCCACTACGCGTCTACAGTGTAAACAAGGCTGGCGGTATGTCCGCACTTAACATTGTTGCCAAAGACGAAAATAAGGGGTTGTTGTTGTTGTTGTTGTTGTTCCCCAAGCTGCCTGGCCGAACAGCCCCAAGGCTCCGAGCACGGCCAAGGCCATATCCGAGCGCCCCCACAGAACCCTCCCTGCCGACCACAATAAAGCCTGGGTGACCGAAGCCACTCCATGGCGGGGAGCTGAGGAGGGTGCGGAAACACCCGGGAAACCAAAGCCCCACCCAGGGCCCTGTGCCCCTCAGCAATTATGAAGGGAAAGTTGAGGGGCAAGGGAAAAATGTGACGCTTTGGCTTCCAATCTTGGTAGATTGGGAGGTCAATCCACGGAAGAGACGCCGTCACTCGAGATCTAGAAAATATATAAGTAAAAGGAACAGTCAGAGTAAGCTATGGGTATGGCAGAGATCGCTCAGTTCTCACTCTGATAGACCAGCCCATCACCAGCGAAAATAAGGGGTAATATTAGATAATTAGCCTAACCTAGCAACCTTACGTAACCTATCCTAGTATTATGGGTGGGGGCTGCCGCCCCCACACCCCCGCTAGTTTGGTATTAAAATAATAAAAAATTGACGGTCGCCGAAAAAAACATCGATGAAGTCTATGGTATTTAGTATTACTCCGCAATCTTCAGCTTTGGCTGTGGATAACAGGAGGTAAATATTAACTTTTTCACAGTAATTATAATTCCATTTGCGCCGCTACTGACATATATAGGAATGAAGTACTGTATGGTATAGCCTATGACAAATTTATAGAAGCCATAGAAATTGATGAGTGTGTTGTGAAACCGAAACTGGAATTAAACCTAAAGTTTATGTAGGCCTAGCCTAATTACATTGCTAAAAAAAAAATGATTTGTTTTAGGCCTATCCATTTTAGAGTTGTGTAAGGGTGTTTAGGATTGATGTAGTGTCCGGGCGTACGGTCGTCATGTTTACATAGGTCGATTGCCGCGGTTATTTTGACGGCGATTTTTTTCGGTTATTTGTCCCCTGCTGGCAATATATATGATGATGACACCCTCATCATATTATGTTGTTGTTGTTCCCTAAGCTGCCTGGCCGAACAGCCCCGAGTCCCTGAGGAAGGCCATGGCCACGATCGGGCTTTCCCCACAGTGTTCTCATTGAGTGTAGATTGTGTTGTTGGCGTAAGTGGTTGTATGAAATGCAGTCTTCTATGATGTGTTTAATGGTATGGGGTGCTGTGTTACATCCCGGGCAGGTGTCGACGACGGAGTCATCCAGTCTCTTCTGATAGCTCAGAAGAACTGGATGGTGTCCGCATCTCAGCCAGGTGGACTCTATCCTCGCGAGGAAGGGAGGATTCGGAAAGATGGATTTCGGGAGGTCGTGCTTGCAGCTGCGTGTTGTCTATGAGTGAGTGGATGGATCGGCGAGAGATATGACTATGGATGGGCTTCTGGAAGTTGGTTTGGGGTGGGCAGGGAGAGAGAGAGGACAGTATTTGTGTGTGATACCGTGTGCTGGGTGTTGTTTTGATATTTCTTGGTGTCTGTGGGTGTGTTGCCATGTAGTGTAGTGGGTGGTTTTGGTTTGTGGAGGCTGCTGCCAGGAATTGAGTGCCTCTCATGTCCAGATGGTCTTTGACTTTGAGGATTTTGGTTTCTTGATGTACTTTACTTTGATTACTTTGAAGAATTTCGCCTTCTACTGGCGCAGTTGATGTGGGCCTCCGCTGGGGCCAGGACGCTCCTCTGCTCCTACCCCTCGTGCGATGACTGGGAGGGTGTTGTGGTGGGAGCTAGGGTAAACTGGTGTTGGTGGTTTGTCTGGTACTTCACTAACCACTTATCTAATTTTCTTTTGAAGCACTCTGTTGTGGCATTTGTGAAGTCTCGGAGTTCTCGTGGTAGACAGTTGAAGAGGCGGGTGCCGTTGTGAGTGAAGGAGTTGTGTACCAGGGTTGGTCATTTTTGTGTTGTGCCCTGGGCACCTCGCACGTAGCACAGCCGTCCTCTCCTTGGGTGGATGTTTTCTTGTAATCCTACGTTTGGAACTATCCCCTCAAGAGTTTTCCAAACGTAGATAGCGATGTATCGCTCTCCTCCTTTGTAGGGAGTAGAGCTTCAGGTGTTGGAGCCTCTCCCAGTAGTTCAGATGTTGCACTCCTCGGATCCTGCTGGTGAAGGTTCTTTGGAGGGCTTCGAGGGTGGTGATGTCCTGGATCTTGTGAGGGGACCACAGCTGGCAAGAGTATTCTAATTTTGGCAGGACTAGGGTTTTCCACAAAGTAAGCATGTATTTCTCCTCCCTTGTTCTGAAAGTTCTGAGCACCCATCCAGTCATTTTTCTAGCGGTTTCGGCGATTTGGTTGTAGTGATCGGTGAACGTTGCATCATTACTCATGTAGATCCCCAGGTCTTTTACTTTATCCTTATCCTGAATGGTTTGGTCGTTGTAGAGGTAGTCTGTTGCTGTTATTATTTCATGGTTGTTGCCATACCTCAGCAGCTCAAATTCTTCTCCATTCAGGGTCATGTTATTACCTTGGGCCCAGCTCAGTACTCTGGCTAGGTCTTGTTGTAGTTCCTGTGTATCCCCTACATTTGTTATAATTTTCTTTATTTGTGTGTCATCGGCGAAGGAGATAGCATCCGAGTGTTGCAGCTTTTCGTCAATGTAACCTACATGTATGATGAACAATAGCGGGCCGAGCCTTGTGGGACCCCACTCTGGACATTGCTGGTTTCTGATAATTCTCCCTTTACTGCTACTCTTTGTGTCCTCCCTGATAAGAAGCTTTGCAGCTATCTCCCCAGTGATCCTGTGAGAGTTTATGTAGCAAGATGCCGTGGTCCACTTTATCGAAGGCCTTTGCAAAATCCAGATATATTACATCTCCATTGTGTGGAGTGAGGAGAAGAGGGAGGGGAGTGAAAGGTACAGCATGGTGGACAGAAGAGGTAAGAATAGCTGTGGAAGAAAAGAAGAAAGCATATAGAGAGTGGTTGGGTAGTAGAGGGAATGAAGATTTCGAGAGACAGAAACGAGCGAGGTACGTGGAGAGTAAGAGGGTGGTGAAGAGAGTAGTGAAGGAAAGTAAGAGAAGAGTAGATGAGGAATTTGGAAGGAATCTGAGTGTAAAATGGAGGGAGAGTAAGAAACTGTTCTGGAAAGAAGTCAAGAAAGTTAGGGAAGGTAGCAAGGGAAACAGTAAGGTTGTGAAAGATAAGAATGGGAGAATGCTAGCCGAGAAGCAAGAGAGAGTCGAAAGATGGAGGGAGTACTGTACTTCAATGAGTTGCTAAATGTAAGGAATGAAGAGCCAGCAAACATAGCTGGATATGGTATGGGAGGGAGAAGAAGAGAAGTAGTGGAGGAGGAGGTGGGGATCAGGAAGTCAGAAGTGTGGGAAGCCATGAAAAGAGTGAAGTTAGGGAAAGCACCAGGAACAGATGGAGTGTGTGGGGAAATGTTGAGGTATGGTGGTGAGATAGTGATCGAATGGGTATGGAAAATGTGCAAACTAGCATGGGAGAAGGGGAGTGCACCCAATGAGTGGAAGACTGGCATAATAGTCCCCCTATATAAGGGCAAAGGGGAAAGAGGAGTGTGTGGTAACCACCGAGGAATATGTCTTCTAAAGCGGGCATCACACTGGGCCAAATTCTCGTCAATCTCCAATCTCCAGTCTCCGTTTCCAGCCAGTAGCGCCAGCAAATCCTATCACACACGGCAAGCGTCCTGGCTGCGTGAGTCTCCGACACAACAATAACAACGTCCGACCTTAGCCTATATTGGTCCGTTTCACCTATACTGTAATGTATAGCAATATGAATTTACATCTACAATTATAATGCAATATGACTCAATCTACACGTTAGTGTAATTTTTTTTTTAATTTGAAGCTTATATGAGGAAATTTATATTTTGAACTTTTTCGATTCATACCAATCGCCGTGGCGTAGGCTATAGAACAGTGGTTTCACTTAAACTGTAAAATAATATGGATTGATATTGACAAACTTTGTGTAATAGGACCTAATCTATACGTTAATGTTGCTATGTTTTGCGTGTGAAGCTTATATAAGTAGCTATGAGGAAGTTTTTCGCAAAATTAGGCTATAGCCTGACGGAGCCCCTGTCGTAGCCCCTGTCGTTACCTCGGCACTAAACGATCGTTTATATTGTGCTGTTTCACCAATAATTTAGAGTATTATGGATTTATATCGACACTTATATTTCAATATGACTCAATCTACAAGTTTGCGTGATTATGTTTTATATTTGGAGCATATATGAGGAAATATTTTGAACTTTTCGGAGGTTGTAGGCATAATCCTGTGTATGCGGGTAGACCTGTATTTATCTCAATAATTTGGTAATGTTACAATATATTTTTACATTTTACATTCATAAATAGTCCACTAATATACTAGGTTAGGTTAGGCTAGGTTAAATATATTGTTCAATGATTCTTAGTAAATAGGCATCTGAAAAACAGTTCCTCCTGCTACACAACCGAATGTTTTCGTTTCATACCAATCGCCGTGGCGTAGGTATAGGAAGTGGTTATTTAGCTGCAAGTGGTGTAGCTATTTTAGCATTAATTCACTTAGTTTATGTCTATCCGCAGCCCTTCTCACAATCAAAACACACAATTATGTAGCAAAATATATATTTCGACGTCATATACTTGAGATATCAATGAGATTAAATGCGAGCTGTAACGAGGCTGACACTCTACCTCCATCAAAAACTGGAGCTTCCCACCCAGTGCGGGAAGCATCCTAGCTCCATCAAAGGGTGAGATTTGTGCTGGAGATTGACGGTAGCTCCACTTTTTGCTGAAGAGTGATGAGAATTGGCCCAGTGTGATACCCCCTTAAGCATAGTAGGGAAGGTATACAGTAGAGTAGTGATTGAGAGAGTGAGAGTGAGAACGGAGAAATGGATAGGCGACGAGCAGGGAGGTTTTAGGAAGGGAAGAGGATGTGTAGATCAGATTTTTACCCTGAATTGTGTTGTGGAGAAATATCTGGAGAAGAAACAAAAGGTGTATGTTGCCTTTATGGACTTGGAGAAGGCCTATGACAGAGTGGATAGAGAAGGTTTGTGGAAAGTACTTAGAATATACGGAGTAGATGGCAAGTTGCTGAAAGCAGTGAAGAGCATGTATGAGGGTGCAAAGGCGGCAGTACGTGTGGAGAGGGAGCAGAGCGAGTTCTTTGACCTGAATGTTGGTTTGAAACAGGGGTGTGTGATGTCCCCGTGGTTTTTTACTGTATATATGGATGGAGTCATGAAAGAAATACTATCAAGAGCAGTGGATGTTGGTGTATCGCTGAAAAGGGAGGGAATTGAGTGGAAGCTACCTATACTGCTGTTTGCGGATGATACAGTTCTGATGAGTGATAATGAATGGGAGTTGCAGGGTCTGGTAAATTAGTTGGGAACAGTGTGCGAAAAACGGAATTTGAAGGTAAATGCGGGGAAGAGCAAGGTTATGGTCTTCGAAAGGGGTGAAGTCACAGAGTGTGAGGTGAAGCTGAACGGTCAGGCTTTGGAGATCGTCAACTCTTAAGTATCTGGGCAGTGTGTTGAGTAAAGATGGGACTATGGATGAAGAAGTGCGGGAGAGGGTACAACAGGGGAAGAGGGTTGTAGGAATGCTGAAAGCAGTAACAAGAAATAGGGTGGTCAGTATGGAAGTGAAGAAGTCTTTGCATGACAGTGTGGTAATCCCGACACTGACTTACGGAAGCGAAGCATGGACGTTGGTTGAGAGACTCAGACCAAGAGTGAGAGCAGTGGAAATGAATTACTTAAGAAGTGTGTGCGGAGTTACATGGAGGGATAGACAGACTAATGAGGAAGTAAGAAAGAGGTGTGGTGTGGAGGTAGATGTGCTGGAAAGTGTGAAAAGGAACAACTTGAGATGGTTCGGCCATATGGAACGCATGGAAAGCGAGAGAATGACTAAGAGGGTGTACGAGAGCGAGGTGGAGGGACAGAGAGGGAGAAGTGGAAGGATGGAGTGAGGAAGTACAAAGTACAAAGGCGTACAAAGGAAATCAAGCAACAACAGATCTAGTGACCCTTCTAGGCTGCTTGTCCTCCAAAACACTGAGGATCAAGTGTCCAAACAGTGGTTTAGAGTGGGTAAGGGAACATTGGAAAGGGAACTACTGCCCTGGAGCTAATGTCCGTGGCAGGATTAGGAAGTTAGTAGGGGACAGATGGGTTAGTAACTGAGGGGGGGATAAAATAAAGTTATTCATTTACAAACGCAGTCAGTCGCGGGTTTGATGCGAGATATTTGTCTACGCTGAGTTTAAATGATTCAACGGTGCTGCATTCTATAACGTCTCGGGGAAGCCCATTCCACAAGTTGACAACTCGATTGAAGAAGAAATTCTTAGATTCGTGTGAGTTAAAAGATTTACCAATAATTTTGCAACCGTTTCCCCGCGTGTAATTAGATTGGTCGATAGTGAAGTACTTACTACAGTTCATATTGTCGATGCCTTTGATGATTTTGAACACTTGAATTAAGTCACCTCTTAATCTGCGCTGGGTTAAAGGAAATAGATTTAATTCTCTAAGACGCTCTTCGTATGGTTTGTTCTTTAGGCTAGGTATCATTTTGGTAACTCTTGATACATTTTGGTATCATGGAAGTACATGAACGAAGGCGGTGCTGGTTGGGGGGAGGGGCGTCGACTGACGGGACAGAGGTGCATGGGGGCGGTTCGTTCGTGGCCACCACTTCGGGGATCACGGCGTCAGGCAATAGATAGATAGATAGATTGTTGCCTTCCTGGATGTTTTTGAGAGTGTCTTCATAGTGTGTCAGTAGTTGGGATAAGCATGAGCGCCCCTGCCTGAAGCTGTGTTGTCCCTCATTGAGTAGGTTATTAGCTTTTAAGAAATCAACCATTTTTTTCTGACAACCCTCTTGCAGATCTTGATGAGATGGGATGTCAGTACCACTGGTCTGTATTGTCTAGCAAGGCCTCTGCTTCCTCCTTTGTGGATTGGAGTTATTATTCCGTTTTTTAGGATCTCTGGTACTGTACCGGTTTCCAATGATTTGAACCAGAGGTAGTGAAGTGGTTTTGTTAGTTCAAGCTTGCATGTAGGTGATCTGTGGGTGTATTAGCTGTGCAGCCTGTAATGATTTTTAGGGCTTTGTTTTGAATAGTCTGTAAGGTCTTATGATGTGTTTCAGCTAGGTTAGAAGCCCAGGCTGGGCTTGCGTATTCCATCACTGATCCTATGTATTGTTTATAAACTGTGGTGGTGGTTTCTTTGTTGTGTCCAAATTTTGTGTGAACAAGTGACCTGAGGGCGTTAAGTCTGGGTGTCAGTTTCTTTTTTGTGTTTGTGGTGTGCTGTTTGAATGTCTTATGAGTATCATATGTTACTCCTAGGATTTTGGGTGAGTATGTATTTTTGTGTTTGTGGTGTGCTGTTTGAATGTCTTATGAGTATCATATGTTACTCCTAGGATTTTGGGTGAGTGTGTATGTGTTAGGGGTGTGTTGTTTATGGTGAGTTGAGGGATGTATTCGTGTTCTCCTGTCCAGCTTGTGAGCAGGGTTGCGGTGGATTTGGCTGGGGCTAGATAAGTCTGTTTGTAGTGCACCAGCCATGTAGTGTGTTGAGATGGGGTTGAAGGAGATCTGTTATGTGTTTGGGTCATGGTGTGTGCATGTGAGTGTTAAGTCGTCTGCATAGGAGGCTAAGTTTATTTGGGGTGTATTGGGTGTAGTTATATCGTGCATGTACAGATTGAAGAGTGCGGGCGATAGGACGGATCCTTGTGGGACTCCGTTTGGAAAGTTTCTGATGCTAAATGACTGACCGGCAAAATATACGTGTGCACATCTGCCAGCTAGGAAGTTGGCCAGCCACCTTTTTGTGTTGTGCATGTTTGTGTTGTAGATTGTGTTTGTTATGTTGTGGCCATGCTCATGCATCGAAGGCTTTACTAATGTTGAGTGTGGCTAGTAGTGATCTGTATGGTGGTCTAGCTGAGTTGATGCCGTCAAAAGCTCTTTGTGTAATGTCTGTGAGAAGAGTGTTTGTGGAGTGCAGTTGCCTGAAGCCATGTTGTGTTGGAGCTAGGGGTAGGTCGGGTGTAATTAGTTGTAGTACAAGGCGTTCCATGACTTTGGAGGGGGTGCAAAGGAGTGTGATGGGGGCGGTGTGAGGAGGGTAGCGTGGGGTCTTTGTTGGGTTTGGGGAATGTGATGATGATACCATGCTTCCAGATGTCTGGTATTGTGTTGTGTGAATAACTGTAGTTTTATATGTTAGTGAGTGCTTGTATGCCTTGTGGTCCCAGGTGTCTGAGGTGTATGTTTCTTATGTTGTCTAGGCCACAGGCGGGTGAGTGCTTGAGATTGTTGATGATGTGCTTTGTCTGGTGATTGGTGAAGGGTGCATAGTCAGGGTCTGTGGGGAATTGTCTCTTACGTCGGATGACACGTCGGTCGTCTTTGTGGGGTTTTAGGTGGCTGACATGTGAGAAGTGATTGATGAGAGTGTTTGCTTGTTGTTTACATGAAGGAGTAGAGTGTTGTTGTGATTGTGTTGTGTTGCTGTTGGAAAGTGTGATGCTGTTTAGTATTTGTAGATTTTTTTGGGGTTTGTTTTGTGATCAAGTGTTTGTAGGAAGTTATTCCAATTTAGTTTTTGTTGTTCTTGTATTTTGTTGTTAGTCTGGGTGTTGAGTGCTTGGATTTGTTGTGTGATGTCTTGTTTGTGTGGGGTGCTGGGGAGTGTTTCAGTATGTCGCGTTGTCTGATGAGGTTTTGAATTTCTGGTGTGAAGTTGGGGTTGTGTCTTTTTCTGTTACCTCTTGGAATGTGTTTCTTGTTAGTGTTTTGGATAGTTTTATTGAGTATGTGTACAGCATTGTTGATGTTAGTGATGGGTACGCTGTTTAGAGTTGTGAAGTGTTGTTCTGTCTCATTTGTGAATGCTTCCCAGTTAGCTCTTTTATAATTGGTGTAAGTGTGTTTGTGGCTAGCTGGGGTGAGTCTGGTTTTGGTGGTGATAATGATCGGAAGGTGGTCAGAGCCTAAGGTTCTAACCACCCTCCAGGATGTTGTGGGGGCGAGTTCTGGGAAGCAGAAGGTGATGTCTGGAGATGATGGGTTATAGAGGGCTTGGTGGGGAATATGGGTATGTTGATGGATGTCGTTAAGGATGATGAGGTTATCTGTTTGGTGTTGTAGTACCAGCCCTCTGTCTGTGTCGGGGTTGTCGACAAACCAGGCCGACGTCTTTGCGTTGAAGTCACCACCCAGGATGATGTGTGGGGTGTTTGTGATCTATTGTAATTGTGGTCTGTATTCATTTGGTACTGTAGGGGATGTTTGGGGAGGGATGTATGTGTTTGTGATGGTTATGTTGGATGTGTTGCCAGTGCTTATTTTAATTGATTGTATTTCTGTTGTGTTATCATTTGGAGGGAGGAGGGATTTGGTATGTACACTGGTGACTATGTATGATATTTCTTTGTGTACCAGGGTGATGAGTCCACCGCCGCCACCGACGGCCCAGTCTTGTCTAATGGTGGTGAAATCATGAAATGTAGGTGTTTTTTGTGTTGTGCGGAGTTTTGTTTCTTGTAAGATGGCAATCTGTATGTTGTGTTGTTTGATGAAGTGTGAGAGTTTGTGTTGTTGCCATCTATGTTTAATTGGAGAATGTTAATGTTATGTGCACGATGTACTGTATGTTGGTCATCATGTTATTGTATCCAATGGCATTCAAAATAGACGGGAACATGATCGCAAGCGTTCGACGTCGCCGACTCGCCGTCATGTTTACATATGTCGATCGCTGTGGTTAAGTTCGCATCTACAGTATTTTGACGGTGATTTTTTCGGTTATTTGCCCCCTGCTGGCAATATATATGATGATGACAATATGTCATGGGGGGGTGAGGGTGGGAAAAGCCCACCCTCAGCATATTATTGTATCTAAAGGCAGTCAAAATAGACGGGAACATGATGGCAAGCGTCCACCGCCGCTCCGCGTAGTGTAAACAAGGCTGGCGGTACGCCCGAAGCCCCAAACTCTACATTCTACCCGGGTGTTTTGATGTGTGAAAATAGGCTAGTAGGAAATGCAAATTTACTCATTAAACAACAATCTAAAAACATGCCCCTCACTATCGAAAAAAAAAATGTATTTGGACATAACCGTTTGCCGTGGGATACAGAATATGTTGAGGGGCCCTTCACCCCCCCCCCCCCCCCCCCCAGGGCTTATTGAAATCCTCATATACAGTACAGTATTTCAACAGTAGGGGGCACAAACCTTATTTTCCCTAACACGAGTCGCCATGGCTACACTCACAGCAGATGTAAACAAACCCACCCGCCTCTTGCGAGGTAGGCGATATAGGCCTAGAGGATATTTTGTGTTTTCAGGATCCGTAATACATTTTTACGCATATTTAGACACATTATCACGTATACAAATGAAATACACGGGATAAGAAACCTATAGGCCACGATAGAATTGATATCTGAATTTAATTACATAAACTTTATACAGTATTGTCCTTTATTTCTAGTATTTTGTCATCCTCTTTATCAATGCTAAGTGAAATAATGGAAAAGAAGCTAGCCCAACAAGCACCACCACCACGCACTTTTTCTCCTCTGCCCACCACACCTCAAAGCCACAAGGAAACAACCCCCAGCCCAACAAGATGTGCCCAAGTTGCTACCGTCGAGATGACACGTCCTCCAACACCAGGGAAAAACTTATTCATCACCATAACCAATCTCGAAGTCAAGAAGAATAGGAAAAGTGAAGAGGAAAGACAACACAAGAAAAGGCACCATAAACACCGTACATCCTGGCGCCACTCTACCTCACAGCCACACTACCGCCATGACCAGGAAGCCGAGAGGGACTACTACCAGTACCTCACCCCATCTCCAAGCCACAAGGAAGCAACCACCACGAACATCCTACGTCCAGGCGCCTTTCTACCGCACAACCACACCACCGCCAGGACGTTGAGAAAAGGTATGACCACTGCAGGAAATTTTAAGATCATCACTCAGTAGGAAAACTGTTCTTAGTAGTTACTGGACATAAGACAGTTGGAATATTGGGCCACCCCTTGTTTCTTTTTGGGAATACATGATTCTGTACACTGGTACTTAATTGTCTACCCCAATTAGTTTGTTTGTTGTTGTGGGTATCAACAAGGAAGCCTTATTAGATTCTTCACTGGTCGATAACTAATATCCTTCCCTACCCCAACCGCGGCGCTATTGTGGATAAAGAATTGCTATACTGGTAAGCGCTTTATCTGGGATAGACCAAATTAGGGCTTTTCGAGTAAACCGTTTATCCAACAACGGCACTTAGCACGGGAGTCCTTCCAAGATAGCAATATCTTGGAGAAGGCCACAATATACCCATCACCCCCAGTTCTGAAAGACTCTTATAACGGTCAGAGTAGTTAAGATCTGTTGCGTCACAAACAACTGTCTTACGTTCGCTCAATAACGTGTGTTGATGCACTGACATATTTACACTCGGTATTTAAGACCCAACAAAAGACTGCATGTTCTGCTTCAAAATCCTTATAAAGAGCAGAGTAGTCAGCTCTCTCTCTCCTGCATTAACTCGATATTGTTTTTACCTATGTACTGGCATATGGTAAGATAATATTTAAGGTCCAACTTCAAGGGTTCGAGTCAGCTAGCCACGTCAGTATCATCACCACGGCCAACACATCCACCGAAGACTTAAGTATCCACTCTACAATATAAAGTGCAATTATTATAATATTGGTAATCCACAGAAAAAACTACTGTGAGAAGTTATATATATATATATATATATATATATATATATTTTCAGTGTATACTAAAGGATATATGACATAAAGGTCAACAGTGAAAATTAATATAAATACTACTATGTACAGTACTGTATATATAAAGAAGTATTCTCGTGCGTTACGGTGCGAGTGAATACTATGATTCTATGTAAACAGTGAAGTAAAGAAAGTACTAGTGAAGCCCAAATAAATCAGGGAAGTACTACTACTTATTCTGCTTATAATAATACCAAGTGAATACAATATAGTCTATGCATGATTACAAGGTAAATTCATTAGAGAATAAATCCCATTTAGTCACCATTCAAGGATAACTCTACGCATAGTAAAACCAAAAGTTTGTATACATAATTTGCGCAGTGGCAGTATCGTAACCAATAAGGTCTTGCTGAGTACCGTGGAAATTATATTGTCACTGCTATAAGCTCAAAACAGTGTACAAAATTGGTTAAAGTTTTTGCACCACACACATCTGCCATCCTGTGCGTGGTCTCTCCATGCACCTCGGTTGGGCTACCCCCAAAGGGTAGCCAAGTCGATCCCCACCTGCCTGCGGTGACCTTGCAGACACCACTTTCCCTCTTTTTCTTTTCCATTTTAATTTTTTTCCATTGTGGTGGCACTGACTGGGACGGCGCTAGCTGGGATCTGTCCCAGGTAGTTATTTTCACGTTTTTTTTTAACCAGGGTTTTCTCTTATTTTTAATCAGATACGAAAAACGGGTGTTTTTTTTAATTATTGGTTACTTCCACTGAAATGGCAGCAAGCCAGTGGCAGTGGCGTTGTGTGTGTGTGAGAGTCCGAGTGTAGGGGATGAGACAGTGAAGCACGGGAACGAGGTGGCTTCAGAGATGGGGTCGTTTCGGGCCATGAGTGAGCACCGTGCCTCATGTGAAGGCAAGATGGCAGGTGCTCGTTGTACTCTACATGCTTCACATGTCTCACTCCCTAGACTGGAACAAGACCTCACAGGCTTCACTGTTCATTGTAAAGCGGTGAATGTTAAGGCTCTCAGCCTATGCCCGAGAGGAAGTAAGTTGGAATATAGGAAAAAAAAAAAAAAAAAAAAAAGCAAGCAGAGTTGCAGTTGCGGGAAGGTTGTGGGCAAGGCCAAGTCGCTGGGCTGCTACTTGTGTGGTACATATTTTCACGTCAACTGTATAAATGTTGATGATGAGGACCTCAGAGTACTTGCAAAGAAGAAACCTGGATTTAAATGGCATTGCACTGTTTGCGATACCACCCCCCCTGGCTGCTAAGGATGCAGCAATTAGTCAGCAGACCTTGGATGACCTGAAGGCTGCCCTAGTTGGTGAAGTGAAGACTGCCATTGTAAACGAAGTGAAGGGTGCCCTTGCTGCGGTGGCCGTGGAGATAGAGAGTATTGGTGACAGAATGAATATCCTTGAGACTAAAGTTGCTGCCCCCGACATTCCCTTGTTTGCCAAGATAGTTCAGCAAACATTTGAAGAGACCAAAAAGGAGCCGACCAAATGCACCACTGAGGTGGTAGATGGTGGAAAGAAAAAACTGTCTGGGACCATCAGGTCCTGGTAGTGAAGCCAAAAGACCGATCCTCCAAGCCAGTAAGCCCACCAGATACAAAGGCAATCGAGACTGCTTTGGCTTCGGTTCCGGTTAACAAGTTAACTAGAACTGATTCAGGTGTACTGGTGGTACGACTTCCATCAAAGAAAGCCAAGGAAGATGCAGGAAGGGCCATCAATCAGTGTTTGGGGGTGGACAGTGCCTTCAGTGTCTCCGAACCAAAGAAGATGCTGCCAAAAATGACTCTGGTAGGCATTGCTAATGACACTGAGGATAATGAGATAATTCCCAGCATCCTCAACAAGAACCCAAGAATAAAGTCCCTGGTCGACGATGGCTTAGCTATGAATTTGCTATTCACCAAGCAAAAGAGTGATGCACACACAAAGACTGCGGTAGTAAAAATGTCACCTGAAATACGCTCTTCCATTGTGGATGATGGCAATTCTGTGTATGTTGGACTTGTGAGATGTCGTGCATACGATCGCTTCTGGGTAACACACTGTTACCATTGCCAGGGCTTTGGCCATACCAGTGACAGGTGTTATCAGAAAAATGAGGATCCAAAATGCAACTTCTGTGCTGGTACTCGTAACTCAAAAGACTGTACCAACAAGACTTCCCCCAAATGTATAAATTATATGAGCTCCACATCAGTTACGGAGCTGCCAAATCATTTCGCCTCAAGTAGAAATTGTCCTCTAATGACAGCCCAGAGAAACAAAGTTATTGAAAACACCAATTTTGTAGGTTCAAAAAACTGAAAAATGCACAAGGGAGCCGGTTGAAACTGGGTCTGTTGAATGTTCGTTCCTTGCGTAACAAAATGGATCATATTTGCGAGATCTTGGATGAACGTAACCTTGATGTATTATGTCTCACTGAGACCTGGTTGTTCGAGTCAGATCTGAATATTATCCAGGCGGCATTGCCTAAAACCCATTCCATAATAAATGTTCCTAGGCCTAGGGGAGATCATCCGGGTGGTGGAGTGGCAGTTGTCTACTCAACATCTCTGGTGAATATCTTGCAAATAAGCCATAACCCAGCCCCTCTTTATTATGAACTGTTGGAAGTGGAAATAAAACTCCATCAACAAATTCTAAGAATGGCAGTTGTCTATAGGCCTGGCCATCGTGGCACAGATAGGGGTTTAATGGAAGAGTTTGGGCAGTTTCTCAGGGAATTTTCTGCTAAAACCGGAAGACTTTTGATATGTGGAGATTTTAATTACTGGGTTGACAGCCCTCATCTGAGCCGTTCTCCCCTGAGTTCCTTGAGTTGACTGATCAGAACAATTTTGTAAACCATGTGTCCCACCCAACTCATATCTTAGGACACACCCTTGACTTGGTTCTCTCCTGTGGGTTGTGGTGGTGTTCTGGATGTTGATGTTGAGAATGCTGATCCTAATACCTTTGATCATGCTTTGATTACTTTCAGCTTTGATTTCCGTAAGCCTCTCACACATGAAAAAGTAATCAGATTTAAAAATTATAAAAATACAGACCAAAATTTGGCTAGTAGTGAAGTAAAACAGTACTTGGGAAGTATTGATACTTCCAACCTTACTTCAGATGAGCTGGTGGAGGTACATAGAAATGCACTTAAATTAGTGTTCGATCATCACTGTCCAGAAGTAGAGAAGAAAATCATAGTACGAGATGATTCACCCTGGTATAGCACTCGAGTTAAATTTCTTAGAAGAGCGCGTAGAAGAGCTGAACGTGAATGGCGGAAAAATAAAACAGACTCTACATGGTTGCATTATCTGTCAGCCAGAAGAGCCGTGGTCCACACAATCAAAGATGAAAAGAAAGTGTATTATCAGGGAAAAGTTGACTCTGTGGTAATGACCAGAGGAGGTTGGCTTCAATTGTAAACAGTTTACTTGGAAAAACAAGTCATTTTAAGACCTTCTGTACCCGATGCCGAGTTGGCTGCCAACTTTGTGGCATTTTTTGCTGGCAAGATAACTCACATAAGACAGGAACTGGATGATGCTTCTGTTGGTGAAGAACTTTCAGTTGTACTCCAACCCAGACACATTCCTAATAATGTCCTCTCATCCTTTCACTCAGTAGAGGTGGACATGATCTCGTCCTACATAAGAAACCTCAATTATAGGTTTGACTCCTGTAAGGAGATAAAGAAAACCTAATATTTAGTAGTGGCCCCGTAATCATTGACGAACATGCCTATTACATAAGGCATCCTCTTCAAACACTAATCCGCCGTAGTTTGAATCTACCGCGCAGAGCATTTAAAAACTGAGGAGCCTTCATCATGAGCGCACGCGACCTCACTCATGGCTTCAGTCATTATGAATTGGGTTCTCACTACGAAAAAACTTTGTAAAAAATAAAAACAAAAAGAAAATAAGAATAACTATCTAATAAGCTTTCCATCATATCGTGGATGTACTTGTGTGGATCTCTGACCAGACGCTGATTCAGGCGTCATTCTTCCTTCACTGACATATCAAGTAAACCGAAATCCTCAATACATCAACGAATGGGAAGGGGACGGTCGGGAGGGCCCCAGTCGTCAATGATTACGGGGCCACTACTAAATATTAGGTTTTCTTTATCTCCTTACAGGAGTCAAACCTATAATTTATTAGTGGCCCCTCCATCATTGACGAACATGCCTGATTTCTAAGACTGGAGGGGGACATTCGTAATCATATCATAACTCTAGAAAAGCAGATAATAAAAACAACCACATAGTATTCTTACTTTTGAAAAATATATTTAATACGGCGTAGGCCGGGAATATACAAGAAAGGGGTTCAGGCAGGTGCGTGCTTCAAAGAAGCCTGCCTGACAAAAATAGGTAACCCTGAAGATTCTGTACACAGATCTGTAGTTACAAAGGCACCCCACTCAACGAGTGGTGACAAAAATAACAAGTTATCAGTTTATATGTGCACATAATAAACCCCAAAATAATCGTGGAGATAAATTGCAAATGATCTTCACTGTTTTAATATTAAATTGCTTTCGCAGCTAAAACTACTATAACAACCCCGTTGTTTTGTACTAACATTTGTACTTAGCACAATTTCTCGCTGAGAAATTTTCATATCACATTAACCATAAATTGTATCACAGCTCTCACACTCCGGCGGGGTCTAGGGTGTCCTATGTCAACTGACTGCACCCCCCCCCCCCCCCCCCCTTTCCCTTGAAAGTAAACAAAAGTGACTGCAGGGCCACCTAGACCCTCTGCCTTAAAGCTATACATGGTAAGGAAGGTTTATCTAGAGCAACTGACAGGTATCTAGACAAAAACGTGTGATTAGACGCCCACAACTGAGTGGACGCAATATCTTCTACTGAAATTTTTTTCAGGAAACGTAAAGAGGCTGCCCATTTGCGTAAATCGTGGGCCCGACCCACAACGCCGGGATTACTCTCTTTAATGACTTCGACCAGAAGAGAGGCTAATCGCCGTTTCAGTAAGCGTTTACCCGTACTTGCTACCCATAAAGCACCTTGGGGGTTGAGAGGAGCTACTCTCAAATATTTGGTTAGAGCTTGCACTGGACAAAGATTATGATGCACCTTTCCCCTTTTTAACGCTGGCACCGTGAACTCAGAAAACACGTGTGCACTATGCTCATTCTTGGCTACAAATCCTGGGGAAGGTGCAATGTAAATACATTCATTAAGTCTTCCAAACCTAAGGCAATTAGGTGTGTTACTCATCGCCGCCAGCTCAGACACTCTGTTCCAGGTGGCCAAAGCCAAAAGGAAAACAGCCTTTTTTAAGAGTAAAGCAAAGTCTGCAGTATTTTGGTACAGACGAGAGTGAAGTAAAGACAAAGCTTTGTCCAGAGACCAAGTGGGCATGAGCTGACAGGGAGGTGGGCGGAGTTTAAAACAAGCTCTCATAAAACCTGTTTCCTCCGCCACCGGTATGGAGAGACCTGTAAGGTCTAAAAAGGGCACTCTAATCGCAGTTAAGTGATTTTTTAACGTTACCACAGATAAATGTTTCTGCTCAAACAGATAATTTAAATAATTGAACACTAAAGCTACTGATGGCACAGTCTGTTCTGTTCTAATGATCCAAGAAGTAAAGGCTTGCCAATGTGAGTGATACTGTCGTTTCGTAGACTGAGTATATTGATTTAATAATTTATTGGTCACATCTCTACCGTATGGTGCTAGCCACTTGGCCTCCTGAATGTCCATAATGCAAAAGTCAGCGAGGTCGCTAGGTTGCCAATCGTGTCTAAGTGGAAATACCCGACCGGGAGCGACACCGGGTGCGGGCACCACGTTTTCAATTGCTGGTACCACAACTGCGCCGGCCACAGGGGCGCGATTAGTGAGACTAAGCCTCGATAATCTCGTAGTTTGTTCACTACGTGGCACATTAGTGACGCATCTGGTGGTGGAAACAGATAGATGGAGCTCCATCTGTTCCAGTCTATCACTAGGGCGTCTGGCCCCCCTGCCGGCGTTTTCGTCCGGCGGGTGAGGTATAGAGGGAGTTTGTGAGTCTCCTCGGACATAAACAGATCCACTTGTGGATGGGAGAGCTCTGCAATCATTAGGTTGAAAATGGGTTGCTTGAGCTCCCATTCTACTGTCGTGCTCTGTCTCCGGGACAGAGCGTCTGCCCAGACGTTCGCTACGCCTGGGAGATAAGATGCGTGAAGATAAATGTCTAGTCTGTTGGCTAGAGTAAAAATCTCTTCCGACACGTTTAGCAACCTCCTTGACCTCGTTGATCCTTGTTTCTGAATACAGTGAACTGCGTTCAGATTGTCCATTCTGAAGGCCACCGACTTGCCCCGTAACGCAGGGCCGTGAGCCTGAAGGAAATACAAGGGGACTAGTAATTCTTTGACATTGATGTGAGAGATTTCTAAGTGGGACCAAAGCCCCTGACCCTGGTGCCCCTGATTTGACTGATATCCCCAACCTATTGTGCCTGACGCATCCGTGTCTACCCATACCGTTGGTGGAGGAGAGGTCCATGACATTATTGAGTGCAACGTTTCCCTCTTTGCCCAGACCGCTAGTAAGGTGTGGATTAATTTCGGGATGGGCCATAATTTTCCCGCCGGTAAGAGTGGGAAATATTTGTTGCCTTCCAATATTAAGCGTTTTACTTTCAACCGGCCCAACATGACAGTTAGTTGAACCCAGTTGAGAGAGCCGACCAGAGACTCCCAGACCCTCCGCGTCGTAGTCAGACTGTGAAGAAACATGAACAGTTTCCTGCGAAACCTGTTGCGATTGTCCACACTCTGACTCAGAGTGAGAGCGGCCGTGTCCCAGACCAGCCCTATCCACTGAATTACTCGTGAGGGAACAAGGTTTGACTTTACCAGATTTACCTTGAACCCTAGAGTTTTGACATGATTTAAAATTATGTTGACATGTTTGATGCATAATTGTTGTGTCTCTGCCACCACCAGCCAGTCGTCTAGGTACCACAACACTCTGATCCCTTGTTTTAACAATGGCATCAGGGCTTGCCGGACTAATTTCGTGAATAATCGAGGTGCTAGGCTCAAACCGAATGGCATCCATTGAAAAACAAAATTTTGGCGCCTGATCCGTAAGGCCAAAAACCTTTGAAATCTTTTGTTGACCGATACGTGCCAATAGGCGTCTGTCAGGTCTAGTGAACACATCCAACCTCCCGGCGGAAGTGTTAGCCTGATTTGGTGTACTGTTAACATTCTGAAAGACTCGTTGTGAATGTGAAGGTTCAGATAAGACAGGTCTACGACCGGTCTCATCTGAACACTGTCCCTTTTGGGAACCAAAAATAGTTTGGACGTGAATACAGGGTAATTTGGGGGGACCGGGATGATGACATTCTTGGCAATCATTTCCTGGACCAGTGACTCCACCTCTAAAGAAACAAAATTCGCCGTTGTCGGCTGACGTAAGCGAGGTCGCCGGAGCCACTGCCAAGTGATGCCTTTGCGTGCCACCATCCGTGCCCAAGTGTTTAAAGGCCATGCTTGGTGACACGTTCGGAACGACCCAGTTAGCAGACAAGGGTTCGCCGGCTGTACTACCCTCGGGTCCTCCGGCCTTAAGGTTGGCACCGGGAGTGAGAGAGACTTTAGTTTTTTGGTGGTGCTGGACGCTTCGCCGGCTGGCTGGTGTTGGCCGAAGACTGGCCCTGACCTGGCTTATTATGGCCGCGTCCTCTCTGACCTGAAAACTTACTCTGTCTATGCCTATACTGACCTTGGGGGGAGTGGGAGGACTTAGGCAGAAGAAAGGGCTTAGATCCCCCTGGCTGAGCTTTAGCGGTTGGCCTGGGTTTGGGGAAGTTAAAGGCAGGTTTCTTAGAAGGGGTGGGACTTTGTTTAAAGGCCTGTGCCATATTGAATACCGTTCGCCACACTTCAGGGGACATTAACGAGGGAGTAAGCACTGGTGACATGACCACCTGATTCGCAATGCGATCAGGCAGCTTGCGAACTAAAGACATTCTGAGATCTTGTCTTGCTCGTACCGCCTCAAGTAAGGCGGTGCGTATGTCACCTAGAGATTGGATTGACGACTGGAGTAGCAGTCGCCGGGATAATTCAACCGATCTTCTGGCATCCGCGTCTGCGATTGCCTGAGTGGACCGAAGTAAAGACTTAGCTACCTGTTGAGACACTATGTACTGAGAAAACAGGCGAAAAGCTTTCCCCCTTAGCCTAAATTCTCGGTCTAGGTGAGTTGGGGTAGGGGTAGTGAAAGGGTCTTTTAGCTCACAAAGATTAATCTTAGGGGCAGCTAGGAAAGAAAACAAAGCTGACGGGACTCCGCCGGCAGAACATACCGGCATGGAGAACCACGAATGAGAATCTTGGGGATCTGGTGGGAAGATTTGGAAGTAAATGTGGTTGCAAAGTTTTGAGCCTCTATCTCCCAATCTACCCAAGGTCCTGGACCCAACTGCCCCACCTTCAAGACTGGATTAGCTGCTTCGTCTGTGACGGTTTGCAAATCAAGTTCAGGAGTGAGAGCTGACAGAGTCTTAATGTCATTAAACCCATCCAGCTTAGACCAGTCTGAAAACAATTTTGAAGCTGAGGCAGGGGGTAAAGCTGGCTTAGTAGCATACACAAAATAGTCTTGGTGATAATAACTAGGTATAGCCTTGATGTTAACATCTAGTACATTTCCCAAAATATCCAGGGCCCTTAATTTCTTTGATTTATTGCCCTGGATGACCCACTCACGTGGTACTGGGAGTTCCCCTGACAAGGTAGGTTGGGCGAGCTCTGGTTTAGTGGGGGTCAAAAGGACCCATGACTCGTCTGGTCCATAAAGCAAGGGCATAGCTACCTTTCTGAGAGGCGCCTTGTCTAGAGGGGGTGGATTGACATCCGTTATCACCCTTACATTCGAAGTGGTCAATGCCGCCGTAGCAGGCCTAGTAACCACTGATGGTGACAGAGTGCCCCCACTCTGTCACCATCAGTGGTTACTAGGCCTGCTACGGCGGCATTGACCATAGGGATCTTAGATAAAGCAATAGAAGTCATCAGAGGCCGTACCGTAGAACTTGTCGTGGGAGCCCCCAAGTCCACTGTGGGAGTTTCCTGTTGTTGTCCAAAAAATTTAGATAAAGCATTACTAAGTAGCCCTTCAACTTCCTGCGCAGTGACAAATTGAGCTGATGATGAACTTACTGGTGAATCATTAATATCCTGCGCGGCGTCTAAGCCTGAACCTGACTCTTGCCCTTCCATCTCCGAAATTATTGAAACCTCGTCTTTCTCCTCCTGATCCTCCTGAGAAGACCCCGCCGAAGCTGGGGTACCTTGCTGCCAAGATAAGTCAGGAATAGAGGATGGGATCGCCGCGTCCCTGTGGACGTCAGCTACTGTGTGACTCGTTTGAGTCGGAAGTGGGTGGTCAGACCCTGGCTGAGCAAATCGCCAAACACCGAGGCCCTGGCCTACACTCTCTTGGGAGTCTGAAACATTCTCAATCACTGATCCCCCTGAACTCTCCATTTCCAGGGTTAAAATATTAATGGGTAAATCCTCTTTAGGGACAGGCACCGCACTGGACCCTTGAGACCTAACACAAACTCTGTCTGGGGTAGAGGTACGATGAGAGGCACTAGAAGCTGGTGAATGTAGGGAGGTCTTTCGTTTATGGGAATCCTTTTTGGAAGATTTATGGCTACGGTGTGACCGTGAACTACTCTTTGATTTGGAGGATTCATCGCCGTGACCACTGGTGGAACTTTCCGTCCTACTCTTCTTACTCGATGGTGAAGAGGCAAGACTAGATGACTGGCGTCTGAGAGGTGACCTAGACCGAGATCTTGCCCTAGACGAGGAGGCGGATGCCGGGGGTGTAGGCTCTCTTGGACGTTTCGGAGTAGCAGCAGAAGACACAGAACCCTGACCAGTCTCCGCCGGCTTATGACAAGTGACTCGAGAGGAACGTTTAGGGGGAGGGTGTTCAAAGAGCAATCGATCCCAAAGAGGGACGTTGTCACATTGAAGTGACTTATGAGCAACAATCGTAGTGTATGCTGACATCTGTTGCCTCACTTCTCTTAACGCGACCTCCGCGGTCTTATCATTGTCGCATAGGACCTTTACAGCTAATTGGGAGCAAAAAGAACAATTACGCATGACCCACAGACCCCTTGAACGGTCTAGACATTTAACACACCTTATGCAAAGAGTATGCGCAAAAATAGGGATACCGGCACAGGTAGGGGTAGTGCATAAAAGCAAAGACTGGGGCCAAGGTCGCCATGGCAGAGACTGGTGGGGAAAACTACCGCCGGTTCTGTATTGGTCCGCCGGAGCCCAGCTCTGGAAAAAAAAAAAAAAAATCCAGGAATTAATGCTCATAAGGTTAACCCAACATGTTCGCACACAAGTGTTAATAACCCACCGGGTAACGAGATGTAATGACACAACGATCACAGCTCGCTACGCGGCGGGGCTCAGAATATCTAAACATATCTTTTTAAGAAAGTGAAGAATACCCTCTGACAATAATATAACGGTCCAGCATAGCATTTATAGTCTTTCTGGTGGTGACTGTCTCAAGATTCAATTTTGGAACAAAAACAACCCCCCATAAAGACGCCGGCCCTTGAAATATTTTAGTAGAATAACATAGGGCAGGCTGATACGAGATCTGATTTCTAACGAATTGTCACAAAAAGATCGCCGTAAGTAAGAAGGCGGCGATACCTATACGTATCCCTAAAATAAGTGGTTAAATCGAAATTGAATTGTAAATTCCTTATCACCTCCACTTAGGAGCACCCGCCGGGTGTAAAAACGACGTTAACCCCCAATTAACCTTCAATCGCCGTAAGTGTAAAGGCGGCGATACATAACGTATCACTTCAAATGGATCGGTTAACTAACTGAATGACTTAGTTGTTCATCCCACCCTACCAAGGCACACCCGCCGGGTGAGATGTCAAAACGTTAACCCCATAAGTTCCTGTCCCCACTTCTTTGTAAAAGATCGCCGGGGAGGAAAGCCCTTCACAACAGCTAGGTTTTTTCTTGTGGTTTGAAAACCGGGTAGAAAAACTTCATAACATATGTTCGCATGAACAATGTTTTTTGATGGGTACAGCCATTCCGCCGGGAATCAAAGGGAGCCTGAAAACAGGCACCAACACAGGAGACGCAGTCCTGGAGAGCCACAGACACCTCATCGCCGGGGACACAAGCCTGTGTTGAAACCACGTGTGGCCCAACGCGGCTCTCGGCCGGGTTTTTTTCATGGTGAAACCGAGAAAAAACCCGCCGGAAGGAAACCCACCCCGTTCAGACACCATCTGAACGAACAACGGACACGAAGGAAAGCCACGCACGACTAGCCTAAGTCCACACAATAATCCGTGGAATTAGCCAATACACAACTAAACCAGGAAACAAACATAGTCCGAGGAATTAGCCAATACACAACTAAAACCCGGATACACATGACACAGTAGGGCATATTTATAAAAATAAACAATAACACTTGTACATGTGGCAAAGCTACGAGCGGCTGGCTAGGCCTAAGTAGACGGCATCATAAAAGTTGAAATATACACAAAACACTGGAAATATAACAACAGGAACCACCGCCAACACACCACTGTAGCAAATACTTCCGGCAAAGGGAAGACTGACTCGGGACCCAGAAAAAACTTCACTAAGTGAAGAAAAATACGCTGGGAACGTCAGAAGCAAAGCTTACCTCATCAGAAAGATAAAAGGCAGCAATAATTAACGCGTAATGAAAGCCGCCTGCATCACAAGCTAACTCAACTGTGAAACGAACACAAGTCCACAACAGGACCATGAGGGTACATCCGAAATAGATGCCCCAAACACCCCAAACACACGACCCAAAATACACTGCACTGCGGGCAACCAGCCCAGGACACTCCTGCTACGCATATCCTAACCTTACTCGATACATCCCGGAGTAAACAAATGAGAAAAAACTCACTAGGGACGCAACAAATGCGGAATCAGCGGAGCGTGGGGAGACACGTCCGGGCAGGCTGAGCGCAGAGCAGAGAAGGAAGAATGACACCTGAATCAGCGTCTGGTCAGAGATCCACACAAGTACATCCACGATATGATGGAAAGCTTATTAGATAGTTATTCTTATTTTCTTTTTGTTTTTATTTTTTACGAAGTTTTTTCGTAGTGAGAACCCAATTCATAATGACTGAAGCCATGAGTGAGGTCGCGTGCGCTCATGATGAAGGCTCCTCAGTTTTTAAATGCTCTGCGCGGTAGATTCAAACTACGGCGGATTAGTGTTTGAAGAGGATGCCTTATGTAATAGGCATGTTCGTCAATGATGGAGGGGCCACTAATAAATAAAACATTTTGCCTGTTGGATCCCATAAATGTTTCCAAGCTACCAAGAGTCTATGATCACACAGTTGAGTTATTTCCAAAATAATTAATAAGTGCTTTTCTGAAGGTAACTTCCCAGTCTGAAAAGCATGCACTACTCCGACCTAGTCTAAAGAAACCTGGACTTGATGTTGAGAACATGTTGAACTATCGTCCTGTCTCCAACCTGTCCTTCATATCAAAGATATTAGAGCGTGCAATACTTGACCAATTACAACCACTACTTCAGCAGAATGAAACTATCCCAATTTTTCAGTCTGCTTACCGACAGCATCATTCAACTGAAACAGCATTGATTAGAGTACATAATGATCTAGTTGAGAACATTTGCAATGGTGTGGCCTCACTATTGGTCTTGCTTGATCTCTCTGCGGCCTTTTACACAGTGGATCACGAGTTACTATTGAGTGATCCTTACGATTGTGGTGTGCGTGACTCTTCTCTCTTGCTTCTCGGGTCGTACTTGTCAGGTAGATCCCAGAGTGTGATGGTAAATCAAATGGTCTCGGACTCGACACCCCTGCAGTATGGTGTTCCGCAGGGATCAGTTTTAGGTCCTATCCTATTCATAATTTATATCAGCAGTTTGTCTCTTCTGCTTCGTGCACATAATGTCACCTTTCACTTTTATGCAGATGACACCCAGATTTATGTTAGAATCACAAATATAGTTGATATACGGAGTAAGATGGAATTGTTGATGTCTGATATCAAGAAGTGGATGAGAGCGAGAAAACTTAAACTAAATGATGGTAAAACTGAAATTCTCATCATCCGAGGAAATAGAAGAGCTGATGATATAGTAGGTGCCCTCTCCATCAATGTGGGTGGATCCCAGCTACGACCGGTCAACTCTGTTCGAAATCTGGGTGTATATGTGAACTCCCGATTAGATTTCAAAGAGCATGTAAACCAGATAGATTAAAAGTTGTTACTTGCTCATCAGAAATCTCTTTTTGGTGAAGCCGTTTATAACCAGACGTTGCCTACTGACGTTGGTTCACTCATTGGTCTTCTCTCGTGCAGAGCTGGGCACCACAAACAAAAAGTCAAGTCAGCAAACACAAATCAGCAAACCTAGAACATAACTTCAGCAAACACAAATGTGCAAACCTTGTGAAATTTCTAGTCCTCAAATGCAAATATGCAAACACAAACCGTTTTTTATTAATTTTAAATTTAAACTACAGAATCAAGGGTAAATCAATAAATTCAATCTCTAATGTCAATAAATATATATATTTACTTTAATATAATGTTGCCCAACTTCCATGGACCTCAAGGATATACATGTATACAGGCTTTTAAAGCTTGGAAATGGCTGTAAATTGCCAAAACATTCCAGAACGTCACCCGCAGTGAAAGGGTTAATATATATAGCATAGGCCACTTAGTTTGTCCACATGGGCAGTAAAACGTTGGGGTAACTTGTTTATGGGGAGAGTGCTTCAGTAATAATCAGTATTCGCAATTCCGCAATTCCGCACCATTCAGGAGGAGGTACGCCGGATCACAGAGGTGCAAGGAGGCGATTTATTCGTGGTCCCCCCTTTGGGAATGGCAATAGGCTATATATGCCTAGATAGGTCTACTTTAGATAGATTAAGTAAATTAATAGAAAGTAGCCTAGGCCTATTAATTTTAATGCTCAGAATAAAGGCCTAGCTTCAGATCAAAATTTAATAAAATTTTATTGTAGGCTAAATTTAGTCTAGGCCTATATGATACTTTCAAAATTAACACTTTCTACTTGACACTAATAAAATGAGTGTGATTATAGGCCTAGGCCTATACAATACATAGAAGTTAGAACATGCAATATTTAGCCTAAGCCTACATGCTTTGAGGCATTTTGATGGAATTAGTGACTGATTATACCTAGACCTAGGCTATATATTAAAGTTAGAACATGCAATATTTAGCCTACATGCTTTGAGGCATTTTGATGGAATTAGTGATTATAGCCTAGACCTAGGCTATATATATAGAAGTTAGAACATGCAATATTTAGCCTACATGCTTTAAGGCATTTTGATGGAATTAGTGATTGACTGATTATAGCCTAGACCTAGGCTAGCCTATATATAAAAGTTAGAAAATGCAATATTATTTATCCTACATGCTTTGAGGCATTTTGATAGGATTAGGGTAGCCTAGGCCTAGCCTAATAAAATTACTTATATTAGTAATTAGCCTATAGGCCTAGGCTATATTTAGAAGTTAGAACATGCAATATTTAGCCTACATGCTTTGAGGCATTTTGATGGGATTAGTGATTATAGACCTAGGCCTAGGCTATATAGCCTAGCCTATATAGAAGTTAGACTTAGCCTAGGCCTACATGCTTTGAGGCATTTTGATGGGATTAGGGTAGCCTAATAACATTAGTTTAGGTTAAAAATGAACAGGCTATCAATCAAATTAACGATAGCCTAACTTTACAATCTTAAATTAGGCTAGATTATAAAGTTATAAAGCCCTTCTCCAGAGACATCTTGGTAATTACAGGCCCATAGAAGGTTTCTAGGTGGGGCCAGGGGTGGCTTAGGTCCTCGATTTCTGCATGCTCTGCAGCATCACTGTCGGATGATGGTGGTGAACTGCTCCCCATGCTGTTGGCAGCTGCGGTAGGCATGATGGTAGACTCCATGTTCACTTCAATAGGCCGAAAATATAAACAAAGTTGAAGTGCTAGCAGGTTGGAACTCTTGGACTGCTGTGTGTTGTAGGTGTTAGCTCGACGCTTGCTACTAAGTAAGTGAACAAACGTGAAGAGCCGATGTATAGGCCTAGATTCCAGAACACAGGTAGTTGGCTTGGTCACAGGACTTTTTTTGGCTGGAGCTGCAGGAGCGGCCCAGGGCTGGCTGGCGGCTGGAATTTTTATTTTGCGGACTCGAGGTTTGCAACATGGAGGTACTTTCCAGAGCTTCAAACCCGCAAATAGGCAGCCATTTTGGCGCCAACGCTAATTCGCCAACAAAATGACACTTCCGCCATGGGGGAATTGGCTATTTGCGGAAGTGTTGGCTAAAGTGCCCAGCTCTGCTCTCGTGTTGATTATTGCATATGCCCTGTTGGTGGGTCTTCCAAATTATGTTTTAAAGAAAGTTCAGTCTGTTCTTAACAGGGCCGCAAGACTCATTTTTGGTGTTCCACCTAGAATTCCTACTACATCTCTTCACATAGAACTGCACTGGCTGCCAGTAAGAGCAAGAATAGAATTTAAGTTGTGTTTAGTGACTTTTAAGGTTCTCAAATTTGGTGAGCTTACAGTAGGTACCTTGCGGAGCTGCTCAGGCGTCCACCTGCACGCCATGGTGTAGTTGTGCGTCATGACAATGACCCTTTTCGTCTTGATGAACCAAGGGCTTTCCAGCAGTCTTCTTTCTTTGAAGGGTCATTCTCCTACATGGCTCCGAGGTTGTATAACAGGTTGCCGCTGTCCATGAGACAACTGAGTTCTGTTGAATGCTTCAAGAGACAACTTAAGACTTTTCTCTTTGAGAGAAACTATGATCTTGAGAGAGGTGTCATGACAGATGGCTATATAGTCCAGGAGTAGCATGGTGGTGACATACAGTGATGTAGCACACCCAGTATTAATTTTGTCTGACTTTTTTTTCAGGTTGAGATACACCTAAGAAACATTCCTAGCCCTGTTGTAGTGGTGAATTGTGGTATAGGTAATTTGGTACGAGCGATAGAACATACCGAGGGTACGCGGCGGACTTTCGGAAATCTAAATATACAAAAATAGTTATATCTTTCTACATAATAAAGCTACATACTTCATTTTGGTGTCAAAATGTAAGGAATAACAAGATATATACAGAAAATAACATTTGGTGGCCATATATTTGATCTTATGAACAACAAAATGAAAAAAAATCAAATAATTCAACCAAAAAATACTTCGGTTTCGCTGCGGTCAATATAGACAAATGATAATATTCTCAAAACTATAGCACCTAGTTACATGTTTGATGTACCAAAATCATCCTCTACTATTCCCTCAAATAACCAAACCAAATAACTGACTCACTTCTATACATAAGGTTTATTAATCACCACAAACAAAAACCAACCCCCTAATTTTGTGCGGACGGTAAAATTGTCGCAATTTAAGGATTATCAAGTTTTGCATCTCCCTTTACAAGTTTGTGATGTTAGTTATGGCCCAGCTATGATTGTAATATTATATTATAGTAACATAAGTAACTACCACACATTTGCAACCATTTTTTCCAGAAATTACTATGGTCAAATAAAGCACATCAAGGATAAAACCGAAGTTTCCTACGTTGCGCACAATCATTTATAGCATTAAATCACTTGCTTTCATTTTACCAGAGATAGAGCTTTAACAGACTACCACTAATCATCAATGTCAGAGTCATCTGTAACGTCCATGTGAGTGTTTTCACAAGATTCGCCTGCCATGCACAAGCAAGCTTCTGTGCAAACCAAATTATTTGCTTTGCACTGACATAGGTAATTTCTCCTGCATGCAGATTTTTTGCACTTGCACAATATAAGCTCCAAAATTACAGACGGAGCAGGTTCCTTTGACATCAGAAAAGGCCTGATAACTCCATTGACAAGCTCCCAACCATGCCCATTTGGTGATGGTAGATTCTGAATAGCACTCAGTGATTTCTTCCAAACAAATGCTTGAAAATTTGCCCTCTCTATGTGATGTCCAAGACTGTATGACGTTGGTGGCAAGTTTTTGTTTTGTTTTTGTTTTTGGCAAAACAAGAAGTACCTGGTTTCATCAGCAGTGGCGCGAGCGTTTGTGGTGTACATGGCACAGATTAGTTTTTCGCATGACGTTTGGCACTCCTTCGACAGTTCCAAAGTATCTCCAAGCTGAGACATGCTTTGCTGATGCTCGGGAGAGGCCTTGAGCAACTCGAATCCTTTTTTCTTTCCAATGCCAGACAATGCACTGGTGCTGTCACAACCGGTTACAGAATGGAATCCTGGCAGAGCAGTACACATGGATGGCCCAAGTTGATTTGCAATTGTATGCACTGGCAAATATCGCAACTTGTCTTTCGTACCTGTTCGGGACAGTGCAGTGACGTGAAGAAGTGGATGCTAAGTACTGCTACATCTGTATCGGGTGACTGTATCACCACTCGATCATGATTCTGAGAGGCATGTAGGGCATGTAATAGTATGCGCGTATCTGCTTCCTCGTGATCAGAGCGCAGCTCATCCAGAACTTCGGAGTTGCCCAAAGTGAGCTTCATGGGTGGACTGCGTCTACTTAGACCTTTCCAAAGCATTCGATAAGGTACCACATAAGAGATTGTTATCTAAGCTTGAGACGCTAGGATGTGTCAGGGGGAGTTTGCTGAAATGGATGGAGAGCTATTTAACAGATAGGGAAATGAGGACCAACATTAGAGGAACTTACTCATCGTGGCGGAAAGTTGAGAGTGGTGTGCCGCAGGGATCTGTGTTGGCACCTCTCATGTTCCTTATGTACGTGAATGACCTGCCGATAGGCATAAACTCTTACATGTCAATGTTTGCAGATGACGTAAAAATTATGAGACAAATAACAAATAAAAGTAGTTGTGAGGAGCTGCAAGGGGATTTAGATAAAATATACGAATGGAGCACCAAGTGGAAAATGAAATTTAATATAAGTAAATGTCATGTGTTAAATATGGGAAGAAGTGTGAATAGACCAAATTGGGAGTACAGGATGGGAGATAATAAAATTAGCAAGGCCGAAAAAGAAAAAGATTTAGGGTTGATTATACAAGATAATTTGTCGCCAGAGAAACATATTAACAAGCTCTTTAGCGGAATGTATGCAATGGCCGGGAATATGAAAGTTGCTCTGAACTATTTGGATGAGACCATGGTAGCGAAAATTATGAAGAGTATGATTAGACCAAGATTGGAGTATGCAGCAGTGGTGTGGTCCCCGCATCTAAAGAAGCATATTCACAAGTTAGAAAGAATCCAGAGAGCAGTCACTAGATTGGTTCCAAGTCTCAGAGAACTGCCATATGAAGGGAGGCTAGACAAATTAAATCTACCGAGTCTAAAAGAGAGGAGAGAGAGGGGAGACATGATAATGATGTACAAATGTACCCGGGGGCTGGAGAGGCTGGATAGGGAGGATATATTAATTATGGATACAGGAATAACTAGAGGCCACAGCTACAAAGTAAAAAGACCTACCTGCAAGAACGATATCAGGAAGTTTAGCTTCCCCTATAGATGTATTGACAAATGGAATGGGCTGGAGGAGGAGGTGGTAGGGGCAAGGAAAATCCATATTTTCAAGAAAAAATTGGATAAAAAGTAGACTGAGAGACGGGACAACACGAGCTTAGCTCAACTCCTGTAAACTACAATTAGGTAAATACAATTAGGTAAATACAACTCTCAAGGGATCACGAAAACCGCCAGCCAGAACAACTGTTTTGCCCACTGGGAGCGCATTCGTACATGTATCGTTCCACTTCTGGCAAAGAAAATCTGTCAGGTTGGCCTTGTTGACAGGGTTGTTAAGGAACTTGCTCCACTGGCTTGGTATTGGAGTGTTTTCCCCGGCAATTTTGATCTCCAGTGACGTGGACGATCCTCGTTTTGAACGTGTCTGTTCTTTGATGGAATGTTTCTTGTATCGGTCAAAAACGATGTCAATTCGATGGCAGTCATTCTGATTAAGAGCTCTTGTGAAAGCTTCCCAATACATCTCTGCCAAGGCACCAAATGTTGCCACTCTGGCAACCTTGATCATATGGACCATAGCCATGGCATCCACAATGATTGCAGTGAGAGGTGGTGGTTCCAAACTGGGTAGCCTTTGGAAGTTATCTATGTCTTTCTCCAGTATGGCAAGCAAGGCACTCTTGGTATTTGCTCGCAGAGTTCCATCTGCATGGGCCAAGGAAAATGGAACAGCTGACAGTTCATGTGTGAGTATGTATCTGAGATCAACATCCCTTGATTTCGCTGCTATTATCAATCGTCCAAACAGTTGCCTGTCTGCATTGACAATTTGTGCTTTTTCGTCTTTTGTCTTTACTTGTTTCTTTTGAGCAACAGTTGCAAAGGTTTTCAACTTTAGTTGTGGTATTGGATCCCAGAATCTTTTGGTCTGTGTGTTTAGACGTTCCTCAACGAAGGTTTTCATGTGACTTTGACCAAGCTCGACCGCACGCACTAGCTTATCTGTGACGTCAGATGGCATTACAACACCGGTAGCGATATTCACAAGTTGCAGGACTTCATTGCTGACGGTTTGTTCCAGGGAGAAAGGATTCATCATCAGTTCAGATGAAAACATCGAGAGCAATTTCTGTACATCTGATTCATCCCTATTCATCCGTTGTCTCCCAGACTCTTTGTGTGTTCCAACGTGTTCATTGCCGTTCAAGCCACACATGTCCTTTGTTGCTGTTGTAATGGCTGCTCTTTGATGACTGGTGAGGAACCATCGTTCCAGGGCTCCTGACTTTTGTGTGATTCCGATGATCCCTCCTTGTTTCTTTGAATCCAAGTTTACACTTTGCTCCAAGGCCATATCTGTCCATACCTGGCTGAACGGTTGAGTAGACCGACTCACTGTATGGTTGCCATCCATGAATTCTGCATGGACCCTGGGATGTGTGTCCTGCAGCTTTCGCATATCTGTGAGGTAGATTGGGATCCATTTCGAGTAATTGGGTCGATCCATGGCAAAAAAGTATGGCATCATCGCAGCAGTAAAAGACAAATGTGCCTCCCAGTCTGCAGTTCTCTCTGCTCGGATGAAGCCAAGTAAAACCTTGATCATGTCGATGTAAGTGTTCCAGAAAGCAAAGACATTTGATTGCGACACTCCTTCAGCTTTGAAAGCTTCAAACAGTTCTTGAGGTTTCTGCATTTGCATACATACTTTGTGGAATGCTTCCTGTATAGTTTCACTGGTGGTGTTCTCTCTGCAATTCAAAATTATCTCGTTGATTGCATCAAGTTCTAGCTCTGTGAAGCTGTCATCGCCTTGATCTTTGCATTTGAGCCAGTCTGTGAACGCCTGCCACTGGAGTCGTAGCATTGCTTCAAGAAGCAATTTGTGTCCTCTAACACCACGGTTGTACGATTTACCATGAAGAAGACCAGATGCTGTGCTGGGGCCATATGTACCTGATTCTATGAGGAGATCTTCTACGCCGGAATTTGAGAACAACTTCCCAATGACAGCTAAGTAGTTAAGGGCAATGTGGAATCCACCAAGTCTGATTACGATGTCCTTGAATTCATCAGGATGGCGCCACTGCAGCTCTTTCGCCTTAACGTAGATGGCCAAATCAAACGTAATGACTGTGTCTCGCTGACCATCAGATTTGTCATTGTTTGAGCTTGTTTGAGGACTGTGTAGACAATGCTGAACTCTGTTGGCGATCCGGGAATCATTGGACAATATCCCACTTCAGTCATGCATGGATTAACCTGTGCTACAAGGGCATTGAAGGCACTCCAACTAGGTACTGTTTGCGTTGCTGGATCACACATGAGATCAATTGTGAAGAGCTTTGTTGGACACATTCGAACAATCGCCCATGCAAGGTCCATGTCTATTTTGTCTATGCTTGCTTTGTCCTGCTCATACCAATCCTGCTTTATGCCCTCAATAAAGAACTTGACAGGTGGTCTTTTTCCAAATATCCCACATTCTAAATTATCCTGTGCATTGCCTGTCATTGCCAGGCTTCTCTTCCTTACGTATGGTCTGCACATACTGATTTCTGTGGTCTTGGGCCAAACTGTCGTCTCTGATACATCACTACCGTTGTTGAGTGTGTCGTCTGTTTTCTGTCTAAGGTGTGCTCCAGAAAATCATTATTTTCTCCTGCCATCTGAACGAATCCACCAGGTACAATATTCGTTGGTATGATGACACCGTGGGATTTCGATTGTGCTACAACTTCCATGGCCAGGCTTGTGTCCATCACTTCGACATCATCATATGAAACACAATGTCCCATTCGATTGAGTATGGTGACAACTTGTTTGGAGCCTGTTATGTGCCTCATAGTCATTGCCAAACTAACATGCTTGGGCATTTTCTTCCTTCTATGTGATGCAGCATGCACTATGTCTTGACAGGTCATGAGGATATGTCTTTCATCTACTTCCTTACTGCATTGTGAGTTAATGTCTCCATATTCGTCAAGGTCCATCTTCTTTTCTGCAATGAGCCATCTTAGAATCCAGTAGAGACTCTGTGGAATGATTTCCTTTGCTCTTCTTAGGGTAAGGTCATCGACATCAATGGGCTTCATGTTGATTCCTTTGCAGTCTTGCACATCGGCTTTGATGATCTGTGATGCATGATACAAAATCTGTTTTGATGTGTATGGACTAGCTGCTTGCTGACTAAGATCTGTTTCCTGAATTTTTGCTTGTTTTGTGTGTGCAGTTGCAGATGCATTAATTACATCCTGCAAAGACACATCACTCGAATACACAAGCTCTGGTTTTGATGGATTTGGTTGTTGGTGAAAGACAATCGACGTCTGAAAGTGATTTTGTAACCTGCTTTTGAGTCTCGCTGTTCAATAACTATCTGCACAGACATGTTTTTCTTCCAGTAGCGACTTGAACCGGCTCAACAAAAACGTCATGGTATAAGCTTTTCCAGCTTTGAGATCTGGGCTTATTTCGGTCACCAACTCACTGAAGCATTCAGAAAAGATGTCCTCATCAACGGATTGCTTGTAGGATGTGTAGCTTATGTTTCGCCTTGCTGTGTACTGTGCTTTGCAATTCTGGTGATATTTGGCTTCAGCTGCTATCAGATCGACACCTCGTATTTTTGTAAGCATTTCAAGATCTACCTTTTCCTCAGCTGAATTAAGTATAACCTGACATGCGGAGAAAGTTGTCACATTAAGTAGCTTTGTTTCTTTCTTGTGGCTTTTTTTCTGACAAAACATACACATGGACCAGTCCATTCCACCACTTTGAGATCTGGACGACCGTCTGTGGTCATCATCCCTTTTATCGCTGGCCTCTACACCAGTATCAAAGGCTGTTTCGAGTGTTTTTTTCTTTATGTAGCTCAGATTATGTGTACTAGTGTATTTAGCATAGCAGTTTCTGTGCCAGGCTATGTTGACCTCGGACAAGTTTTCATGTTGCAGGCGATCACTAACTTCATCCTGTCATTGTCGCATTGCATCCTGAAACCTAGTGATGCCTGTACTGGTTGCACTACTAACTGTCTCTTTCTTATGCAGTTGACATATAACACACTTGTTCCAGTCTGTTGCCTTTGCTCATTTTGCAGGTACAGTAAAAGTCCTTTAATCCGACGACCGATGATTCGAATCTCCCAATAGTCCGAATTTTTCAATTTGAGGCCAAATCCGAATTCACCCGATGGTCCGAATTTCAAGAAGTCCCAAAGTCCCCTTTTTGAGGCATTAGTCCACTCAAATGACACATAATGGAGCACACACATATCATATGTTCATGAATTCACTTTAAAAGTTTACCATTGTCATTGTAGCCTATTACCTACTTCAAAACATTCAGATTAATGGTCAAAGGAAGCTACTGATATAAACGTAAACACCACATCGTCTGCTAGAGCGTTTGTTTTACTCTTGAATGCATTCTTGGGACGCTCCGATGCGCTACTGGCTTGCACCGCATCGTCTGCAAGCGCATTCAGTCTTGTGCTTGAAAACGCACCTTTGGACGCTCCGATACGCTACTATTTATAGTGATCGGAGCGTCCCAAGGGTGCTTTCAAGAGCAAGACAAACTCGCTAGTAGACGATGCGGACATGTGACAATAAGAATAAGAAGGTGTTTACGTTTATATCAGCAGATTCCTTTGACCATTAATCTGAATGTTTTGAAGTAGGTAATAGGCTACAATGACAATGGTAAACTTTTGAAGTGATTTCATGAACATATGAGCCGATATGTGTGCACCATTGTGTCATTTGGGTGGCCTAATGCCTCAATGTTTTCGTCAGGCCACAGGTTCATAGGGGTAAAGTCCGATAATCCGAAAAATCCACTAATCCGAACGAGGGCCGGTCCGCTGCCCTTCGGATTAACGGAAGTTTACTGTAGTAGACGCATCCCCGAATGTTCGTCACTACTGTCACTCTCCATCGTCAGTGTTTCTGAAAAAGTAAACCGAAACAAAATTAGTACCATGCGAATGAATTATTTCAAATTCATTACCTAACTAGATAGAATGTAGCATTTGACTGCAGTTGAAATATGAAAAAAAAATTAAATACTGTTTACCGTATCTAGTGTTATTTAATAATTTATTTTGAACAAAATTTTAGTAGTAAAATTCTTAATAACCAGTTGGGTTCTATGTTTATGAAACACGGTCGATCCAGTTTTATCCCTGCATTGCTGTTGTATAGAAGCCTGCACGATGAACATGTACGAATTTGTGGCTGAAAAAAAGTCTATTAACCCTGGAACATGAGACCGATGATAGAAAACTTAATTTTCTTCCTTGATTTGCTTGATTTGACCATAGTAGTTTCTGCAAATTGGTTTGCAAATGTGTGTTAGTGACTTATGTTACTATAATATACTATAACAATCATAGCTGGGCCATAACTAACATCACAAACTTGTACAGTGAGATGCAAAACTTGATAATCCTTAAATTGCGACAATTTTACCGTCTGCACAAAATTAGGGGGTTGGGTTATGTTTGTGGTGATAAACAAACCTTATGTATAGAAGTGAGTCAGTTATTTGGTCTGGTTATTTGAGGGAATAGTAGAGGATGATTTTGGTACATCAAACATGTAACTAGGTGCTATAGTTTTGAGAATATTATCATTTGTGTATATTGACCGCGGCGAAACCGAAGTATTTTTTGGTTGAATTATTTGAGTTTTTTTCATTTTGTTGTTCGTAAGATCAAATATATGGCTACCAAGTGTTATTTTCAGTATACATCTTGTTATTCCTTACATTTTGACACCAAAATGAAGTATGTAGCTTTATTATGTAGAAAGATATCACTATTTTTGAATATTTAGTTTTCCGAAAGTCCGCCGCGTACCCTCGGTATGTTCTATCGCTCGTACCAAATTACCTATACCACAATTCACCACTACAACAGGGCTAGGAATGTTTCTTAGGTGTATCTCAACCTGAAAAAAAAGTCAGACAAAGTTAATACTGGGTGTGCTACGTTTTCGTATTTCTAGGCCACTTTTGAATATCTGCTCCTGGACTAATAGAGTTTAGGCTATTTTGCCACTGCTAGTGATTGTTAAATGTGTGTTGTATATAAGCTTTCTATTGATGCATTGGTTTTGTTCTTTTTTTCTTTCTCTTTCCGAGCGCTAGTGAATTCTTCGGAAAAATTGGCGCTTATGAGAAATAAGTAACATGCTTATTAGGGGTTCGTCCCCTACGGGGAACCCCTAATGTAATCATTAACCCTCTCACCACGGAAGGGCTCTTGAACGCCCATAAAAAAGCATATAACAGGTACCCGGATGGTCTCTTGAACGCCCAGTGGTTGAAAGCCTGTGAGCTTCGTGTGCGAGGCGTCGGTCCGACGCATGTAAACAACAGCCGGCTGGACCGTCGCCCCGCATCTCCGGCCACAAGAAGGAGAGCGTCGCTTGTTCGTGTGTGCCTGTATGTTGTTGTTAAGTATCGAAAAGTGGTGTAAAGTGGCTGTTTTGGCCATAAAGTTATCTCCAATGAAATCATCATCACAGCTCAACCAGTTGACTTAGAGAGCTCTACTTAATGCCATTCTACAGGTAAATAACACAGCTACGCTTGGGGATGCGCGGGAATGCGGGAAGCAGTCTGATTAACGAATATACGGTAGCCTAGCCTAGACGTTTTTCGGCCAAAACACCCGGGTTTCGAGGAATATATATATAATACATAGCCGGGGCTGGAGGGTTAAACCTGGGTTTTTATCCAAATTCTTCTTACGCGCCGGTTTCGACGCAATAACTCCAGAACCGCTTTTTGGATCAGGATCAAACTTTCACAAGAGGTGCGTTTTTGTATTGGGCAACTTTTGATATGCTAAACATCCGGCATGGCGGCCAAACGGGTCCGTGGCAGCCGATTTCCCAAAAAAATTGACGCCTAAATACCGTCTCTCCCACTCACAGGAAACGACTGGGCTTTGGTATACGCACTCCCCTACTAATGCTCCGCAAGTTTTATAGAGAAGGTTTTGCTTTTGCATGTGGGTTTTTTTCCGGCAATCTTGAAAAAAAACTCGAATTCCACTTAAAATTCCACATCTTGAAAACTACGCCGATGATCAAAGCCATGCTTGCGTAGTTGGGTGAGGCTCGCGATTCCGAACGTTTTGATACCAAAATAATATAAATGGGTGGAATAGTTTGGCCGCAGCATTGAAAACTGTCTATTCTTAAATTACTTTAAAACCGCATTCGCTACCCACACAAAGTTTACCGTCTACAGTCTATAGGCTTCCACGCATCCCCCAGTTTTGCTTAATAACATAATCTCTTTATTATTCAGATCTATAATTTTTTTGTATTTAACTCTCTCAAAACAGTTCCGAGTCCCTACGAATTCCAGCAATTATTTAGCCAACCTACCTATACATACCTACCCTACCAAATAATAATGATAATTCAAATTTATTTTTGGTGAATGACAGAGCATTGGCTAAGGTTTTTAACAATTCCTCCCTTTGCCAAATGCTTAGTTTAATAACAATGATATGGACCTTTAAAGTTTTGGCAATTGCCCGTATGACTCGTATTTTAACCCTCCTAAAGTGTTACCACGAAATACCGCTAGATCCTTTCTCAAAAGTCGCTAGCATGTTGCTACATAGCCAAACAATGTTAGGATAATGCTGCAATTTCTAAAGAGTTTTGGTTTGTTTGTTTTGCAAATTTTACAATGTAGTATGACTAGAATGTCTGAAATTTTCAAATTATCCCTAGTAAATGTCTCTAGATATAAAAAAAATGGCTGCTAGATTGAAGTAAATAGCTCTACATTTAGCGGTAATATGTAGCTTTACAACTGGCAACACTGCAACCACCACCTCCCTACCACCCTCCCAGTATGTCTCCACAAAATACCGCTAGGTTCTTTCTCAAAAGTCGCTAGCATGTTGCTACATAGTCAAACAATGTTAGAATAATGCTGCAATTTCTAAAGAGTTTTGGTTTGTTTGTTTTGCAAATTTTACAGTGTAGTATGACTAGAATGTCGGAAATTTTTAAATTATCCCTAGTAAATGTCTCTAGATATGAAAAAATGGCTGCTAAATTGAAGTAAATAGCTCTACATCTAGCGGTAATATGTAGCGAAACAACTGGCAACACTGCCTAAGTGTTACCCCAAAATACCGCTAGATCCTTTCTCAAAAGTCGCTAGCATGTTGCTACATAGTCAAACAATGTTAGAATAATGCTGCAATTCCTAAAGAGTTGGTTTGTTTGTTTTGCAAATTTTACAATGTAATATGACTAGAATGTCTGAAATTTTCAAATTATCCCGAGTAAATGTCTCTAGATATGAAAAAATGGCTGTTAAACTGAAGTAAATATAGCTCCACATCTAGCGATAATATGTAGCGCTACAACTGGCAACACTGCCTACAACCACCTTCTCATCGCCAATGATTATGCTCTGAGGTTTGTATTTGCTTATCTTATCCTGTGTATAAATGTAACCCTTACACATGTTTCTATTAAATAATGACATTAAACAGGATTCATGATTTAAATACAAGGCTAGATATTTATCGGAAGTACGTATTTACCTTCGGAAAGCTAAAATATAATGTTTACACATATGGGATAGGGAGGAGGGAGGGAGGTATAAGAGGTGGACCGATGGAAGGGAAGAGAACCCCGATATACGAGATACATAGCTTCATATGCGCGTATTGATCACTTTCATGCTATTATGTATGCATACAGAAGTAGCAGGACACACATGTCAAGAGTGAACACCAATAACTTAATCCATACACAGTAACAAAGACGGAAATAATATCGTACATACGAAGTGATGGAATGGGTATGGGGGGAGTGTGTATGACAGTTCGTCGCTAGAGAGGCGTGTGTGTGCTTGTGTGATGGTCTTGTGTAGCTATGTGTGTGCTTGTTTGAGTGTTGCTATAGGCTACGCATTAGTTATCTCTCTCTCTCTTATTTATCGCTGTCTTCCTTACGATTACGACATACTGTACTAGTGCATGAGAACAGGAAATAATAGGGAGCCTTGCTCTCTCTCACACAAATGAGAACATAAGTAAACAGGAGTCGCAGAGAGCTGATTGGCTATAGGACTCGGTAGCCTATTCCACATATCTACAACTCTGTTACTAAACGATTAGAGGCAGATCCCTTACACACCCAGTCTCTCTCTGTCGCTCGTTTGTTTGCACTCCGGTACAAATGAGGCAGATCCCTTACAAGATGAACATGGGAATCTGCAGAGAGACAAGTGGCCCACAAAAGGCAGATCCCTTTCACATCCAACCCATTTTGTCCATATGACTATCTGATTTTATCTTGAAATTCTCTATTGTTCTTGATCCCACTATAGCACTAGGTAGCCTATTTCACATATCTACGACTCTGTTACGAGAGAGGCAGATCCCTTACACAGCCAATCTCTCTCTCTTATTTGGACACTGGTACACAGGAGGCAGATCCTTACACATGCTACCAAGATGAAAATGGGAGTCTGCAGAGAGCCGATTGGCCCACACACGGCAGATCCCTTTCACACCCAATCCATCTCGTCTTATCAAATTTTATGTTGAAGCTCTATTGTTATTGATCTCACTATAGCACTTGATAGCCTATTCCACATATCTACAACTCTTTTTACCCAGCGAATAGAGGCAGATCCCTTACACAGCCAATCTCTTTCTCTCGCTCTTGTTTGTTTGCACACCGGTACAAATGAGGCAGATCCCTTACACATGCAACCAAGATGAAAATGGGAGTCTGCAGAGAGCCAAGTGGCCCACATAAGGCAGGTCCCTTTCACACTCAACCCATCTCATAAACGTTACCTGTTATTTACACTACTTACTATACACCCATGTTATCATATACCTGCAACCAAAACACAATTGTAAGAAATAGGAACATAAGAAAATGGGAGTCTGTAGAGAGCCAATTGGCCCACACAAGACAGATCCTTTTCACACCCAACCCATCTCATAAAAACTCATTTATCTCTGTCTTCCTTACATTTATGACATCCTAGTCTCTCTCTCTCTCGCAAATGAGAACATAAGAAAACCGGAGTCTGCAGAGAGCCGATTGGCCCACACATGTCAGATCCCTTTCACACCCAACCCATCCCGCGCTCTCTCTCTCATATTTATCGCTATCTTCCTTACGTTTACGACATCCTATTCTCTCACCATACTCCCTCTCTCTCCTTCACAAATGAGAAAATAAAAAACGTAAGAAAACGGGAGTCTCCAGAGCCGATTGACCTACACATGGCAGATCCCTTTCACACCCAACCCATCTCGTTCTATCTAATTTCAAGTTGAAGCTCTATTGTTCTTGATCCCATTATAGCACTCGGTAGCCTATTCCACATATCTACAACTCTGTTACTAAACGGATAGAGGCAGATCCCTTTTACAGCCAATCTCTCCCTCTCTCGCTCTTGTTTGTTTGCACAATCTGCTCCTTCTGTAGTTTCTCCATGCCCGATAAGTTAAATGATCTTTTGATATCTGTGACACAGCATTTGTATCCAACACAATACCCTGCTTGCAAAACCGCGAACCCCGGACAACGTTGCTTGCAACTTTAATTATTATTATTATTAATATGCAACCTATAAAAGATAAAAGCACAAGTATAATTCCTCAATTGTAGGAAGTGCTTTTCATTGATATATACAGTATATGTTAATACATAATTATAAGACAAGTGTAATACTGTACTTCAATTAGAAGGCAGTCCATAGGAATTACCTAAATGAACGAGTACGAATGTATAACTCGAATTTAGGGAGCACTTCAGTATATTGATAAAGATAGTCTATCGAGTGGAAAGCAAGTGAAGCCTCGTTCGTGCGTCTTATGTTTTGTTCTTTACCATTATCCTAGTAGTACGTATGCAATATTCTTGTGCCAATAAACATAATATGAATGTACGTCTTGTTATAATTATCCTCTATTACTTTCTGTGTCTGTGTTAAAACAAATTCAGCTCTTCCTGTCAAGTAGAACCTACCTATTTAAACCAATCAACCCCAGTAAAAAACCTGGCATAATACTAAGACCAGCTGGGGTCTGGGGGGCGGCAACCCCCAGGTTAGGTTAGGTAATGACAAAATATGGTGTTCGGGGGAGTGGGATATGTTTTAATATTGCTAAATAATAGGTAAAAATGCATTTGCAGAAGGAAAAAAACCTTAAAACACAATAATCAATGAAGGAACTGATGAGAAAAAGGATTACAATAGAACAAACTCATCTATCTATCTATTGTTACGCTGGCCAGCTTGCCAGAATGCACTCGTAACTCGCTAGCGCTCACCAGGGCAGTGAAATGGGCTACAATAATCGTAGAACGATGTTCTTTATTTCATAGAGTTCATGTTGTCACAGACAGATCAGTGGTGGTCTTTATTCTTGTCTGTGACACTTGGAAGTATTTTATATCATTGATAGAATATAAGATGCATTGTGTGAAGTTTTTAGGAGAAAGAGAGCGAGCAGTGAGGTGGTATTATGTGCGTGTGTATGTACGTGTGCCTCCCTCGCTCGGAGGAGTTTCCCACGCTCGTGATTGGCCGGCGGGCCTGACGCGTCATATGACGCCTGCTCCTCATGACGTAGTCATCTGTGATTCGGTGCCGCTGCCTTTGTTAGTGCTGGGGGGGCTCCTGCCCGCGTTTCTCCTGCAGAGCTTGGCATAGCGTGCTTGGTCCTACATGTCCTTTGCAATCTGTCCCCCCATATAACTCCCTATACTACTATTTCTCTCCCTGAACTTCTTCTTTTTCATACTTCTCATCTTTATTCAATTACTTATCCCTTCTGGTTCTGCATACGATTTCCATAGTCGGCCACCAGGCCACCAATCCTAATGAAAAAATGTAAGGAAAACCTCTCAAAACCCCTGGCTATAATGTGGAGAAGGAGTCTAGACACTGGTGACATACCAGATAGCTTGAAAAATGCAATAATTGCCCTACTGCATAAAGGAGGGAGTAAAGCACTACCAAAAAACTACCGCCCGGTAGCTCTAACCTCTCACATCATTAAAGTTTTCGAGCGAGTCCTGCGAAGCAAAATTTCAACATTCATGGAGACAAATGAACTACACAACACCGGTCAACATGGGTTCAGAGCGGGAAGATCATGTCTCTCACAACTTTTGGAACACTATGACAACATTCTTAAAGCGCTAGAAGAAAAGAAAAACGTGGATGTCATTTACACCGATTTTGCTAAGGCATTTGATAAATGTGACCATGGTATAATAGCCCACAAACTGAAAGCAAAAGGTATAACTGGGAAAATCGGACGGTGGATATACAATTTCCTCGTAAACTGAAAACAATCGGTAGCAGTAAACCAAGTCACTTCTGAGCCTTCGGATGTCAAAAGCTCAGTGCCCCAAGGAACAGTGTTAGCGCCCCTTCTGTTCCTCATACTAATTTGCGACATAGATACCAACACCAGACACAGTACGGTGTCGTCTTTTGCTGATGACACAAAATTAAGCAAGATAGTAAACACACAAGAGGACACGGGCCGACTGCAGGAAGACATGAATGTAGTGTTCCAGTGGACCAGGGAAAACAACATGCAATTCAATGAGGAAAAATTCCAATTAATACGGTACGGAGATAATAATGGTGTTAAAGAAATTACAAATTACTTAACAGAATCTAACCACATAATAGAACGGAAAGACAGTGTGAAAGACCTTGGGGGTATTAATGTCTGAAAATATGGGTTTCAAAGTACATAACCAGGTCAAAGTGGCGGCTGCGAAACGTCTAACGGGTTGGATTCTGCTTACTTTTAAAACACGCGGTGAATTGCCTATGATAACGCTCTTCAAATCTCTAGTGCTACCGCGGCTTGAATACTGTAGCGTATTAACATCCCCATACGAAGCAGGTGAAATAAATGACGTAGAGAGTGTACAAAGAAATTTCACTTCGCATATAAGTTCGATAAAACATCTACACTATTGGGAGCGTTTAAGAGAACTGAATCTGTACTCACTGGAACGTAGAAGAGAACGTTACCTAATAATATACACGTGGAAAATCGCAGAGGGTTTAGTACCAAACCTACATACTCCGATAGTCATGAAATTCAGTGATAGGAGAGGCTGGGAATGCGAAATCCCCCGGATGAATAACAGGGGTGCTATGGGCTCTCTGCGAGAGGGCTGGTTATCACACAGAGGCCCACGTCTCTTCAACAAACTCCCATGGCGAGTAAGAGACATGAGGGACATCTCGTTAGACAACTTCAAGAGAGCCCTAGATGTCGAACTGCAAAAAGTGCCAGACGAGCCCATCCTCGCAAGGGAGCGAGCTGTCGCTTCAAACAGTCTACTGCACCAAATCACCACCCATAACGAGGGGCGTCGCGCTCCTTGGTGCCGCTAGAGGAGCGGCGAACACATCCAAAGGTATCCAAAGGTAAGGTAAAGGCCAGTCGTATTACCAGCACCAGTTCTCCATATATGTTTGCACTAGCTTTAGGGATTAGTAGAGTCATAGTCATAGGGTAGCCTAGTGTTGGGGTGCTTCTAATTATTGAGCTGTTCTTTCCCATTATTTAATGCTAGACAGTGGAAGGTATCTTTGGTCGTTGTCTGAGTTATGTATGTGGCAAGTCAGAGCCTGTACAACATCGACGAAGCTAGGTAGCCTGTAACCCTTGTGCATATTTTCCTTTGCGAGTGTTCTTGTGTGGCTATGTCTAAACCCGAGTTATTTCTGTATGCAATAAAATGTTATAATTTATAATTTACTCTATGGAATTGAATTTCATTTTACCAAATAATATTTATAATAGTAAAAGCCAAAGAAAAATACATTAAACTATAACTCTAATGAAGGCGGTAGATTGTTGGCAAGTTTAGCCAAGCTGCCGCCGCCTGCCTCTCACGCAGACGACATGTGGTTTGTTATTGTTGTACTACAGCTGAGCAGCATTGTTTTTGTGTCAAATAAATGGCATTTCATAGTACCAATGGTCTTAATTGGATATATTATTGACCCCTAGTATGAAGGTATGTTGCCAACGTAATAATACTGACAAATAAATAGATAAATCGGGTTGTAAATGGGTCAAAAAGGGGACTTTGGGGAAGTGGCCAGAACCAATAGAATTAATCCCATAAGTTCTTTGCTTTGTGTAGCGCGTGTTTGCGTAGCGCGGCGCGGTCCCAGTACGATATACCCGCGCTACCCGAGGGAGGACTGTATACAGTAAACAACCACGGGGACATCACACACCCCTGTTTCAAACCAACATTCAGGTCAAAGAACTCGCTCTGCTCACTCTCCACACGTACTGCCGCCTTTGCACCCTCATACATGCTCTTCACTGCTTTCAGCAACTTGCCCTCTTCTCCGTATATTCTAAGTACTTTCCACAAACCTTCTCTATCCACTCTGTCATAGGCCTTCTCCAAGTCCATAAAGGCAACATACACCTTTTGTTTCTTCTCCAGATATTTCTCCACAACACAATTCAGGGTAAAAATCTGATCTACACATCCTCTTCCCTTCCTAAAACCTCCCTGCTCGTTGCCTATCCATTTCTCCGTTCTCACTCTCACTCTCTCAATCACTACCCTACTGTATACCTTCCCTACTACGCTTAGAAGACATATTCCTCGGTGGTTACCACACACTCCTCTTTCCCCTTTGCCCTTATATAGGGGGACTATTATGCCAGTCTTCCAGTCATCGGGTGCACTCCCCTTCTCCCATGCTAGTTTGCACATTTTCCATACCCATTCTATCACTATCTCACCACCATACCTCAACATTTCCCCACACACTCCATCTGTTCCTGGTGCTTTCCCCAACTTCACTCTTTTCATGACTTCCCACACTTCTGACCTCCTGATCCCCACCTCCTCCTCCACTACTTCTCTTCTTCTCCCTCCCATACCATATCCAGCTATGTTTGCTGGCTCTTCATTCCTTATATTTAGCAACTCACTGAAGTACTCCCTCCATCTTTCGACTCTCTCTTGCTTCTCGGCTAGCATTCTCCCATTCTTATCTTTCACACCCTTACTGCTTCCCCTGCTACCTTCCCTAACTTTCTTGACTTCTTTCCAGAACAGTTTCTTACTCTCCCTCCATTTTACACTCAGATTCCTTCCAAATTCCTCATCTACTCTTCTCTTACTTTCCTTCACTACTCTCTTCACCACCCTCTTACTCTCCACATACCTCACTCGTTTCTGTCTCTCGAAATCTTCATTCCCTCTACTACCCAACCACTCTCTATATGCTTTCTTCTTTTCTTCCACAGCTATTCTTACCTCTTCTGTCCACCATGCTGTACCTTTCACTCCCCTCCCTCTTCTCCTCACTCCACACACCTCCTCAAATGCTGCACAGATCTCATCCTTAAACACCTTGCTCATCTCCTCCACTTCCTCCATAACTTCCAGGTCGAACCCACCTAGTTGTCTTTCCACAGCTCTCCTGTACTCCTCCCTGACTTCCTCCTCCTGCAACCTCGCCACCCTCCTCACCATTCCACCCTCCTCTCGCCTCCCTCCAGCTCTCCTCACCCACTTCTTTTGATGATCAGACAGACCCCCCCCAATGCCCCTATACACCCTAGCATCCATCACAGATTTCTTCATTCGTTCATCCACACATACATAATCAATCAATGACTTTCGTTCCACCACTGTGTTATCCTTCATCGTCAACATCGGTTTCCACGTATACCTGTGGATCATTCTGTGTCGGAAGAAGGTGTTGGCTATCCACAGCCTCCTCCACACACATACGTCCACAAGTGCACTACCATTCCCATTCACCTCTGATGGTACCCCCCACCCTCCCACCACTCCCTCAACTTTCCTATCACCCACCTTACCATTCATATCCCCAATCAGAAATATTCTTTCGTTCTTGTCAAATTTCTCCAGGCACGCCTCCACATTCATCCAGAACTCCTCTTTCTTTCTTTCAAGTATATCCTCTGTCGGGACATACACGCATACAATCACCCACGTTTGTATTCCTACTTTCATTCTCACCCACACAATCCTTGAACCCACAGACCCATACTCTCTTACACATTCCCTCCATCTGCTACTTACAAACAAACATGCACCTTGTCTCGCTGTTCCTTCACTCACTCCAGCACACACACCCATTCCACACTCCCACTCCACACTCCTACTCTCTCACATCTGAACCTACCCATTTGGTCTCTGTCATTCCACATACATCCAGCCTGGCATTCACTAACACTTCCAGAACCTCTCTCTTTTGTGCCATCATTCATGCCACTAACATTCCACGTAGCCATTCTCAGAATGTCCGAAGGAATGTCCTTAGTCGGTCGTGGTTCGTCAACGTAGGTTCCGTCCGCATCCGAGGCTGTTCGTTCGTTTTTCTTTGCTTAGATATTTTTTCCGGGTGGGGGTCGCAAGCCCACCGACCCAACCTCTTTAGTCGCCTCTTACGACACGCAGAAGGCACTCATACGTGACCTAAAATGCATATTGACCGAATTTTACTGTAGGGGCGCACATTTGACAGGTACAGTACCACCACAGACTTATAAGAGATTTAATTTAGGTTTCCATGCATCCATTAACCCTTAAAGAGCGGCGCTCGACTTAAGTCGTGCACCAATTTGCAGCAAGTTAGGAGCATTATTAAGGCTTTTAAAGGGTTAAAATTGAGTGCAAATGGCCGGGAGCGCAGCGGGCCAGACAGCCGACTCCCAGGGCTTACCGCCGCCCATTAACTCATGTTCCCTGTGTTCTGAAGAGGCCGGCAGTGTAGCCAGTAGTGAGCATAGCTGGGAAAAATATGCCGAAATACGCTAAACTCCCATGTTACTGGCATCACTGTATGAGAACCACGAGTGCTACGTAGCTCGTTCTGGTCTCATTTTGAAGCTTTTAGCGCCTAGTTTTTTTGCTAAATAATTTTTTTTTCATGCAGATACTTGATTGATCATTCAGGAGGGCCTGAATATGCCCAAAATACCCCAAAATACCCCGCTAGACAAGGGTTAACAACCTACACTCTTTTCTGGTCTCCTGCTACGTTTGCTGTTGTTTTTTTGCCCCCTGCTGGTAAATTTGGCAATAGGCCTATATGATGATGACAATACGTCTGGGGGGGGCAAAGCCCCCTCTCAACACGTATTGTATCCCACGCCATAAATTTTAATTGAACCGCCAATAGGCTATGGGAAATAGTTAGATGCGCGAAGCAGCTTATTAACCTCAAGCGCAGTGTAAAAACCCATCATCCAGCTCCAGCAAGCAATCTACAGAAACGCATGAAGGTGTAAAGTATGTGTTACCAGTACTTTATGTTATTTGTGCGATAAAGTACCGGTATGTGTTACCAGTACTATGTGTATGTTATTTGTATAAAAAAGTATGTGTTACCACTATCAGTACTGTTTGTTATTTCATTTATAACATAAAGTATATGTTACCAGTACAGTATATTAATTATTCCACAAAGTATATGTTACCAATACTGTATGTTATTTGCAGGATTGTCGTCTGGCCTACAAACACAGCTTCATAATGGTAGCCTGGCCAGTCAAGCCCGACTCAGAGTTCTCCCAGGCATCATTCAGACCCGCACTTACGCCGAGAAGCAGGTGTTCCAGCGCGACAAACCCCACTGTAACATAGGAACCATAGGACACGTTGACCATGGCAAGACCACCCTTACTGCTGCCATTACAAAAGGTGGGTTACAACATCTTGAATTTCCCTATAGTTGTCAGGTATTTTCCCTCCCTTCTCTTTGTTACCGGTAGCTAGTAATTGTAGCACCTTTCTGTTTACTGCATAATTATTGGTAAGGGTTATGTTAGCATGCTTATCTGTATTTACAATTTTTACATGATACACGCGGTTACATTCGTGCCTAATTATCCCACGGCCAGCTGTTATTTGACCCATGCTGGCAACATATACAGTATTGATGATGAAATACGTCGCAGGGGAGTGACAGGAAGCGGAGCCCATCCTCAACCTATATATTGTATCGCACGGCTAACTGTTCAGTTAATTTTTTGGTAAGAGTTGTATTAGGAGCCATAGGATACGATATAGGTTGAGGGGAGGCTCTACCCCCCCTCCTCACCAGCCTCCCCCCCCCTCCCCCCCCCCCCACGACTTATTGTCATCATCGTAAATGTTGCCAGCAAGGGGTAAATACCAGCCAAGGAGCCATAGAGGAGAGTCATGCTCCGCGACGGAACCTTGGTCTTCTGGATGGGGGGCAGGTGCGGACCCTACCCTAGCAGACGGAGAACTCCCGCATGGGAGACAGCAGGGGTCACCTCCGGGCCCAGGGCTGGAGCAGCATGACCGAGCAGGCGGAGAAGCAGGGCGTGAAGGGATGTGGTCCACCGCCGAAGGAGCGGGCTGAGGCGCTGAGGTTGTGTTGCCGCCAAGATGTGCGTCAAAAGGGAATCTTGCATCTCCTCAAAACGGGCATCGAAGTGCGACACAACCCACCCCTGCATAGCCGTGAATCGATTCAAGAGAAGTGAACCTTCCGAAGATTGCGCCGCATGGAGGGGAGAGTGGGACCGAGAGCGAGAGCCACGGGACGACACAGCAGCGTCGCGGCCAAAGGAAGGCGAACGACGACGCTCGAGTTATCCCTGAGGATCGCGCGCCCGAGGGGGAGACATCCCGATCCCCCTCGTCTCAAGAGACGCCATCCACAGAGAAAGCGGACCCCGAAGCCTCGCTGAGATCCTCCGATCCGCGAGTTGGGGTCCTCTCCAGGGCAGACATCAAGTGCAGGTCAGGGATAGAAGAAGGAAGACGGGTATGGGATGGCTGGCCGGGGGTGAGGAGGTCAGAAGGAGCCGCGGTGGGAAAAAGAGCAAGGATCCCCGGGGCTGAAGGATCAGGGAGTCCCGACACCGAGGCGGAGGTGGGTGAGACCACCACTCTGGCACGGGACTGTGAAGGAAGATGAGGCAGAGAAGCAGGCGGAGGCGAGAGAGCAGGAGAAACTACATCCTGGCGAACCCCCTTAGACAGGGAAGGAGGGGGGAGCAGAGGGCCAGCTACAGCAAGCCCCTCAGTGGCGCGGGTGGAGGACGGTGCAGCAGGTCGTTGCCTGGGACCGGGGAGCGGGTGGAAGGTAGTGGTGCCCCTATCTGCAGGGACTTGGGGAGGGCGGAAGTTGGCGGCGCCTCCAACCCCAGTCCCAGGCCGAGGAGCATGGAAAGGATGGAAGGTGGTGGTGTGTGCTCCAGAGGTACGAGGTGGAGCAGATGGATCATGGCGATGTGGAGAGCGCGATCGATGACGGGCCTGGTGATCCTCCCTACTCCGCGACGACCTAGCCCGAGCCACGGGTGAGAGGGCTCGAGGAGGGGCAGACCTAGGAGAACGGCCAGCCGACGGGTCAGGGAGACCCAGGGAACGACGAATCCTGACGTCCACAAAGGCCGGCGAACGGTGGCCACAGTCCTGATGTGGTGCGAGACAACCGCCCACACAGACTTCAGGGACGACATGGCTTCCGCCGCCGCCTGGCTACCAGGTTGCTGGTCCACCAGGTCCATACACGAACCACAGAGCAGGTAGGTAGGCCGTGGAAGTGACACACTGAGAGTGCCGCAGGCAGGACCTGTGACTCCCCAAGCATGGGGAGGCACGACCACGTCGACAGCAGGCCATCACAACTGCAAGCGAAGGAACAGACACCATAAGCAGCACGTTGATGGAGAAAGTGTAGATATTGCCCAAGTATACCAGTCAAAAATCACGGGGAAGAATTCTACAGCTTGGATCTTCTGATCACTGTCTGATACAGGCCACCTGTCTATCACCTACCACACCTTCCCACTCTGAACCTGTTTTGGTGACTAAATGGCATTACGATAGGGCAGACTGGGAGGGTCTTCAAGGTTTCTTTATTGATATTCCCTGGACCTCTTTCTTTTCTAATGATGCACACTCCACCTTGAGCCACATACAAGATTTTGTAAAAATTGGAATGGAAACTTTTATTCCTCATCAAAAGTACAGTAAAAGATCTAATTCACCTAAATGGTTTGACCATAATTGTGCTAGAGTAACTGAACAAAAAGCAATAGCCTACAATGCATACACAAGATCAAAAACTCATGAAGCCTTTAATTACTTTAGAAACATCAGAAATCATGCCAAAACTCTATTTCTTTAGTGAATAGTTGAATAGTTGAATAGTTGAGTGAACACGTGGTCATTTGGAGTAAGGGGTCGGGCGCAAGTTGGACTAGATAATAGTCCATCAGGCGCCTGGCCCGGGGAGACGATTAATATGAAGGGTGTGCCTGGAAGTGTGGTGGGAGGGCTTGTCGCTTTGGCTCCGCTGCATGTCTGCCTGCCGAGATCGGAACCTCTCCTGGTGGTCAGGGGCCGGGGGAGTGCTGGAGCGACCTTGGTAACCCTGGTCTCTGGGTCTTCTCCTAGGTGACCTGGATGTGTGAGAGTTTATGTTTTTTATCTGTGTTTATTTTTTGTTTTATGTTGTTTTTGTGTTTTCCCTGTTCTTGCTCTGTCTTGAGTCGGCTACCCCCAAAATGGGGATTGGGCCTGAGCATATAGATAGATAGATAGAACCCGATCTTATAAATTCAAAAAATAAACACTGCAATTTCTCTGAACCAGGACCTTTCTAGAATTAATGGATGGGGACAAAAGAATCTAGTTTCCTTTAATGCACAGAAAACCAAATACATTCAATTTTCTAACCGACAGAATCTCACTGACTCCCATATATTTTTTAATGATGTAAATATTCCCACTTCCCCTAGTATTGACATTCTCGGTGTAACATTAACTACTAACTTGAGCTGGACACATTATGTTAGAAGCATTGCTAAGAATGCCTCTAAAAAACTGGGACTCCTGTACAGAGTTCGATAATTCTTCACTGACGAGCAGTTGGCCGTGATATATAAAAGTCATGTGCGTTCTCAGATGGATTACTGTTCACCTCTGTGGGGTGGAAGTGGAGTGGTTGCATTGAGGCAGTTGGACAAAATTCAAAATAAAGCTATTAGATTAATCAATAACCCTGCAATCACACAGGACCTTCCTACATTATCCATACGAAGAAACGTTGCATCCCTTGCATTATTCTACAGATATTTTCACAGCAATTGTTCCGAGGAACTTGCTTCAATTGTGCCGCCTCTCCACATCTTTCCCCGTAGAACTAGGGCAGCTGAGAGCGCCCATGAATTTACACTTTCTCCTCCACAATGCAGAACTTCTGCTTATCAGAATTCATTTATCCCCAGAGCTACTACTCTTTGGAATTCACTTCCCTCTAATTGCTTTCCACAAACTTACAATCTACAAATGTTTAAATCCAGTTGTTACAAACATTTTATGAATGGAGGATGCCTTTAGGCACATGGACCTTTTTGTTTTATCTGTGTTTTTCCTTCCTCCGTTCATTGTCTCTTTAAAAAAAAAAAAAAAAAAAAAAAAAAAAAAGCTGGGAAAATTCATGACGACACAGCAGGGAGCGCCGCCCCCCACTCGCCTAACAAAGTCAAGGTGTGGTTCAGGCGAGTAGGACAGTAACAGCAGCGATGAAAGGGCACGAGATCAAGGTGGGCGAAAGGATGGAGGTGAAAACGGTAAGGTAAAAAACAAAAAACAGCAAATGAACACTGCCAGTAGTTAATGTGTCGGGTGCGAATAACCCTTGTGTGACGATTCTTGAATCACACGACGCCCGGCCCCTTGAGACACACTCAAGGCTCGAAAGGGGCGATTCGGGAATAACGCTATAAATTGGCCGACACAAACACTACGAAACTTTGCGCAGTGGCAATATCGTAACCAATGAGGTTAATTTCCGAGTGACGTATCTGCTACTGCTGAAGGCCCAAAACACGGTTAAAGTTTTCATATTTCATCTCTGCCTAGTACAGTAGGGTCTCACATAAAACGAGAAATTGGTCGATAAACGAGGGCGTTTTATGCGATTTCGTTTTATGTGAACACAGCATTTTGGTGGCCCAATATCGTCAATGTTCACTGGAAGCGTAAATTTCCGTCAGGAGCGTACGATATTTCGTACGTTTTGTACGATATTTCGGCGCTCTATATGAAAGCGTACGATATTTCGTACGTTTTGTACGATATTTCGGTGCTCTATATGGAAACTCCTCGGATTTTCCCCACTTTGGCGGCGGACTCGTTTTATGTGATCACATTCGTTCTTATCGAAAATTAAATATTAATATTTTAGGTTGCTCGTTTTAATCGAGACTCGTTTTATCTGAACACGTTTTATGCGGGACCCTACTGTACTTGCGACACCTCGGTTGGGTTACCATCTTAGGAAGGTAATCAAGTCGTACTCGTGGTGACCTCGCAAGCACCCATTACAGTGGTCCCTCGCGTTTAGCGGATTTCAGCTTGGCGAAACACAGTATTGGCGATAGGTTGGATATGGTACCAGAATCCGAATTTGGCGCTTCAAATACACTTTTGGCGAGAATGCTGACGTCACGGAATGGCATTGGCCCAGAATGCGCCGCCCGCAAGCTAGTCTCACCAGGCCTAACTCTAAATAATTCATGGTAAATAAAATCTGTTATCTATTATCTATTGTCTTTTCTATTGCTGTTAATGTTTCATGTAGGCTACAGTAGAGCGCCGTATTGAGAGTTACTCTTAGGCCGAGGCTAGGCTATAGATAGGCTTAGGCCTACTCACAAAACCCTAAGTGAGCTGCTTGGATAGCGAGAATATCCCAGGTATATTTCATAAACGTATATTAACAGAGTAATCTTGACCAAACCGATTTGTGAACCTCATATCTCTTGTGTTTTGCTTTGTTTATTGTGCCGAACTGTCTGCGACACACAAACACACACGCGCGCATTAGGTGACTCAGGGGCCCAATCGATAAATATAATTAATCAAAGAAGTGACCACGGATCCAAAACCAATTTCATTATTTTGCTCAATCGAAAAGCAGTTGGTATAGAAAATTCTAGTCTTCACCATTCACAAGGTAAAAGTGATTTATGCCTCCTGATATATATCTAAGCTAGGTTAGACCATTTCTTGGTCTGGCTAGCTAGTGACTTAGCAACTTGTTGCTAAGTTTATGTGGTTATTCCTTATCAATAAGACTATTCACAAGATAACAATGAATGTCATGTATGTGGAATGACAGAGACCAAATGGAAAGGTTCAGATGTGAGAGAGTGGGAGTGTGGAATGGGTGTGTGTGCTGGAGTGAGTGAAGGAACAGCGAGAGAAGGTGCATGTTTGTTTGTAAGTAGCAAATGGAAGGAATGTGTAAGAGAGTATGGGTCTGTGGGTTCAAGGATTGTGTGGGTGAGAATGAAAGTAGGAATCCGCCGACCTCCGAGCTGTCAACACCTCGCAGCTGCTCCCCGATAATGAGTTACCTTGTGTGAAGTTGATAGGAGTGTCTAAGTGTTGTCCCGGAAATTTATATGTGCATTTCAATAAGTAATTAGGTGTTTTATGAGCAATTAAGATTTAATTGGATATTCCAAGTAATTGAAAATATGGATTAAGTAAAACAGTTCCTGGAGTGAGATGGGATAGTGGGGCGATTGTTGTTTTTAGGCTGGCAGACGACCACCTCGCGATGGCGGGAAGGCGTGAAAGCCTAGCTGGGGATGAGGAGGATTATGAATTTGAAGGCTTTATCACCGAGGACAAGGATGATCAGTTGGCAAGTATGAAAAAACAATTAATGGGTCTTGTGAGATGGAGGGGAGTGATGGAAAATTGGAGGAAGGAGTTAGGGGCTAAAGTAGAAGTTTTGTCCGATATGTGTGGCGTTACTAGCGGGGTGGATAGCCTAGGCCAGTAAGTGACAGCCTAGAGGCAGTGATGGCCAGAGTAGACGAGTTAGCGTCGGAAAATGTGGCACTCAAGGCTCAGCTTAAGGAATATGAGGGCCACCTGAGTGAGGAAGTAAAGGAATTAGTGAGGTAAAAAATGAGTGGACAAGGGTAGAGAGTGCCACGATGGTAGCCCTTGAAGAAATTGTGAAGGAGCAGAAGGAAGAGAGAGAGAAAAGGAAAAGAAAGAGTTTGAAAAAAATGTAGTGCAAGTTTTAAAGAAGAAAGAGAAGGTAGTGAGAGAGACAATAGATAGAGGTAAGTGTGTAGTAATCTTTGGAGATGTGGAAGAGCACCTGGCAGATATGAAGGTAAGAAAGGAAAGGGATGTTGTGAAAGTCAAGGGGATACTGGATTACTTAGACGAGGGTTATGGATGGGTAAAAGAACTGGAGGAGGTGAGAAGGTTAGGAATATATAAGAAGGGCGAGATGAGACCACTAAGAGTGGAACTAAAGTTTAGATCAACAGCAGAAGCAGTAGCCAATGTGAGCTGGAAATTAAATTCGACAGAGCTGAATCATATAAGGGTAAAAAAGGACCTAAGTGTAGAAGAACGAGAACAGTTAAGGGAACTCCAAGCTAAGGCTGATGAAGAGAATGGAAAGTTGTCTGAAGAGCAAAAGAAGAAATTTTTTTGGAGAATAAGGGAAGGGCAAGTAAGGAAGTGGTACATCAGGAGCCACCAAGAACCGAAAGTAAGAGGAGTGATAGGGAAAGAGACAGAGAGACAAGTACGAAGTCAAAGCAAGGAGACGGAGCGAGAGATAATGCAGGGAGCAGGGGACCGGAGAGAGAGCCAGGATGTGGTGGAGAGGGTGGAACAGAGGGAGAGAGAGGGGGGAGGAGAATAGAATTAGTGGGGGAGGTGGAACTGGGTCAGGGAAGGGATGGAGGAGGAGGAGGTGAACCTGGTAGGAGGCAGAGAGGGAAGAGAAACAAGGAGGTGGATTCAAATATACTGTGCTACTACACTAATATAGATGGAATAAACAGTAAAAAGGTAGAGTTAGATAATATATTAAGAAAGGATCAACCACAGATAGTCTGTTTGACAGAGACAAAGCTGAACCAGGACTTTGACAGCAACATAGTGTTTAGTGAAGGATATAATATATGGAGAAATGATAGAAAGGGTAAAAGGGGAGGTGGAGTGGCAGTATTAGTTAAGAACCCTATGACAGCAAAGCACGTGGAGTTAAATAATGACAAGGCAGAAATAATGGCAGTTGAACTCAATGATATAGAAGGAAAAAAGCTAGACATAGCAGTAGCTTACATGCCACCAAAGACCAGAGCATGGAGGGAGTTGGAGTTTGAGGAGATGGTAGAGGATATGATTCAGTCGTTGAGAAGATTGCTTTTAAGGAAGAATCGATTGATCTTGGTAGGAGATTTCAACTGTAGTGAGGTTGATTGGGAATCGGGAGATGCAGGGCCAAATCAGAGATCTTGGGGAAGTCGGCTAGTGGAGTTGGTTACGGAAAATGTACTTACACAACATGTGAAGGAAAATACAAGAATGAGGGGTAATAACGAACCTTCTAAACTCGATCTGATTTTTACAAAAGATCCTCACGAAATTAGTGATATAAACTATCTATGTCCTGTAGGTAAAAGTGATCACCTATTACTAAAATGGAAGTTGACCTCGAGTAATGCCAATAGATTAGACAATAGCTACATAAATGACAGATTAAATTATAGTAAAGCTGATTATGTATCCTTGAAAAGATATTTAGAGGGAGTAGATTGGGATCTTATTTTGAAGGAACGGGACGTACAAGGTAAATATAGTAGATTCCTCGAAATTTATAGAGTAGGAACCAATATGTTTGTCCCAAGATATAAAACTGGAAATTTTACTAAGCAGAAAGATTGGTTTAATTTGAAATGCAAAAGAGCTTTGGGTAGGCGTGATGCAGCTTGGGCTAGATTAAGAAGAAGGAACACTGAGAGTAATCGGAATAAATATAAACAGGAGAGGAATAGATATGTTAACATAATTAGGCAAGTTAAAATGAACTATGAGAAGAACATAGTAAATAAATGTGAAAGTGACCCTAGATTATTTTATAAATATATAAACAGTAAGTTGAAGGTAAAGAAACAAATTACTAAATTAAGAGTTGATGCTAGGACGTATGAAATGTATCGGACATGTGTGAGGTAATGAATAACAAATTGGGGTCAGTTTTTACTAGAGAGGAAGGTTTTGACGAACCACAGGCGGGAGTACTGGAGAGTGGTCTTAGTAAGATTGAAATAACTAGAGATGAGCTGTTATCTGCGATGAGAGGACTTGAAGTAAGGAAAGCTATGGGACCGGATGAAGTGTCTGCCTGGGTTTTAAAGGAGTGTGCAGAGCAATTAGTGGAGCCAGTGAGGGACATAATTCAAGCTTCCTTAGATAAAGGACAGGTTCCTGTTGAATGGAAAAGAGCTAATATCATTCCGATATACAAGAATGGAAACCCTGAGGACCCTCTAAACTATAGACCAGTTTCACTTACTAGTATTGTATGCAAGATTTGTGAAAAGCTAATTAGGAAGAGATGGATGAAAATGTTGGAGAGAAAGAAATAATAACCCCAAAGCAATTTGGATTCAGAGAAGGGACATCTTGTGTTACCAGTTTGCTATGTTATTACAGTAGGGTGATAGATGTACTCCAAGAAAGAGGCGGATGGGTGGACTGCGTCTACTTAGACCTTTCCAAAGCATTCGATAAGGTACCACATAAGAGATTGTTATCTAAGCTTGAGACGCTAGGATGTGTCAGGGGGAGTTTGCTGAAATGGATGGAGAGCTATTTAACAGATAGGGAAATGAGGACCAACATTAGAGGAACTTACTCATCGTGGCGGAAAGTTGAGAGTGGTGTGCCGCAGGGATCTGTGTTGGCACCTCTCATGTTCTTTATGTACGTGAATGACCTGCCGATAGGCATAAACTCTTACATGTCAATGTTTGCAGATGACGTAAAAATTATGAGACAAATAACAAATAAAAGTAGTTGTGAGGAGCTGCAAGGGGATTTAGATAAAATATACGAATGGAGCACCAAGTGGAAAATGAAATTTAATATAAGTAAATGTCATGTGTTAAATATGGGAAGAAGTGTGAATAGACCAAATTGGGAGTACAGGATGGGAGATAATAAAATTAGCAAGGCCGAAAAAGAAAAAGATTTAGGGTTGATTATACAAGATAATTTGTCGCCAGAGAAACATATTAACAAGCTCTTTAGCGGAATGTATGCAATGGCCGGGAATATGAAAGTTGCTCTGAACTATTTGGATGAGACCATGGTAGCGAAAATTATGAAGAGTATGATTAGACCAAGATTGGAGTATGCAGCAGTGGTGTGGTCCCCGCATCTAAAGAAGCATATTCACAAGTTAGAAAGAATCCAGAGAGCAGTCACTAGATTGGTTCCAAGTCTCAGAGAACTGCCATATGAAGGGAGGCTAGACAAATTAAATCTACCGAGTCTAAAAGAGAGGAGAGAGAGGGGAGACATGATAATGATGTACAAATGTACCCGGGGGCTGGAGAGGCTGGATAGGGAGGATATATTAATTATGGATACAGGAATAACTAGAGGCCACAGCTACAAAGTAAAAAGACCTACCTGCAAGAACGATATCAGGAAGTTTAGCTTCCCCTATAGATGTATTGACAAATGGAATGGGCTGGAGGAGGAGGTGGTAGGGGCAAGGAACATCCATATTTTCAAGAAAAAATTGGATAAAAAGTAGACTGAGAGACGGGACAACACGAGCTTAGCTCAACTCCTGTAAACTACAATTAGGTAAATACAATTAGGTAAATACAAACGTGGGTGATTGTATGCGTGTATGCCCCGACAGAGGATATACTTGAAAGAAAGAAAGAGGAGTTCTGGATGAATGTGGAGGCGTGCCTGGAGAAGTTTGACAAGAACGAAAGAATATTTCTGATTGGGGATATGAATGGTAAGGTGGGTGATAGGAAAGTTGAGGGAGTGGTGGGAGGGTGGGGGGTACCATCAGAGGTGAATGGGAATGGTAGTGCACTTGTGGACGTATGTGTGGGGAGGAGGCTGTGGATAGCCAACACCTTCTTCCGACACAGAATGATCCACAGGTACACGTGGAAACGGATGTTGACGATGAAGGATAAGACAGTGGTGGAACGAAAGTCATTGATTGCTTATGTATGTGTGGATGAACGAATGAAGAAATCTGTGATGGATGCTAGGGTGTATAGGGGTATTGGAGGGGGTCTGTCTGATCATTATGTAGTGGTAGCTAAGGTTAGGATACAAAAGAAGTGGGTGAGGAGAGCGGAAGGGAGGCGAGAGGAGGGTGAAATGGTGAGGAGGGTGGAGAGGTTGCAGGAGGAGGAAATCAGGGAGGAGTACAGGAGAGCAGTGGAAAGACGACTAGGTGGGTTCGACCTGGAAGTTATGGAGGAAGTGGAGGAGATGAGCAAGGTGTTTAAGGATGAGATCTGTGCAGCATGTGAGGAGGTGTGTGGAGTGAGGAGAAGAGGGAGGGGAGTGAAAGGTACAGCATGGTGGACAGAAGAGGTAAGAATAGCTGTGGAAGAAAGAAGAAAGCATATAGAGAGTGGTTGGGTAGTAGAGGGAATGAAGATTCCGAGAGACAGAAACGAGCGAGGTACGTGGAGAGTAAGAGGGTGGTGAAGAGAGTAGTGAAGGAAAGTAAGAGAAGAGTAGATGAGGAATTTGGAAGGAATCTGAGTGTAAAATGGAGGGAGAGTAAGAAACTGTTCTGGAAAGAAGTCAAGAAAGTTAGGGAAGGTAGCAAGGGAAACAGTAAGGTTGTGAAAGATAAGAATGGGAGAATGCTAGCCGAGAAGCAAGAGAGAGTCGAAAGATGGAGGGAGTACTTCAGTGAGTTGCTAAATGAAAGGAATGAAGAGCCAGCAAACATAGCTGGATATGGTATGGGAGGGAGAAGAAGAGAAGTAGTGGAGGAGGAGGTGGGGATCAGGAGGTCAGAAGTGTGGGAAGCCATGAAAAGAGTGAAGTTGGGGAAAGCACCAGGAACAGATGGAGTGTGTGGGGAAATGTTGAGGTATGGTGGTGAGATAGTGATAGAATGGGTATGGAAAATGTGCAAACTAGCATGGGAGAAGGGGAGTGCACCCGATGACTGGAAGACTGGCATAATAGTCCCCCTATATAAGGGCAAAGGGGAAAGAGGAGTGTGTGGTAACCACCGAGGAATATGTCTTCTAAGCGTAGTAGGGAAGGTATACAGTAGGGTAGTGATTGAGAGAGTGAGAGTGAGAACGGAGAAATGGATAGGCGACGAGCAGGGAGGTTTTAGGAAGGGAAGAGGATGTGTAGATCAGATTTTTACCCTGAATTGTGTTGTGGAGAAGTATCTGGAGAAGAAACAAAAGGTGTATGTTGCCTTTATGGACTTGGAGAAGGCCTATGACAGAGTGGATAGAGAAGGTTTGTGGAAAGTACTTAGAATATACGGAGTAGAGGGCAAGTTGCTGAAAGCAGTGAAGAGCATGTATGAGGGTGCAAAGGCGGCAGTACGTGTGGAGAGTGAGCAGAGCGAGTTCTTTGACCTGAATGTTGGTTTGAAACAGGGGTGTGTGATGTCCCCGTGGTTGTTTACTGTATATATGGATGGAGTTATGAAAGAAATACTATCAAGAGCAGTGGATGTTGGTGTATCGCTGAAAAGGGAGGGAATTGAGTGGAAGCTACCTATACTGCTGTTTGCGGATGATACAGTTCTGATGAGTGATAATGAATGGGAGTTGCAGGGTCTGGTAAATAAGTTTGGAACAGTGTGCAAAAAACGGAATTTGAAGGTAAATACGGGGAAGAGCAAGGTTATGGTCTTCGAAAGGGGTGAAGTCACAGAGTGTGAGGTGAAGCTGAACGGTCAGGCTATGGAGATCGTCAACTCTTTTAAGTATCTGGGCAGTGTGTTGAGTAAAGATGGGACTATGGATGAAGAGGTGCGGGAGAGGGTACAACAGGGGAAGAGGGTTGTAGGAACGTTAAAAGCAGTAACAAGAAATAGGGTGGTCAGTATGGAAGTGAAGAAGTCCTTGCATGACAGTGTGGTAATCCCGACACTGACTTACGGAAGCGAAGCATGGACGTTGGTTGAGAGACTCAGACCAAGAGTGAGAGCAGTGGAAATGAATTACTTAAGGAGTGCGTGCGGAGTTACATGGAGGGATAGACAGACTAATGAGGAAGTAAGAAGGAGGTGTGGTGTGGAGGTAGATGTGCTGGAAAGTGTGAAAAGGAACAACTTGAGATGGTTCGGCCATATGGAACGTATGGAAAGCGAGAGAATGACTAAGAGGGTGTACGAGAGCGAGGTGGAGGGACAGAGGGGGAGAGGTAGACCGAATATGAGGTGGAAGGATGGAGTGAGGAAGTACATGAACGAAGGCGGTGCTGGTTGGGGGGAGGGGCGTCGACTGACTGGGGACAGAGGTGCATGGGGGCGGTTCGTTCGTGGCCACCCCTTCGGGGATCACGGCGTCAGGCAATAGATAGATAGATAGAACAATGAATTCTGCTGCCTGATATACATCTAACCTAGGTTAGGTCAATTCTTTGTGGAGATATATAGGCTAGGCCTATGTCTTCTAGCAAAAACAGAGTAAGCAGACGGCGCCGAGTGTGTCGGCGATCGACGATGCGCATGGCGGGCGTTTTGAAAAGGCCCAAAAGGGTGAACTCGGGCCTCGTCAAAGACTAATGGATAATTTTCCCATTTAAAGTACTATTCACTTTTGGCGATGGTTTGGCTAGACTAATGAATTCGCTAAATGAGAGGGACCACTGTACTATTTATTTTTTCCATTTATTCTTTTTTCAAGATAGGGTGACACAAACGGGGGCGGCGCTACCTTGGTTTATCCCAGGTAGTAGTTTAATTTTACTGTAATTTTATTAGGTGTTTTGTATATTTTTAATTGAAGATAAATATAAACAATGGCCGGCCAAGGCAAACGGAGGCAGAGTTTATTGGGAGATGAAGAGAGCTATGAATTTGAGGGATTTCTGGCGGAGTTTAATGAAGTGGAGGATCAATTGACTGTAATGAAGAGACAGATGATGGGTCTGTTAAGATGGAAGGGAGTTATGGAGAATTGGAGGAGAGATATAGGTATGAAGGTGGAGTCACTGACAGAAATATGTGGAGCCAGTTCAGTAGCAGCTGCAGATGGGCCATTAATTGCTAACCTAGAAGCTGTGATAAAGAAGGTAGATGAACTGGAGGCAGAGAACATGGCACTCAAGGAGCAGGTAAAGGAGTATGAGGGCCATTTAAGTGAGTAAGTAAAGGGAGTAATAAGTGAGGAGAAAAATGAGTGGACAAAGGTGGGGAATGCTAAGGTAGAGGCATTGGAAGAAATCACGAAGGAGCAGGTGGAAGAGAGAGAAAAGAGAAAAGAGAGTTTGAGAAGAATGTAGTGCAGGTTTTGAAGAGTAAGGAGAAGGTAGTGAGGGAAACAATAGATAGAGGTAAAAGTATAATAATTTTTGGAGACATTGAAGAACATTTAGCAGATATGGGGGAAGAGATGAGGACCAAGTAAAGAAAATATTGGAGTGTCTAGATGAAGGCTGTGATTGGGTGAAAGAACTGGACGAAGTAAGACGGCTAGGAAGATATAAAAAGGGTGAGATGAGACCGATAAAAGCAGAGTTTAAATCTAGGTCAGTGGTTGAAGCATTGCCCAATGTAAGCTGGGGGCTAAATAGTTGTACTGAAATTAAATATATTAGGGTGAAAAGGGACTTAAGCATAGAAGAAAGGAAAAAGTTAAGAGAAGTTCAAGCAAGGGCTGATGATGAAAATCGAAAATTGTCAGATGAGCAGAAAGGGATTTTTTTTTGGAGAGTAAAGGAAGGAAAACTAAAGAAGTGGTACATTCAGAGTCAGAAAGAACGGAAAATACGAGGAGAAATGAACAAGGAGACAGTGAGTCAGGTAGTGGATCAAATCGAGGACAAAGAGATAGTGAGGGAGGAGCAGGAGATGGAGACAGTGAGTCAGGTAGTGGATCAAATCGAAGACAAAGTGATAGTGAGGGAGGAGCAGGAGACAAGAAACAAGAGAGAAAGTCAGAATATGGAGAGTGGGAGATTAAGAAAGGTTTGTGAGGACAGGAAAGCAATAACGAGCCAGCTGAAATTGGGTCTCTTGAATATCCGGTCTTTACGTAATAAGATGATCATATCTGCGAGATCTTGAATGAATCCAGTCTTGACATACTGTACTTTGTCTTACTGAGACTTGGTTATCTGAGTCAGATCTGAACATAATTCGTGCTGCATTGCCCAAAACTTATTCCATAATCAGTGTCCCCAGACCTGGCACACGTCTGGGTGGTGGTGTAGCAATAATTTACTCTCTGGCATTGATGAACATTAGCCAAATTCTTACTTGTGACCTCGTTGCTACCTCCTTTGAGTTCGTGGAAGTGCTTATCAATCTTCATCGGCAGGTGATTAGGATTGCAGTAGTTTATCGTCCTCCCCACCCTGGTTCAGATAGTTTTTATTAACGAGTTTGGAGAGTTTCTAGAGGCCTTAGCTGAGAAGTCTGGATCGTTGCTGGTATGTGGCGATTTTAATTTCTGGGTTGATCATCCATCCCTCAAGCCTTATTCAACTAAATTTCTCGAGTTAATTGATGATAACAATTTTGTAAATCTCGTCACTACTCCAACACATGTCGCAGGTCGTATTTTGGATTTAGTCTTGTCTCCCTCTGATTGTGATCGCGTTGCAGATGTGGAGGTGGATGTTGTTGATTCAGTGCTGTCTGATCATGCTCTGGTTACTTTTAGCTTTGATGTCTCGAGACCACCCTCTTACAACAAGACAATCAAATTCAGAAACTATGCTAGTACTGTACTGTATTGATCATACACAATTATCTTGTGCGGTTCGTACTTCTCTCAACTCTATCGACCCATCTGATCTCTCTACTGATGAGTTGGTTATATTACATAATCAGTTGCTGAGCTTGATTTTCACTAGGTACTGCCCCGAGATTGGAAAGAGAATTATTGTACGTGATGATTGCCCCTGGTATGATTCGTCCATCACTTCTCTCCGGCGACATCGTAGGAAGGCTGAACGTGACTGGCGTATGATGCGGACAGATGAAGCTCGTACCCAATATGTGAATGCAAGAAATGCTGTTCTCTTGGCTGTAAAACAACGCAAGGTCGATTATTATAGATCCAGGATTGTGTCCTGTGGTGGTGACCAGAGAAAACTTTACGGCATTCTGAGAAACTTGCTTGGAAACAAAATTTCATCTTCAAACCCTGCATCAGTGTGGGATATGAAGCTTGCCTCAGATTTTGCCTTTTTCTTTAGTTCCAAGGTGTCGGGTATACGCGATGAATTAAATATATGTAACGTGCCAGATGATTTCTCTGTTGGGTTCCAAACTCACCACAGCAATTATTTGACTATTTCCACCTTCCAACCAGTTGAGGTCAGTGATGTTCTTTGCTATATTAGGAACTCTAAAAAGACCTTTTGCAATCTTAATCCTCTCGATGTATCAAGGTTGCAGGACGTTTACGAACACGCAGCCGACCTTGTTTGTAGAATCATTAATAAATCGTTCTCTAAAGGTACATTTCCTCAGACTGAGAAATCAGCTATTGTACATCCTCTCTTTAAAAAATCAGGTCTTGACGTGCAGGACTTGTCAAACTACCGCCCAGTCTCAAATTTGTCATTCCTCTCTAAGATTATGGAACACGCTATCCTAGACCAGCTACTACCTGTGTTGGAGGCCAACGGGACTATTCCCCACCTTCAATCTGCTTATAAGAAACATCACTCTACCGAGACCGCTCTTTGTACGGTTCACAACGATCTGGTGATGGAGTGCTGTGCCGGTAACTCATCTCTATTGGTCTTGTTGGATCTCTCTGCTGCTTTTGACACGGTTGGTCATCGGTTGTTGCTAGACAACCTACAGCAGTCCGGAATTAGTGACCTGAATGATAAAACAAGCTAGGCTATAAATAAGCTAAAACTATGCCCAGAACTAACGGAAAAAACAATATGAAAAGAGAAAATGTGATGAAAACATAGACGGGGAACGCCAGGCGAACCCTGTACCTTCGGTTTACTATTTCCACACGCGCCTCCATTTAACACACTTTGAAGCCCATTTATGTGTGCTCTAGATCACGTAGCATCTGTCTTAACAAAAAGGAAGGACATAGAAGCCGAAACATACCTAGTAACAGGATTAATTGTTAGAACACAACAAAAGTCAGACTTGGCAAATGGCGGCACGCAAAAAATTTATAATAGAAGGTCGCTCATGCGCAGGTTCGACCCGTCTGCACAATAACAGAACACGGGATGGGCTTTCAACTGTAACTAAGGTAAATCCCTTTTTCTTCTCTTCTATGCTTTTTTCACCTTCGGTGGTAATCTTGGTTAGTGTACAACGTCTCCTAGAGCAAGTTAAGGAGTAGACCCTAGACGTTTTCTTTTTTAACCGCGGTTGGGGTGACGACATAGCAGTCAAATTAGACAAGTCGTCACTGCAATTGAGTTAATAGCCTTGACGTTGGCTTTGCCAAGACTACTAACAAATTGTGGTGGTGTGGCTTCGCTGCGTGTCTGCCTGCTGAGACCGGAAACTCTCCGGGATGTCTGGGACCTGGAAATCTTTTGCTGGAAGACCCGAAATGGACCTGGGTCTCTGGGTCTTCTCCTGGGCGACCTAAATATGTGATTTGTTTTTTCTTTTTTAATTGTCCCTGTGTCCGGGTGGATTGGGCTCGTCATCCTTGGTCGGCAACCCATCTATGGGAGACCACCTTATACAAATCCGGGTGGATGGGGACTCGTCAGCCTTGGTCGGCAAACTGTCTACGGAAGTAAACATTATATAAATCCGTACTGCTCACCTAAGGGTGAAGCAGGTTAGTGGATGGACTAGGCATGCACCACTGTAGAAAAATAGTGCTAAAAATATACATGAAGGCTTCAAGTCAGACAGACTTGAAGTTGAATGGTCAATCCTGTAAATCTCTTAGTAAACTGGCACGGGTTGTCCTCACAGGGGTTAGGTCTGCTTTGGGGCATTTTGTGTATGGCCACCCTCATAAAGAGGAGTAAGGCTCAGGCAATAGATAGATAGATAGGTTGTCCCTGTTCGGGCTCTGTCTTGAGTCGGCCACCCTCATTGTAGTAATTATTCCTTCTAAACAAAGGTTTAAATAATAACAGTCACAAAAGCCAATCAGCTGGAACTATTGCCATATAAGTGGACCATAATTTTGCCAGAGTCGCTGACACAGAGTATAGGTCCTAGGAACATGTACTATAGGTAGCACCAACGAACTTGACAATTATCTCGATCTCTGACCTCTTCGTAACTCAAAAGGACCTTGAGCAAACTGGCAGTACATTTCCACATTTATTTCCTGGTGGACTCTTCCCAAATGATAGTAATGTCAGCCCGATTGCTTTCATTCATTTTGAGTTATCAGAAAGTTAAAGTTCCAGATTATTGTCAAGTTCGTTGGCGCTACCTATAGCTGCTAGGTAAGGGTTAGTTTTGTATCCCACGTACTGAGTACCGTACTGTACTAGTAACCTGCACTAGCTGCTGGTAGATAAGGGTTAGTTTTGTATCCCATGTACTAGGAACAAGTACTAGCTAGTAGGTAAGGGTTAGTTTTGTAGCCCACCTACTGGGTACTAGAAACCGGCACTAGCTGGTAGGTTAGGGTTTGTTTTGCATCCCACCTTCTAGGTCAAGTTTGGTTAATACGCACACTAGGTCTCAGAAACAAAGATTCGTAGTAGCAGTCGCATGAGTGCGGAAGACGGTGCAACAGGGGAAGAGGGTTGTAGGAACGCTGAAAGCAGTAACAAGAAATAGGGTTGTTAGCATGGAAGTGAAGAAGTCCTTGCATGACAGTGTGGTAATCCCGACATTGACTTACGGAAGCGAAGAATGGACGTATGTGGAGAGACTCAGACCAAGAGTGAGAGGGGTGGAAATTAGTTACTTGAGAAGTGCGTGCGGAGTTACATGGAGGGATAGACAGACGAATGAGGAAGTAAGAGGGAGGTGTGGTGTGGAGGTAAATGTGTTGGAAAGTGTGAAAAGGAACACCTTGAGATGGTTCGGCCATATGGAACGTATGGGAAGCAAGAGGGTGTACGAGAGTAAGGTGGAAGGACAGAGAGGGAGAGGTAAACCAAGAGAGGTGGAAGGATAGAGTGAAGTATATTAAGTATATGAATGAAGGGGCTGCGGGTTGGGAGGAGTGGCGTCGACTGATTGGGGGACAGGTGCATGGGGGCATTTCGTTTGTGGCCACCCCTTCGGGGATCACGGCGTCAGGTAATAGATAGATAGATAGATATAAGGTCTTTTATGAAATTTGGGTAACATGAATAATTTTGCAATGCACTTATTATTATCATAAAGTTTAATATGAAATGTTATATTTTTATTAGTATGTTCAAATAATTAAATGATTTTGAATTTCAAAAACAGAAATACCACATATTTTTATGTAATTTATTACCTCTAATGCCTAATTCTTTTTTCATGCTTTCTAGATAAAATTTCTTACATGTGAAGCTATAAGTATTGCTGGCTTAATCTACGGTAGTGATTACAACATGTTTATGTAAATCAACTTTAAGCTTATTATAATTATAGTCTACAAATCTGAAAGATTAAAATTATTTTTTAAGGAGAATATTTGTATTTAAAAAAAATGTAATCAATAATTTTTACCATGCCTTTTAGCTCCCTCGCATTGCAGCATGCAGTTTAAAAAAAAAAAATCTTTTAATCTATTCACTGATAAAACAATTATTTTAAAATGTTGTCAAATCTTACTTTATTATTACCGGTACTTATTCTGTATTTAACCCTTGTCTAGCGGGGGTCTGTGGCCGTTTTGGGCCTTTTCAGGCCATTCTGACTGCTATATCAACCATCAGTATGAAAGGAACTGTATTGTGCCGAAAACTAGGCGGAAATCGCTACACAATGACACCACATACAGCTACGTAGCACTCGTGGAGCCCTGACAGTGTTACCTCAAAGATGGAAGTTTAGCGGATTTTGCTACTTTGTTCACTTTTCGCGAACTATTGGTCACACTGTCATCCTCCCGTGCGGTGGGGGAACTGGAGTTAGTGTGGGCCGGGAGGCCACAGATGTCGGACGTATGGTTCATTACTGTTCCACCCATTTTCACTTGATTTTCACCCATTTTTCACCCGTTTTTTGCCAGTTTCTTTAACTCGACTTATGTTGTGGGCCGCCAGTAAAGGGTTAAAACCTTTTTGACACAGCTCCGCTAATTTGTTGTTTGCAAAATGTTTAACTATTTCTAAATCACCTGTTAATATTATAGGTTTGAGTCCCGGAGGGAAGAATGAAAACCTACTATTTAGTAGTGGCCCCGAAATCATTGATGATATGCCTATTAATATAATAGCCTCCTTTCAAGCGCCCGCGGGTAGCCAGTTTGAAACTCCCGCCGTTGGGAAAAGGAGTACTACATCATAAGTGCAACACTACTTCTCTTATGGAATCGTGTTATGATTGAAGTACCCACTACGAAAAAACTTAGTAAAAAATAAAAGAGAAAAAATAAACTCAAAACAAGTTTTGCTATAGCTTTCCATCTCGTGGATTTCTTATGCGTGGCTTCTCGCCCAGACAGTGGCAACTGAGACGCCATATTTCTTCCTTCCTGTTGGGACCACTACTGTTCGTTATATTTATCAACGACTTACCTGAAGTTATAACCAATGGAAGTGAGATATACCTGTATGCGGATGACACTAAGCTGTATAGAAGAGTGAGGAGTAAGGAAGATGTGGGTTTGCTTCAAGGAGATGTGGAGGACATTAAGGGATGGTCTGAACATTGGTTAATGCCTTTTCATCCAAAAAAATGCAAGTACATGCGGATTGGGACTAGCAAGATAGACAAGTATGTATGAAGCGATGGAGGAAGTGAATGCAGAAAAGGATATAGGAGTAGTGATAGACAATAAGTTAAATTTCTCAGAACATTTAGCGGAAAAGATAAACAAAGCCAATAGAATTGTAGGGCTGATAAGGAGGACATTTGTGTCACTTGACGAAGAAATCTTCAGGAATCTCTATACAGCGCTGGTTAGGCCGCACCTGGAATATGCGAACCAGGTGTGGGCTCCATATATGGTAAAGGATATAGAAGCAGTGGAGAAAGTGCAGAGGAGAGCTAGCAAGCTAGTACCAACGTTGAAGAACGCGGGCTATGAACAGAGGTTGAGGACACTGGCATATAGGAGAAAGAGAGGGGATATGATAGAGACTTTTAAGATAGTGTCAGGAAAGTATGATGAGGATGTGTGTGAAGGTATCTTCTTGATGCGGGAGGGAAGAAGAACGAGAGGACACTCTAAGAAAATTTACAAAGAAAGAAATAGGCTTGAAAAGGCAAAGAACTCATTTTGTGATAGAGTGGTAAATGAGTGGAACGCGCTGCCCCAGTATGTAGTCGATTCCGAATCAATAAGGAAGTTTGAAAGTAATCTTGATAAGGCATGGGGAAGACAAGATTTGAAGTTTGATTATAAAGCAAAAATACAGAATAGTAAAAATGTTGCGTCTGCTGCCGCCGCCGCCGCCAACACTGAACGACCGCAGTAGTGCAAGTACTGGCACTGAGCTGGATACACAGGCCTAGTTTGCCTTTTTCCAGAGGATCTACTGTAAGAAACTGTAAGAATATTAAGACTAAACTCAAGACGTCAAACGAATGGGAAGGGGATGGAAGGGAGGGCCCTACATCGTCAATGATTTCGGGGCCACTACTAAATATTAGGTTTTCATTCTTCCCTCCGGGACTCAAACCTATAATTTATTAGTGGCCCCTCCATCATTGACGATATGCCTGATATCTCAAGACTGGAGGGGGACATTCGTAATAATATCAAGACAAAGAATCGCACAGCAAATTTGATTTCTATATTGTTTACATACAATATAGTATCAAAATTTATAAAAGGATAGAAAGCAGTGCGTTACTTCAAAGAAGATCTGCTATATACATATGATAAGATTCTAATCTCGAGATTCAAAAACTTGTTGTCAGGGAACAAAATTCTATTCCTGATCAACATATCTTTTGTCCTTAAACTTATTTGTACATGTTATATAATTTGTACATTTTGACTATATAGTTGCAACTATTATAGGTATCTATACATAGAGAAATATTTTAGAGCTGTAAAACCAGCTCAACTTATCAAGTATCACAGCTCGTGAACTTATCACATCATCCGGCGGAGGGACTCTCAGGGTCTTGGGGTTTACCTGCACCCCCCCCCCCCTTTTTCTTTAAGATTAAACTTAACAATTAATAGCACAATGACTCATGAGACCCTCTGTCATAAGGCTACACAGGCTAGCTTTGGTTTATCCAGGGCCACCGACAGGTATCGCGTCAGGAATGTATGATTTGAAGCCCACAAATTAGTGTTCGCTATGTCTTCAATCGAATAATTTTGTAAGAATCTAAGAGAGACAGCCCACTTTCTGATGTCATGGGCTCTGCCCACTACGCCGGGATTACTTTCCCTAATGACTTCTACGAGTAAGGAGGCCAATCTTCTTCTTGTGACGCGAGTACCTGTGTTGTTGACCCATAAGGCTCCTGGTTGTTGAGGTTTTGCTACCCTCATATACTTTATTAAAGCCTGCACCGGGCACAAAATGTGATGCGTATGTCCGCGTTTAAGTGCCGGTACCGTAAATTCTGAAAATACTTGATCACAGTGTTCGTTCTTTGCTACGAACGTGGGAGACGGAGCGATCCGTAAATGCTCATTCAATCTCCCAAACCTGAGGCAATTAGGTTCGTTGCTCATCGCCGCCAGCTCAGATACCCTGTTTCCTGTCGCCAAAGCCATAAGGAACACAGCCTTCTTTAGTAATGAATCAAAGTCTGGCGCATTATTATATTTGCGCGAATGAAGCAAAGATAAAGCTTTGTCAAGCGACCAGGTAGGCATGAGCTGCCGTGGTGGTGGGCGTAGTTTGAAACATGCTCTCATGAACCCTTTCTCCTCCTGTGGTATGGGTAGACCGGTAAGGTCGTAAAAGGGGTTTCTAATGGCAGATAAGTGATTCTTTAGTGTGACTACAGAAAGACGCTTATGCTCAAACCAATAGTCTAAGTATTTAACCCTTCCCACACGGGGCTGCCCTCCTAAGGACGTTGTTGAGATCCGGGTGATATGGCCGAAAAACGTATTTAATAGGTTATCCGTATCTTTGTTATTTTAACAGCTAGAAAATTCCAACGCATCTCTAAACGTACTGCGGTTTCCAATCTGTAGACTGGCATTGAGTAGAGCTCTTTAACCCTTCCTACCCGGGCTGTCTTAGCCAATGACGGTCGCCCCTACCCGGGCGATATGGCCAAAAAACGTCTAGGCCTAGGCTACCGTATTTATGTTTATTTTCACTGCTAGAACTTTCCCACTCATCTATAATCGTAGTGCGGTTTTCAATCTGTATTTTAGCATTGAGTAGAGCTCTGTAAGTCAACTGGTTCAGTTGTGATGACGATTTCAGTGGAGCCAATATTGCAGAGATGTTGCCAATATGGGGGCTTTTCAGACACTAATTTCGTCATGACGTCAGAACAATAACATTGAGGAGTCTTCTCCTTCTTGTTTTCGGAGGTGCGGTGACGAACGCTTGGGTTTGTTGACATACGTCGTACGCATGGCGTTCGGACCAAGCTTAATTAGGCTATTAAGATCATGCTTTAGATAAGGCATACCGGGTATTGGCCCTTCTTTCGTGCTGTCCTTACCTAAGGCAGACCGGGTAGGAAGGGTTAAGTCAACTGGTTCAGTTGTGATGACGATTTCCGTGGAGAGAGTTTCGAGGCGATGTTAGCAATATGACACACTTTTCAACACTAAATCTGTCTTAGCAGACCACACAACAACAACAGCTCCGACGTCTGCTTGCTTTCGGAGGTGCGCGCGTCGACTCCGACCAGCTGTGTTTACATACGTCAGACGCGCAGCTTTCAAAACAAGCTTAACCCTCGGAATCCGGGAGGCCTCATATGAGGCAAAATGGTCGGCTAAAAATCGCCGCTATAATCATCAGAACTCGGCAACCACGCGTTGTAGCGACGTCATCTCTACGGCATTCTACAGACAACAAAACGTTCTACAATTTGCAAAAACATTGACTGCTCTAGGTGGTCTCAATCAGTAGCTACTGAATTATGAAGTTGCATATACCAAAATTCATATGAGGCCCCCGGATCTCAAGGGTTAATAGGCTTTCAAGCTTACGGATTACAAGGGGACACCCGGGCTCCTGCCCATCTGCCGCGGTGTCCTTTTAAAATGATGCCCGGGCGGGAAGGGTTAAAGACCAAAGCAACTGATGAGTCTGTTTGCGCTGTCTCTACTATCCAGGTTACATACATACATACATACATACATACATACAAGTTTAAAGACCGTTTGTCCACAGAAGCTGTGGTTACAGTCTCACGTCCTAAATGGCAGCTTTCCAGGCGGTCCTGTCAAGGGCCGCCTGTGTTGTCAAGTTCTTTATTTTGAGATCGGACCGGAGTACCCGAGCCCACGTCATTCTAGGTCCACCCCTACACGCAGCTCCCCCCAAGTTCACTGTCCGGCATTTCTTCACCCAGTTCTGATCATCCATTCTCTCCACATGTCCAAACCAACCAAGTCGGCTCGTGCGCATCACTTCACTGATACTCCTAATGCCCAGACGCCTTCTCAATTCCTCGCTCGATACCCTTTCCCTAAGATTAACCCCACTCATCCATCTCACCATTCTCTTCTCATTTCGTTCCATTCTATTGACATCCTCCGCTTTAACCGGCCACGTCTCAGAGGCACAGGTCATCGCACTCCTAACACACGAGGTATACACCTTCCCTTTAAGGTGGGGTGGGAGCCCTCTCATGGTCAGGAGTGAGATTGATATTGTCGCCTGGTAGACATAGTATATTGATTAAGAAATGTATTTGTCACGCTCTCCCCATACTGAGTTAACCATTTGGCATTTTGAATGTCCATAAGGCAAAAGTCAGCGAGGTCTCTAGGTTGCCAATTGTCTGCAAGTGGAAGTACGAGACCGGGAGTGACACCGGGTTCTCGCACCACGTTTTCAACTGGTGGTACCACACCTGGGCTGGCCAAAGTGGCACGATCATCGAGACTACGCCCCGGTAACCCCGTAGTTTGTGAACTACAGTACTTGACACATGAGTGAAGCGTCTGGAGGCGGAAAAAGATAGATTGAATTCCATTTGTTCCAGTCCTCCGACAATGCGTTTGGACCCCCCGCCGCAGTTCTTTCCCGGCGGGTTAGGTAGAGAGGGAGTCTGTGGTTTCGCTCGGACGCAAATAGATCCACTTGTGGACTGGATGGCTCTGCAATCATCCTGTTGAAGATGTTTTGCTTGAGCGCCCATTCTACTACTGTACTCTGTCTCCGGGACAGGGCGTCTGCCCAGACATTCACTACGCCTGGGAGGTAAGATGCATGAAGAAGTATGCTCAATGTTTCGGCTAGAGCAAATATCTCCTCTGACAATTCCAGCAACTTGCGAGATCTCGTTGACCCTTGCTTTTGAAATCAGTGGACTGCATTCAAGTTGTCCATCCGAAAGGCTATTGATTTTCCCTGTAAAGAAGAGCCGTGATTTTGGAGGAAAAACAAAGGGACTAGAAGTTCTTGTTTGTTGATATGAAAGTTCTCGTCTTTGGACCACAGGCCTTGCCCTTGGTGGCCTAGATTTGACTGATATCCCCAGCCTATTGTTCCAGAAGCATCCGTGTCTACCCATACCGTAGGTGGGGGAGAAACCCACGTCATTATTGAGTGCAATGTTTCCCTCCTTGCCCAGACCGACAGTAAGTTGTGAATTAATGGAGGGATAGGCCATCATTTTCCCTCCGGTAAGATTGGGAAACATTTGTTGCCTTCCATGATTAATCTCTCTACTTTCAAGTGGCCCAACTTCACAGTTAGTTGAATCCAGTTGAGAGAACCGACCAGGGACTCCCACGTCTTCCTCGTCGTGTTCAGACTGTGGAGAAACACGAACAATTTCCTTCGAAATCTGTCTCGGTTGTCCACACTCTGACTGAGAGTAAGATTGGCTGTGTCCCAGACCAGCCCTATCCACTGAATTACTTGTGTGGGAACAAGGTTCGACTTTACCAGGTTGACCTTGAACCCTAAGGTTTGTACATGATTTATTACTTGATTGACATGGATACAGCATAAACTCTCTGACTCCGCCACTACTAGCCAGTCGTCTAGGTACCACAACACCTTGATCCCCTGAGCTATCTATCTATCTATCTATTGCCTGATGCCGCAATCCCCGAAGGGGTGGCCACGAACGAACCGCCCCCATGCACCTCTGTCCCCAGTCAGTCGACGCCCCTCCTCCCAACCAGCACTGCCTTCATTCATATACTTCCTCACTCCATCCTTCCACCTCTCCTTTGGTGCACCTCTCCCTCTCTGTCCTTCCACCTCGCTCTCGTACACCCTCTGAGCTAACATTGGCATAAGTGCCTGCCGGACTAGTTTCGTGAATATTCTTGGTGCCAAGTTCAAACCGAAAGGCATTCTCTGAAAGACATAAGTCTCTTGCCTTATCCTCAAGGCGAGGAATTTTTGAGATCTCTTGTTTATCGGGACATGCCAATAGGCGTCGGTCAGGTCTAGTGAACACATCCAGCCTAGCGGTGGGAGGGTGAGCCTGATTTGATTCACTGTGAGCATCCTGAAGACTGAATTGTGAATGTAAGTGTTTAGACACGAGAGATCTACTACTGGTTGCATCTGCACACTGTCCCACTTTGGCACAAGAAAGAGTCTGGACTTGAAAACCCGGCAAGTTGAGTCTACCGGGACAATGACATGCTTGGGGATCATTTCCTGAACTAGTGACTCCACCTCTAAAGAAACATGGTTGACATCTAGAGCTTGACGTAAATGAGGTCGCCGGAGCCACCGCCAGGTGATTCCCTTGCGTGTCACTGTCCGCGCCCATGTTCGCCGGGGCCAGGCCCTGTAACATGCTTGAAACGACCCCGTTACTAGACTTGGGTTTTCCGGCAGAACTACCCTCGAATCTAACTCGCCTGCGGTAGGACCCGGGAGAGAGAGAGTTTGACTGACTAGTTTTTTGTTGGTGCTGGGGTAGAGGTAGATGGCTGGCTAGGTTCAGCAGATGTCGTTCCCTGATTTGGTTTATGTTGTGACTTATTCTTGTTCCACTTACCTTGAGGTTTACCTTGTTTCTGCTTTTGCCGAGTACCTCCCTGCTATGGGGACGACCGGGAGTCCTGAAAGGACTGCTTAGCAGTGTTAGCATGAGGCTTACCTCCAGTCTTTTGTTTGGAGTAAGGTTTCTTGAACGAGTCCTTCTTAAGCTGGGAGGTACTCTGCGTCAAGCTGCCTACCAAATTATAAACTTCTCTCCATGTATCTAAATTTAATAGAGAGGCAGTTAAGACAGTGGAAAGAGTCACCCAGCGACCAATGTCTTCCGGTAATTTTTTCACCATAAACACCCTCAAGTCCTGGCGTACTCGAACGGCCTCTAGTAAGGCTATTCTGTTGTCGCCGAGAGACTGAATTGAATTTTGTAAGAGCAGCCGCCGTGACACCTCCGTAGCCTGTCTTACATTTTGATTTTCAATAGCTGAAATAGTCCGTGTGAGGGACTGGGCTATCTGGCGACATACAAGCTATTGGGAAAAAAGTCTATAGGCTTTGTTTCTTAGTTTAAAGTCTATCCAAGTGAGCAGGGGGAGGAGTCGAGAAAGGTTTCCTCAACTCATACAGAGCAAGTTTGGGGGCCGAAAGAAAATAAAAAAGAGCTTGGGACACCCCTACCGCTTTATTTATGGGGAGTGAGAACCAAGAGTGGGTTTCCTGAGGAATTTGGTGGGAGGATTTAGTCGTAATGGTAGCTGCAAACTGTTACGCCTCAGCTTCCCAGTCCCCCACGGACCCACGCCTACCTGCCCCACCTGCAAGACTGGACTGTGTGTTTGATCTAGCGCCGGAATTGTATCCAATTCCGGCGTCAATGCGTTCAGAGCTTTCATATCGTTGACGCTGTCAGATTTTGTCCAGTCTGCAAAAAGTCTTGCAGATGAGACCGGAGGCAAAGCCGGAGTTGACGAATACACAAAGAAATCAGGATTATAGACATTGGGTATAGCCTTAATTGTAACATCCAACAACCTTCCCTGCATATCCTTAGCCCTCAGCTTCTTGCATTTGCTAACCTCTATGGTCCAATCACTCGGGACCGGAATCTCCCCCGATATTGTCGTCTGTGCCATGTGAACGTTCTTGGCAATAGCCGGAACCCATGAACAGTCAGGCCCGTATGGAAGTGGCATAGGGCCTTTTCTATGTGGAAATTTTTGTCTAGGGGAGGAGGGGTTATATCCGTGATAACTCGGATATTTGTAGTTGTCAAGGCGGCGGACATTGTCGTGTCACTTGCCGTGGTGGTCGTTTGATTGACGTTAAGCAGGGGCATGGTAGTACTGGAGGTTGAACTCCGGTAGGTTCTAAGGGCCTCACAGTCGATTTAATCGGGGGAGCTACCGGCGCCGGAGTGGAAGGGACCTGAGAACTAGGGATATGATATTGTCTCATTACTTTATGCAAGATATCATTAAGGTCATCTGTTGTCACATATTTACTCTTGAGATCCCCGAGAAGACTCTGAACCCTCCTCAGAGCCTTCCTCGTTCACTGGTTGTCCTGAGGATAATTCAAGTTCCTCTACTTCCTCCGGCACTTCCACAACCTCCGGCGTTTCCTGCCTTTGCTCTGCCACTGGTTCAGTCAAAGGCCACACTAAGTCCGGGACTGACGAGGGAATATTATCACTTACCCTCTGTCTGTCTTGGCCCTGAAACATGACTGTGCCTGTGCCGGCTCCGACTGTCTTCAAACACCCCTGTTAATCATGGTGGGTGGTTGGGAGTCCGGTATAATACTAGCCTGAGAATTGTCATAATGCTGCACGGTACAAGGTGTATAGCCCCGGTATTGTTCCGCCAGCACCCGTTGTGACACTATCGGTGGTCCCGTACGTGGTGCGGTAAGACTTACCTTAGGTATAGCAAAGATTGTATTCTGTGGTTCACTCATAGTTTCTTTAAGCCCATCCCTGGGATTTTACTCAGTCTCCCCCGTCCCCACCTCCGAGTTGCCTGATTGGACAGACCCGGAGGAAAGTGGCCACGGAGCCGGCATAGGCTGGCGCCGCGGGACCGTCTCATCCTTGCGGGAACTTTTATGTCCACTACTTGATTTTGGGGTCGATATCACAGCGTTTTCCCGCCTTCTCTTTACTAGACTTCGCCGTTGATTCTACTGAAGATTGGCGTACTCGTCTATGAGGAGACGACCTGGACCTAGATTTGGTCCTCGGCGAAGGGGATCGTCCTCGTTTGCGGCGGTCGGGGGGGGGGTTGCCTCATCGCTGTCGCTACTCTCGCTACTACTAACTAATTCCTTAGACAAAACTTTAGCCTTAGTTTTCGATTTGGGAGTAGACTTAGCCGGCGTTGCTTTTAACACTGGAGATTTAATCACAAGGTGGTCCCACAGTGCCTCGTCATCACAAATTAATGCCTTATGGGCCACATCTTTTGCATAGACATTAAAGATAGTCTTAATCTCCTGAAGGGCTACTAGGCACGAATGATCCCTCTTCTCAAACAAGTTCGACCGGAGTTCTGACCAAATGGCGCACTTTTTAGATATCCAAAGGCCTCTAGATGTGTCGAGGCATTTTACACATCTGATGCAATGTTTATGAGCAAAAACCGGGAGAAGGGGACAGTTAGTTGTAGCGCACAGCGTAAACAGAGGCATGATAAAGCGAAACCCCCCCCCGCCGTGATCGGCTCCCTCACCTGCTGCCTGTGCTGCTACTGGAGTGATGAAATCTCGAAATAGAAAATTTCCAGGAATCAATGCTGATAAGGATAACCTGAGAGGTGTTAACACATCTGAAGATGTACTTTCTACCCTCTCTGGGCTTAATACTAAGAAGGCGTACAGTCCGGACGGTGTCCCTCCTGTTTTACTTAAAAACTGTGCTTCCGTGCTGACCCCCTGCCTAGGCAAACTCTTCCATCTCTGTCTCTCCTTTAACGTCTTTCCTTCTTGCTGGAAGTTTGCTCTCATTCAACCTGTCCCAAAGAAGGGTGACCGCTCTCAACCCTCCAACTAACGTCCAATTGCTCTCATCTCTTGTATCTCTAAAGTTTTTGAAACTATTCTTGCTTCCAAATTTCTTAAGCATTTCTCTTCTCATAATCTGCTCTCAGATCGCCAGTATGGCTTCCTTAAGGGTCGCTCTACTGGTGATCTTCTTTCATATCTTACTAACTCTTGGTCATCCAACTTTCGGGAATTCGGTGAGACTTTTTCTGTTGCACTAGACATATCGAAGGCCTTCGATAGAGTCTGGCACAAATCATTAATTTCCAAACTGCCCTCCTTCGGTTTCTGTCCGTCCATCTGTGCCTTTGTCTCTAATTTCCTTTCTGACCGTTCCATAGCTGCGGTTGTGGACGGCCATCGTTCAATTCCTCATCCTATCAACTCCGGTGTTCCTCAGGGTTCTGTCCTATCTCCTATTCTCTTTCTAATTTTCATAAATGATCTTCTCAACTGTACATCTAGTCCCATCCATTCATATGCAGATGACTACTTTACACCACTCAATTAGTTTTCCAGAACGCCCCAGCCAGCAGTCCCTCAAAAGTAAACGTACTGAAGCCATAAAATGCTTATCTTCTGATCTAGCTTCTATTTCCAATTGGGGTAGAGAAAACCTTGTTACATTTAATGCTTCCAAAACTCAATTCATCCATCTTACTACCCGTCAGGAACCTCCTGAGGACTATCCCTTATTTTTCAACAATACAAAAATCAACCCTTCGTCTTCCTTCAATGTTCTCGGTGTCTCTTTTTCTTCTGCTCTCACTTGGAAAGACCATATTACCAGTCTCGCTAAGGAGCCTCCCAGAAGCTGGCTGTGCTCAACCGCCTCAAGGGGTTCTTTACCCCTGCACAACTACTTGCTCTGTACAGGGGCACAGTGCGTCCTTGTATGGAGTATTGTTTTCATGTGTGGGGAGGATCCTCTCACACCGCACTCCTATAGTCCAGCCGATCTAAACAGGCAGTTTTACCAGCAGTTACTAATTTTACATTGGTGCCACTTGTATAATCCCTAACACCTGTCCACTTGACCCTTTCCGTACGACAACCTTTCCAAATTACTCTCGCTACCTCCCCCCGTTCAAGGTCAATGTAGGGAGATCGGCTCTCTCTATATATACTGTATGTGTGTGTAAGACTGTGTAGCCCACATGAATGCATAGATTATTATTGCTATAATAAATTATATTACAGTACTATTTATCTCTCTCTCTCACTCACCCTACACACCTCCTTCCCTTTCTCTCCCCCTCCCTTCAATGCGGATAAATGTAAAGTACTACATATCGGATACCTAAATGAGAAAGCAAACTATTCGATGAATGGCACTCAGCTTAAGAATGTAAACAGAGAAACCGATCTGGGAGTAACAATATCGAGTAACCTAAAACCGAGTCAACAATGTTCAGAAGTTGTTAAGAAGGCAAACAAAATAATTGGCTTTATAGGCAGGTCATTTGAGCATAAATCCAAAGAAGTTATCCTAACCCTTTACAATTCCTTAGTCCGCCCTCTTCTGGAATACTGCGTTCAATCCTGGTGCCCTTATTACCAAAAAGATATAAACAAACTAGAACGAGTTCAACGTAGAGTTACCAAAATGATACCTAGCCTAAAGAACAAACCATACGAAGAGCGTCTTAGAGAATTAAATCTATTTCCTTTAACCCAGCGCAGATTAAGAGGTGACTTAATTCAAGTGTTCAAAATCATCAAAGGCATCGACAATATGAACTGTAGTAAGTACTTCACTATCGACCAATCTAATTACACGCGGGGAAACGGTTGCAAAATTATTGGTAAATCTTTTAACTCACGAATCTAAGAATTTCTTCTTCAATCGAGTTGTCAACTTATGGAATGGGCTTCCCCGAGACGTTATAGACTGCAGCACCGTTGATTCATTTAAACTCCGCTTAGACAAATATCTCGCATCAAACCTGCGACTGACTGCGTTTGTAAATTAATAAATTTATTTTATCCCCCCCTCAGTTACTAACCCATCTGTCCCCTACTAACTTCCTAATCCTGCCACGGACATTAGTTCTAGGGCAGTAGTTCCCTTTCCAATGTTCCCTTACCCACTCTAAACCACTGTTTGGACACTTGATCCTCAGTGTTTTGGAGGACAAGCAGCCTAGAAGGGTCACTAGACCTGTTGTTGCTTGATTTCCTTTGTACTCCTTTGTACTCCTTTGTACTCCCTCCTTCCCTTTCTCTCCCCCTCCCTCCTTCCCTTTCTCTCCCCCTCCCTCCTTCCCTTTCTCTCCCCCTCCCTCCTTCCCTTTCTCTCCCCCTCCCTCCTTCCCTTTCTCTCCCCCTCCCTCCTTCCCTTTCTCTCCCCCTCCCTCCTTCCCTTTCTCTCCCCCTCCCTCCTTCCCTTTCTCTCCCCCTCCCTCCTTCCCTTTCTCTCCCCCTCCCTCCTTCCCTTTCTCTCCCCCTCCCTCCTTCCCTTTCTCTCCACCTCCCTCCTACGCTTTCTCTGCACCTCCCTCCTTCCCTTTCTCTCTCTCCCCCTCCCTCCTTCCCTTTCTCTCCCCCTCCCTCCTTCCCTTTCTCTCCCCCTCCCCCCTTCCCTTTCTCTCCTCCTCCCTTTCTCTCCTCCTCCCTCCTTCCCTTTCTCTCCCCCCTCCCTCCTTCCCTTTCTCTCCCCCTCCCTCCTTCCCTTTCCCTCCCCCTCCCTCCTCTCTTTCCCTCCCCCTCCCTCCTCTCTTTCCCTCCCCCTCCCTCCTTCCCTTTCTCTCCCCCTCCCTCCTTCCCTTTCTCTCCCCCTCCCTCCTTCCCTTTCTCTCCCCCTCCCTCTCTCCCTTTCTCTCCCTCTCCCTCCTTCCCTTTCTCTCCCCCCTCCTTCCTTCCGTTTCCTCTTCTCTCCTTCCCTCCCTCCTTCCCTTTCTCTCCCCCTCCCTCCTTCCCTTTCTCTCCCCCTCCCTCCTCCCTCCTTCCCTTTCTCTCTCCCTCCCTCCTTCCCTTTCTCTCTCCCTCCCTCCTTCCCTTTCTCTCCCCCTCCCTCCTTCCCTTTCCTCCCCCTCCCTCCTTCCCTTTCTCTCCCCCTTCCTCCTTCATTAATCCTTGCTTCTTTGGTTATTCTTGCAATTGTTCTTTCACCCAGTTTTGTGGCTGCAGCTGTCCGAGAAGTAGCGTTTGTTACAGCAATAAAAGGGCGTCCAATCTCCTTCTCTGTCTTGAAGTATTGGTGAACGTTATATGCCATCTGTTTTGTCTGACTATGCAAGTGGGTGGGGCGATTTGGAGCAGCTTCCATTGTGGATGGTGTCAAAGTCAGGAATGAAATGAAGTGAGAGTATAAATTTTGTGCGCCTGGCAGCGCGCCATCACGTGATATTTGTGATGAGTTTTTTTGGCCGACCTCTAACAACGTCGCGGTAGCCATGCTGCCAAGCTGTATACAATGTCCATTGCATTTACTAATAACAATCGAATTAATTATAAAAACAATCAAGTTTTTTTGTACATGTAGAAATAGCCTGAGCATTTCAAACCGACTTAAGGTACTTAACCCTCTCACCACGGAAGGGCTCTTGAACGCCCATAAAAAAGCATATAACAGGTACCCGGAAGGCCTCTTGAACGCCCAGTGGTTGAAAGCCTGTGAGCTTCGTGTGCGAGGCGTCGGTCCGACGCATGTAAACAACAGCCGGCTGGACCGACGCCCCGCATCTCCGGCCACAAGAAGGAGAGCGTCGCTTGTTCGTGTGTGCCTGTATGTTGTTGTTAAGTATCGAAAAGTGGTGTAAAGTGGCTGTTTTGGCCATAAAGTTATCTCCAATGAAATCATCATCACAGCTCAACCAGTTGACTTAGAGAGCTCTACTTAATGCCATTCTACAGGTAAATAACACAGCTACGCTTGGGGATGCACGGGAATGCGGGAAGCAGTCTGATTAACGAATATACGGTAGCCTAGCCTAGACGTTTTTCGGGCAAAACACCCGGGTTTCGAGGAATATATATATACAGTAATACATTGCCGGGGCTGGAGGGTAATACCGAAAATAATATATTTTCGTTGTTAGGGATTATACATGTATTTACCTAATTGTATTTACCTAATTGTAGTTTACAGGAGTTGAGCTAAGCTCGTGTTGTCCCGTCTCTCAGTCTACTTTTTATCCAATTTTTTCTTGAAAATATGGATGTTCCTTGCCCCTACCACCTCCTCCTCCAGCCCATTCCATTTGTCAATACATCTATAGGGGAAGCTAAACTTCCTGATATCGTTCTTGCAGGTAGGTCTTTTTACTTTGTAGCTGTGGCCTCTAGTTATTCCTGTATCCATAATTAATATATCCTCCCTATCCAGCCTCTCCAGCCCCCGGGTACATTTGTACATCATTATCATGTCTCCCCTCTCTCTCCTCTCTTTTAGACTCGGTAGATTTAATTTGTCTAGCCTCCCTTCATATGGCAGTTCTCTGAGACTTGGAACCAATCTAGTGACTGCTCTCTGGATTCTTTCTAACTTGTGAATATGCTTCTTTAGATGCGGGGACCACACCACTGCTGCATACTCCAATCTTGGTCTAATCATACTCTTCATAATTTTCGCTACCATGGTCTCATCCAAATAGTTCAGAGCAACTTTCATATTCCCGGCCATTGCATACATTCCGCTAAAGAGCTTGTTAATATGTTTCTCTGGCGACAAATTATCTTGTATAATCAACCCTAAATCTTTTTCTTTTTCGGCCTTGCTAATTTTATTATCTCCCATCCTGTACTCCCAATTTGGTCTATTCACACTTCTTCCCATATTTAACACATGACATTTACTTATATTAAATTTCATTTTCCACTTGGTGCTCCATTCGTATATTTTATCTAAATCCCCTTGCAGCTCCTCACAACTACTTTTATTTGTTATTTGTCTCATAATTTTTACGTCATCTGCAAACATTGACATGTAAGAGTTTATGCCTATCGGCAGGTCATTCACGTACATAAAGAACATGAGAGGTGCCAACACAGATCCCTGCGGCACACCACTCTCAACTTTCCGCCACGATGAGTAAGTTCCTCTAATGTTGGTCCTCATTTCCCTATCTGTTAAATAGCTCTCCATCCATTTCAGCAAACTCCCCCTGACACATCCTAGCGTCTCAAGCTTAGATAACAATCTCTTATGTGGTACCAATGTAAAATTAGTAACTGCTGGTAAAACTGCCTGTTTAGATCGGCTGGACTATAGATAAAGTAGAAAGGAAAGCTTTTCGTATCATTAACTCCCGTCCACTCACCAATTCTCTGATATCTCTCTCTGTGGCACCAATGTAAAATTAGTAACTGCTGGTAAAACTGCCTGTTTAGATCGGCTGGACTATAGATAAAGTAGAAAGGAAAGCTTTTCGTATCATTAACTCCCGTCCACTCACCAATTCTCTGATATCTCTCTCTCTTCGCCGCAATGTTGCATCTCTCTTACTATTCTATCGCTACTACAATAATCAGTGTTCCTCGGAGCTTTCCCAGTGTATACCACCTCCTCTACGTAGGGTACGTAGCACCCGCCTTGCAATACAATCCCACCCCTACTCTGTGCAACTCTCCAACTCAAGAGTGAAATGCTATTCTCAGACTTTCTTCTATTCAACTGCTGAGCTCTGGAACTCTCTCCCAGAATCAGTCTTTCCCTCTTCCTATGACTTAAATTGCTTCAAACTCTGTGTGTCCAGGCATTTTAGCTCGAACGTCCCTTGATTTCGGCCCTGTCATTCTTTGAAATCTGGGGGAGGCACTAATTTGCGACATAGATACCAACACTAGACACAGTACGGTGTCGCCTTTTGCTGATGACACAAAATTAAGCAAGATAGTAAACACACAAGAGGACACGGGCCGACTGCAGGAAGACATGAATGTAGTGTTCCAGTGGACCAGGGAAAACAACATGCAATTCAATGAAGAAAAATTCCAATTAATACGGTATGGAGATAATAATGGCGTTAAAGAAATTACAAATTACTTACCAGAATCTAACAACATAATAGAGCGGAAAGACAGTGTGAAAGACCTTGGGGTATTAATGTCTGAAAATATGGGTTTCAAAGTACATAACCAGGTCAAAGTTGCGGCTGCGAAACGTCTTAACGGGTTGGATTCTACGTACATTTAAAACACGCGGTGAATTACCTATGATAACGCTCTTCAAATCTGTAGTGCTACCGCGGCTTGAATACTGTAGCGTATTAACGTCCCCATACAAAGCATGTGAAATAAATTACTTAGAGAGTGTACAAAGAAATTTCACTTCGCATATAAGTTCGATAAAACATCTACACTATTGGGAGCGTTTAAGAGCACTGAATCTGTATTCGCTGGAACGTAGAAGAGAACGTTACCTAATAATATACACGTGGAAAATCGCAGAGGGTTTAGTACCAAACCTACATACTCCGATAGTCATGAAATTCAGTGATAGGAGAGGCTGGGAATGCGAAATCCCCCGGATGAATAACAGGGGTGCTATGGGCTCTCTGCGAGAGGGCTGGTTATCACACAGAGGCCCTTGTCTCTTCAACAAACTCCCACGGCGAGTAAGAGACATTTCTTACAGTAGATCCTCTGGAAAAAGGCAAACTAGGCCTGTGTATCCAGCTCAGTACCAGTACTTGCACTGCTGCGGTCGTTCACGGTGTTGGCGGCGGCGGTAGCAGACGCAACATTTTTACTATTCTGTATTTTTGTTTTATAATCAAACTTCAAATATTGTCTTCCCCATGCTTTATCAAGATTACTTTCAAACTCCCTTATTGATTCGGAATCGACTACATACTGGGGCAGTGCGTTCCACTCATTTACCACTCTATCACAAAATGAGTTCTTTGCTTTCTCAAGCCTATTTCTCTCTTTGTAAATTTTCTTAGAGGTCCTCTCGTTCTTGTTCCCTCCCGCATCAAGAAGATACCTTCACACACATCCTCATCGTACTTTCCTGACACTATCTGAGGGACGTCTCGTTAGACAACTTCAAGAGAGCCCTCGATGTCGAACTGCAAAAAGTGCCAGACGAGCCCATCCTCGCGAGGGAGCGAGCTGTCGCTTCAAACAGTCTACTACACCAAAATCACCACCCATAACGAGGGGCGCCGCGCTCATTGGTGCCGCTAGAAGAGTGACGAATACATCAAAAGTATCAAAAGTAAGTAAGTAAGTTGCAGGCAGTTATGCCTTTTGTCTCCCTCATTCACATTCACATAGAAAAAAAAAAAAAAAAAAAAAAAATCCGCCAGAAAATTAGCTATAGCGCACTGCTACTCTAACCTTCCGCTGGACTTGCCTTAGGAAAACTTAATTTCCTATTGAACTGCTTACCTGTGACAAAGTGCCACTGGCCCAATTAATCCGTAGTAACTATCTATTGACTATAGTCTAGATAGAAATAACCCCACTAGACTGTTGCGCCGGGCGAGGAAAGTCATGCCGTGCTAGGCTATCGGTTTGGGCGAGTTTGCTCGGCGGGCCGAGATTGCTCCCTTAGGAATTTTGCATTTCCGCCGGAAGGTTCGTGGTATAGCACACCACGCCGGGATATTTTGGCTCAGTCCTTTCGCCTGCGAGGCGAGGGTAGGCGTCAGTACGTAGAAAGATCGCCGGAAGGAAACGAGCCAAAACTTTGGAAGGGTCGACTTATTTGTGAAAGGGGCCCCCCCCCAAAAAAAAACCCCCACACCACCATCAGGACGTCTCCTGACTCCCTGTTTACATGTTAAATACACATACACATATAAACGAGGGAAATATCTTAGGGCTATAATAGTATAATAATAATATTTATTAATAAATAATATAATACAGTAGGGTAGTGATTGAGAGAGTGAGAGTGAGAACGGAGAAATGGATAGGCGACGAGCAGGGAGGTTTTAGGAAGGGAAGAGGATGTGTAGATCAGATTTTTACCCTGAATTGTGTTGTGGAGAAATATCTGGAGAAGAAACAAAAGGTGTATGTTGCCTTTATGGACTTGGAGAAGGCCTATGACAGAGTGGATAGAGAAGGTTTGTGGAAAGTACTTTGAATATACGGAGTAGAGGGCAAGTTGCTGAAAGCAGTGAAGAGCATGTATGAGGGTGCAAAGGCGGCAGTACGTGTGGAGAGTGAGCAGAGAGAGTTCTTTGACCTGAATGTTGGTTTGAAACAGGGGTGTGTGATGCCCCCGTGGTTGTTTACTGTATACTTTTTTTTTTTTTTTTAAAGAGACAATGAACGGAGGAAGGAAAAACACAGATAAAACAAAAAGGTCCATGTGCCTAAAGGCATCCTCCATTCATAAAATGTTTGTAACAACTGGATTTAAACATTTGTAGATTGTAAGTTTGTGGAAAGCAATTCGAGGGAAGTGAATTCCAAAGAGTAGTAGCTCTGGGGATAAATGAATTCTGATAAGCAGAAGTTCTGCATTGTGGAGGAGAAAGTGTAAATTCATGGGCGCTCTCAGCTGCCCTAGTTCTACGGGGAAAGATGTGGAGAGGCGGCACAATTGAAGCAAGTTCCTCGGAACAATTGCTGTGAAAATATCTGTATTGGATGGAGTATATGGATGGAGTTATGAAAGAAATACTATCAAGAGCAGTGGATGTTGGTGTATCGCTGAAAAGGGAGGGAATTGAGTGGAAGCTACCTATACTGCTGTTTGCGGATGCTACAGTTCTGATGAGTGATAATGAATGGGAGTTGCAGGGTCTGGTAAATGAGTTTGGAACAGTGTGCGAAAAACGGAATTTGAAGGCAAATGCGGGGAAGAGCAAGGTTATGGTCTTCGAAAGGGGTGAAGTCACAGAGTGTGAGGTGAAGCTGAACGGTCAGGCTATGGAGATCGTCAACTCTTTTAAGTATCTGGGCAGTGTGTTGAGTAAAGATGGGAGTATGGATGAAGAAGTGCGGGAGAGGGTACAACAGGGGAAGAGGGTTGTAGGAATGCTGAAAGCAGTAACAAGAAATAGGGTGGTCAGTATGGAAGTGAAGAAGTCCTTGCATGACAGTGTGGTAATCCCGACACTGACTTACGGAAGCGAAGCATGGACTTTGGTTGAGAGACTCAGACCAAGAGTGAGAGCAGTGGAAATAAATTACTTAAGAAGTGCGTGCGGAGTTACATGGAGGGATAGACAGACTAATGAGGAAGTAAGAAGGAGGTGTGGTGTGGAGGTAGATGTGCTGGAAAGTGTGAAAAGGAACAACTTGAGATGGTTCGGCCATAGGGAACGTATGGAAAGCGAGAGAATGACTAAGAGGGTGTACGAGAGCGAGGTGGAGGGACAGAGAGGGAGAGGTAGACCGAATGAGAGGTGGAAGGATGGAGTAAGTACATGAACGAAGGCGGTGCTGGTTGGGGGGAGGGGCGTCGACTGACTGGGGACAGAGGTGCATGGGGACAGTTCGTTCGTGGCCACCCCTTCGGGGATCACGGCGTCAGGCAATAGATAGATAGATAGATTAATAAATACAAGACCCCTAGACCCTAATGAGGCTGGCCACGAGGCTTGTAGTAATCATACTCCTTGTTGTTACCTTACCTCCTGAAGACACTGCTGCAACATCTGGCGGGGGGCCCCACGAGAGGGGAAAAGCAGGCTCGAACCATGGAAAGTTCCACACCACGTGTGACAACTCGTAGACCAGGGCGTTTGCTATAATAATAAAAGAGCAACTGCCTCATATGGACGGTCAGAAGCCTATTGCTGCGGATATATTAGCCTCCTAACTAGTAGTTAATAGCAGAGCTAAGGCGCAGAAACATATAAACATAAAACACGAGGCGCGAATCCTGGAGGATTGTAGGCGCCTGTACAATAGTACCCTATTTTAACACTTCCCTGCGGGCATACCAATGGGGTAGCCTGTGCTAGCTAGTCTAAACCTGTTCAATACAATTCAGATAAATACAAATGAGCAAGGACTCACTAGTAGCGAGCGAACGAAAAATGTGGCAGAGCACAGGCGCGCACGTCCGATTGGGATGGTCGCGGGGAAGGGAAGGAAGAAATATGACGTCTCGGTTGCCACTGTCTGGGCGAGAAGCCACGCACAAGAAATCCACGAGATGGAAAAGCTAGTTTTGAGGGGTTTTTTCTCTTATATTTTACGAAGTGTTTTCGTAGTGTGTACCCCAATCATAAGACGATTCCATAAGAGAAGTAGCGTTGCACTTATGATGTAGTACTCCTTTTCCCCGTGGCGGGAGTTTCAAACTGGCTACCCGCGGGTGCTTGAAAGGAGGCTATTATATTAATAGGCATATCGTCAATGATGGAGGGGCCACTAATAAATACCGGTATGCCCTATCGGACTATAAATTAACTTTATTAATGCATTACGTCTGTTATCTGGCATATCCATGACTCTTTCACATACGCATTTAGGCTACCATATATGGGAATATGAACATGATTAGATTAATATCCAGTATTCGAGAATGGATAATAAGTCATAGTTTAAAAAATCGGTGTGTGATAACCCAGGTTCGAATCCCGGTGGATCACATAAATTATGTGCTTTCATTAATTTAAATGGAGGTGTTTGGTGTTGTGGTGAAATTAATAAAAATATTTATTATTATTGAAAATATTTTCTAAAAGACTCTAAAACTTTATTATAATTACAATAGATCCAACAGGTCGCTCATATGAGTAGACTATTAATGGTTTGAAATCTTTATATCCATCTGTTAATCTGGAATTTACTTTCTTAGAATTAATTAAACTGTTAATATTAATTTTGTCTAAAATTTTAGAGGAATAATTTAAAGTGAATATAACTTTACAGCGGACTCTCGCATCTAACGCATTTTGATCTAGCGAATTTGCATCTAACTGCCCTTTGGAGCTCTACCCTATCTCAATCTAACGAACCAAAATCCATATCTAACGGCAATTATTCTGAGTGCCCGGTATCAATTTTCCAAATTTCCTGCCGATCCCTAAAATTTCCCGCCAAATAGGCCTACAGTACTGAGCTAAGTGGCGGCCCTCCCTCCTTCCTCCCTCCCTCCCCGTCACTGTCGTCAGTCCAGTCCGCGCCGCGCCTTAGGCCTACATTACTCAACCCAACTCAATCTTTTGTTGTGTTACTCGCCCCAACCTTAAGCTTTTGTTGTGTTACGCCTTCTGTGATGTGGACCCAATCCTCAGGTACTGGAGAGGGGAGTGGTGAGAATGGAAATATGCATGAAAGAAAGACAAAAGTACCAGTGAAGAGGGTTACGCGTGTTGGAAAAAAATAAAATAAATATACGGCAGAGGATAAAGCGAAAGTGATTGAACTAATTGAAAAAGGCCTCAAGAACTGTGAGATAGTGAAAATAACTGGGTTTCCCGAGGGGACAGTGCGTAACTTTAAGAGACAGAAAACTGAAATTAAAACCAGCCTATCTGTTGCAAAGACGTGTTTTAGTGGCAATGTTAAGAGAAGGAGGCTGTGGTGGAGGTGAGGAGGTGCGCGGCGCATCCCAGTTAGCCTAGCCTCCCTGCTCGGATATCTTCGATATCGTCTAACCTACACACTTCATTATTCACTCACAGGTTGGTTTATTATTAATTCATCTTATAATTAATATATTACATGATTTGAATATATTTAATGTCACAAAATAGCACTCGGAAGGGCAAAAATAGGTAAAAATGGAGACTGTCTAAATTTTGGCACCAATTACCATTTTTCCCATTAGTTTATGTATTTATATCTAACGAATCTGGATCTAACGCAATTTTTTTAGCACCTATTATTCGTTAGATATGAGATCTTACTGCTATCTTTAATAGGGTTATCTATGGATTTATTAGAATTACTAGGGGTGGTTGTCGGATGCAAGGAAGGGGAGGCAGTAATTGTGGGAGGGGACTTGAATGGCCATGTCGGGGCAGGTGCCGATGGATATGAGGGCGTGCACGGAGGACAGGGTTATGACCGTAGGAACCTGGGAGGTGAATACATACTGGAGCACTGTACTGCCACAGGGATGGTGGTGTGTAATTCTATGTTTAGGAAGAGGATGAGCCATCTGATAACATATGAATCAGGTGGCTCCAGTAGCCAGATAGACTACTTCCTTATCAGCAAATCTGACAGGAAGTGGGTTAGAGACGTTAAGATCATACCAGGTGAAGAATGCATCCCCCAACACAAGCTTCTAGTATGTGATATGTGCCTAGGTAGAGTTTCTGTCAGAAAGAAAGTTCATTTGCCAAAAAGGAAAGTATGGTTGTTGGAAAAAGAGGAGTACAGAGACAGATTCCACAACGAAATGATGGAACTCGAAAGGAGAATGGGCGTTAGGCCAGATGTTGATAGCAAATGGAACTTTATAGAGCGCAGCCTCCTCGATACCACAGACAAAGTCTGTGGCAAAACAAAGGGGCCACCTAGACATAAGTTCTCCTGGTGGTGGAACAATGATGTCGAAGCGGCAGTCAGAGAGAAGAAGAGATGTTTCAAAGTACAGTATGGAAGGAAGGTGACAGCAAGGAAGAATACCTGTCCGCCAAACGAAATGCTAGAAGAGGGCAAAGAAAACCATACAGGATAGCGTAATAGAACAAGTTTGCAGCACTAATAATACCAATGGAGTTTATAAATTAGCTAAGAATGTAAGGGACAGTAGCCAGGACGTCGTGGGTGTAAGATGCATAAATAATGACAGTGGCACGACTGTTTACACAGAAAAAGAAATCAGAGAGGCGTGGAAGGAGCATTATGAAAGACTGCTTAATGTGGAGTTTGAATGGAACAGGGAACAGCTCAGCACTGTAGTCCCAGTACAAGGCCCTCCGCCTTTGATAGGGTACGACGCTGTTAAAAGTGCTGTAGATAAAATGAAGTCAGGAAAAGCCGCTGGGAGCTCCGGCATTGTCGCTGAGATGCTAAAAGCAGCTGGAGATACTGGGGTAAAATTGGTCACAGAGTTGATTAATGCTATCATAAAGGAGGAAAAAGTTCCCTATGCTTGGCAGGAAAGTGTTATAGTAAATATATATAAAGGCAAGGGTGACTCCTTAGACAGGGGAAATTATCGGGGTTTGAAAATGCTCGATCAAGTCATGAAAGTCAGCGAAAGGGTCTTTGAATGCATGATCAGGGAAAGTGTTGCTATCAGCGATATGCAGTTTGGATTTATGCCGGGACGTGGCACAACTGATGCTATCTTCACTTTTAGGCAAATGCAAGAGAGGTACCTAGAGAAAAACAGGGAGTTATACCTAGTTTTTGTAGATCTGGAGAAGGCCTTCGACCGGGTGCCCAGGGATGTAGTGCAGTGGGCTATGAGAAAACTTGGAGTAGAAGAGTGGTTGGTGCGTGTGATAATGAGAATGTATGAGGGGTCACGGGCAGCAGTTAGAGTAAACGGGGGCCTGAGTGAAGAGTTCTCAGTGAAAGTTGGAGTTCACCAAGGCTCAGTTCTGAGCCCATTACTGTTTGTTTTAGTCTTGGAGGCTCTGTCAAGGGAATTTAGGACAGGACTCCCATGGGAGATGTTATATGCAGATGATCTAGTTCTTATCGCAGATAGTGCGCAGGAAGCAGAGGCGAAGTTCAAAAGATGGAGGGAAGGTATGGCAAATATGGGTCTAAGAGTTAACATAGATAAAATAAAGGTCATGATTAGTGGAGTAGGGCGTGGAGCTATGGAAAGAAGCGGCGACTATCCATGCGCAGTATGTGGGAAGGGGGTGGGATGTAATTCAATTCAATGTTGTGTCTGTAGTGACTGGGTACACAAGAGATGTAGTGGAGCTAGAGGACTTTTGACAAGAATCATAAACTTTGAATGCAGTGTGCAAGGGAGATCTTGTATTAAATGACCCGCCTGTCAGTGTTGATTTCGACAGTGTAACGCTGGAGTGTGTGAAAAAGTTCTGTTACCTGGGCGATACAGTTTCCGCTGGAGGTGGCGCTGAAGCTAGCTCTATTGCTAGAGTCAGAAGTGGCTGGTGAAAGTTTAGAGAGCTGTTGCCACTCCTGACCATGAGAGGGCTTCCACCCCACCTTAAAGGGAAGGTGTATACCTCGTGTGTTAGGAGCGCGATGACCTATGCCTCTGAGACGTGGCCGGTTAAAGCGGAGGATGTCAATAGAATGGAACGAAATGAGAAGAGAATGGTGAGATGGATGTGTGGGGTTAATCTTAGGGACAGGGTATCGAGCGAGGAATTGAGAAGGCATCTGGGCATTAGGAGTATCAGTGAAGTGATGCGCACGAGCCGACTTGGTTGGTTTGGACATGTGGAGAGAATGGATGATCAGAACTGGGTGAAGAAATGCCGGACAGTGAACTTGGGGGGAGCTGCGCGTAGGGGTGGACCTAGAATGACGTGGGCTCGGGTACTCCGGTCCGATCTCAAAATAAAGAACTTGACAACACAGGCGGCCCTTGACAGGACCACCTGGAAAGCTGCCATTTAGGACGTGATACTGTAACCACAGCTTCTGTGGACAAACGGTCTTTAAACTTGTATGTAATGTATCCCATAAAAGCAAAGACAATATTTTAAAAGTTATTAGAGAAGTTATATTTATTGTTTAGAATATTTTCTATTAAAGGAGCAAAACTTCTCCTTTGTAGGCATTTCAATTTATCGCCTTAATCCTTGAGGGGGTGGCTGCAAATTAATCATCTCCATGCTCCTCTGACATCTGTTAAGGGGAGCGTCCGCCATGTTTTTCAAAATGCTCCGATCATTTTCACTTGTATACAGGTGATAGATACCACATCTAGGAACAACATATCCAAAAATGAATAAAATCGGACCTATAGTTTTTTTGCTACCTCGGATTTTCATATTTTTAGCGAATTTTCAAACCGCTAAGACTGTTATTTTTTAACCAATTTTAATAAATATGATTTCATTGGAAAGAGGGAAGAAAGTGAAATATAACTGTTTGGCGGATCTTTGATGCACCCTTTAGTTTTGCCGTTGTATGAATAATACATTTTTCAAATTCCGGAATTTGAAAAATTTATTATTCATACAACGGCAAAACTAAAGGGTGTATCAAAAATCTGCCAAATAGTTTTATTTCATTTTTTCCCTCTTTCCAATGATATCTTATTAAAATTGGTCCAAAAATAACAGCCTTAGCGGTTTGAAAATTCGCTAAAAATACGAAAATCCGAGGTAGCAAAAAAACTATTGGTCCGATTTTATTCATTTTTGGATACAGTATGTTGTTCCTAGATGTGGTATCTATCACCTGTATAAAAATGAAAATGATCGGAGCATTTTGAAAAAATGGCGGACGCTCCCCTTAATTGACGCCCCTCCTCCCACGCTTACCACTTTAACTCATTTACCTCTCGACTCCATCATTCAATCTCATTCTCGGTTTGTCTTTCCCTATTGGTTTATTGATTTGATTATTCTTTTACAGTTCTCTCCGAAAAGGCTCTGGCCACGGCTAGGAAGTATGAGGAGATCGATAATGCCCCCGAAGAGAAGAGTCGAGGGATCACCATTAACTTTGCCCACATAGAGTACAGCACTGAGAACCGGCACTATGGTCACACTGATTGTCCAGGACATGCTGATTATATTAAGGTTAGTATGTGGACTAATACAGATTGTAGGTTAGCTATAAGATTAAGGAAGATAATACAGTCCACCCTCCATGTTATGGACTAATAGGGAGGAACACCTGTCCGTAACTGCCAAAACTCTGTTAATATAAATAAATACAGTAATAAAAAGTATAGGGTAATTTCGCCGCGACGCTAATAATTTGCATTCAAACGCCGATATCTCCGAAACTATTGCATGGATTCGGCTGCAGTTTGGCTTAGGTTGTAGAGCAGTTTTGGCTTAAGTTGTGAAGCTAGTTTGGCTTAGGTTGTTTAGCTAGTTTGGCTTAGGTTGTAGAGCTAGTTTGGCTTAGGTTGTGATGCAGTTTCGCGGGGCCTGGCGCCGGGGCTAGCGGCGCGTCTGACGGTATGGTCGGGTGTTTGTGGGTGTGTTTGTTTGTATGTTTGCGTGTGACACAGTGTTGGCAGTAGCCGTCAGCTGCTGCCTGGTACTTTGCACTAGTACCCTATACGCCGCACCCACACGAGACATGTCCACACTCGCACTAAATACTTCCACACCCGTAGGCCTAATAAATACGTCCACACCCGCATTACATGTCCACAACCGCACTAGACACGTCCACACCCGCACTAGACACAGTGGCGCCTAGGCCTACACGTGTGACACACCTGCATCTCTGCTCGCCCTGTTCAGTTGTGTGTGTGCGTGCGACGTTTTTCTATGGCATGATTAGTGGCAAGCATCTCAGCCTGGCCAGGTGGACTCTGTCCTCGCGAGGGAGGGAGGATTCGGAAGGATGGATTTCGGGAGGTCGTGCATGCAGCTGCGTGTTGTCTGTGAGTGAGTGGATGGATTGGCGAGAGATATGAGTATGGATGTGCTTCTGGAAGTTGGTTCGGGGTGGGCAGGGAGGGAGAGAGGACAATAATTGTGTGTGATACTGTGTGCTGGGTGTTGTTTTGATATTTCTTGGTGTCTGGGTGTGTTGCCATGTAGTTTAGTGGGTGGTCTTGGATTGTGGAGGCTGCTGCCAGGAATTGAGTGCCTCTCATGTCCAGATGGTCTTTGACTTTGAGGATTTTGGTTTCTTGATGTAGGTGATCTGTGGGTGCAGTAGCTGTGCAGCCTGTAATGATCTTCAGGGCTTTGTTTTGAATAGTCTGTAAGGTCTTATGATGTGTTTCAGCTAGGTTAGAAGCCCAGGCTGGGCTTGCGTATTCCATCACTGATCTTATGTATTGTTTATATACTGTGGTGGTAGTTTCTTTGTTGTGTCCAAATTGTGTGTGAGCATGTGACCTGAGGGCGTTAAGTCTGGGTGTCAGTTTCTTTTTAATGTTTGTGGTGTGCTGTTTGAATGTCATATGACTATCATATGTTACTCCTAGGATTTTGTGTGTGTGTGTATGTGTTAGGGGTGTGTTGTTTATGGTGAGTTGAGGGATGTATTCGTGTTCTCCTGTCCAGCTTGTGAGCAGGGGTGCGGTGGATTTGGCTGGGGCTAGATTAAATCTGTTTGTAGTGCACCAGCCATGTAGTGTGTTGAGATAGGGTTGAAGGAGATCTGTTTCTCTTTTTGGGTCATGGTGTGTGCATGTGAGTGTTATGTCATCTGCATAAGAGGCTAAGTTTATTTGGGGCGTATTGGGTGTAGTTATATTGTGCATGTACAGATTGAAGAGTGCGGGCGATAGGACGGATCCTTGTGGGACTCCGTTTGGAAAGTTTCTGATTTTAGATGACTGACCGGCAAAAGATACGTGTGCACATCTGCCTGCTAGGAAGTTGGCCAGCCACCTTTTTGTGTTGTGCATGTTTGTGTTGTTGTTGTTGTTATTCCCTAAGCTGCCTGGCCGAACAGCCCCGAGTTTCTGAGAAAGGCCATGGCCACGATCGGGCTTTCCCACAGAGCTCTCATTGAGTGTAGATTGTGTTGTTGGCGTAAGTGGTTGTGTGAAATGCAGTCTTCTATGATGTGTTTAATTGTATGGGGTGCTGTGTTACATCCCGGGCAGGCGTCGACAACGGAGTCATCCAGTCTCTTCTGATAGCTCAGGAGAGCTGGATGGTGTCCGTATCTCAGCCTGGCCAGGTGGACTCTGTCCTCGCGAGGAAGGGAGGATTCGGAAGGATGGATTTCGGGAGGTCGTGCATGCAGCTGCGTGTTGTCTGTGAGTGAGTGGATGGATCGGTGAGAGATATGAGTATGGATGTGCTTCTGGAAGTTGGTTCGGGGTGGGCAGGGAGGGAGAGAGGACAATAATTGTGTGTGATACCGTGTGCTGGGTGTTGTTTTGATATTTCTTGGTGTCTGTGGGTGTGTTGCCATGTAGTTTAGTGGGTGGTCTTGGTTCGTGGAGGCTGCTGCCAGGAATTGAGTGCCTCTCATGTCCAGATGGTCTTTGACTTTGAGGATTTTGGTTTCTTGATGTAGGTGATCTGTGGGTGCAGTAGCTGTGCAGCCTGTAATGATCTTCAGGGCTTTGTTTTGAATAGTCTGTAAGGTCTTATGATGTGTTTCAGCTAGGTTAGAAGCCCAGGCTGGGCTTGCGTATTCCATCACTGATCTTATGTATTGTTTATATACTGTGGTGGTAGTTTCTTTGTTGTGTCCAAATTTTGTGTGAGCAAGTGACCTGAGGGCGTTGAAGTCTGGGTGTCAGTTTCTTTTTAATGTTTGTGGTGTGCTGTTTGAATGTCATATGAGTATCATATGTTACTCCTAGGATTTTGGGTGTGTGTGTATGTGTTAGGGGTGTGTTGTTTATGGTGAGTTGAGGGATGTATTCGTGTTCTCCTGTCCAACTTGTGAGCAGGGTTGTGGTGGATTTGGCTGGGGCTAGATTAAGTCTGTTTGTAGTGCACCAGCCATGTAGTGTGTTGAGATAGGGTTGAAGGAGATCTGTTGCTCTTTTTGGGTCATGGTGTGTGCATGTGAGTGTTATGTCATCTGCATAGGAGGCTAAGTTTATTTGGGGCGTATTGGGTGTAGTTATATCGTGCATGTACAGATTGAAGAGTGCGGGCGATAGGACGGATCCTTGTGGGACTCCGTTAGGAAAGTTTCTGATTTTAGATGACTGACCGGCAAAAGATACGTGTGCACATCTGCCTGCTAGGAAGTTTGTGTTTGTGCTGTAGATTTTGTTTGTTAGGTTGTGGCGGGGGATGGCATCGAAGGCTTTACTAATGTCGAGTGTGGCTAATAGTGATCTGTGTGGTGGTCTAGCTGAGTTGATGCCGTCAAAAGCTCTTGTGTAAGGTCTGTGAGAAGAGTGTTTGTGGAGTGCAGTGGCCTAAAGCCATGTTGTGTTGGAGCTAGGGGTAGGTCGGGTGTAATTAGTTGTAATACTAGGCGTTCCATGACTTTGGAGGGGGAGCAAATGAGTGTGATTGGGCGGTGCGAGGAGGGTAGCGTGGGGTCTTTGTTGGGTTTGGGGAATGTGATGATGATACCATGCTTCCAAATGTCTGGTTTTGTGTTGTGTGAATAGCTGTTGTTGTTGTTGTTGTTCCCCAAGCTGCCTGGCCGAACAGCCCCAAGGCCCCGAGCAAGGCCAAGGCCATAACCGAGCGCCCCGACAGAACCCTCCCCGCCGACCACAATAAAGCCTGGGTGACCGAAGCCACTCCATGGCGGGGAGCTTGAGGAGGGTGCGGAAACGCCCGGGAAACCAAAGCCCCACCCAGGGCCCTGTGCCCCTCAGCAATTATGAAGAGAAATTTGAGGGGCAAGGGAAATAGTGAATAGCTGTAGTTTGATATGTTAGTGAGTGCTTGTATGCCTTGTGGTCCCAGGTGTCTGAGGTGTATGTTGCTTATGTTGTCTAGGCCACAGGCGGGTTAGTGCTTGAGATTGTTGATGACATGCTTTGTCTGGTGATTGGTGAAGGGTGTATAGTCAGGGTCTGTGGGGAATTGTCTCTTACGTCGGATGACACGTCGGTCGTCTTTGTGAGGTTTTAGGTGGCTGACATGTGAGAAGTGATTGATGAGAGTGTTTGCTTGTTGTTTACATGAAGGAGTAGAGTCTGTTGTTGTGATTGCAGCATGTGATTGTGTTGTGTTGCTGTTGGAAAGTGTGATGCTGTTTAGTGTTTTGTAGAGTTTTTTGCGGTTTGTTTTGTGATCAAGTGTTTGTAGGAAGTTATTCCAATTTAGTTTTTGTTGTTGTATTTTGTTGTTAGTTTGGGTGTTGAGTGCTTGAATTTGTTGTGTGATGTCTTGTGTGTGGGGTGCTGGGGAGTGTTTCAGTGTGTCGCGTTGTCTGATGAGGTTTTGAATTTCTGGTGTGAAGTTGGGGTTGTGTCTTTTTCTGTTACCTCTTGGAATGTGTTTCTTGTCAGCATTTTGGATAGTTTTATTGCGTATGTGTACAGCATTGTTGATGTTAGTGATGGGTGTACTGTTTAGAGTTGTGAAGTGTTGTTCTGTCTCATTTGTGAATGCTTCCCAGTTAGCTCTTTTATAATTGGTGTATGTGTGTTTGTGGCTAGCTGGGGTGAGTCTGGTTTTGGTGGTGATAATGATCGGGAGGTGGTCAGAGCCTAAGGTTCTGACCACCCTCCAGGATGTTGTGGGGGCGAGTTCTGGGGAGCAAAAGGTGATGTCTGGAGATGATGGGTTATAGAGGGCTTGGTGAGGAATATGGGTATGTTGATGGATGTCGTTAAGGATGATGAGGTTATCGGTTTGGTTTTGTAGTACCAGCCCTCTGTCTGTGTCGGGGTTATCGACAAACCAGGCCGACGTCTTGGCGTTGAAGTCACCACCCAGGATGATGTGTGGGGTGTATGTGATGTGTTGTAAGTGTGGTCTGTATTCATTTGGTACTGTAGGGGATGTTTGGGGAGGGATGTATGTGTTTATGATGGTTATGTTGGAGTTGTTGCCAGTGCGTATTTTAATTGATTGTATTTCTGTTGTGTTATCATTTGGGGGGAGGAGGGATTTGGTTTGTACACTGGTTACTATGTATGATATTTCTTTGTGTACCAGGGTGATGAGTCCACCGCCCCCGCCGACAGCCCGGTCTTGTCTGATGGTGGTGAAATTATGAAATGTGGGTGTTTTTTGTGTTGTGCAGAGTTTTGTTTCTTGTAAGATGGCAATGTGTATGTTGTGTTGTTTGATGAAGTGTGAGAGTTCGTGTTTCTTTGTGTTAATGCCATCTATGTTCAATTGGAGAATGTTAATGTTATGTGCACGATGTACTGTATGTTGGGTGCTGCTGCACGAGGATGGGGTGGGGGTGAGGGGGGGGGGGGGATTGGGGAGCAGGAGATGGAAGTTGGAATGGATTAGGATGGGGTGTGGTGTGTTGAGTTGAGGATGTGGATGGTATGGGAAGGTTAGGTGGATTAGGGAGGAGAGGTGGATGGGTTTTAGGGGGGGGAGTGGATGATATGGGAAGGCTAGGTGGGTTGGGGAGGAGAGGTGGACGGGTTTTAGGCGAGGGATTTGACTGGGAGAGGGAGGGGCATGAGGAACAGGTCCAGGTGTTCGTGTAGTGTTTCTTGGAGGCAAGTGTTGTACAGGTGAAGTGGGTCCAGTTCCTGCATGAATTGCAGAGAACTGAACCCTTAGTGTGGCGACTCGAAGTGATGAGTTTTGAGCAAGTTGGACATATGTATGTGTACGTGGGTCCGGGGTTGCTCTCAATGTCTCCGGCTAGAAGAAGTCTTCGAGAAATGACAGCCGGAGAGTCATTTCTCGGTGTAGGAAAAACTGTGTGATGTGTGTGTGTGGTGTGAGAGGTGTGGAAATTCCCGGCGCGACCGAAGCCGCTCCAAGGACCCATGCCCCCAGGGACGGGGCAGGGGATAGTTGTGATGGTCTGGCTCCCGAAACTGCACCCCGCGGCCAGCATCCGGTTGTCCTCCACTGGTCGTTGATCTTGTCTCCGGCCGTGGAGGGTCGGCAGCCATCCGCGGTTGGCAGCTCCGGGAGGTGGTCCTACGGCGTAGACGCCGCCACATCAGGACTAAACTGTAATATTATCTAGTTTACTAGCTAGATGATGCGTAAAATAGGTCGCGGCGAAATTACCCCGCCCGGCGGGGTAATTTCGCCGCGAGAGTAACTTTTTTCAAAAAATCGGCAGCATGACCAAAACATTATATATATTTTTTGTTTTTTGGGCATCTATAGCAGAAAGGCTGAATGTATAGATAAAAAAAATAAAAAATTCAAAATTCCATTTGTGGCAGTTTCTATTCGTAAAAAAAATTGATTTTCGGCGAAATTACCCCGTCTTACCCTATCTCTCAAATACACCTGAGCTACTAAATGTTTTCATACTCTCAGTCGGGCTTGAACCACCGACAGTCAGCACGATTGTCCATGCTTTAACCAACTCTACCTCGGCGTGATAAAGGATACTTAGTATGAACAGGAAAAGTATCCTTTAATCCTCCATGGTAAATCCTCAACACCGTGAACGACCGCAGCAGTGCAAGTACTGGTACTGAGCTGGATACACAGGCATAGTTTGCCTTTTTCCAGAGGATCTACTGTAAGAAACTGTAAGTAGAGTTGGTTAAAGCATGGACAATCGTCCTGAGTGTCGGTGGTCTGAGCCCGGCTAAGAGTATAAAAACAGTAATATAATAATACACTACCAGGTGCAGTACTGGATCAATTAAAACTGTGTAAGGGAAATAAACAGGTCAGAAAATGGATACGTACATCTATCTATCTATCTATTGCCTGACGCCGTGATCCCCGAAGGGGTGGCCACGAACGAACCGCCCCCATGCACCTCTGTCCCCAGTCAGTCGACGCCCCTCCCCCCAACCAGCACCGCCTTCGTTCATATACTTACTCACTCCATCCTTCCACCTCTCCTTCGGTCTACCTCTCCCTCTCTGTCCCTCCACCTCACTCTCGTACACCCTCTTAGTCATTCTCTCGCTTTCCATACGTTCCATATGGCCGAACCATCTCAAGTTGTTCCTTTTCACACTTTCCAGCACATCTACCTCCACACCACACCTCCTTCTTACTTCTTCATTAGTCTGTCTATCCCTCCATGTAACTCCGCACACACTTCTTAAGTAATTCATTTCCACTTCTCTCACTCTTGGTCTGAGTCTCTCAACCAACGTCCATGCTTCGCTTCCGTAAGTCAGTGTCGGGATTACCACACTGTCATGCAAGGACTTCTTCACTTCCATACTGACCACCCTATTTCTTGTTACTGCTTTCAGCGTTCCTACAACCCTCTTCCCCTGTTGTACCCTCTCCCGCACTTCTTCATCCATAGTCCCATATTTACTCAACACACTGCCCAGATACTTAAAAGAGTTGACGATCTCCATAGCCTGACCGTTCAGCTTTACCTCACACTCTGTGACTTCACCCCTTTCGAAGACCATAACCTTGCTCTTCCCCCGCATTTACAGTCCATCCTCCTATAACGCGAGTTTAGGGGCGGCACTGCGCCTCGTGTTGTAGATATTTCGCGTTGTAAGAATAACACTTTAAATGGAGATAATTCTATATGGGGCTGGGCCCCCCAATTTTGCCACTTTTCCGTATTTTTTTAGCTTAATAAATATATAGGCAACTTCCATTTATATACAACTTCCATTTCATCGGAATAACATTCACCGCCAAGCATAGTCACAGCTGGGGTTTGTTGTTGTTTCGTGGACAAAATCTAACCAAACGTACTGTCCGACATTAATTTATTATCAACAATTGGATATTCGTTACTGTGGGCTCTTATTACTCTACTTCCTAATAATAGGCAAGTAAATTATAAGATCATGTTTGGATAAACAAATATACCGAATTAAATTAGAATGAAGAAACAGTAAGTTGAGTGAGATGTTTCAGCTTGCCGTCAACCCAGCTCCGAAGCTCTCTTGCCGTCGCGCTGTAGGTGGGGGGGGGGGTCGCGCAGTAAGAGGAGGCGCCGGATTTGAAGCACTCGGCAAGGCCATTTCGCGTTATATGTTTTCGGCTCGGGTTATAAGAGGTTTAGGTAATTCGGGACCCCCCCCCTCGTGTTGAAGGAGGATCGCGTTGTAGGAGCTCGTGTTATAGGAGGATGGACTGTACCTTCAAATTCCGTTTTTCGCACACTGTTCCAAACTCATTTACCAGACCCTGCAACTCCCATTTATTATCACTCATCAGAACTGTATCATCCGCAAACAGCAGTATAGGTAGCTTCCACTCATTTCCCTCCCTTTTCAGTGATACACCAACATCCACTGCTCTTGATAGTATTTCTTTCATGACTCCATCCATATATACAGTAAACAACCACAGGGACATCACACACCCCTGTTTCAAACCAACATTCAGGTCAAAGAACTCGCTCTGCTCACTCTCCACACGTACTGCCGCCTTTGCACCCTCATACATACTCTTCACTGCTTTCAGCAACTTGCCATCTACTCTGTATATTCTAAGTACTTTCCACAAACCTTCTCTATCCACTCTGTCATAGGCCTTCTCCAAGTCCATAAAGGCAACATACACCTTTTGTTTCTTCTCCAGATATTTCTCCACAACACAATTCAGGGTAAAAATCTGATCTACACATCCTCTTCCCTTCCTAAAACCTCCCTGCTCGTTGCCTATCCATTTCTCCGTTCTCACTCTCACACTCTCAATCACTACCCTACTGTATACCTTCCCTACTACGCTTAGAAGACATATTCCTCGGTGGTTACCACACACTCCTCTTTCCCCTTTGCCCTTATATAGGGGGACTATTATGCCAGTCTTCCAGTCATCGGGTGCACTCCCCTTCTCCCATGCTAGTTTGCACATTTTCCATACCCATTCGATCACTATCTCACCACCATACCTCAACATTTCCCCACACACTCCATCTGTTCCTGGTGCTTTCCCCAACTTCACTCTTTTCATGGCTTTCCACACTTCTGACCTCCTGATCCCCACCTTCTCCTCCACTACTTCTCTTCTTCTCCCTCCCATACCATATCCAACTATGTTTGCTGGCTCTTCATTCCTTACATTTAGCAACTCATTGAAGTACTCCCTCCATCTATCGACTCTCTCTTACATACAGTATATTAATTAATTCTGCGTAAGCAGAGGGCTATCGCCCCCCCTTATACTGGTACAGTGCCGGCCGAAATGTCTTGTCATCTGTCCGGAAACTCTTCCTATACCGTTAGATGGATTTTCCCCAAACTTTACACGTACATTCAGTGGGTCAATGCGATGGTCAGTCAATTTTTTTTTTTTTAATTCGATCAATAGTCATGGTCATATGTAGTTATTGGATGTATTTGGGGGAAAATGAGAGTCTAAGATAGGTGAGCCTGGTACAGTGTTCCCCCACTAAATGCGGATTCCCTATATGCGGTTGCTAATCAGAAATAATATAATTTAAGGACTCTGTAAATGCGGCTCGATATTCTGTATATGCGGTTTGGCCGTTTTGATTCAAGGGGAAATACGTACTTCCCGCCATATTACCGCGTGTCGCCTACCGAAAATGCGGCCGATAGATGGCGGGTTGGGAGCGGTAACGCATTCATCCCAATGTTAAGGTCATGTTTTTGCCCCCAAACACTACATCTTTGGTACAGCCACTTGACCAGCAGTCCTCTATCTAAGGTTAATGGTGTTATATTTGTTGTTTTATTTGATATTTCTAATGTAAAGTGTATCTTTCTTTCAGAAATGGTTATTGGGTGGGTTATAGGGTGTATGGTAGGCTAAAAATGGGTTAGTTCGGAGGGGCTGTGAGTGTCTGACCATAAGCATTTATTCCCATTGATTATTAACTCCACAATATGCGGATTCCGTAAATGCGGCGCATTTTGCAGCCTATATAGGCGCATTTACTGGGGGTGCACTGTATGACCTAAGTAGATTTCCCATGAAACCTATGTTTATTAGTGCCCACGTATACGTGGAAGGGGGCTGGTACGACCTAGGCACGAATACTGGGAGTGCACTACATACAAGTTTAACACATAGATACATACAAGTTTAAAGACCGTTTTGTCCACAGAGAATGTGGTTACAATCTCAAGTCCTAAATGGCAGCTTTCCAGACGGCCCTGTCAAGGGCTGTCTCTGTTGTCAAGTTCTTTATTTTGAGATCGGACCGGAGTACCCGAGCCCACGTCATTCTAGGTCCAACCCTACGCGCAGCTGCCCCCACGTTCACAGTCCAGCATTTCTTCACCCATTTCGGATCATCCATTCTCTCCACATGTCCAAACCAACCAAGTCGGCTCGTGCGCATCACTTCACCGACACTCCTAATGCCCAGACGCCTTCTCGATTCCTCGCTTGATACCCTGTCCCTAAGATTAACCCCACACATCCATCTCACCATTTTCTTCTCATTCCGTTCCATTCTATTGATATCCTCTGCTTTAACCGGCCACATCTTCGAGGCATAGGTCATCGCGCTCCTAACACACAAGGTATACACCTTCCCTTTAACACTTTGGCGTGCCGATGACGTTATTTTTTGTCATCCGATTCCCGAGCGTAGACATGCCGATGATGTTATTTTCGTCATCCGCTTCCTAACCGTAGCCGTGCCGATGACGTTATTTTCGTCATGCACATAGAACGAAGCCATACACCTATTATATCTGATTGTTACTATTGGCATTATAAATACCGGTATATATATTATATATGTTTTTTTCTAATTATTATTAGCATTAAATATTATTTCTACAAATCTTATTATTGTTACTATAGCCTAATTATAAGCTATTATTATTGTATAGTTTATATGTTTTGAACCCATGCACATTACACATTACAGGCGTATTATGTTATCTTTACGACAATAAAGATAATTGAATATATTTGCATTTTCATTAAATTTTAATTTCAAACAACATGCTACTATCTTCCCGCTATCTGGGCTACACAAAGTAGTGGGAGTACTTAGAACAGGACACTGAAGAAAGTGATAGTGACATAACTGATGAGGAGTGTGCTAGTGAAGATAGCAATTATATGGCTAGATGCAATGAAGAAGTGACTGAGGTTGAATTTACTGGTGATAGTGCAAGTGCCAGTGGAAGTAGTGGTGAACAAGAGAGAGGTAGTAGCATTGTTGTGGTAGTAGAGGTGGTAGTGGAGGCGACGATAACGGTGCAGGTACTTCAAGGGATTATCACGGTCACACACTGCCTGAGCCAGCAAGCAGTGTTGCCATGCCAACCACAACCCGTGTCACTCCACCGCAGCCAGCAAAGAGGTGACAAAGAGGAGTGGTGACAACGAGGAATGGTGACAAAGTGATGACAACGAGGAGTGGTGACAGCGAGGAGTGGTGGCAGTGAGGAACAGGGAACTATATTTTGCATATACATACATACATACATAAATTTTTAAGACTGAGTGTTCCACACATCAGTGCAGTTTCAGTCTCTTGTCCTAATGGCGGCGTTCCAGGCAACCCTGTTAAGGGCTGCTTCACTTGTCAAGTTCTTGGATTTGAGATCGGCGCGTATAGTCCGATCCCAGGTCTTCCTCGGTCCACCCCTTGGTGCAGCTCCCTCCACAATCACAGACCTGCATTTTTTCACCCAATTTTGTTCATCCATTCTCTCCACATGTCCATACCATCCCAGTCTACTTGTACGCATCACCTCGCTAATACTCTTTATACCTAAACGTCTCCTCAGCTCAACATTTGTTATTCTATCCTGTAGCCTGGCCCCACACATCCATCTCACCATTCTCATCTCATTACGCTCCATTCTGTTGACATCCTCTACTTTAACGGCCCATGTTTCTGAGGCATACGTCATTGCACTTCTAACACATGAGGCATACACCTTTCCCTTCAGGGGGAGAGGCATTCTTTTCATGGTCAGGATTGGCATCAATTCTCTGAACTTCCCCCAGCCACACCTAATTCTAGCAACAGTGGCAGCCTCGGCCCCACCACTGGCAGAGATGGTATCTCCTAGGTAACAAAGCTTGTTCACCAGCTCCAAAGACTCATTTCCAAAATTCACAGCCACAGGATCATCACTTAACACAAGCTCGCCTTTGCACACTACGCACTCAAATTTCTCTATTTCTGACTTATCCTTCGGCAGGGGCCCCTTTATTCTACTACAGCGCTTACTCCCATGGTGTATCCAACATCGACAGATGCTACATTGAATTGAGTTAACGCCCACTCCCTTTCCACACACTGCACATGGGTATGCACCGCTCTTTTCCACATTGCCTTGTCTCAATCTACAATGCATAAACTTGGTTTTGTTAATATTGACTCTTAAACCCTTGCTCGCCATGCCCTCTCTCCATTCTCTGAATTTGGCCTCAGCATCCTGCATACTGTCAGCTATTAGGACTAAATCGTCTGCATAAAACAGTTCCAACGGGAGTCCACCTCTAAAAACTCTAGACAGCGCCTCCAAGACCATAATAAAGAGGAGGGGGCTTAACACTGAACCCTGATAGACTCCAACACGGACTGCGAACTCATCACTCGGTACACCCTTCACCCTCACCGAACTTCGCGAATCCTCATACATCTTCATTATCACACGCACCAGCCACTCTTCCACACCAAATTTCCTCATAGCCCACTGCACAACATCTCTAGGTACCCTATCAAAGGCCTTCTCCAGGTCCACAAACACAAAGTAAAGATCCCTTCTCCAGGTCCACAAACACAAAGTAAAGATCCCTGCCTTTTAGTAAGTATCTTTCCTGTATCTGCCTGACTATGAAGAGAGCATCGGTTGTACCACGTCCTGGCATAAAACCAAACTGCATATCATCAATAGAGATGCTTTGCCTGATCAAGCCCTCAAGGACTCTCTCACAGACCTTCATGATTTGGTCAAGCATTTTCAGGCCCCTATAATTTCCTCTATCTAGCGCATCCCCTTTTCCTTTGTATATATTTACTATTACACTTTTGAGGCAATCCACTGGGATTTTCTCATCTTTAATAATGGTGTTTATCAACTCAGTGACTAAGTTTACACCAATCTCCCCTGAGGCTTTTATCATCTCAGCGACAATGTCAGAGTAACCTGGAGCTTTACCGTCCTTTATTTTATTGATTGCGTCGCTCACTACAGCTGGTGCTATCAAAGGAGGGGGCCCAGATATTGGTTTTTCGATACTAAGCTCTTCCTTATCCCATTCAAACTCTACATTTAGCAATCGTTCATAGTGTACCTTCCATGCTTCTCTGATTTCATTTTCTGCATACACAATCTTCCCATTATCATCTCTAACACACTGTTCACCTATAATATCCCTACTGTCATTTTTAACTCGCCTAGCTAAGTTGAAGATCCCATTGGGATTGTCAGTGTTACACACTTGTTCGAGGACCAGGTCCTTAATGCGATTTTTAGCATTGTAAATAACTCTTTTGGCAGTTCGTTTAGCTGCCTGGTATTCCTCCCTGCTGCCTCCTTTCTTCCATGCTTTGAAGCATCTCCTTTTCTCTTTCACAGCATGTTCTACCTCATCGTTCCACCACCAAGAGGTCTTATTCCTGGGGTGACCCTTTGTTTTCCCACAGACTTTGTCAGTGGCAGCGATAAGGCTATGCTTAAGAAAGTTCCATTGGCTATTTACATCGTTAGGCCTAGCTTCCTTATTTCTATTAATTTCCTCCAGTTCATTATGGAACCTATCCCTAACTTCCTTGTCCTTCAGCAGCCACACTTTCCTTTTGGGTATGTAAACCTTCTTGCGCTTAGGATCTCTGTATAAGCTCATGTCGCACACAAGTAGCTTATGCTGGGGGATACATTCTTCGCTCGGGATGACCTTTACATCTCGAACTAGTTTCCAGTCTTTCCTGTTAACCAAGAAGTAATCTATCTGGCTACTGGAGACCCCAGAGTTATATATGATCAGGTGGCTCTGTCTTTTCTTGAACTTTGTGTTACACACAACCATGTTGAGTGCAACGCAGGACTCCAATATAGATTCGCCTTCTAGATTTCTCCTTCCGTAACCATTTCCTGCATGTACCCCCTCGTATCCATCTGCAGATGCTCCCACGTGACCATTGAGGCCCCCCCCCCACGATTGTTATTTCGTTCTCCGAAGGCCTGAAATGACACTGACGGTGTCATTCCAGAAGTCCTCTTTTATCTCTTTCTGTAAACCAGCCTGTGGGCCATATGCAGATATCACATTCAGAATTCTTTCACCAACTTTCAACTTTAAAACAATCAGCCTTTCACTAACTCTCGTAATCTGAAGCACACTTTCCGCCAGCTCTTCAGCCACCAGAACACCCACTCCTCCTTTCGCTTTATCAGTCTCCACACCCATCCAGTATATCCTATATCTTTTCCTCCTTCCGACAATCCACTGTACCCCATGCCTCTTCCAGAGTGTTTCCTGGGTACAGCAGACGTCCACTTGCCTCCTCTCACACATCTCAGCCACTTCATTCGCACGCAGATTCAAACTACCAACATTCACACTAGCAAGTCTGAGTTTGTGGGGGGCATTTGTCATTGTCCTGTGCGGTTTTGTTTCATCGGACTTACGTTTATTTTCTTTGATTTTAGTCATAGTTAGGTAGGTTTGGCTGGCAGATGGGCATCATCCCCCCCCCCCCCCAAAACTCCGGCTCCAGTCTACCCCGGGACCATTCCCAGCACCATCCCCCAAGTGATTACAAGGGGGTAGGATCCAGTGGCCTCGGTACGCCCCACCAGAACCAGCCGCAGGAACGCACCCCGTGCGCGTACACGGCACTACGACTGGCCTGGTATTTTTCGCCAAATGACAGGGCAGCCTCCTGGAGCGCTACCACCAGGTTCGGGCCCCTATACTATTGGGCGGAAAGTGCCAGTCCGGGGAAACACTACGTACTGTACCCTCTGGATCCATTTCGTCCAGGTTGGGCCCAGGGCGCCAGGGCCGGGTCCAGAGGGAGCGACACCCACTGCCAGTGTGCCGCCATTAGGCAACTTGGAGCAAGTACAATGAAGCCCTGTCACAGCACTATCATATAGAGACAATGCCAGCGCCAATAACAAGGCTTCATTGTATAGTGATGGCTACTTGGTCCGCAAGTCTATCACCATCCCCCCTATTAGTCGCCTTGTACGACATGCAGTAGGATGCGTGAGGCATATTCTTTTTTTCCTCCACCATTAGATGAAGGCCCCCTTACCCCCTGGGGGGATATATTCATTATTTACTCGCCATTATATTATTAGACAATAATTTACAAACATTTATACACATTCATACAACTTATAGTCCAATAAGAACAAATGTGAGTTTAAATTTTAAGATGATTAAAGAAAATAAATATGTACACGCACGTTCCACTTTCTTTCTTCCTCGATATATCAGTGAACAATGCACATATTATTATCAAACAATCATACCTTATAGGCCTAGAGTAAAATGAATGATATATGATCAAAAATATCATCATGAAAGAAAATAACTGTAAACATTTATACAAGGTCACTATGAACGGTAACCAGCCCAAGCTGGAGTACTAGGGTGGCCGAGCGTTTTACTATACCGCGCGGCTTAGTACTGGGTAGGTGGGAAGTGGAGAACGCGGCTCACTTCCGAGGTAGGCGGGAGAGGGTAGGCCAGGCACACGAAAGTGTTAAGGTGGGGTGGGAGCCTTCTAATGGCCAGGAGTGGTAACAGGTCTCTAAACTTTCCCCAGCCACTTCTGACTCTAGCAATGGAGCTAGCTTCAGCGCCACCTCCGGCGGAAACCGTATCGCCCAGGTAGCAGAACTTATTCACACATTCCAGCGTTACACTGTCGAAATCAATACTGACAGGCGGGTCATTTAATACAAGATCTCCCTTGCACACTGCTCATTCAAAGTCTATGATTCTTGTCAAAGGTCCTCTAGCTCCACTACATCTCTGTGTACCCAGTCACTACAGACGCAACATTGAATTGAGTTACTTCCCACCCCCTTCCCACATACTGCGCATGGATAGTCGCCGCTTCTTTCCATAGTTCCACACCCTACTCCACTAATCATGAACTTTGTTTTATCTATGTTAACTCTTAAACCCTTATTTGCCATACCTTCCCTCCATCTTTTGAACTTCGCCTCTGCTTCCTGCGCACGATCTGCGATAAGAACTTGATCATCTGCATATAACAGCTCCCGTGGGAGTCCTGTCCTAAATTCCCTTGACAGAGCCTCCAGGACTAAAACAAGCAGTAATAGGCTCAGCACTGAACCTTGGTGAAATCCAGGCCCCCGTTTACTCTAACTGCTGCCCGTGACCCCTCATACATTCCCATTATCACAGGCACCAGCCACTCTTCTACTCTGAGTTTTCTCATAGCCCACTGCACTACATCCCTGGGCACCCGGTCAAAGGCCTTCTCCAGATCTACAAAATCTAGGTATAACTCCCTGTTTTTCTCTAAGTACCTCTCCTGCATTTGCCTAAGAATGAAGATAGCATCAGTTGTGCCACGTCCCGGCATATATCCAAACTGCATGTCGCTGGTATCAACACTTTCCCTGATCATGCATTCAAAGACCCTTTCGCTGACTTTCATGACTTGATCGAGCATTTTCAAACCCCGATAATTTCCCCTGTCTAAGGAGTCACCCTTGCCTTTGTATATATTTACTATAACACTTTTCTGCCGTTCATCGGGAATTTTTTCCTCCTTTATGATAGCATTAATCAGCTCTGTGACCAATTTTACCCTAATATCTCCAGCTGCATTTAGCATCTCAGCGACAATGCCGGAGCTCCCAGCGGCTTTTCCTGACTTCATTTTATCTATAGCACTTTTAACACCGTCGTACCCTATCAAAGGTGGAGGGCCTTGTACTGGGACTACAATGCTGAGCTGTTCCATGTTCCATTCAAACTCCACATTAAGCAGTCTTTCATAATGCTCCTTCTACACCTCTCTGATTTTGTTTTCTGTTTAAACAGTCATGCCACTGTCATTATTTATGCATCTTACACCCACGACGTCCTGACTACAGTCCCTCACATTCTTAGCTAATTTATAAACCCCATTGGTATTATTAGTGCTGCAAATTTGTTCTATTACGCTATCCTGTATGGTTTTCTTTGCCCTGTAGACTTCTCTTCTAGCATTACGTTTGGCGGACAGGTATTCTTGCTTGCTGCCACCTTCCTTCCATACTTTGAAACACCTTACTGTTTGTGGTGACTAGGGATAAGGTGGCAGCATATTACAGTACTACTAAAATATATAGAAGCAGAGCAATAACCAGAGTCTACAATCAACCAAGAGCTATATCTACCTACTCACACTTACTTACATAGTACCCACATCACCTCCTTACATGGTTACAATATCCTGTACCTTACAGGTATGCCGTTTTGATTTTGGGCAAAGCGGTATTTCTATTTTGTTATTATGGTAAGTAGGCTACCGATGATACCATTTATTGAACCTACATATTAGCAGTTATCAAAGCTAACTTTTCGTTTAGCTGTGCCCACCTTTGTTCTTCTCACAGTCGAGCCACCGATATATAATTTTCTAGTTTGGATATTAATTCAAGTTTCTGGGTTACTCTTACGCTTTACGGCTTTGGGCGGCATGGTTGATTAGATTAAGAGTACTGTACAGTAATTATAAAGACAAAGGAGCCTGGGACTGGCTGATTGATCTGTTAACCTCACGGCAGTAGGCCTTTGTCTGTTGACCTCGTGGTATGAGAACAATGGCTGAAGGATCTCCGCCATATATCGGACTCTATTATTTTATATATTTTTTTTTAACAGACTTTTCGACGGTAATTCGTACATTTGAATGGACCAGTATTTCTTGTCCATTATTTCCTAAATCCGTAGCATCGGGATCTGTAACATTGAGGGTCGACTGTTGTTCCGGTGAACAAGATAGGCAAGATAGTTATAAGATTAAGTAAATTATGTTGATCATCATCTCTGATACATTGCTTCCTCTTCAGAAACCTCTGCTGTGGAAAGGTCATGGCAGAAATTCCTCTAGGCTACTTTTCATGCTCCTTTTCCTCATGCCACAATACTCCTTCCACTACAGTACAGTACAGTACTGTACTTGAAAGTTTTATTCAGTGTAATTTTTTTTTCTAAAGAAAATAGTCAATTATATTATAAGTACAGTACCGGTACTGTACTTTTTAATATTCTTGTAAAAGTTTTTGATTTTCATTTAACTTACTTTTGACAACAGTGGACGATCCTCAAAAATGAGTGTTTAACAGCATACCAACGACTCTCGTAGAACATGATCGTGGGAACGTCTCAACTGGATGGAGCCATCCTGGTGGTAGCAGCCACTGACGGAGCCATGCCACAGACCCGCGAACATCTTGTCCTGGCCCGGCAGATCGGAGTGGAGCACATTGTTGTTTTCTTAAATAAGGTGAGTCTTGATCATCTTGTTAAGTTTAGGGACTTTATAGTACTCGGTTATAGAGTGTTTTGAGTATTGCTGGAACAAGAATTATGATGTCAGCTGTGAAGATACGATAGTCGTAGGAAGAAGCGAAGTTGTAAATATTTAGAGTATGGGTCCGTACCTGCTCTTTCAGGAGGTATTACACAATAGCTTATGTTGTCAATTATCGACGGCCAAAATGTTTCCACCATCATTTATTGGATTTTTTGCATTGGTATAGGAAACAGAACTGTTGGTATGTATGTATATATTGGGCCCAACCTGGACGATATGGATCCAGAGGGTACAGTACGTAGTATTTCCCCGGACTGGCACTTTCCGCCCAATAGTATAGGGGCCCGAACCTGGTGATAGCGCTCCAGGAGGCTGCCCTGTCATTGTGCGAAAAATACCAGGCCAGTCGTAGTGCCGTGTACGCGCACGGGGTGCGTCCCTGCGGCTGGTTCTAATGGGGCGTACTGAGGCCACTGGATCCTACCCCCTTGTAATCTCTTGGGGGAAGGTGCTGGGAATGGTCCCCGGGGTAAACTGGAGCCGGAGTGCGGGGGGGGGGGAGACCCATCTGCCAGCCAAATTTACCGAATATGACTAAAACTAAAGAGAAAAAACGTAAGTCCGATACTCCAAAACCGCACAGGATAAGGACAAATGCCCCCCACAATCTCAGCCTTGCTAGTGTGAATGTTGGTAGTTTGAATCCGCGTGCAAATGAAGTAGCTGAGATGTGTGAGAGGAGGCGAGTGGATGTCTGCTGTGCCCAGGAAACACTCTGAAAAGGGCCTGGGGTACAGTGGATTTAACACTGGAAAGGGCCTGGGGTACAGTGGATTGTTGGAAGAAAGAAAAGATATAGGATCTACTGGATGGGGGTGGAGACTGATAAGGCAAAAGTATGAGTGGGTGTTCTGGTGGCTGAAGAGCTGGCGGAAAGTGTGCTTCAGATTACGAGAGTTAGTGAAAGGCTGATTGTTTTGAAGTTGAAAGTTGGTGAAAGAATTCTGAATGTGATATCTGCATATGGCCCACAGGCTGGTCTACAGAAAGAGATAAAAGAGGACTTCTGGAATGACACCGTCGGTGTCATTTCAGGCCTCTGAGAATGAAATAACAATCGTGGGAGGGGACCTGAATTGTCACGTGGGAGCCTCTGCAGATGGATACAATGGGGTACATGGAGGAAATGGTTATGGAAGGAGGAATCTGGAAGGCGAATATATACTGGAGTCCTGCGTTGCACTCAACATGGTTGTGTGTAACACGAAGTTCAAGAAAAGACAGCCATCTGATCACATATAACTCTGGGGTCTCCAGTAGCCAGATAGATTACTTCTTGGTTAACAGGAAAGACTGGAAACTGGTTCGGGATGTAAAGGTCATCCCGAGCGAAGAATGTATCCCCCCAGCATAAGCTACTTGTGTACGACATGAGCTTATACAGAGACCCTAAGCGCAAGAAGGTATCGACCTTCCTATGGCTGCCTGTGTCTGCTACTGGCAGGCAGAGTGCGGGACAAAGGAGCGGGTGTGGTAGTGTCGTGTGATACTAAATAGTTGCTGGCAATCTCCTTGGGTGTTCCGGCAATTGTCTGTGAGTCACGTTGCCTGAACCGTAGGAGCGGTGCCTACGTTCGTACATTTAGACCAAGGCATTTTATAGGTGAGGTTATGATCTTCTATGGGTAAGATCATACCAACTAAAAATGTACAGTTGTATACTAAAGTAAGTGTGTAACTGATATAGTGTTGCGAGATATATATGTTATACTATGGTTAAGCTACAGTGTACAGTCGGCTGTAGATGCGCTGTTACAATACTGTACTACAAACGAGAATATCGTCGATATATATACTATTATTACTTAACAATTTAGCCAGTGCTAATTTTTCTGGGATGTTATTTTCCTTGCTACTGTCAACTAAGTCTTTTATAAATTTAAATTCTAAAGCAAGCAAGAAGAATGGTCTATATTATTGTATTCACCTAGTTGTAGTACTGTATACAGGAATTGAGCTAGGCTCGTGTTGTCCTGTCTCTAAATTCTTCATTTTTATCCAGTTTTATTTTAAAGTTATGGATATTCATTGCTCCCACCACCTCCTCCTCTAGTCTATTCCAGACTTCTACACTCCTATATGGGTAGCTAAACTTCTTTAAATTTAATTTGCATCTTGCTTTCCTCAATTTAAATACATGCCCTCTAGTTCTACAATTTTCCCTCTATAAAGTTTGCTTTGTCAATATTTTCACCTATACATTACTATCATGTCTCCCCTCTCTCTTCTTTCCTTCTGCGTTGGCAGGCCTAGCCTTTCTAGTCTTTGCTCATACTGTAATTCTCTCAGCGCTGGTACCATCTTTGTAGCAACTCTCTTTTTAAATTATGGATATTCATTGCTCCCACCACCTCCTCCTCTAGTCTATTCCAGACTTCTACACTCACAAAACAGTGACCCCCCCCGCCCTCTCTCTCTCTCTCTCTCTCTCTCTCTCTCTCTCTCTCTCTCTCTCTCTCTCTCTCTAGCCCCTTTCCCTCCCCTGCGTCGTTACATACAAGAAAGTCGAGTAAAATATTCTTATAGATATGAATACCAAGGACGTTTGCAGTATCTGTAGGGACAGAGTGAGAGACAAACGTGGCACAAAATGCCAAATATGCAAAGACAAGTTTCATTGGTGCTGCATAGGACTTTCAACACCGATAAACATGGCTTATAATAATAAGGGGAAGAACTTCCATTTTTGCAACAGCTGTGCCGAGTTCACAATGCAAATCATCCAGACTGTGGAAAAAACAGAGGTACAAGATAGACCTAAATATAGCCAAGAGGTGGTGTTATTCCAACAACACTGGGGAAACACACCAAGAATTTCCCCTCATACATCCCTGACCACAATCGTATCGACGTCACCAAATACCACACCGCCGCCGCCTCCCACCTCCCCACATGACCCACCCCACTCCACACCTCTGCCATCTGCCTACTTACGCCCGGCAGATCATGACACCCAGCCCCCCTCTACACCACCTCATAACACCACACCATCCCTAAACCACACCACTATCTCCCCCAACTACCAGACCTCCCCCTCCCAGACCCAACTAGCCCCGCAGCATAGCTCACCACCTGCCCACCTACAACCGACACGTAACTCCACCCCCTGCAGGCCTCACCCACCCATACACCAAGCCCACTATCAACCACAACCACACTTAGCTCACCACATAACCCCTCGCAGCCCCAGCCACACCTACTGGGGCTGTCTACACCAGTGTGCAGATATTATCTGGAAAGAAGGTGCTACTTTGGTCAAAAGGGCCAATATAATGGGAAGTCATGTAGATTTGCTCATCCCAAAATTTGCAACAACATAACCAGTCATGGAAAATGTAGATTTGGTGAAACCTGCAAATACCACCACCCATCCCTTTGCAAGACATCACTTGAGAACAAGACCTGCTACAATATGAAATGCCCAACATACTCAGATCATAAATTAATTGAGATCAAAACAACCTTAGAAACTGTACAGACAACCTCAGAATCGAGAACAAAAACCGGCCCCTTCAGTAAATTTAACTTCAATAACAAAAACATTAGGTGGGAAGAGGTAAATCAAGAAATGGAGGAAATAGACTGGGAAGATTTAATGAATAACCTGACACCAGCAGAATGTCTAGTCTTAATAACAGAAACCATGACCCAAATCTGTAGCCACCATATACCTGCAAGACAAACAAAACGAAGAAGCAAACAAGATCGGGAAAGGAGGAGGCTGTACAGAAGAAGAAAATTACTCGCACAAAGACGCACACATCAAAATCTACAGGATAGGCAAAAGGCCGAAATAGATAGAGAAATTGTGGAAATTGAACAAAGGCTAAGAATATCATATGAACTGCAACATATGGAAGAGGAGAGGAAAGCTATTGCAGGTATAAAGGAAAATTCCAAATATTTCTTTTCATACGCCAAACAAAAGGCTAAAACAACATCAAACATCGGCCCACTGAGCAAAGGGGACGGCTCTTTCACAGGGGACAAAAAGGAAATGAGCGAACTCTTAAGCAGGCAGTATTAAATGGCATTCAGTGAGCCTGATGAAACAAAAGTCATCAGAGACCAAAATATATTTTTCATGGAAACCTCCCCCACGGAAACCCCTCAGATGCTGGATATTGATTTCGGTCCAAAAGACATAGAAGAGGCCATTTCCAACATGCCATCCCACTCGGCACCAGGCCCGGACTCATGGAATTCGATCCTAATGAAGAAATGTAAGGAAAACCTCTCAAAACCCCTGGCTATAATGTGGAGAAGGAGTCTAGACACTGGTGACATACCAGATAGCTTGAAAAACGCAATAATTGCCCCACTGCATAAAGGAGGGAGTAAAGCACTACCAAAAAACTACCGCCCGGTAGCTCTAACCTCTCACATCATTAAAGTTTTCGAACGAGTCCTGCGAAGAAAAATTTCAACATTCATGGAGACAAATGAACTACACAACACCGGTCAACATGGGTTCAGAGCGGGAAGATCATGTCTCTCACAACTTTTGGAACACTATGACAAAATTCTTAAAGCGCTAGAAGAAAAGAAAAATGTGGATGTCATTTACACCGATTTTGCTAAGGCATTTGATAAATGTGACCATGGTATAATAGCCCACAAACTGAAAGCAAAAGGTATAACTGGGAAAATCGGACGGTGGATATACAATTTCCTCGTAAACCGAAAACAATCAGTAGCAGTAAACCAAGTCACATCTGAGCCTTCGGATGTCAAAAGCTCAGTGCCCCAAGGAACAGTGCTAGCGCCCCTTCTGTTCCTCATACTAATTTGCGACATAGATACCAACACCAGACACAGTACGGTGTCGTCTTTTGCTGATGACACAAAATTAAGCAAGATAGTAAACACACAAGAAGACACGGGCCGACTGCAGGAAGACATGAATGTAGTGTTCCAGTGGACCAGGGAAAACAACATGCAATTCAATGAGGAAAAATTCCAATTAATACGGTACGGAGATAATAATGGTGTTAAAGAAATTACAAATTACTTAACAGAATCTAACCACATAATAGAACGGAAAGACAATGTGAAAGACCTTGGGGTATTAATGTCTGAAAATATGGGTTTCAAAGTACATAACCAGGTCAAAGTGGCGGCTGCGAAACGTCTAACGGGTTGGATTATGCGTACTTTTAAAACACGCGGTGAAGTACCTATGATAACGCTCTTCAAATCTGTAGTGCTACCGCGGCTTGAATACTGTAGCGTATTAACATCCCCATACAAAGCAGGTGAAATAAATGACGTAGAGAGTGTACAAAGAAATTTCACTTCGCATATAAGTTCGATAAAACATCTACACTATTGGGAGCGTTTAAGAGCACTGAATATGTACTCACTGGAACGTAGAAGAGAACGTTACCTAATAATATACACATGGAAAATCGCAAAAGGTTTAGTACCAAACCTACATACTCCGATAGTCATGAAATTCAGTGATAGGAGAGGCTGGGAATGCGAAATCCCCCGGATGAATAACAGGGGTGCTATAGGCTCTCTGCGAAAGGGCTGGTTATCACACAGAGGCCCACGTCTCTTCAACAAACTCCCACGGCGAGTAAGAGACATGAGGGACATCTCGTTAGACAACTTCAAGAGAGCCCTAGATGTCGAACTGCAAAAAGTGCCAGACGAGCCCATCCTCGCAAGGGAGCGAGCTGTCGCTTCAAACAGTCTACTGCACCAAATCACCACCCATAACGAGGGGCGTCGCGCTCCTTGGTGCCGCTAGAAGAGCGGCGAACACATCTAAAGGTATCTAAAGGTAAGGTATCCTATATGGGAAGCTAAACTTCTTTAACCCTTTCGCTGCGGGTGACGTTCTGGAATGTTTTGACAAGTTACAGCAATTTCCAGGCTTTAAAAGCCTGTAAAAACCGTAAAAATCGAGTGTTAGTGGGCGGGAGTGTAAGGGGCCCACCTCCGACCCTCAGAGCACCGAGCGGCTCACTGATGTTGAGTGTGTCTTGCGCGGGCCTCTCTCTGTCTCTCTCAACAGTGTAGCCATGCGAGCGAATGTTACATAACAGCGGGTTTCCCGCGTTTCACTGGCACCACTGCGGGTGAGCCAGACCACGTACGGGGCCCGTTCTGGTGTCATTTTGAAGCTATTCTCGCCTAATTTTCGGCAGAATACACTTCATTTAATGCAGATGCTTGATTTATCATTCAAGAGTGCCTGAATATGCCCAAAATAGGCCGCAGCCAAAGGGTTAAATTTGATTTGCATCTTGCTTTCCACAATTTAAATACATGCCCTCTAGTCCTACGATTTTCCCTCTCTATAAAGTTTGCTTTGTCAATCTTTTCCATACCTCTAACACACCTATACATTACTATCATGTCTCCCCTCTCTCTTCTTTCCTTCAGCATTGGCAGGCCTAGCCATTCTAGTATTTGCTCTGCTCATACTGTAATTCTCTCAGCGCTGGTACCATCTTTGTAGCAACTCTCTGCACGTCAATCCACGGAAGAGACGCCGTCACTTGAGATCTAGAAAATATATAAGTAAAAGGAACAGTCAGAGTAAGCTATGGGTATGGCAGAAATCGCTCAGTTCTCACTCTCATTTACACTTCATTTAATGCAGATGCTTGATTTATCATTCAAGAGTGCCTGAATATGCCCAAAATAGGCCGCAGCCAAAGGGTTAAATTTGATTTGCATCTTGCTTTCCACAATTTAAATACATGCCCTCTAGTCCTACGATTTTCCCTCTCTATAAAGTTTGCTTTGTCAATCTTTTCCATACCTCTAACACACCTATACATTACTATCATGTCTCCCCTCTCTCTTCTTTCCTTCAGCATTGGCAGGCCTAGCCATTCTAGTATTTGCTCTGCTCATACTGTAATTCTCTCAGCGCTGGTACCATCTTTGTAGCAACTCTCTGCACGTCAATCCACGGAAGAGACGCCGTCACTTGAGATCTAGAAAATATATAAGTAAAAGGAACAGTCAGAGTAAGCTATGGGTATGGCAGAAATCGCTCAGTTCTCACTCTCCCAATATACCAAGATTGGAAGCCAAAGCGTCACATTTTTCCTTTGCCCCTCAACTTTCTCTTCATAATTGCTGAGGGGCACAGGGCCCTGGGTGGGGCTTTGGTTTCCCGGGCGTTTCCGCACCCTCCTCAACTCCCCGCCATGGAGTGGCTTCGGTCACCCAGGCTTTATTGTGGCCGGCAGGGAGGGTTCTCTGGGGGTGCTCGGTTATGGCCTTGGCCTTGCTCGGGGCCTTGGGGCTGTTTGGCCAGGCAGCTTGGGGAACAACAACAACAACAACAACAACAACAACAACAACAACAACCACTGCTTCAATCACTGCTTCCCTTCCATCTCTTACATTTAGCAAAGATTAAAAATACTACATACATACATACATAAAATTTTGAGACTGAGTGCTCCACACATACATGCAGTTTCAGTCTCTTGTCCTAATGGCGGCATTCCAGGCAACCCTGTTAAGGTCTGCTTCACTTGTCAAGTTTTTGGATTTGAGATCGGCACGTATAGTCTGATCCCAAGTTTTCCTCGGTCCACCCCTTGGTGCAGCTCCCTCCACAATCACAGACCTGCATCTTTTCACCCAATTTTGTTCATCCATTCTCTCCACATGTCCATACCATCCCAGTCTACTTGTACGCATCTCCTCGCTTATACTCTTTATACCTAAACGTCTCCTCAGCTCATCATTTGTTATTCTATCCTGCAGCCTGGCCCCACACATCCATCTCACCATTCTCATCTCATTATGTTCATACATACATACATACAAGTTTAAAGACCGTTTGTCCACAGAAGCTGTGGTACAGTCTCACGTCCTAAATGGCAGCTTTCCAGGCGGTCCTGTCAAGGGACAGGTAACAAAACTTGTCCACCAGCTCCAATGACTCATTTCCAAAATTCACAGCCACAGGATCATCATTTAACACAAGCTCACCTTTGCACACTACACACTCAAATTTCTCTATTTCTGACTTATCCTTCGGCAGGGGTCCTTTTATTCTACTACAGTGGAACCCCCATCTTCGCTCCTAATCGGTTCCGCAGAAATCGAGCTAAGATTGAAACAGCCAAGATCGGGGCACTGTTCTTATGGGGAAAATTCTAATCGGTTCCGTGCTCATTCTAAAAGTTGCACTTTTTCCCAGTTTTAGCCTATGAAAACATGTTTTTTTTTTGTCTACATAAAGTAAATCTTATTCATTGTAAATAATAATGTAGACATGGCTAAATATCAGTCCTAACCATAAAAACTTAGGTGCATTATAAATACTGTACATTGGGGCATTATTCTTATGGGAAAAATGGTAGGCCTAGGCTAGGCCTAGCCTAGGTTCTAAATTCGTCCAGTCACCCCTCAAGTATCCATTTCGCCCCAAATACATCCAATAAATACATATTATGAGGAGAATATTTTATAAATACATACTATGAGAAGAATACTTACCACACAGACTTAAATTTAAATAATTTTCATATTTAGCTTAGCCTAACATCGTCTAGGCTATTTTAACCGCTTTCGTCCGACTGGCCTTTGCTCTGAGTTTTGAACATGAATTTCCTTCATTACTACCACTAGGCCCACCATCCCTATCATCAGATGTACTAGAGGTTATAATAAACGCGAGAGATACGAGGTTCAGGCACAAAAAAAGCTTGCAAACAGCTGTTTTTTCATCATAGAAACGAATGGACTGTGAGCTAGGCTCAGCTAGTGTTGACGTCATACAAAGATGGCGGAATCTTGCGCAATGACGATCGGATCTCGGATTTCGTCTCTAAGCGGCAAACACCTTGACAGTGGCAGATTCTTTAAGTTCAGTTAATTTTTTGTTATTGTTCTAGGTTTTTTTCTAGTTTTATGTTGATTTTTTTCATTATTTTTGTTTTTTCGGGTTTTGACTGGAATATTTTTGTGCCAAGATGGAAGCTTTTTGAGCGAACATGGAAATTGGGAATATTTGGTGTTTACAACGAAGATTGAAACAACGAAGACTGATGTGGCGAAGATTGGGGCTCCACTGTATAGCGCTTACTCCCATGGTGCACCCAACATCGACAGATGCTACATCGAATCGATTTAGCACCCACACCCTTTCCACACACTGCACATGGGTATGCACCGCTCTTTTCCACATTGCCTCGTCTCAATCTACAATGTATAACCTTGGTTTTGTTAACCCTTCCTGTCCAGGTGTCATTTTAAAATGATACCCCTTGCGAAGGGCAGGAGCCCGGGTGTCCTTTTAAAATCCGTAAGCTTGAAAGCCTATTAAGCGTGGTTTGAAAGCCGTGCGACGAAATGTTTGTAAACAAAGCCGGGCTGAGCGACGCGCAGCTTCAAAAACAAGAAGAAGTTGGATCATTGTTGTCTGCTAGAACGAAATTAGTGTCTGTAGATGTCCGATATTGCTAAAACTGCATCAAAACTCTCCACGGAAATCGTCATCACAACTGAACCAGTTCACCTAGAGAGCTCCACTCAACGCCAGTCTACAGATACAAGTAAGGGCTACATGTCGAGATGTGTGTGAATTCTCTAGCAGTTAAAATAACAAAAATAGGCCTAGGCCTATTACAACGTTTTTTAGCCAGATCGCCCGGATCGTAGTGCTGTCATTTAGAAGGCGAGCCCGGGGAGGAAGGGTTAATATTGACTCTTAAACCCTTGCTCGCCATGCCCTCTCTCTATCTTCTGAATTTGGCCTCAGAATCTTGCACATTGTCAGCTATTAGGACTAAATCATATATCTTTTCCTCACTTGCACTCCTTCCACTAGTAACTCTCCATTTGCATCTTTCACTGACTCTTCCCTCTTTTGTCCTCCTTTCCTTACTTATCATTGATTAAATTAATTAGAAATTAAATTTTCTCCTTAAACCCTCAGACCTGGATGAGCGCTCAGGAGGCCATTAGCTATTGCCACTGTGAGATCCAGATGGCTTCTGAGGCGGCGCCTACGGGTTAATCTAAGGCTTAAAACCACTTAAAGCTGCACTAGAGAAAGTTTTGTTGTCTTGGCGGGTCGTCCGTATAACCAACAACAAGGAGAACACACCTTTACTAGAGAGGAAGGTTTTGACGAACCACAGGCGGGAGTACTGGAGAGTGGTCTTAGTAAGATTGAAATAACTAGAGATGAGCTGTTATCTGCGATGAGAGGACTTGAAGTAAGGAAAGCTATGGGACCGGATGAAGCGTCTGCCTGGGTTTTAAAGGAGTGTGCAGAGCAATTAGTGGAGCCAGTGAGGGACATAATTCAAGCTTCCTTAGATAAAGGACAGGTTCCTGTTGAATGGAAAAGAGCTAATATCATTCCGATATACAAGAATGGAAACCCTGAGGACCCTCTAAACTATACTTACTAGTATTGTATGCAAGATTTGTGAAAAGCTAATTAGGAAGAGATGGATGAAAATGTTGGAGAGAAAGAAGATAATAACCCCAAAGCAATTTGGATTCAGAGAAGGGACATCTTGTGTTACCAGTTTGCTATGTTATTACAGTAGGGTGATAGATGTACTCCAAGAAAGAGGCAGATGGGTGGACTGCGTCTACTTAGACCTTTCCAAAGCATTCGATAAGGTACCACATAAGAGATTGTTATCTAAGCTTGAGACGCTAGGATGTGTCAGGGGGAGTTTGCTGAAATGGATGGAGAGCTATTTAACAGATAGGGAAATGAGGACCAACATTAGAGGAACTTACTCATCGTGGCGGAAAGTTGAGAGTGGTGTGCCGCAGGGATCTGTGTTGGCACCTCTCATGTTCCTTATGTACGTGAATGACCTGACGATAGGCATAAACTCCTACATGTCAATGTTTGCAGATGACGTAAAAATTATGAGACAAATAACAAATAAAAGTAGTTGTGAGGAGCTGCAAGGGGATTTAGATAAAATATACGAATGGAGCACCAAGTGAAAAATGAAATTTAATATAAGTAAATGCCATGTGTTAAATATGGGAAGAAGTGTGAATAGACCAAATTGGGAGTACAGGATGGGAGATAATATAATTAGTAAGGCCGAAAAAGAAAAGGATTTAGGGTTGATTATACAAGATAATTTGTCGCCAGAGAAACATATTAACAAGCTCTTTAGCGGAATGTATGCAATGGCCGGGAATATGAAAGTTGCTCTGAACTACTTGGATGAGACCATGGTAGCGAAAATTATGAAGAGTATGATTAGACCAAGATTGGAGTATGCAGCAGTGGTGTGGTCCCCGCATCTAAAGAAGCATATTCACAAGTTAGAAAGAATCCAGAGAGCAGTTACTAGATTGGTTCCAAGTCTCAGAGAACTGCCATATGAAGGGAGGCTAGACAAATTAAATCTACCGAGTCTAAAAGAGAGGAGAGAGAGGGGAGACATGATAATGATGTACAAATGCACCCGGGGGCTGGAGAGGCTGGATAGGGAGGATATATTAATTATGGATACAGGAATAACTAGAGGCCACAGCTACAAAGTAAAAAGACCTACCTGCAAGAACGATATCAGGAAGTTTAGCTTCCCCTATAGATGTATTGACAAATGGAATGGGCTGGAGGAGGAGGTGGTAGGGGCAAGGAATATCCATATTTTCAAGAAAAAATTGGATAAAAAGTAGACTGAGAGACGGGACAACACGAGTTTAGCTCAACTCCTGTAAACTACAATTAGGTAAATACAATTAGGTAAATACAGCCAGCCAGTTATGTGACTCCTGCTTGCAAGCAAGCCTTACGAAAGCTTGTACCTTCTGAACCTTCCCAAACGATGCATGAAAGCAGACGACAGGCCTAGTTTGCCTTTTTCCAGAGGATCTACTGTAAGAAACTGTAAGACAGTGACTTGGGAATGGTTACAATGGTGAAATATATCAGTAATCAATTATCAATATAATCAATATTATTACATAATACATAATAAATAATAAATTTTTGAACGAATATGAACAGACCTTAGCCGTGGTCGGTAGTGCGGCGCCGCCGCATTCGGACGAAGCTCGGAATTCCCGCCTAATGCTCGGTCTTTTTCTTATTCCTCACCTCACACAATAACCACACAATGTAGAGTGTTCTAGTCTTAACCCATCTCATGGCAACGCCCATATCTGCCTCTGGTATGCATAAAAACTTGGTTGAGCTATTTATTTGCAGAGATATGAGTATCGGTAAACGCTGATAATCGGGAGTAAACCGAATCCTAGGCTTTCGTCCGCCACACTGACCTAATTATATTCATCATAAAAACTTAACCACTTGGTCTAGAGACTTCTAGTTTTGAACCCCCTCTCCCCCCCCCCCCCCCCTTGCTACTACGCCCCTTGACATGTTTGGGGGGCTTTGGGGCTGGCAACTGGCGCTTGATGGGGGAGGGTATGGGGTTTTTCCCTTTCCCTTTCCCCTCGAGCTTTTGTTGTTGGCTTGACTAATTTTGCGTAGTTTTTTATTCCTCTTTCTATGTTTTTCCCCTTCTGTTCTTATTCTGTCCCATTCGGTTGTCCTCGGGCAGCCTATATCACATGCCTTCCTGGCCTGGCCTGGCCTGGCTTCTGACCTGATTTGTCTCTTCGGTCGCTGATGCAGATGAGTTGATTTGATTCCCCTCAGTACTGTAGTGCATATTTTTTGCATCTCGCTGTGATTTTTTTCTACCTTAGTCATGATCTCTCATTCTTCGCCCTTGATAAATTCTTGGTTGGTGCTGCAATTCTTGCCTCATCTTCGGCCCTGCCCTATAAGAGCTCTGCTGTGGAGCTCATGTGGAACGGCTGAACTGATGAAATGGCGATAAATGTCTACGTGTCTTCGCCTTCCTGGATTTGTTCACCTCCTGCCCTTCCCTATCTATATTAACCCTTGTCTAGCGGGGTGTTTTAGGCTCATTTGGGCATATTTAGGCCCTCCTGCATGATAAATCAAGCATCGTGCATGACAAAACAATTATTTAGCAAAAAACTAGGCGCTAAAAGCTTCAAAATGAGACAAGAACGATCTACGTAGCACTCGTGGTTCTCTTGCAGTGATGCCACGAACATGGGAGTTTAGCATATATCGGTATATTTTTCCCAGCTATGCTCACTACTGGCTACACTGCCGGCCTCTCGAGAACACAGGGAACATGAGTTAATGGGCGGCGGTAAGCCCTGGGAGTCGGCTGTCTGGCCCGATGTGCTCCCGGCCATTTGCACTCTATTTTAACCCTTTAAAAGCCTTAATAATGCTCCTAACTTGCTGCAAATTGGTGCACGACTTAAGTCGAGCGCCGCCAATAAGGGGTTAATAATAACAATAAAAACTATTTGTCAACAGCCTACTAGGCAGAAGCCCTCATAAGGCTGGGGTCCCTATCTATATTGACTTTATTAGTTGTCCATATTGATCTAATCCTTCGGGCCAGCCCTATGAGAGTTCTTTTGTGGAACTCAGTGGTCTGGTTAACCCTTCAACTCCGGGTGGTACACGTGTGTACCATTATGTTTTGACCCGAGGAACCCGGGTGGTACAACATTGTACCATTGCTTGCGTATGTGCTTTTGAATGGCGCGCGTAAACATTTCGTTCCGTGGTCGCTAGGCGACGCCACCAGACACCATGTACGCCACCAAAACAGTCTCAACCTTGCCGCCAACATGGATACTAGCCCAAAAAGTGATTCCCCTGTGTCCGATTCCATGCTCCCTTCGACGCCTGCCCAGGTTCGTCGCGCCCTAACGCAAAGGCATGTACAAGATGCGTTGACTCCCGGAGGTATTGAAATAGCTTTGAGGAGTTATGAACGTGGTGAAGGACAAAATAGTGTTGATGACTTGGGCAGTGATAGCTCCGAGTCTTATCAGTCGCACTATAGTGAAGATTTAGACGATCTAGACGAAATTCATCAAAGAGACGAGCAATTTGTTGGATTTGAGCATGACGATGTTAGTGATGATAGTACTGAACGTGATATAGTTGTGCAAGGTGATGAGAGTGTAGTGAGAGTGAGCGAATGGGACAGCACTAGGTCGACTACCAAGTTTAGGTTGAGTGACACGACACCTAGCCCTTCGCCAGCTAAATCCCCATTCAAGATACGTTTTTATAAGAAGCAAGTTCTTGAAAAGGCGGCCGCGGCAGCCAGGAAAGAGGCCCTAAAACTTGTTGAGGGAGCAGTGCGTGAGGGTGAGGGTGAGGTTGACCCGCCATTGTCTTCCTTATCTACCCACGCCACCCAAGTTGCCCCAGGCGCCCGCCATTCTTCCCCACCACCACCAGCACTGCCTAGGGTTGAGGACCCCCCACTTTCGGCCTATTTACCCCCTATTTCCCCCGAGAGGAGACATTCTACTAAAGAAAAGGGAAAAGGGAGAAAATATGTGAAAAAAGGAGCTACAAGTAGGCGCTCTTTGTTCGAGGCTCCCGCGGCTTCCACCCCTGCCGGTCCCAGCCATACGCCCCCGCAAGTTTCCCCAGGGTCCACCCCACCTCTCCAGCCTACAACAGAGGTTCCTGACGATGTATTTGACCTCGCATCCATACCTGCACCTACAGACACTGAACCAGTGCTGTCTACGACTCGTCGTAGGCCAAGGAGCCCCGAACCTCTCCATGAAGATGACAGAGCCTCACCTGCCACTCCTTCCCCACCTCGCCGACCTACACGCCGCCCACGCATCATTCGTTCCCCGCGAGATTATGAGGGGGGGTCTGAAGATGAAGGGCACCTCACAGATGACTCTGGCCATGATTACATGGGTCCACCGTCAGGGCAAGATGACGGCTCTGACGACAACGACGATGACTTTATGGACATCGACGACCCTCAACCCAGACGCTTGGCCTAGGGCCATCGTGCTCCAGGCCGCCCTGGCCGCCGGGCTGGGCCTGGGCGCCCTAGGGTGCGCGCCGCCAAAGTTCGTGGGCGTGCTGCCCCAGCTGCAGCTCCTCATCAGCGTCGCCAGCAGGACCCATTTTATATTTTCAACTGGCAGGATGTGGCTGCTGATGAAGTGAATGACCCTGATGTAACCCCTTTTGATGAGGTACAGGAGGGTTCAGGAGTTACCCCAAGGTTTCCCGCAGGCCCCAATGCTCCACCACATGAGCTTTTTGAGGCATTTTTTGATAAGGAGGTTACTGAGTTTGTCATAGAGGAGACAAACAAGCACCACCAAATCCAGGTGAACTTTTTTGGCAAGGTGACCAAGGGCCACATGAAGCGGTGGACCCCAGTGACTCATCCCGAGTTCATGGTGTTCCTGGCAATCACCATGCTAATGCCTCATGTAAAGAAGCACAGGTTGGCTGACTATTGGATCACCAAAGATCTGATATCCACCCCTGCCTTCGGGAAATACATCTCTTGGGACCGGTACCTCGACATCCTCGGAGCGCTCCATCTTGTCACCAACACCGACATGCATCTCTCTGACAAGCTGTGGAAGATTAGGACGTTGTACGAGATGATGCGAGAACGTTTCACGTCATACTTCACGCCCTTCTGCAACGTCTGTATTGAAGAGTCTCTTGTGCTGTTCCGGGGAAAGCTGAGCTTCAGGCAGTACATCCCCTCAAAGAGACAGAGCTTTGGTATAAAGTTCTTTGTGCTGTGCGATTGCCAAACTGGCTATGTCCTGGACTTCCTGGTCTACAGCGGGAAGGAAGGGAACGTGGAAATAGACCCCCTCATTGGCTTTGGCAGAGCAGTGGTTCAAGCCATGATGAACCGGTACTTCCAGAAGAATCACGTCCTCTACACGGACAACTACTACACGTCCCCCACTCTCTCAAAGTACCTCCATCAGCGCAAGACGGGGACTGTAGGCACAGTTAGAGCGAAAAGGAAGGGCATGCCAACTTTCCCTCCTAAAACCAAGAAAGGCGATGTCTTCAAGAAGAAGTCGGGACCCATTCTGGCTATCCACTGGCACGACCAGCGGAAGGTCAACCTCCTGAGCACCGTCCACAAGGGGGAAATGGTTGAGACTGGCAAGGTGGATCGCCGCACCAAAGTCAGGGTGACCAAGCCCGATGCTGTAATGGACTACAACATAAATATGAGGCTGGTGGACAAGTCCGACATGCAGATAGGCTTCATCGACTGTCTGCGTACCTCGTGCAGATGGTACAAAAAGTTCTTTCTGCACATGGTGGACATGTCAATGCTGAATGCCTACAATATCTACAGGCTTCGGAATCCGCGCACACCCAGGAAGTTCAGTAGCCTGCGGAGGTTCCAAAAACAGGTGTTGGTGGAGCTCCTGGACAGGTATGCTACGCCACAGAGGGCAGTGGCACAACCTGTGCCCCCCGTTCAGGGCCGCATGCAGTGTGCACAGTATCTAAATGTGCACAAGCTCGGTTACCTGCCTCTGGATCGAGATGGAGTCACCATTAGCAGAAGGCGGTGCCATGTCTGCTGGAACAGCCAGGTGAGGCCGAGGAAGCAGAAAAAGACCACCATGCATTGTGGGGAGTGCCAGGTGTCACTATGTGCTATACCGTACTTTGCTGAGTACCACACCAAGCAGGAGTACTAACTAATAATCATAGTGAAAGTACCAAAGAGTGACAATATGTATGTATATAGGCAACAAGTGGAAACAAAACAATGTATTGTGATAAAAAAGTCATGTATTATGAAAACATATATAAATAAGTGAAAAAAGACACAATAAATTGTATATAAAACTAACAAAGCATATAACTAAGTGAAAGTGACACATGACATAATATTAGATGGCCAAAGTATAATAAACACCTGTGATAACGAATAATCAGTGCCTAATATAACAATAACCTACCTCAATGACACAAATAAAATGTACCGTATCAAGTGAAAATGAGCATTATCTATGACAGTGACACTCTCTAAAGCATATTTATCAAAGTGAAAATGACACAACACCCAATACTTGATGGCCAAAGTACAATAAACACCTGTGATAATGAATAATCACTGCCTAATATAACAATAACCTACCTCAATGACTAATAAAATGTACCGTATCAAGTGAAAATGAGCATTATCAGTGACAGTGACACTCTCTCAAGCATATTTACCAAAGTGAAAGTGACACACAAACTAATATTAGATGGCCAAAGTATAATAAACACCTGTGATAACGAATAATCACTGCCTAATATAACAATAACCTACCTCAATGACTAATAAAATGTACCGTATCAAGTGAAAATGAGCATTATCAGTGACAGTGACACTCTCTCAAGCATATTTACCAAAGTGAAAGTGACACACGAACTAATATTAGATGGCCAAAGTATAATAAACACCTGTGATAACGAATAATCACTGCCTAATATAACAATAACCTACCTCAATGACTAATAAAATGTACCGTATCAAGTGAAAATGAGCATTATCAGTGACTGACACTCTCTCAAGCATATTTACCAAAGTGAAAGTGACACACGAACTAATATTAGATGGCCAAAGTATAATAAACACCTGTGATAACGAATAATTAGTGTGTAATATAACAATAACCTGCCTCAATTACTCCTAAAAACTACGGTATCGAGTGAAAATGTGAAATATTAGTGACAATGATAGCCTAATACACATATTTTATATAATTGGACTCCAAATAACTATAATAACATCACTATCAATAAATAAAATCGACTCCGGGAGGTAAAAACTCTGGCGCGACGAGTGGCTAAGTGCGCAGTAGGTTAGCCAAGCCGGGGCCTGGGCCAAGGCGACGCATCCGAACGCGGGAAGATTTTCCCGCATAAAAATCACTCCACTTCCCGCGCTCGCCATTATGCAATCACTTGGGCTAGAGACCTCTACTCAATGGCATTCTACACATGAAGGTTTGTGCAACATTTTTTTTTTTTTTTACAACTTTGTGTCATGTATTTCAGGAGTAACAGGTGAATGAACATGGACCAAAATTCCTCAAAACCCCCGGTCACAGAGTACAGTCACGATCTACCCTAGCCGGGGTTGGAGGGTTAAACTAATTAAAAAAAAAAAAAAAAAAAAATCTAGTTTTCACCAAACACAAGAGAACAACGACAACTGCTGCTGGATATATATACTGTACACGTATATACTGTATATATATATATATAGTTGGTCCTTCGGTAATGCGGCCAATGTGTTCTGGTTACCTCCCGTGTTAGCAAAATCCGCATTACCGAACCCATATGTTTACATGTTAAAGGTACCGTACCTTGGTGTTCTGGGGATTTCCACAAATTCCACTTTTTCTCCATGGAAGCCTATGTTATAATAATTAAATCAATTATAAAGGTTATTTGACATGTGCAATGAGTTGATTTGCCCATTGCAACAACTCTTACCTCTGAATAAATATTTCGTTTAGGTTAGGCAGCTAGGCTAAGGAGAGAGAGTCACAGCAGTAGCCGACATTTTTCGATTGAAGCTCTGAAATCCCGCCATCATATTTCTCACCTCACACAATAACTACACAATGTAGGGTGTTCTAGTCTTCACGCAACGCACTGCAACAACCATATCGTCATCTGGTATGCATAAACACTTGGTTAGGCCATTTATTTGCAGAGATATGAGCATCGGTAAATTACGAAAATCGTACCTTCGGATTCCCGCATAACTCGCCGTCTTATTATTTCTCACCTCACACAATAACTACATAATGTAGGGTGTTCTAGTCTTCACCCAACGCACAACAACGATCATATCTACAACAACAACAACCTCTGGTAGGTATAACCACTTGGTTAGGCCATTTATTTGCAGAGATATGAGCATCGGTAAATTACAAAAGTCGTGAGTAAAGATTCGGCGACCTAAATAGCCTAGCCATGTTTTCCACACAATGACAACACACACACTCACTCGACAGCCAAACAATGACATAAGTGTGTTTCGGTAATTATTCTCACCTCGCACATTAACTACACAATGTGGAGTGTTCTAGTCTTCATCCAATGCACGGGAACGATCATATCTACCTCTGGTAGGCATAAACACTTGGTTAGGCCATATATTTGCAGAGATATGAGCTAAGAAAGTCGGGAGTAAAGGTTCGGCGCCCAGCTGGACCCCGCGCCAGTGTAAGTATTGACCGTGTTTGCAACATTTTGGATATTTGGGGTGTACCGCGTGCCACCAAAACCGCGTTTCCAAAACACGCGTTACCGGAGGACCAACTGTATATATATATACATATATATATATATATATATATATATATACATAATTATATATATATATATACACAGTAAATAAAAGCTAGGTTAGGACATTTTGTTGCGTATAAATAGGCGCGCCAAAATGCAGAGAATTCGACGAAATCGCCGGGTTCAGGGTTGGCGGGAAGGTTTAACCCTCCAGCCCCGGCTACGCATTACATAAATATTCCCCGAAACCTGGGTGTTTTGGCCGAAAAACGTCTAGGCTAGGCTATCGTATATTTGTTAATCTGACTGCTTCCCGCATTCCCGCGCATCCCCAAGCGTAGCTGTGTTATTTACCTGTAGAATGGCATTAAGTAGAGCTCTCTAAGTCAACTGGTTGAGTTGTGATGATGATTTCATTGGAGATAACTTTATGGCAAAAACAGACACTTTACACTACTTTTCGATACTTAACAACAACATACAGGCACACACGAACAAGCGACGCTCTCCTTCTTGTGGCCGGAGATGCGGGGCGTCGGTCCAGCCGGCTGTTGTTTACATGCGTCGGACCGACGCCTCGCACACGAAGCTCACAGGCTTTCAACCACTGGGTGTTCAAGAGCCCTTCCGGGTACCTGTTTTATGCTTTTTTATGGGCGTTCAAGAGCCCTTCCGTGTTGTAGGGGTTAAAGGGGCCAAACTCCGAGGGTTAAAAAATTTATTTAATCTTATGGATTTTGTATGTATGTACATTGTACAGTATGTATGTGTATATATATAATTATAATAAGCTTAAAGTTTATTTAATAAATTTACATAAACATTTTGTAATCACTACAGTAGATAAAGCCAGCAATAATTTTAGATTCACATGTAATAAATGTTATCTAAAAAACATGAAAAAGAATTAGGCATTAGAGGTAACATATTACTGTACATAAAAATATTTGTGGTAATGCTGTTTATGAAATTCAAAATAATTTAATTATTGATAACTTAACCCTCCAGACCCGGAAGAGCTCTTGAACGCCCATAAAAAACACACCCTAGCTACCCGGAAGGTCTCTTGAACGCCCATGAGCTTAAAGCCTGTAAGCTTGGTGTGCGAGGCGTACGTCCGACGCATGTAAACAACAGCCGGCTGGACCGACGCCCCGCATCTCCGGCCACAAGAAGGAGTGCGTCGCTTGTTCGTGTGTGCCTGTATGTTATTGTATCGAAAAGTAGTGTAAAGTGGCTGTTTTTGCCATAAAGTTATCTCCAATGAAATCATCATCACAACTGAACCAGTTGACTTAGAGAGCTCTACTTAACGCCATTCTACAGGTACGAAACACATCTATGCTTGGGGATGTGCGGGAATGCGGAAGCAGTCAGAATAACAAAGATACGGTAGCCTAGGCGTAGACGTTTTTTGGCCAAAACCCCCGGATTTCGGGGAATATTTATGTAATGCGTAGCCGGGGCTGGAGGGTTAATGAACATAAAAATAAAAATATAACATTTGATATTTAACTTTCTGATAAGAATAAGTGCATTTCAAAATTATACATGGTACCAAAATTTCATAAAAGACATAAATATCGCTTTATTGCCGGAGCAAAAGTTGCTACCACTAAAACTTAATCAGAAGAGGTCATACATTGCTTAACCTAAGAAGTGCGCATGGGGGGTATGAGACACCACACTCCTGTGCTGACGTATTTGAGCTGTTCCCATCACTAACATCGTTATTTTACCATAAATAGCATTAATACTTATCCATATGCGCCTATTATAGGTTGATTATAAAACTATTAACCTGTTACAACAATAAAACAAGTGGAAACAGTGTTTGGATGGTCAAAATCGGCGATACAGGCCGGGAGTTACATAATGTATGGCTGAGGCAACCTCCCTGCCCTCCACCCCTCCCCTTGTCTGGAGAGACACTGTTCCGCAATAGTCTCTCTCTCGCTCTTTCCCACGCTTGGTAACAGTGATGACAACGCCCTGCTACCAACTCGTTAATGTTAGCACAAAAATAAACCACAGAATAAGGGAATAACAGGGAAAATAGGTGATAACTGAAGGAGGGGAGGAAAGTGGGGAAAGAGGGGGAGTGATATTTGGCATGGCCCATGGGCAAAAAAAAAAAAAAAAAATTGATTTTTGTTTCCCCTTACTCTTAACCCTTAAAAAGAGGCTCACCACATAAGTCGAGTTGAAAAAACTGGCAAAAAACGGGTGAAAAAAGGGTGGAAATCGAGTGAAAATGGGTGGGATAGTAATGATCCATACGTCCGACATCTGTGGCCTCCCGGCCCACACTAACTCCAGTTCCCCCACCGCGCGGGAGGATGACAGTGTAACCAATAGTTCGCTAAAAGTGAGCAAGGTAGCAAAATCAGCTAAACTTCCATCTTCGAGGTAACACTGTCAGTGCTCCACGAGTGCTACGTAGCTGTATGTGACGTCATTGTGTAGCGATTTCCACCTAGTTTTTGGCGCAATACAGTTCCTTTCATACTGATGGTTGATATAGCAGTCAGAATGGCCTGAAAAGGCCCAAAACGGCCACAGAGGACCCGCTAGACTAGGGTTAAGAGTCGTCCCGCAGTCCGCCGGGGGAACTCTTAAGAGTCTCCCTGCAGTTCCCGGGTTAACTCATAAGCTGCGCAGCTATGGTATTTGAACGTGCCCGGCATGCGAAGGTATATGATTAATTCCTGACTATAAAATTGTCAATTTACCATATATATAAGTAACACCCCGTTCTTAACATTAATCATCAATTACAAACCCCAATATACAGTACTTGAATAAACTAATGGAAGCATATGGTCCTCCCGGGATTCAAACTCGGGACACCACACCCAGAACATAAGCACCTAAACCATTACACCACCAACACACCAATACTTATCCATATGCACCTATTTTACTTTTAATATGAACATATAAACATTGGAAAGCAAAAAAAAAAACAAGTGGTAACAGCAATTGGCTGGTGAAAATCGTATATTTTAGCCCCACGGTCGTAATCTGACCTTGACCAGCGAGAGTAAGACACCCTCCCTCTCTTGTGTCTGGCATGGCACTGAGAGACAAGGGGAGCTCTCAGACTGGCTTAGAGGATCGGAGATACACTCCTCCATCCTCCCCCCTCTCTCCCAGCCGTCCTCGCATGAAAATACGCGATAAATATCGGGAATAATAGGGAAAATGTACCGAGGTAACTTTCGGCATGGTATTCATTTTATCAATAACTTCTATTGAATTGTCAACACTCCAATAATAGTTAATGCCAGTTTATATAGTTCAATTTATGTCTTTCAAAATGCTAATTGGCCCAAAAAAATCTATTTCATGTCAATTTTCTTGTATTCCATTTTATATAAATTGAAGTCTTCAAAATAAATTGCTCCGGTTTGACACCCTGACCTGAATTCTCATGCCAGTTTAATTTAGAAACTGGCTGACAAGAATTGCCAAAGAATATAGAAGAAAAAATACTTATGTGATACTGGCTGTAGTTAACCTAAGACCCGTTTTCTTCAGCTGGATGCCGCAGATGAGGAGATGGTTGAATTGGTAGAGATGGAAATGAGAGAGTTGTTGACGGAACTTGGCTACGATGGGGACAACACTCCATTCGTTAAGGGGTCTGCTCTGGCTGCTATCGAGGACAAGACACCGGAGATTGGTAGGTAGTATTTCTTTCAATTTTTACTTCAGCAGATTGACAGATTGTGCACACCTCAGAAAGTCAAACCACTCACTAATACTGTAGATAAATAACAAAAGTTGAAATTTTTAAAATAGGATAAGCCTTACGAGTGTGTCTGTACTGTCTACAGTACTGTACTTATAGACATGCTGTACAGTAACAGTAATCACTCCCATATCCGACCTGTCATTATCCGAACCTCGCCAATAACCGAACAGGCCATGGGATATATTAATAATTAAAGTAAAGTTGTTGTTCATGACTTTAAAAAAAAAAAAAAAAAAAAAAATCGCTGATATACAATAATTTACTTATCATTACTTATTATATCTGATAAACATAATAGTAGGTAGTCAATTTACCACAATACTAAATTATATTTCATAATAAACTCATATAAACCGAGTATTCTTGGCCAAACCGATACGCATGCGGTTTTGTTTACCACCGGTTTACTAAAGTGCCACCATTATCGATTTTCTTCGAGCCGACTCGAGCGGGAGGGTTACCAATTGAAGTGAAATCCGCTAGCATATATTGTTAGATGTAAGACATGATAAATACCACTAGAAATATGAATTGGCAAAATCCATATACTGTATTATCACTTCGAAATTGTTCTGAAATTTCAAAACAAAAGTTTAAATACAAACCGCTAGTGTAAATCATTGCTGCTAGATCGAAGTAAAGGTCTCTAGATCTAGCGGAAGTCGCTATACGTATTGGCAGTACTGCACACTGCCGACGGCGACACGTTGTTGATGTTGTAGAGGGATGAACAGAATATTTTTCTTGTCCAATAATAGCTATTTCATAGTCTAACAGGACTTATTTGGATATATTTATGACCCCTGGTATGAAGGTATGTTGCCAATATAATAATATAGACAAATAAATAGTTAAAGGACTAATAACCTAATAATAATGACAAATACATAATTAACTCTCTGGCACCGGCACAGAACTGAATCCTCTTGGTTAGATTATGTCGTTGCTCGTAGAGCTATCACCGTCAAAATTACACAAAGCAAGATCGAGTATTATACTGGTCGAATCGATTCCTGCAGAGGTGACCAGAAACGACTTTTTTCAATTCTTAACAACTTAACAGATCAGCGTTCTTCTCAGGTTCTCCCCTCATCTGTCTCAGCTTCTGATCTTGCATCAAAATTTTCAGCTTTCTTTGCAGACAAAATTGCTCAAATCAGAAATGAGTTTGACAGTACCCCTGCTCTTGGAGAATACTCTGTGGTCCCTTCTCGGCCGTTGGCCATAGACTCTGCCTTCACACATTTTCAGCTGATTAACTCCCTAAATGCCTTGACATACCTAAGAGAACTCAATAAAACATTCCGTTCATTGGACCCGATAAATGTATCAAAGATAAGTACAGTACAGCTTATGAGACTGCATCACCTTTCATTGCTTCAATTGTCAATCGTATCTTTGAGGAAAATTGTTTTCCAAATTCTGAAAAACATGCCTTAATTCGGCCTTTGCTGAAGAGGGCAGGCCCTAAGATTGTCGAGCGTGCAATACTGGACCAGTTGCTGCCTTTTCTGGAGCGGAACAGTGTCATTCCCCAGTCTCAGTCTGCTTATAGGAAGCTCCACTCAACGGAGACAGGCCTGATCAGGATTTATAATGATTTAGTCTCTAATACATGTTCTGGACGGTGTTCTCTTTTGGTTTTGTTGGATCTCTCTGCAGCGTTTGATACTGTTGACCATCAGTTGCTCCTGAGAGACCTTTCTGGTTTTGGTGTGCAGGGAGATGCACTCCTGCTTCTTCAGTCATATATTACTGATCGCAGTCAGTGTGTTGTCATTGGTGGCTCTATGTCAGAACCATCATCGCTAAAGTTCGGGGTGCCTCGGGGATCAGTTATTGGCCCTGTGTTGTTTATTATTTATGCCTCTAGTCTTTCATCCCTACTGGATGCACATGGTGTTAAGTATCATTTCTATGCAGATGATTCACAGTTGTATATTGAAATTAATAATATCGATGAGGTAAAGAATACATTTTCATCACTCTTGTCAGAATTGAAGATCTGGATGACTAGAAGGAAGCTCAAATTGAATGACAACAAGACGGAGATTATAGTCATAAATGGTAATTTGAGAAATAGTGTCCATGAAGATTTTGGATGTCTAGAATTCGGTGAATCACAGCTCTAACCTTTGGAATCAGTGAAAAACTTGGGCGTTATATTCAACAAAAATCTGAACTTTAAGAGTCATATAAATTGTGTCGTGAAGAGTTGTCACCAATATTCGTAACCTTTATGCCATAAGGAAGTTCTTGAACAAGGAATCTCTTTTGACCCTCATTCATTCATTTGTTATATCTAGAATTGATTACTGTAATTCATTGTTCATTGGTTTACCAAATGTTACTTTGAAGAAACTCCAGTCTGTTCTCAATAGGTGTGCTAGACTAATATTTTCACTTCCACCCAGAACACCCACTACATATTATCTAATAGATCTACACTGGCTTCCCATCAAGGCCAGAATAGAGTTTAAAATGTGCTTACTGACATTTAAGGTGCTGAGGTTTGGTGTGCCTAAGTATTTGTTGGATCTTTTATTTCCAACACATAATGAGTCAAATGTGAATTTGTGTAGTGGTGATGACCCATATCGCCTTTATGAGCCTAGAGCCATTGGGGAATGTGCTTTTGCTGCTAGATCCTTTTCTTATGTTGCCCCACGTCTATTCAATCGACTTCCTGTGTCACTTAACCCGGGAACTGCGGGAAGACTCTTAAGAGTTCCCCCGGCAGACTGCGGGAAGACTCTTAAGAGTCAGAGAAAAAAAAAATCAACTTTAAACATCGATTTTTTTTTGTTTTTTTTTTGTTTTTTGCGCCCCTGGGCCTCTTACCCTTACTCTTAAGAGTCTTCCCGCAGTCCGCCGGGGGAACTCTTAAGAGTCTCCCCGTAATTCCCGGGTTAACCCTTCCCACCCGGGCTCGCCCTCCTAAGGACAGTGTGGGGTACCCGGGCGATTTGGCCGAAAAATGTCTAGGCCTAGGCTACCGTATCTTTGTTATTTTAACTGCTAGAAATTTCCCACGCATCTCTAAACCTAGTGCCATTTCCAATCTGTAGACTGGCATTGAGTAGAGCTCTGTAAGTCAACTGGTTCAGTTGTGATGACGATTTCCGTGGAGTGAAGTTTTCCGCGATGTCGACAATATCAGAGTTTTTCAGACACTAATTTCGTCATACCATACAACAACAACATTGATCCGACGTCTCCTTTTTGTTCTCGGAGGTGCGGTGACGCAATGATCGGCTTTGTTTACATGCGTCGGACGCACGGCGTTCAGACCAAGCTGAATAGGCTTTCAAGCTTACTGCCTGTTATAAGGACACCCGGGGTCCTGCCCATCTGCCGCGGTGTCCTTATAAAAGGACAGCCGGGCTGGAAGGGTTAAGCGTGGTTTGAAAGCCGTGCGTCAAACCGTATGTAAACAAAGACGGTCTTCGTGACGCGCACCTTCAAAATCAAGAAGGAGAAGTCGGAGGTTTGTTGATGTCTGCTAAGACGAAATTAGTGTATATAAATGTCCGATATTGCTAACATCGCGTCAAAACTCTCCACGGAAATCGTCATCACAACTGAACCAGTTGACCTAGAGAGCTCTATGCAACACCAGTCTACAGATTCGAAACAGGGCTATTTTTTGAGATGTGTGTGAATTCTCTAGTAGTTAAAATAACAGATAGGGCTAGCCTATTACAACGTTTTTCGGTCAGATCCCCCGGGTTTTGGGGCTGTCCTTTACAAGGCGAGACCGGTCCAGAGGGGTTAAAGCCTCAGATGTTATAGGAGTGAGTTTGGTCACAGAGCTAATTAACTCCATCACTTGAGAGGAAATAATGGCACAAAAGTGTAATAGTAATTAGTAAACATATATAAGGGCAAGGGGGACTCGTTGGATAGGGGAAATTATAGGGGCCTGAAAATGCTTGACCAAGTCATGAAGGTCTGTGAGAGAGTCTTTGAAGGTATGATAAGGGAAAGCATTTCTATTGACGATATGCAGTTCGGTTTCATGCCAGGACGTGGCACAATCGACACTATCTTCATAATCAGGCAGCTGCAGGAAGGATATCTACTTATAGATAGGGATCTGTATTTTGTGTTTGTAGACCTGGAGAAGGCCTTTGATAGGGTGTCCAGAGAAGTTGTGCAGTGGGCCATGAGAAAACTTGGTGTAGAAGAGTGGCTGGTGCGTGTGATAATGAAGATGTACGAGGACTCACGAACGGCAGTGAGGGTGAAAGGTGTACTGAGTGGGAAGTTTACAGTTCGCATCGGAGTCTCTGTTAAGCCCTCTCCTCTTTGTTATGGTTCTGGAGGCACTATCTGGTGATTTCGGAGCTGTGCTCCCCTGGGAACTGCTATATGCATATGACCTAGTACTGTACTTATAGCAGATAGTGCACTGGATGCTGAGGCCAAGTTCAGAAGATGGAGTGAGGGCATAGCAAGTAAAGGGTTAGGAGTTAATATAAATAAAGCCAAGGTTTTACATAGTAGATTCGGGCTACGAAAGGTAGAAAATAGTGGTGCATACCCATGCGCAGTATGCAGAAAGGGGGTGGGTGCGAACTCAATACAGTGTAGCATCTGCCGCAGCTGGGTACATCACGGGAAGAAGTGCTGCACTGGAATACAGGGACCGCTACTGAGGAAGAAGTCCGTAATTGGGAAATTTGTATTCATAGTATGCAAAGGTGAGCTTGTGTTCAATGACCGGCTCGAGAGTGTTAACTTTGGTAATGAGGCCCTGGAGATGATAGACAAGTTTTGCTACTTGGGTGATACCATCTTTTAGTTTAGAGAACTTTTGCCGCTACTCGCCATAAGAAGACTCCCTTTCCCCTTGAAGGGAAAGGTGTACGCTTCATGCGTTAGAAGTGCAATGACATATGCTTATGAAACGTGGCCTGTCAAAGCGGATGATATCAACAGAATGGAACGCAATAAGATAAGAATGGTGAGATGGATGTGTGGTGCCAAACAGCAAGATAGGATATCAAGTGAAGAGCTAAGGAGAAGGTTAAGTATCAAGAGTATCAGTGATGAGATGCGTACTAGCAGGCATGGATGGTTTGGACATGTGGAGAGGATGGATGAACTAAGCTGGGTGAAAAGATGCAAGTCCATGAATGTGGAGGGAGCTGCACCAAGGGGCGGACTAAGAAAGACGTGGGATCAGAGGTCTGATCTTAAATCAAAGAACCTGACAAGTGAGGCAGCTCTTAACAGGGTAGCCTGGAACGCCGCCATTAGAATTAAAATGTAAAACTTGCAAACTAAACAAACCAAAATTGGGACAAGGACAATATAAAGTCAAATTAAATTATCAAAATCGCTATGTGGAAACAACGTTTACTAAAATGAAAATTATTAAATAAAAGAACACAATCCACCACATAGGGTGTACATTACTACATGAGCAAGTTAATCTGTTTCCCAAGCAAACTAATCGCACATATAACAACGCACTATCGTCACGTTAAAGGAAGTAGTCAAGTTTGGGAAGTCCGGGACGTTCTGGCAAATTTTACTAAACTCTGCATGAATAAAGAAACTATATGTTAAATGTCAAAATATTATTTAAAATCAAATTTGCAACATGACAAGACATTAAAATAGTACAAAATACAAATATTGATAAGATATCTATACTATTACAAAATAATATATAAAATACAATACAGCACTCACTAACGATAGTGCTATCGGGTAGGTACCTGTAAGCATTGCATGCCTCAAGTGACCCCTATCAATAACTACCCTACAAATAACCTACATTTATAGCACAAATAAACTAAGGAAATCGCAAAAGTAAGCAATTGATACTATCGACAATGAATACATATAATATAAAGACAAATAATTACAAAATATGAAGTAACAACAGATTTAAACAAAGAGTACTCTTTTAACAAGAACAATAAATTTAAAAAATCATGAATATTAATATTAATAATAATAATAATAATAGAAAAAGAAAAAGATAAACAATAAATACAGACAAAAAGTAAGCAGAGGTTATACAAGAAACTTCAAGTTAAAAATGCTTGATTAAAATTATTGATGTCAAATTTTAGAATACAGTCACAATAATTGACCCTAAAAAGATTAAATTTATGGAACAATTTACTTGCCTCAAAACTGGAGCCTGTGAGACTGGAACCGCACTTCATGTGGAGCACTCGGTCTTGAACCCTTAATTCTCGGCGACGGGAGAGAGAAAATTGACCTATCCTGCGTCACACGTCATATGACGGGCACCATTTTTAGGCTATTATGAGAGCTGAGAGAGTGGCCAGGCGTTGGAGAGAGCGTAGGGGGGATCCAACCGCTCGCGAGGTGCAACATATCTTACTCATATGCAGTGTCTCACACATAAAAACAACGAATATTGCCGCTATTTTACCGATTTTCGCCTTCATTTGCAAGATCATTGCAAGATAACCAGATGTATTACAGGGATGATTCAGGTGTCATTGGAAAGCTCTATCATCGTCCTTTCACGGATATATAATTACCCCCCAGGGGGTAAGGGGGCCTTCATCTAATGGTGGAGGGAAAAAAGAATATGCCTCACGCATCCTACTGCGTGTCGTACAAGGCGACTAATAGGGGGGATGGCGATAGACTTGTGGACCAACAGCCATTACTATGCAATAAAGTCTTTATCTTAGCACTGTCTTGGTATGGCACTGCCGAGGCTGTTGGGGTGCAGGACTGAGTCTTACCTGGGCGCTGTTTGGCACCACACCTGTGTCGGCAACAGTGTTTGTATGTTGGAGCAGTGTTGGGGCAGGACTTTTTTGTTCTATAGTCCAAATTGCCTAATATACAGTAGAGTCTTCTTATGGTGCTGTCCTTTTGTAACACTGTTAAGGCTGGTGTGGTTGCAGGTGCTGCAGGGGGACTCTGGTGAGTCTTGCTGAGGCACGGTTAGCACTATACCAACATCAGCCACAGTGATGACTTGGTGGGGCAGTGCTGTGGCAGGACTTTATTGTACTACAGTACACTCCAATTACTGAAAGGCAACCCCGTCTGAGCCGTTACAATGCATGTAATGGAAAATTGACGCTAAACCATTGTACAGTATTGTTGTACAGTAAACCCCCGTTTTTTCGGACTTATTTTAGTCGGAAACCCGTACTTCTCGGAGATATCCCTGTATATCTCGGCAATTTCCGAGTTGGACGGGATTTGTGTCCAGTTTACAGTGTTCTCTCACTCAATTTTAAGTGGTTTTAGGACAAATTCAAGCCTGTGCCTTATAACTATTGTGTTAATATAAATTGCTATGTATAGTGCTCCCCCACTAAATGCGCCTTCAGTAAATGCGGATTCCCTATATGCGGTGGCTAATCAGAAATAATATATTTTAAGGACTGTAAATGCGGCTCGAAATTCTGTATATGCGGTTTGGCCGTTTTGATTCAAGGGGAAATACGTACTTCCCGCCATATTACCGAGTGTCGCCTACCGAAAATGCGGGCGATAGATGGCGGGTTGGGAGCGGTAACGCATGCGCAGTACAGTGCAATAGGTCTACCACCCACTTCTCCCTCCCTCCCCAAATTAGTTCCCGACGCCATATTGTATATTGTGTAAAGTGTATCTTTCTTTCAGAAATGGTTATTGGGTGGGTTATCGGGTGTATGGTAGGCTAAAAAGGGGTTAGTTTGGAGGGGCTGTCTGACCATAAGCATTTATTCCCATTGATTATTAACTCCACAATATGCGGATTCCGTAAATGCGGCGCATTTTGCAGCCCATATACAGTAGGCGCATTTACTGGGGGTGCACTGTACTGTACTTAACTTACCTTTACCTTTTGATACCTTTTGATGTGTTCACCACTCTTCTAGCGGCACCAAGGAGCGCGACGCCCCTCGTTATGGGTGGTGATTTGGTGCAGTAGACTGTTTGAAGCGACAGCTCGCTCCCTTGCGAGGATGGGCTCGTCTGGCACTTTTTGCAGTTCGACATCGAGGGCTCTCTTGAAGTTGTCTAACGAGACGTCCCTCATGTCTCTTACTCGCCGTGGGAGTTTGTTGAAGAGACAAGGGCCTCTGTGTGATAACCAGCCCTCTCGCAGAGAGCCCATAGCACCCCTGTTATTCATCCGGGGGATTTCGCATTCCCAGCCTCTCCTATCACTGAATTTCATGACTATCGGAGTATGTAGGTTTGGTACTAAACCCTCTGCGATTTTCCACGTGTATATTATTAGGTAACGTTCTCTTCTACGTTCCAGTGAGTACAGATTCAGTGCTCTTAAACGCTCCCAATAATGTAGCTGTTTTATCGAACTTGTATGCGAAGTGAAATTTCTTTGTACATTCTAAGTAATTTATTTCACCTGCTTTGTATGGGGATGTTAATACGCTACAGTATTCAAACCGCGGTAGCACTAGAGATTTGAAGAGCGTTATCATAGGCAATTCACCGCGTGTTTTAAATGTACGCAGAATCTAACCCGTTAGACGTTTCGCAGCCGCAACTTTGACCCTGACAACATAATAATGTTCATATTTGTCATATATATTGATGAATTTCACATGCAATGATGTAATTCGGACATTTCGGAAGTGGTCTCCCCCCAATTAGTCCGACATAACAATGGTTTACTGTATGTGTAATTGTATTACACTCTGGCTCTTACTTATGCATAAATAAGACTGATAAGGAGTAAGCAGAGGTGCTGGGGACATACTTTGGGGGGGTACTAACAGTGGAGTCGGATGATGCAGTGCCTATTATTCCCATCAAACAGGCACCGGCACTAGAACTAATAGAGTTTTCCCATGCTAGAATAAGAAGGGCTATAGAAAAAATTAACAGAAGTAAGTCCCCGGGACCGGATGGGATACACCCAAGAATCATAAAGGAAGGAGGTGAGATGTTGGTAGAGCCATTGAAAATGTTATTTGAGGTATCGTTTAATACAGGACAAATCCCGATGGACTGGAGAGAGGCGAACATAACAGCTATATTTAATAAGGGAAAGAGAAATGACCCAGGAAATTATAGACCAGTCAGTTTGACAAGTGTTGTGTTTAAACTAATGGAAACGGTAATTAGAGAAGGAATAATGGAGCATATGAAATCAAACCAACTTTTCAGTGGGAGACAGTTCGGATTCTTGCCGGGGAGGTCGACGGTACTACAGCTAATTAAGGTGGTAGATGATTGGATGCAAATTCTAGAGGATGGTGATGTAATAGACGTGGTATATTGCAATTTTATAAAGGCCTTCGATAAGGTCCCACATTGGGAGGTTTGACGTACCTCCCAACCTACCAAATAGGAAAACCTACTATTTGGTAGTAGTCTTGGAAAATCCAACGTCAAGGCTATTAACCTAATTGCAATGACGACTTGTCTATTTTGACTGCTATGTCGTCATTCCAACCGCGGTTAAAAAAGAAAACGTCTAGAGTCTACTCCTTATCTTGCTCTAGGAGACGTACATTAACCAAAACTACCACCGAAGGTGAAAAAAGCATAGAAGAGAAGAAAAAGGGGTTTACCTTAGTTACCGCTTAAGGCCCATCCCGTGTTCCGTCATGTGCAGATCCCTGTCGAACGTGCGCATGAGCGACCCTCTCTTGTTATCACATCTCACGTCAGCAGAAGAATGCGGATGGGCAGGGGTCCGGCGTGAGGGAGGGTATTATGTACGTTGGATTTTCCAAGACTACTACCAAATAGTAGGTTTTCCTATTTGGTAGGTTGGGGGGTACATCAAACCTCCCAATTTGTTAGTAGTCTTGGAAAATCCAACGTCAAGGCAGCGTAACAAATAGGAGGAGGACATCCAAGCCCAACATACCAAAAAAAAACAATGCATAAAACAAAATTATGAATGACAAAGACACAAAAGGAAGGAACAGATGAGGCATATGGGAGAAAGATTAGTGAACAGTTTCTGAATGACAGGAAAGCATACTACAGAGCTGTGAAAGAAGCCAGAGGGAAGAAGACTGAGAGTGTCTCAGGTGGTAGGATGAGGGACATGAATGGGGAAGTGGTAGAGGGTGATGGTGTGGTGAAAGTATGGAAAGATCATTTTAGTAGCTTAGCTGTAAAGAGTAGGGGGAAGGCAAAGATCTCATCCATAGGAATGGAGAGAGGTAGAATAAACAGGGTAGTTGAAAGCCAGATAAGCAGAGAAGAAGTAAAAGAAGCAATCAATAGACTTAAAATGGGCAAAGCTGCTGGAGTAGATAACATCCCAGGTGAAATGCTGAGATATGGAGGAGAAGAAGCTGTTGACAATGCATAGGTTATGTAAATTAGCATGGGAAAAGGAAAGTGTACCAGAGGACTGGAGGAAAGCAGTGATAGTACCCTTGTACAAAGGGAAGGGTAGTAAAGAAGAGTGTAAGAATTATAGGGGAATTAGCTTGCTTAGCATACCTGGAAAGGTACACGCAAGAGTAGTAACACAGAGGCTACAGAAGATAACGGATGACAAAATAGGCGAGGAACAGGGAGGTTTCAGAAAGGGCAGGGGCTGCGTTGACCAGATAGCCTCAATGCGATTGTTGGTAGAGAAGTATCTGGCCAAAAACAGAAAACTCTATGCAGCATTCATGGATTTGGAAAAAGCCTACGACAAAGTAGACTGGGAGGGCCTGTGGGATGTGTTAACAGTATATGGTGTGGGAGGAAAGTTGCTAATGGCAGTAAATTTTTTTTATAGGAATGCAATGGCAAATGTGAAGGTAGGGGATAAGTTAAGTGAAAGTTTTGAGGTCAATGTAGGTGTAAGACGGATGTGTCATGTCAGCTTGGTTGTTCAATATATACATGGATGGAGTGATTAGGGAATGTAGGGCTGTATCAATGGGTGTGGGAGCTAGACTGGAATCAGAGGGAAGAACATGGAAGATTTTAACATGCCTATATGCGGACGATGCAGTCCTGTTGGCGGAAAATGCTGAAGAACTTCAGAGAGTGGTCACTGACTTTGACAGGGTATGTGAAAAGAGAAAGTTAAAGGTCAATGTAGGGAAATGTAAGGTAATGGTGTTTGAGAGAAGAATGCATGAAACTATAGATTTTAAGGAAAAATATAGAATCAAGAAAGAACACAAGAAAAGTTGTAAAATAAAATTGAAAAATGAAGTACTAGAAGAGGTTGAAAGTTTCAAGTATTTGGGAGCTGTACTATGCAAATATGGTAAAATGGAGAGTGAGATAAAAGAGAGAAAAATGCAAGGGAGAAAAGTGATTGGAGAACTTGATAGTATTCTCAAAGGAAGAATGGTTAGCCAGGAAGTCAAAAAGTCACTGAGAAACAGTGTGCTGCTCCCAACACTCTCGTATGGAAGGTGGACGGCAAGTGACGAGGACCTCTTCAAACTAAGAGCTGTGGAGATGAGCTTTTTCAGAATGGCAGCTGGCATGAATAGGCTAGATGGGCCAAGTAATAGGGAAGTGTACGATTCCTTTGGAATGGAAGAGCAGGCTTTGGGCATTGATTGTGGTGTGGTTGAGTGGATAAAGAGAAGTACTTTGAGGTGGTATGGTCATGTTCAGAGAATGGATGAAGACAGAATGCCAAGAAAGATATATGGGAGTCAGGTGAGTGGAACCGCTAGTAGTGGAAGACCACCTATGGTATGGGAAAAGAAAGTGGAAAAATATATTGAAGAAAAACTTCCACGTAGTGGAAGGGGCATTGTGGCACGGGCAAAGGAGGCGTCTTGACAAAGTAGCTTGGAGACATTTCTGTCATGGCCATCCTCTAGTGGGGGTTTCCCAGGGGGAAGCAAGGCGTCGGAGATGATGATGATGATGAAAGACACAATTTAAACAAGAGAGTTTAATAAAAGAGTGAAAAACTGAGGAGTAGCTAAAAAGAACAGTTTTAACACGTGCCCGTCATTCATAGTAATGCAAAAACATAGACTTGTCTTAAACCAAAAAGGTACTGTACCCAAAATCCCTTTTCTTCCAAAACCAACAAAAACATTGAACACAAGAACAAAACACAATTTTCAATGTGGCAAAAACACTTATGTACTGTATACATAATACATAATCCCAAACTTGCAATCAAGTGTTGCAAACCCGTACTCCCCCCCCCCCCCTTTTTCAAATAAAACAAAGTAAAAGAAAGAGGGACAAGGGGGGAAGACCAGGTATCTTCGCCAGAGCTCTAGGAAACACGACTCCCGAGAGCTATCACCGGCCGAGGGGGTCGAACACTGGACATGGAGAGGTAGGAGGAGATGAAGGAATTGATAGAAGACCACAAAACCGCTGAGGCGATGTCAGGTAAGGATCGACTTTGCAGGAACCGGAAGGAGGCAGCAAAGGATCGCACATCACGCGCAGAACCCCTACAAACAGGGTTACTGGCACGAATGGTCCGACAAATGAGGAGTCCTATCTGCACCTGCGAGAGCCTCCCACCTGTCCGAGGAGACACCCACACAGCAGTACCCGAAGGCGGCGCCACAGACGCAACAGAGGAGTGCAAGGCTGACACCGGGCACAACACATGGCGAGTATGCCCACGCTGTAAAGCCTGGACGGTGAAAGGCAGGAAAACGTGGGTCTCCCTCTCATTCGTGGCAACAAATTGAGGGGAGGGGGCTAACGTGACAACATGCAAGGACGGGGAGAATCGCACGCAGTCCTGGGGCCGTGACAATGCTGCTAGTGCAGACACCCGATCCCCAGTGGCCAGAGCGACAAGGAAGAGTGGACGCCCGAGCAACGGAACCGGTGTAGCGGCCCGTGTATACGTGGGTGAAGCCAGAAGGTCCAGAGCCCGCCCCAGATCCCACTGTGGAGGGATCCGGCGCGGAGGCGGTCGTTCCCGGAAGGCAACCGTCATGAAGGAATCCAGCTTCTTCGGCGGAACGACCAGCCCAGCGACGGACTCAAAGACCCCCCGGACGGCAGACAAGTGGTTACGTATAGCGTCGACTTGAAAGTGACGTGTACGGAAGAGGTAAAACAAGGAGTGTAGGACGAGGGAAGGAGAGCCACCTGTCTGGCGAGTGTCCTGTATCCACCTAGTAAAAGGACCTCCAGCAGGACCCGTAAGTCCCCCAAGGAGAAGTCGGCCAGGAACGCTTCAGGAAGGCAGTCAGGTCCCGTCCGCGGACTGGGAGCCACCGTGCCTCATGAACATCCACGATGCGAAGGCCAACGAGGGCCGCAGGTCCCCAACCTAGCTCAAGTGGAAGTCGGAGACAGGTAGAGGGACCGGACTCGGGCACCACCACGTCAACTGGGCGTACCAAGCCCGTGCCGGCCACAGAGGCGCGAGTAGCCAGACCCTGCCGCGGTACAGCCGCAGCCTCGCGAGGACTTTGCACATCAACAGTGCGTCTGGTGGCGGAAATATGTAGAGCGACCGCCACCTGTTCCAGTCTACCATGAAAGCGTCCGGACCCCCCTCCGGAGTGCGAGGCCGGAGGGATAGGTACTGAGGCAACTGGCGCGGCACCTTCGATGCGAACAAGTCGACCTCCGGAACACCCCAGGAAGCCGCGAGGTCGTCGAATACAGTCCGTCGCATTGCCCATTCTACAAGAACGCCCTGTCCTCTCGACAGGGCGTCCGCCCACAGGGTGGCAGTCCCGGGCAGGTAGGAGGCATGCAGGGAGAAGGTGTGTCGGTTCGCGAGGAAGAACAACTTCACCGAGATCCCCAACAGAGTCAATGACCTGGAGGACCCCCGCTTTTGGATACAGTGGACAGCCGTCTGAGTGTCCATCCCAAAGGCCACCGACTGTCCCCGAAGGGCCAGCGCGTGGTCCCTCAGGAAGAACAAAGGAACGAACAGTTCGAGGGCATGGATGTGTAGGGGTGCGAGTCCCACCCATCGGCCGTGAAGTTGATGTCCCAGGGTTGATCGGTAACCTCACCCTACCTCGCTCGACGCATCTGTGTCTACCCAGATCGTCGGCGGGGGGGCGGTCCAGAGCACAGCCGCAGAGAGCGTGCCCCGAGCAACCCAGTGTCCGAAGTGTCAGCGAATGGTACGCGGGAGCGGCAGGAGCCGATCCACAGGGGTCAACGGAAACACCTCGGTGACCATGAGGAGTAGGTGGCGTAGCCTGAGTCCCCCTAAGGGAGTGGGCAGAGCGGCCCAATGCAGCGAACCCACTAACGAGTCCCAGAGCCACCCCGGGAGGGAGACCGAGTGCAACACGGCGAAGACCTTCCGTCGAAGGTGCACCGCGTTTGGCAGACTCTGGGTCACCGTAGCGCTGGACAAATCCCATTCGAGACCGACCCACGGCACGACACGCGACGGGGTCAAGCGTGACTTGGGAACACCGATGGGGAACCCTAACTGTGTGACGTGGTGAACGACTGTGAGGGTGTCGCGTACGCACAGTTCTAGGGCTTCGGAAACTATCAACCAATCGGCCAAGGAAAACAGGATCTGGAGCCCGCTCCTGAGGAGAGGACCCAGAGCCTGCTCCACCAGTGTGGAGAAGATCCGCGGCGCGATGTGGAGACCGAAGGGAAGTCTGTCGAACAGGAACACACGATCGGAAGTCCGAACGGCCAAGAATCGCTGGAACCGAGGACGGAGAGGAACGAGCCAAGACGCATCCTGGAGGTCCAGCGACACGACCCACGACAGAGGGCGCAGGGCCAGGCGTACCTGGGGTACCGGCAGCATCCGAAGCCGGGCGCGCACGATGTGCCCGTTGAGGGCCGACAGATCCACCACCGGTCGCATCGCGTCGCAGTTCGTCATCGGTACCAGAAATACACGGGAGAGGAAAACCGGGTGACCGGCGTTCACCCCCTTGACGATTCCCTGCTCGTGCATGGATGGGAACACGTTGGCCACCTCCGAAGAGATGGGCCGGCGTCGGTGACAAGAGCGGAGTGGGGGTCTGGACCTCCACCTCCAGGTTAGACCCCTCCGCGCAATTTGCCGCCCCCACGTCCATCGCGGCCAGCGAGGGGCGCAAGGGCGAAAACAACCTGTGGGAGCTCCCGAGAGGAGGGGAGCGACCCGGGCGGCTAGGCGAGAAGGAGAACTAGGAGACCGACCCGGAGAACCTACACATTGTGTTGACGTGGAGGTACCCCCGGTACGGTCCTTGCGGTCATGAGCGCCACGTTGACCCCCTCTACCCCCCCCAACTTCGTCAAAAAGGGCGGGCCACCCCAACCCCTGTCCGTCGCGGGTCTGACCTCGTCGAAGGGCGGCCGGAAGTGGAAGGCAGGCCAGCCCCGACACGGCGGGGATGAAAGGGGGCAAGAACAGAAGTGCGAGGCGGAACCGACGCACTGGCCTGCAACTGCCCGGTCCTGCGCCCGTGCATTGCTCCACCTGCAGCAGCACCCCGAAGAGGACCGTCAGAAGGACGGGACTGAGAAGAACCCGCTCGCGACACATCGCGTCGTTGCGGGACGTAAGCAGGGTCCGCCGACAGAGAAGCGTAGCGTACCCAAGCATCCTGCGCAAAAAGCCCCGACGTAGAGAGCACAGAGGACAACCAACCCTGACGAATATCCAAGGGGGCTGTCCGGCAGAACGAGGACCGTACCGTCCGGCGTTGCCGAGTCGCCACGCACAAAACCGCCTTCAGCTCGGGAACCAAAGACACCGCGAGCCGAAGGTGGATCCGCCGAACGCGGACCAAACCCTCGCGAAGAGCGCCTGGGGCAGACGCCCCGAGAAGCCGCAGGTGGTGAACAGATGTCTGGAGGGAACCTAAAAGACAAGATAAGAAGTGTGTCACCCACTGTCGCAAGGGAAAATCCATGGCGACAGAGGACTTATCTGGGTGAGAGAAGAACGGGGTAGCAATAGAACAAAGTTCAAGAACGGGCGCGCTTATCCAGGACCAGAACGTGCCGTCCAACCCGCCGACAGACACAAGAGGAGGCAAAAGCAGTGACGACTCCGGGGGAGGGACTGAAGGAGAGCCGTCGACGGATCGGTTGGCGAAGTAAAAGGCCACAGCAAACCAGGCCCCCAAAGGGAGAGGGTGAACGAGCACGACGACTAAGCCAGGCGTACCGTCGTCGCACAAACCTGTCCTATAGGAGGACAGTCCCGTCAACACAGCCAGGGACTGAACATCCCGAAGGATGTCCCGGTGGCTGAAGTCTGACCAGAGCGGAGGCCTGCAGAAGGGAGGGGGACCGTAGCAAGGGTAGGTAGGGTGAGGCGCTGAGGGAGTGTCACCGCCAAGAAGCGCGATAAGAGGGAGTCTTGCATCGACTCCAAGCGCCCGTCGATGCGTGACACAAGCCACCCCTGCATAGCCGACAATCGATCCGAGAGAGGCGACCCCCCCCCCCCCCAAGATTGGTCGGCCCGCAGGGGCGAGCGGGAGCGAGACCCACGACACGAACCAGCAGCGTCGCGGCCCAAGGAAGGCGAGCAACCACGGGTGTGTTGCCGCTGAGGGACTCGTCCCCGAACACGAACGCCCGAGGGGGAAACAGCACCATCCCCCTCTTCCAGCGACACGTCAGCCCCTGAGACAGGGGACCCCGAAACCTCGCTAAACCCCACCGAGCCAAGAGGAGGGGTACCCCCCTGGCGAGACGGTAAGTGAAGGTCAGGGAGAGAAGAAGGAGGAGGAGCAGGACGACGGGAGTGGAAAGGCTGGCCGGGTGAAAGGAGGTCAGAAGGAGCCGCGGGGGGAAACAGAGCAAGGATCCCCGGGGCTGAGATAACAGGGCGGCCCGACACAGAGGCGGAGGAGGGAGGGACCTCCACCTCGGGACGAGACCGTGAAGGAAGAAATAGGCATCGAAGCAGGTGAAGTAGGAGGAGAAGCAACTACATCCCGGCGGACCCTCCTGGACAGTGGAGGAGGAGGGAGCAGAGGGCCAGCTACAGCCTGAACCTCCGCGCGCGTAGAGGACAAAGGAAGAGGACGTCGTTCGTGCAGGGGAAGCGGGCGGAAGGCAGTAGAGCCCCTACCCGTAGAGGCCAGGGGAGGGCGCACAGGGGCAGAGCCGCTAACCCCGGCCTCAGGGCGAGAACCATGACGAGGGCGATGGGCGTCGTCAAGGCGACCAGGAGGACGACGAGGGGCAGGAGAGGACGGGCGACGAGGCGAGCGAGAGCGAGGACGGAGCCGGGGATCCCCCCGACGATGTGACGACCGGCTGCGGGACTCAGGGGAGAGGGCCCGAGCAGGGAGAGGGCCAGGGGAACGGCCTTCAGTCGGGTCAGGGATACCCAGGGCGACGCGGATCCGGTCGGCAACAAAGGCCGGGGAACGGCGGCCCACAGTCCTAATGTGGCGGGAGACTATCGCCCACACCGACTGAAGAGAAGCAGAGGCCACTGCCGCCGCTGAGGAACCAGGGCTATGGTGCACCACATCCACCAGGGCCAGACACGGGCCACACAGAGCAGGGAGGTAGGCCGTAGAGGACACACATTGCGAGTGGCGCAAGCAGGACTTGAGGCTCCCCAAGCACGGGGAGCTACAACCATGGCGAAAGCAAGGCATCCGACCTGCACTGGAAGAACACACACCATAATCAGCACGTCGAAGGGTAGAGAATGTCCAAAAAGAACCAGGGAATGAGCATGGGGAAACAGGAACACACATGCAAACCGGTATCCGTACTCACCCTAAACCGGGAGCATAGAGGTAGGTGAGTAGGGCGGGCGAGGCGGAAGAGCACTAGCAGAACCTGCAAAGATGGAGAAAGTGTTAACCACCACTCAACATCTTACATGCAGGGTCTATAACACCAGTAAAGTGCACACACCAAGATAGTTTCAGGCAACAAGATGACATAAAAAAGGTCAACAGTGAAAGCCAACTATTACCGCAAATTTGCGGGCCAATGGAGGCATAACCGTACCGACACAACCCTCCCGCATCTCCGCGGGACCCCCCAGCGATCTCCGCAAATTTGCGGGGAGCCGAAATGTCCCAGAGGACCGAACCGAGCTCCCGCAAATTTGAGGGACCGGCCGAGATGGTCCGGCGCCGAAAAAGCGAGAGGAGCGTCTAGGGAATACCAAAAAAGGCCACAAAAATGCGTCATCTCCTTATGAACTCCAAGCGTGGATGGCCATCAAGCTGAGCAGTGTCTTCCTTGATAATTATATGATCCTAACCGGTAAAGGGAGAGGCAAGGAAGACACACCAGGGGAGAGGAGGCACATCCCCCAGGAACCACCCAACCCACAGAGATAGAGCAAAGCCCATGAGGAGAAGTGGCAGGGAAGGTGGTTTCGCACAAACAGGGGCCCCCCTGGGGTACCCCTGGATTGGGCAAAAAGACTATGAAAGGATGGAGGTGAAACAGGAAGGGAAAACAAAAACCAGTAAACAAAACTGGTTAGAAAAAGGGTGGCCACAGGGTTTTTTCGCACCTGACACATTCTCTGCTCACGGCTAGTGAGCAGAGAATGTGTCAGGTGCGAAAAAACCCTGTGGTGTGAAGGAGGGGCCCCCCTGGGGTACCCCTGGAATATCACGAACCACCTGTCGCCCAGGCCCTTGAGACACAGTGAAGGCTCGAAAGGGGGGACTCGGGAATAACGCTAAATAATGCGGCCGACACAAAGTCTACAAACAGCACCGCCACCATCGAAATCTCAGATTGTTTACCAACTTTACACCTTAGGCTATGAAAAAATGAAAACTCATAGGGGCATAGCAATTCCTGAATGAGAAAACGAGCTAGGCTAAAATAAGCTAAAAGCTAAACAATGCCCAGACTAACAGGAAAAAATATTATGAAAAGAGAAAGAATGAAAAACATATACGAGGAACGCCAGGCGCCCCCGTACCTTCGGTAGGCTATTTCCACACGCGTCTCCATTATACACACTTAGGAGCCCATTTACGTGTGCCCTAGATCACGTAACATCTGTCTAACAAAAAAGAAGGCCAGATAAGCCGAAACGAACCTAAACAGGGTGAATTAAAGGAGCACAACAAAAGCGGACTCAATCAATGGAGGCGCGTGAAAAAATGATAACAAGAGAGGGTCGCTCATGCGCACGTTCGACAAGGATCTGCACACGACGGAACACGGGATGGGCCTTAAGCGGTAACTAAGGTAAGCCCCTTTTTCTTCTCTTCTATGCTTTTTTCACCTTCGGTGGTAGTTTTGGTTAATGTACAACGTCTCCTAGAGCAAGATAAGGAGTAGACTCTAGACGTTTTCTTTTTTAACCACGGTTGGAATGACGACATAGCAGTCAAAATAGACAAGTCGTCATTGCAATTAGGTTAATAGCCTTGACGTTGGATTTGCCAAGACTACTAACAAATAAAAGGTTAATAGAGAAAGTTAGAAGCTATAATATAGGGGAGAAATGTGTGAAATGGATAGAAGCCTTCCTGAAAGATCGGAGACAGAGGGTACTGGTGAATGGAATAGGCTCGGGGTGGAGGGAAATTACAAGTGGGGTACCTCAGAGATCTGTGTTGGGACCACTACTGTTCGTTATATTTATCAACGACTTACCTGAAGTTATAACTAATGGAAGTGAGGTATACCTGTATGTGGATGACACTAAGCTGTATAGAAGAGTGAGGAGTAAGGAAGATGTGGGTTTGCTTCAAGGAGATGTGGAGGGCATGAAGGGATGGTCTGAGCATTGGTTAATGCCTTTTCATCCAAAAAAATGCAAGTACATGCGGATTGGGACAAGCAAGATAGACAAGGTAGGATACAGTATGTATGAAGCGATGGAGGAAGTGAATGCAGAAAAGGATATAGGAGTAGTGATAGACAATAAGTTAAATTTCTCAGAACATTTAGCGGAAAAGATAAACAAAGCCAATAGAATTGTAGGGCTGATAAGGAGGACATTTGTGTCACTTGACGAAGAAATCTTCAGGAATCTCTATACAGCGCTGGTTAGGCCGCACCTGGAATATGCGAACCAGGTGTGGGCTCCATATATGGTAAAGGATATAGAAGCAGTGGAGAAAGTGCAGAGGAGAGCTAGCAAGCTAGTACCAACGTTGAAGAATGCGGGCTATGAGCAGAGGTTGAGGACACTGGCATATAGGAGAAAGAGGGGATATGATAGAGACTTTTAACCCTCCAGCCCCGGCTATGTATTATATATATATTCCCCGAAACCCAGGGATTTTGGCCGAAAAACGTCTACGCCTAGGCTACTGTATCTTTGTTATTCTGGCTGCTTCCGCATTTCCGCGCATCCCCAAGCGTAGATGTGTTTCTTACCTGTATAATGGCGTTAAGTAGAGCTCTCTAAGTCAACTGGTTCAGTTGTGATGATGATTTCATTGGAGATAACTTTATGGCAAAAACAGCCACTTTACACTACTTTTCGATACATAACAACAACATACAGGCACACACGAACAAGCGACGCACTCCTTCTTGTGGTCGGAGATGCGGGGCGTCGGTCCAGCCGGCTGTTGTTTACATGCGTCGGACCGACGCCTCGCACACCAAGCTCACAGGCTTTCAACCACTGGGCGTTCAAGAGCAGCTCGGGTATGCTTTTTTATGGGCGTTCAAGAGCCCTTCCGGGAACGAAGGGTTAAGATAGTGTCAGGAAAGTATGATAAGGATGTGTGTGAAGGTATCTTCTTGATGCGGGAGGGAACAAGAACGAGAGGACACTCAAAGAAAATTTACAAAGAAAGAAATAGGCTTGAGAAGGCAAAGTACTCATTTTGTGATAGTGGTAAATGAGTGGAACGCACTGCCCCAGTATGTAGTCGATTCCGAATCAATAAGGGAGTAATCTTGATAAAGCATTGGGAAGACAAGATTTGAAGTTTGATTATAAAGCAAAAATACAGAATAGTAAAAATGTTGCGTCTGCTACCGCCGCCGCCAACACCGTGAACGACCGCAGCAGTGCAAGTACTGGTACTGAGCTGGATACACAGGCCTAGTTTGCCTTTTTCCAGAGGATCTACTGTAAGAAACTGTAAGAAATAAAAAAGAGCATGGAATGAAGGTAATTTCAGCAATTATGCCCGCCTGGCACTACGGTGATGTAAACAAGATAGCCTGCCATTATTGAGTTAAATTTGTGTATATAATGGGTAATTGTCAAGTTATCAAAGCAAATTTATTGTAGAAATTTTTGCTTGTGTGTGTTACGAGGTAATTTAATTTTCAGGTTACCTATGCACTGTCTATCTTACCAAGCAATAAATTTCAATCTATGGTAGCCGATTTCCTGATATCTCTGATTTATGTTAATAGTTTGTGATATTAATTTATGATGTCTTCCATTATGAAAATAAAGTCTCGGCTCAGTAATTAAGTAAATAAGGGAAAATCATGTGTCGTGTGTGCCAGTAAATATAATTTAGTATGGTAAAAAAGATCATTGTAGCGCAAGCAAAATGAGCTTGTCAATACAGTGGAGCCCCCATCTTCGCTCCTAATCGGTTCCGCAGAAATCGAGCTAAGATTGAAACAGCCAAGATCGGGGCACTGTTCTTATGGGGAAAATTCTAATCGGTTCCGTGCTCATTCTAAAAATTGCACTATTTCCCAGTTTTAGCCTATGCAAACATGTTTTTGTCTACATAAAGTAAATCTTATGCATTGTAAATAATAATGTAGACATGGCTAAATAACACTTATAAGTCCTAACCATAAAACTTAGGTGCATTATAAATACTGTAGATTGGGGCAATTCCTTATCGAGATGGGTTGGGTGTGAGAGGGATCTGTCAGGTGTGGGCCAATCGGCGCTCTGTAGCCCCCCCGTTTTCTGACCTCTGAGCGTTCGGTGAGGTCAGTCCTAATGGTGTTAGTGAGCTGAGCTTTATAAGCCCAGCTTATAAGGCCTTATAATTAGGGTTAAGTGTGAGAGGGATCTGCCTTGTTTGGGCCAATCGGCTTTCTGCAGACTCCTATTTTCTTATGTTCTTATGTTCTTATCATGGGAAAAATGGTAGGCCTAGGCTAGGCCTAGGTTCTAAATTCGTCCAGTCACCCCTCAAGTACCCATTTCGCCCCAAATACATCCAATAAGTACATATGAAGAGAATACGTATAAATACATACAGTATTATGAGAAGATTACTTACCACACAGACTTTATTTTAAATCATTGTCATATTTAGCCTAGCCTAACATTGTCTTGGCTATTTCAGCCGTTTTCGTCCTTTGCTGTGGTTTAAGCATGAATTTCCTTCATTACTACCACTAGGCCCACCATCCCTATCACCAGATGTACTAGAGGTTATAATAAACGCGAGATATACGAGGTTCAGGCACAAAAAAACTTGCAAACATCTGTTTTTTCAACTGTGAGACTGTGAGCTACTCAGCTAGTGTTGACGTCATACAAAGATGGCGGCTTCTTGCGCAATTGACGATCGTATCTCGGATTTCGATTCTAAGCGGCAAACACCTTGACAATGGCAGATTCTTTTAGTTCAGTTAACTTTTTTTATTGTTTTTGTTTATGTTTTCTAGTTTTATGTTGAGTTTTTCATTATTTTTGCTTTTTTCGGGTTTTGATTGGAATATTTGTGTGGCAAGATAGAAGCTTTTTGGGCGAACATGGAATTTGGGAATATTTGGTGTCTACAACGAAGATTGAAACAGCGAAGACTGATGTGGCGAAGATGGGGGCTCCACGGTACAAAGTAGCAGGAAGTTAGTTTTACCATGGTCATCCTCTAGTGGGGATTTCCCAGGTAGAAGCAAGGTGTCGGAAATGATAATATATCTACCTATTGCCTGATGCCGTGATCCCCGAAGGGGTGGCCACGAACGAAACGCCCCCATGCACCTCTGTCCCCAGTCAGTCGACGCCCCTCCTCCCAACCAGCACCGCCTTCATCCATATACTTCTTCACTTCATCCTTCCACCTCTCTCTCGGTTTACCTCTCCGTCTCTGTCCTTCCACCTCGCTCTCGTACACCCTCTTAGTCATTCTCTCGCATCCCATAAGTTCCATATGGCTGAACCATCTCAAGGTATTCCTTTTCACACTTTCCAGCACATCTACCTCCATACCATATCTTCCTCTTACTTCCTCATTCGTCTGTCTATCCCTCCATGTAACTCCGCACGCACTTCTCAAGTAACTAATTTCCACCCCTCTCACTCTTGGTCTCTCCACCAACGTCCATACTTCGCTTCCGTAAGTCAGTGTCGGGATTACCACACTATCATGCAAGGACTTCTTCACTTCACTTTCATGCTGACCACCCTATTTCTTGTTACTGTTTTCAGCATTTCTACAACCCTCTTCCCCTGTTTCACCCTCTCCCGCACTTCTTCATCCATACTCCCATCTTTACACCGCACACTGCCCAGATACTTAAATGAGCTGACAATCTCCATAGCCTGACCATTCAACTTCACCTCACACTCTGTGGCTTCACCCCTTTCGAAGACCATAACCTTTCTCTTCCCCGCATTTACCTTCAGATTCCGTTTTTCGCACACTGTTCCAAACATATTTACCAGACCTTGCAACTCCCATTCATTATCGCTCATCAGAACTGTATCATCAGCAAACAGCAGTACAGGTAGCTTCCACTCGTTTCCCTCCCTTATCAGTGATACACCAACATCCACTGCTCTTCCGTGTATTTCTTTCATGACTCCATCTTAATAAATAAGGTCAATGTTTGTCTGTCAGTTACCCGACCTTTGTTACTAAACTCCTCCCACAGTTTTGGTGCCAGGTGGGAGTGTGGGGCACCGTTGGAAAGCCCAGGCTTTGGAGATGGTTTTAGGCGAGTTTAGTGGAAATCAGAGACACTTTTGTTTAATAAAATTTTCGGCAGAACTTATGTAGTATACGGGAGTGAAAAAAAATCGGAAAAAATGGCCGTTGGGGGCAGAAGGAGGCCTCCGATAGAAAAGATGTATGGAACGAAAGTTGTTCGCAGCGCCCCAAAATGGGGGTACGGATGAGGTCAGATCCCAAATCGGAGGTCATTTAGCGACCAAAATTGAGGTCGCCGTTTAATGAGGCACAGGGAGGTCGAGGCCGATGATCAGTGGCGTCACCAGGGGTAAAATTTTGAGGGGGGCTGTAGCCCTGGCATAGATAGGTGGGTGGGTGGCGAGCGAAGTGAGCCTGAGCGGCTGGGAGGTCCGGGCGGCGCTGTAAGCCCCCCCGGAAATTTTTGAAATTTGAGCAGTTTCTGGGGCCTTTTTGAGGCCTAAAAATGTGTATAAGTAAGAAACATATGACACATAAATATTGATGAGCCTGATACCAGGCATCAGTCAGTAAGTTACAAGGCCAATGGTAATTGTAGGGTATAAAGCCTATGTGCAGAGAATAGTTTTTTCTTCATATACTATCATACTATAGTCCATTCATTATAGGTAGGCCAGAAATTGTGACCCCTAACCTTTGTAATTCGCTAAATGGCTAGAGCAAATGGGTTGTAAATGTCCATACTTATTGCCTGGCTGACCCTTCCCAAAGGTAGAAATATTAGCTTGATTACTCCAGTCTTTCCTTAGGTATAGAGGTAAGTGGTCTAGATGTTTCGCCTACTTATAATGAATATACTCTAGTTTGTAACGATTTCTTAGCATATTAAATTGGATAATTTGAAGAACTTTTATTATTGTACCATTATATAGATTTAATTGGCAAGATTTTTCTTCCATTACTGTGATAGAAAAACAAAACAGTTCACTTAAAACTGGCTATGCATTATTTATTATTTAATTTTTATTTATTTATTTTAATTACTTTTGGCAGTTTTGGGGTTTGCATTTTTTGGGGGGCTGAGTCCTTGATTTGGGGGGGCTAAGCCCCCCCCCCCCCCTGGTGATGCCACTGCCGATGATTGTGGTAGTAGTGATTGATGATGGTGATTATGGTAGTAGTAGTGGTGGTATTAGTGATGGTGATTATGGTGATTACCCGGGCAATGCCGGTACTTCCCCCGTTTCACCCTCTCCCGCACTTCTTCATCCATACTCCCATCTTTACACCGCACACTGCCCAGATACTTAAATGAGCTGACAATCTCCATAGCCTGACCATTCAACTTCACCTCACACTCTGTGGCTTCACCCCTTTCGAAGACCATAACCTTTCTCTTCCCCGCATTTACCTTCAGATTCCGTTTTTCGCACACTGTTCCAAACATATTTACCAGACCCTGCAACTCCCATTCATTATCGCTCATCAGAACTGTATCATCAGCAAACAGCAGTACAGGTAGCTTCCACTCGTTTCCCTCCCTTATCAGTGATACACCAACATCCACTGCTCTTCCGGGTATTTCTTTCATGACTCCATCCATATATACAGTAAACAACCACGGGGACATAACACACCCCTGTTTCAACCCAACATTCAGATCAAAGAACTCGCTCTGCTCATTCTCCACATGTACTGCCGCCTTTGCACCCTCATACATCCTCTTCACTGCTTTCAGCAACTTGCCATCTATTCCGTATATTCTAAGTACTTTCCACATACCTTCCTGTCATAGGCCTTCTCCAAGTCCATAAAGGCAACATACAGCTTTTGTTGCTTCTCCAGATATTTCTCCAAAACACATTTCAGGGTAAAAATCTGATCTACACATCCTCTTCCTTTCCTAAAACCACCCTGCTCATCACCTATCCATTTCTCCGTTCTTGCTCTCACTCTCTCAATCACTACCCTACTGTACACCTTCCCTACTACGCTTAGAAGACATATTCCTTGGTGGTTACCACACACTCCTCTTTCCCCTATACTCTTATATTGGGGCACTGTTATGCCTGTCTTCCAGTCATCAGGTGCACTCCCCTTCTCCCATGCTAGTTTACACATTTTCCATACCCATTCGATCACTATCTTACCACTATACCTCAGCATTTTCCCACACACTCCATCTATTCTTGGTGCTTTCCCCAACTTCTCTCTTTTCATGGCTTCACACACTTCTGACCTCCTGATCCCCACCTCCTCCACTACTTCTCTTCTTCTCCCTCCCATGCCCCATCCAACTATGTTTGCTGGCGCTTCATTCCTTACATTCAGCAATTCGTTGAAGTACTCCCTTCATCTTTCGACTCTCTCTTGCTTCTCGGCTAGCACTCGCCCATTGTTATCTTTGACACCCTTACTGTTTTCCCTTGCTACCTTCCCTAACTTTCTTGACTTCTTTCCAGAACAGTTTCTTAATAGCATAACTTGTATCCCTGACTGAACAATATGATGGCTTCTTAAGTAATATATATATATTTTTGTTATTTAATTTTATTCCCTTTCAGGTAAAAATGCCATTGAAGAGTTGATGGCCACAGTTGACAAGTTCATCCCAACCCCTATGAGAGACTTGGACAAGCCATTTATGATGCCTCTTGACTCCGTCTACTCCATCGCAGGTTTGTTAAATTTGTTGCATATACTTCATTCAAAGGCTTGTGAGTAGAGGGTCTGTTCAAAATTCACAAATACTAATCTCAGTTTTAAAGGCTTAGAGCCTTGTGATACATGCATGCATGATCCCCTTACTTCGTCGAGTGTGTGAAGCACCTGCTTTTCAACACAGTCCCACTCCTCTATTCTGTCCAACTCTCCAACCCAAGAATTAGCAAAATGTCTAATCTTTCTTCTCCTCAATAAGTGAACTCTGGAATTGTCTCCCTCAATCAATCATTCCTTCATTTTCCCATTTCTTTAATTGGTGGGTTGGTGATAATATGAATTCTATGACTTAGACTGTTTTAAGCTTTGTGTGTCCAGGCATTTTGACCCCTACGTCCTTTGAATTTGGCTTTGGGGGAGACACTCGTTATAGGCAGCCTGCCTTTTGTCTCCTTCATATACTGTACATAGAAAAAAACAAAAAACAAACAGACCAACATGTATGTAGTTAAAAATGAACAACATTTATGTAGTTGTGAGCCTTGGTCACCCAAAGGTGGCATTCTTGGTAGTGGAAATAGAGGGGAATTCCTAACTGCAACATAGCGTTTATCCACTTTGCTTTCTCAAGGATCCATATGGGAGTATGTGGTTGCCCACATTGATGTGATGCTGGAAAGTATTTGGTCAGCAATATTGATACACTTCCTAGCAGAGATAGTTTCTTTGGCCAAAATATTGGCCACAGAATGTGGACAACGAGTTTCCTCATCTAAATGTAGTACCGTAATATATACTATGCTGCGCTATTTAATTGTCATGTTCCAAATTACAATACTGTATATGAATGCTACTTGGTCTCCCCTTAGGGGATCAAGGTGTCTGGCAATAGATAGATTGAATACTACTTCGATATAGTACTGTACACAAAATACAATATACTGTACTGTATATTATTCTTTTTCAATCCCAGGTCGAGGCACAGTGGTTGGTGGTTCACTACTGCGAGGGAAGGTAAAGAAGGGGTTGGAGTGCGAGTTTCTGGGCTATGGAAAGAAGCTCAAGTCCACCATCACTGGTATTGAGATGTTCCACAAGACCCTAACTGAGAGTGAAGCTGGAGACAACTTAGCCTGTCTGGTGCGAGGACTGAAGAGGGATGATGTATCCAAGGGCATGGTTAGTAGTTGGAGCTAGCAGCTAGGTTTCTTTTTATGTTAAATATGTAGTAGTAGTAGTAGTAGTAGTAGTAGTAGTAGTAGTAGTAGTAGTCCAGACTTGGCAGAGGAAGGACGTGTGTTGGTGACCTCCCGCAAGGATTATAGTCAACAGTAGTGAAGGAGTGGAAGGGGAGAGGTGGGAAGATAATCAACAGAAAGGCGAAGACCAGGACATTCGACATTGATAACAGGAAAGTGATTCTATAAATATATAATAGAATGCTGAGCAAAATAATATTCAACTCTAAATTTATCAGTGAGCCTGCTTTGAAAGGGAAGGGCGCCCTTGGTCAAGCCCTGGCATACGAGGGGAACCGTTAAGGGTATACTGACCACAACCATAAAAAAAAAAAGGTCACCAACCACCCAATACACCCTCCTCCCCTCACTTCACCCCTCCCCTCCCTTCCCCTACCCTGCCCTCCCAACTCCACCGCCCACCACCTACCTCCCACCGCCCACAGCCCAGCTCCACCATCGCTTCTCCACATTCGTTCCACATCGCCAGACAACCTTCACGCCACTCAAGAGACGGAATAGGAGCCAGTGAGTGATATAGAGAATACGGTAAAGGATAGTAAATGTGAAAGTGAAGGGGAAAATACTGTCTTATGCGGAAATCATATCCCGCCAACGAAATTTGTGAAAACTATTATAGAAAGGGACCGGTGAGTGTATCCTGAGTGTGTGGTGATACCATGGAAAAATAGAAAGACTTTCTTTACTACGTACTGCATATTAGTAACTTCCCCTAACCTCATCCCCCTAATGGTTTCTTTATAGCTATTGTCCGTCCATCCATCCATCCATCCCCTATCCCATCTCAATACCTCTTATCCTCCACCCCCACCTCCCCCCGCTCCCCCACGTGTAACACCCCCTCTCGGACTCTCTCTCTCTCCCTATCTATCTATTCTTTTGGATTAAGACAGCCTAAGCAGCGCTTATCTCTCTCTCTCCCTCTCCCTCTCTAGCTCTTTCTCGCTACCTATCTATCTATTCTTTCGCAGTAATCTCATTCTTAACTAATTCAATCTCCACAATACCTAATATCCTATCTTCTCATTAACCAAGGTCTAATCCTTATTGATAATACAACTTCTACAACTACCGCTGCTATTAGTACTGCTAACATTACGGTTTATAAAGGAAATAACGAACATCTTTATTAAAGCCAAAATCTGCCTAGTTGTCCTATCTAGCCGCTTACTCAGTGTGTTTATGTCACGTAATAACACCAAATTGTTCACATACAACACAACCTAATATGTACATCCCACAAGCCAGTCAGGGGGAATATCAAATATGGCACACAACAACACCGATAGGGAATACACACCCTAGTACAAAATAATCTAGGCACACATACCAAAAAATATTTGGTTGTTTTTACGGAAGTAAAAGTATTTGTTTTTACGGCCCGTAACGGAAGTTACGGGCCGGTACTGTAAATAAGATAATTTGTTAGTAGTCTTGGCAAATCCAACGTCAAGGCTATTAACCTAATTGCAATGACGACTTGTCTATTTTGACTGCTATGTCGTCATTCCAACCGCGGTTAAAAAGAAAACGTCTAGAGTCTACTCCTTATCTTGCTCTAGGAGACGTTGTACATTAACCAAAACTACCACCGAAGGTGAAAAAAGCATAGAAGAGAAGAAAAAGGGGTTTACCTTAGTTACCGCTTAAGGCCCATCCTGTGTTCCGTCATGTGCAGATCCCTGTCGAACGTGCGCATGAGCGACCCTCTCTTGTTATCATTTTTTCAAGCGCTCCATTGAATGCAGTCGCTTTTGTTGTGCTCCTTTAATTCACCCTGTTTAGGTTCGTTTCGGCTTATCTGGCCTTCTTTTTTGTTAGACAGATGTTACGTGATCTAGGGCACACGTAAATGGGCTCCTCAGTGTGTTTAATGGAGACGCGTGTGGAAATAGCTACCGAAGGTACGGGGGCGCCTGGCGTTCCTCGTGTGTGTTTTTCATTCCTTTCTCTTTTCATATTCTTTTTTCCTGTTAGTCTGGGCATAGTTTAGCTTTTAGCTTATTTTAGCCTAGCTTGTTTCTCATTCAGGAATTGCTATGCCCCTATGAGTTTTCATATTTTCATAGCCTAGGTGTACAGTTGGTTCACGATCTGAGATTTCGTGGTGGCGGTGCTGTTTGTAGGGTTTGTGTCGGCCGCATTATTAGCGTTATTCCCGAGTCCCCCCTTTCGAGCCTTCACTGTGTCTCAAGGGCCTGGGCGCTTGGTGGTTCGTGATATCCTGGGGTACCCCACGGGGGCCCCTCCCTCACACCACAGGGTTTTTCGCCCCTGACACATTCTCTCCTCACGGCTAGGCCACCCTTTTTCTCGCCAGTTTCATTTACTGGTTTTTGTGTTCCCTTACTGTTTTCACCTCCATCCTTTCATACCCTTTTGCCCAATCCTGGGGTACCCTACGGGGGCCCCTGTTTGTGCCAAACCACCCTTCCTGCCACTTCTCCTCATGGGCTTTGCTCTATCTCTGTGGGTTGGGTGGTTCCTAGGGGATGTGCCTCCTCTCCCCTGGTGTGTCTTCCTTGCCTCTCCCTTGACCGGTTGAGTCAGGATATTATCAAGGAAGACACTGCTCAGCTTGATGGCCATCGTCGCTTGGAGTTCATAAGGAGATGACGCTTTTTTCTGGGCCTCTTTTGGTATTTCCTAGACGCTCCTCTTGCTTTTTCGGCGCCGGACCATCTCGGCCGGTCCCGCAAGTTTGCGGGGTGCTCGATTCGGTCCTCTGGGACATTTCGGTTCCCCGCAAATTTGCGGAGATCGTTGGGGGGTCCCGCGAAATTGCAGGAGGGTGGTGTCGGTACGGTTATGCCTCCATTGGCCCGCAAATTTGCGGTAATAGTTGGCTTTCACTATTGACTTTTGTTATGTCATCTTGTTGCCTGATACTATATTGGTGTATGCACTTTACTGGTGTTATAGGCCCTGCATGTAAGATGTTGAGTGGTGGTTAACACTTTCTCCATCTTTGCAGGTTCTGCTAGTGCTCTTCCGCCTCGGCCGCCCTCCTCACCTACCTCTGTGCTCCCAGTTTAGGGTGAGTACGGATACCTGTTTGCATGTGTGTTCCTGTTTCCCCATGCTCCTTCCCTGGTTCTTCTTGGACATTCTCTCCACTTACTCCTTCGACGTGCTGATTATGGTGTGTGTTCTTCTAGTGCAGGTAGGCTGCCTTGCTTTCGCCTTGGTTGTCGCTCCCCGTGCTTGGAGAGCCACAAGTCCTGCTTGCGCCACTCGCTCTGTGTGTCCTCTACGGCCTACCTCCCTGCTCTGTGTGGCACGTGTCTGGCCCTGGTGGTTGTGCTGCTCCATGGCCCTGGTTCCTCGGCGGCGGCTGTGGCCTCCTGCTTCCCTTCCGTCGGTGTGGACGATGGTCTCCCGCCACATTAGGACTGTGGGCCACCGTTCCCCGGCCTTTGTTGGCGACCGGATCCGCGTCGCCCTGGGTATCCCTGACCCGACTGAAGGCCATTTACCTGGCCCTCTCCCTGCTCGGGCCCTCTCCCCTGGGTCCCGCAGCCGGTCGTCCCATCGTCGGGGGGTTCCCCGGCTCCGTCCGCGCTCTCGCTCGCCTCGTCGTCCTCCTGATCGCCTTGACGACGCCCGTCGCCCTCGTCATGGTTCTCGCCCTGAGGCCGGGGTTAGCGGCTCTGCCCCTGTGCGCCCTCCCCTGGCCTCTACGGATAGGGGCTCTACTCCCTTCCGCCCGCTTCCCCAGCCCAGACGACTTCCTCTTACGTTGTCCTCTCCGCGCGCGGTTGTTCATGCTGTAGCTGGCCCTCTGCTCCCTCCTCCTACACTGTCCAGGAGGGTCCGCCTGGATGTCGTTGCTTCTCCTACTTCACCTGCTTCAGTGCCTATTCTTCCTTCACGGTCTCGTCCCACGGTGGTGGTCCCTCCCTCCTCCGCCTCGGTGTCGGGCCGCCCTGTTATCTCAGCCCCGGGGATCCTTGCTCTGTTTCCCCCCGCGGCTCCTGGCCTCCTTTCACCCGGCCAGCCTTCCCACTCCCGTCGTCCTGCTCCTCCTCATTCTTCTCTTCCTGACCTTCACTTACCGTCTCGCCAGGGGGGTACCCCTCCTCTTGCCTCGGTGGGGTTTCGCGAGGTTTCGGGGTCCCCTTTCTCAGGTGCTGATGTGTCGCTGGAAGAGGGGAATGGTGCTGTTTCCCCCTCGGGCGTTCGTGATCGGGGACGAGTCCCTCAACGGCGACACAACCGTCGTCGCTCGCCTTCCTTGGGCCGCGACGCTGCTGGTTCGTGTCGTGGATCTCGCTCCCGCTCACGCTCGCCCCTGCGGGCCGACCAATCTGGGGGGGGGGGGGGGGGGGGTAGCCTCTCTCGGATCCATTGTCGGCTATGCAGGGCTGGGTTGTGTCACGCTTCGACGGGCGCTTGGAGTCGATGGAAGACTCCCTCTTCTCGCCCTTCTTGGCGGTACCTCACCCTCAGCACCTCACCCTACCTACCCCTGCTATGGTCCCCCTCCCTTCTGCAGGCCTACGCTCTGGTCAGACTTCAGCCGCCCTGACATCCTTCCGGCTGTTCAGTCCCTGGCTGTGTTGACGGGTCTGTCCTATGGGACAGGTTTGTGCGACGCCGGTACGCCTGGCTTAGCCGTCATGCTCGGTCACCCTCTCCCATTGGAGGCCTGGTTTGCTGAGGCCTTCGACTTCACACACCGATCCGTCGACGGCTCTCCTTCCGTCCCTCCCCCGGAGTCGTCCCTGATTTTGCCTCCTCTTGTGTCTGTCGGCGGGTTGGACGGCGCGTTCTGGTCCTGGATGAGCGCGCCCGTTCTTGAACTTTGTTCTATTGCTACCCCGTTCTTCTCTCACCCGGATCAGCCCTCTGTCGCCAAGGTTTTTCCCTTGCGACGGAGGGTGACGGACTTATTGTCTTGTCTTTAGGTTACCTCCAGGCGTCTGTTCACCACCTGCGGCTTTTCGAGGCGTCTGCGCCAGGCGATCTTCGCGAGGGTTTGGACCGCGTTCAGCGGGTCCACCTTCGGCTCGCGGTGTCTTTGGTTCCCGAGCTGAAGGCGGTTTTGTGCGCGGCAACTCGGCACCGCACGACGGTACGGTCTTCGTTCTGCCGGCCGGCCCCCTTGGTTATTCGTCAGGGTTTGTTGTACTCTGCGCTATATACGTCGGGGTTTTTTACGCAGGATGCTTGGGAATGCTCCGCTTCTCTGTCGGCGGCCCCTGCTTCCGCCACACGATGCCGTGCTGTGTCGTTACGGACCCTGCTTACGTCACGCACCGACGCGCTGTGCCGCGCGCGGGGTCTTCTCAGTCCCGTCCTTCTGCCGGTCCTCTTCGGGGTGCTGCTGCAAGTGCTGCCGCCTTGCACGGGCGCAGGACTGGGACGTTGCTGGCCAGTGCTTCGGTTCCGCCTCGCACTTCTGTTCTTGCCCCTTTCATCCCCTCTGTGTCGGGGCTGGCCGGCCTTCCACTTCCGGCCGCCTTTCGAAGGGGTCAGCCCCGCGCCGGCCTTGGGTTGGGGTGGCCCGCCCTTTTCGACGAGGTTGGGGGGGGGCGGGGGTAGAGGAGGTCAACGTGGCGCTCATGCCCGCACGGCCCGTACCGGGGGTACCTCCACGTCAACACAATGTGTAGTTCTCTGGGTCGGCCTCCTTGTTCTCCTTCTCGCCTGGGCGTACCGGGTCGCTCCCCTCCTCTCGGGTGCTCCCTCGGGTTGTTTTCGCCCTTGCGCCCCTCGGTCGCCGCGAGGGACGTTGGGGGCGGCGGGTTGCGCGGAGGGGTCTCACCTGGAGGTGGACGTCCAGACCCCCACTCCGCTCTTGTCACCGACAACGGCCCATCTCTTCAGAGGTGGCCCACGTGTTCACTTCCATGCCCGAGCTGGGTAGCGTCGAGGGAGTTGACCGCCGGTCACCCGGTTTTCCTCTCCCGTGTCTTTCTGGTTCCGTCGCCGACCTGCGACGCGATGCGACCGGTGGTGGATCTGTTGGCCCTCAACGGGCACATCGTGCACACACGGTTTCGGATGCTGCCGGTACCCCTGGTATGCCTGGCCCTGTGCCCTCTGTCGTGGGTAGTGTCGCTGGCCCTCCTGGATGTGTCTTGGCTCGTTCCTCTCCATCCTCGCTTCCAGCGATTCTTGGCCGTTCGGACTTCCGATCGTGTGTTCCTGTTCGACGGCCTTCCCTTCGGTCTCCACATCGCGCCGCAGATCTTCTCCGCACTGGTGGGGCAGGCTCTGGGTCCTCTCCTCAGGAGCGGGCTCCAGCTCCTGTTTTCCTTGGCCGTTTGGTTGGTAGTTTCCGACGCCCTAGGCCTGTGCATTGGCGCCGCCCTCACAGTCGTTCGCGACATCGCACGGTTAGGGTTCCCCTTCGATGTTCCCAAGTCACGCTTGACCCCGTCGCGTGTCGTGCCATGGGTCGGTCTCGCATGGGTTTTGTCCGGCGCTACGGTGACCCGGGGTCTGCCGGCCGCGGTGCACCTTCGGTGGACGGTCCTCGCCGTGTTGCACTCGGTCTCCCTCCCGGGGTGGCTCTGGGACTCGTTCGTGGGTTCGCTGCATTGGGCCGCTCTGCCCCTTCCCTTAGGGAGCCTCTGGCTACGCCGCCTCCTCCTCATGGGCACCGCGGTGTTTCCGTTGCCCCTATGGATCGGCTCCTGCCGCTCCCGCGTACCGTTCGCCGACGCTTCGGTCGCTGGGTTGCTCGGGGCTCGCTCTCTGCGGCTGTGCCCTGGACCGACCCCCCCGCCGACGGTCTGGGTCACCGCAGATACGTCGAGCGAGGTTGGGTGAGGTTCCCGATCGTACCTGGGACGTCCACTTCCCGGCAGATGGGTGGGTCTCCCTCCTCTTACCTGTCTATGCCCTCGGATTGTTGGTTCCTTTGTTCTTCCTGCGGGACCACGCGCTGGCCCTTCGGGGTGAGTCGGTGGCCTTCGGGTTGGACACTCAGACAAGCTGTCCCCTGTTTCCTTATGCGGGGGTCCTCCAGGTCGTTGACTCTATTAGGGGTCTCGGTGGAGTTGTTCTTCCTCGCGGACCGACACCCCTTCTCCTTGCATGCCTCCTCCCTGCCCGGGCCTGCCACCCTTTGGGCGGCCGCCCTGTCGAGAGGGCAGGGCGTTCTTGTAGAATGGGCGATGAAACGGACTGTGTTCGCCGACCTCGCGGCTTCCTGAGGTGTTCCGGAGGTCGCCTTGTTCGCATCGGGGGTGCCGCGCCAGTTGCCTCTGGACCTCTCCCTCCGGCCTCGCGCTCCGGGGGGGGTCCGGACGCTTTCATGGTCGCCTGGTACAGGTGGCGGTCGATATCCATTTTTCCGCCACCAGACGCGCTGTTGATGTGCCCAGTCTTCGCGAAGCTGCGGCTGTACCACGGCTGCGTCTGGCTCCTCGCGCCTCTGTGGCCGGCACGGACTTGGTCCGCCCGGTTGCCGCGGTGGTGCCCGGGTCCGGTCCCTCTACCTGTCTCCGGCTTCCACTTGGGCTAGGTTGGGGTCCTGCGGACCTCTTTGGCCTTCGCATCGTGCTTGTTCATGAGGCACGGTGGCTCCCGGTCCCCGGCCGGGCCCTGACTGAATTCCTGCAGCGTTCCTGGCCGTCTTCTCCTTGGGGGCCTTACAGGTCCCGCTGGAGGTTTTTTACTAGGTGGCTACAGGCCACTCGCCTGCCAGTTGGCTCTCCTTCCCTCGTCCTACGCTCCTTGTTTCACCTCTTCCGTACACGTCGCTTTCCAGTCGACGCTATACGTACCCACTTGTCTGCCGTCCGGGGGGTTCTTTGGGTCCGTCGCTGGGCTGGTCGTTCCGCCACAGGTGCTGGATTCCTTCCTGACGGCTGCCTTCCGGGATTGACCGCCTTCGCGCCAGGTCTCTCCGCTGTGGGATCTGGGGCGGGCTCTGGTCCTTCTGGCTTCCCCCACGTATACAAGGGCCGCTACGCCGGTTCCGTTGCTCGGGCGTCCACTCTTCCTTGTCGCTCTGGCCACTGGGGATCGGGTGTCTGCACTAGCGGCATTGTCACGGCCCCGGGACTGCGTCCGATTCTCCCCGTCCTTGCATGACGTCTCGTTCGCCTCCTCCCCACCTTTTGTTACCACGCATGGGAGGGAGGCCCCCGTTTTCCAGCCTTTCGCCGTCCAGGCTTTACGGCGTGGGCATCCTCGCCATGTGTTGTGCCCGGTGTCAGCCTTGCACTCCTCTGTTGCGTCTGTGGCGCCGCCTTCGGGTACTGCTGTGTGGGTGTCTCCTCGGACAGGTGGGAGGCTCTAGCAGGTGCAGCTGTTTGTAGGGGTTCTGCGCGCGATGTCAGATCCTTTGCTGCCTCCTTCCGGTTCCTGCCACGTCGATCCTTCCCTGCCTTCGCCTCCGCGGTTTTGTGGTCTTCTATCAATTCCTTCATCTCCTCCTACCTCTCCGTGTCCAGTGTTCGACCCCCTCGGCCGGTGATTGCTCTCGGGGGTCGTGTTTCCTGGTGCTCTGGCGAAGATCCCTGGTCTTCCCCCCTTGTCCCTCGTTCTTTTCCTTTGTTTTATTTGACAAAGGGGGGGGGGGGGGGGTGTAGGGGTTTGCAACACTGGATTGCAAGTTTGGGATTATGTATTGTTCCAGTACATAAGTGTTTTTGCCACATTGAAAATTGTGTTTTGTTCTTGTGTTCAGTGTTTTTGTTGGTTTTTGAAGAAAAGGGATTTTGGGTACAGTACCTTTTTGGTTTCAGACAAGTCTATGTTTTTGCATTACTATGAATGACGGGCATGTGTTAAAACTGTTCTTTTTAGCTACTCCTCAGTTTTTCACTCTTTTATTAAACTCTCTTGTTTACATTGTGTCTTTGTCATTCGTAATTTTGTTTTATGCATTGGTTTTTTTGGTAGGTTGGGCTTGGATGTCCTCCTCCTATTTGTTATGCAGCCTTGACGTTGGATTTGCCAAGACTACTAACAAATTGGGAGGTTTGACGTACCTCCCAACCTACCAAATAGGAAAACCTACTATTTGGTAGTAGTCTTGGAAAATCCAACGTACATAATACCCTCCCTCACGCCGGACCCCTGCCCATCCGCGTTCTTCTGCTGACGTGAGATGTGATAACAAGAGAGGGTCGCTCATGCGCACGTTCGACAGGGATCTGCACATGACGGAACACAGGATGGGCCTTAAGCGGTAACTAAGGTAAACCCCTTTTTCTTCTCTTCTATGCTTTTTTCACCTTCGGTGGTAGTTTTGGTTAATGTACAACGTCTCCTAGAGCAAGATAAGGAGTAGACTCTAGACGTTTTCTTTTTAACCGCGGTTGGAATGACGACATAGCAGTCAAAATAGACAAGTCGTCATTGCAATTAGGTTAATAGCCTTGACGTTGGATTTTCCAAGACTACTACCAAATAGTAGGTTTTCCTATTTGGTAGGTTGGGAGGTACGTCAAACCTCCCAATTAAGTTCTGGAAAAAAAGAAAAACAAAAAAAGAAGCTAAGTAGCCTTAGTGTAAAGCGTCAGCGTGGTCCTGATGTGGCGGCGTCTACGCCGTGGGGCCACCTCCCGAGGCTGCCGACCCTCCACGGCCGAAGACAAAATCAACGACCAGTGGAGGAAAACCGGATGCCGGCCGCGGGGAGCAGTTTCGGGAGCCAAACCGTCACAACCATCCCCTGCCCCCTCCCTGGGGGCACGGGTCCTTGGAGCGGCTTCGGTCGCGCCGGGAATTTCCACACCTCTCACACCACACACACACATCACACAGTTTTTCCTACACCGAGAAATGACTCTCCGGCTGTCATTTCTCGAAGACTTCTTCTAGCCGGAGACATTGAGAGCAACCCATGACCCACGTACACATACATATGTCCAACTTGCTCAAAACCCATCACTTCGAGTCACCATACTAAGGGTTCAGTTCTCTGCAATTCATGCGGGAACTGGACCCACTTCACCTGCACAACACTTGCCTCCAAGAAACACTACACAAACACCTGGACCTGTTCCTCATGCCCCTCCCTCTCCCAGTCAAATCCCTCACCTAAAACCCGTCCACCTCTCCTCCCCAACACACCTAACCTTCCCATATCATCCACTCCCCCCCCTAAAACCCGTCCACCTCTCCTCCCTAACCCACCTAACCTTCCCATACCATCCACATCCTCAACTCAACACACCACACCCCATCCTAATCCATTCCAACCCTCATCTTCTGCTCCCCAATCCCCCCACCTCACCCCGCCCCTCCCTCTCACCCCCACCCCAACCCCCCCCCCCTCTCACCCCATCCTCGTGCAGCAGCACCCAACATACATCGTGCACATAACATTAACATTCTTCAACTGAACATAGATGGCATCAACACAAAGAAACACGAACTCTCACACTTCATCAAACAACACAACATACACATTGCCATCTTACAAGAAACAAAACTCCGCACAACACAAAAAACACCCACATTTCATAATTTTACCACCATCAGACAAGACTGGGCTGTCGGCGGGGGCGGTGGACTCATCACCCTGGTACACAAAGAAATATCATACATAGTAACCAGTGTACAAACCAAATCCCTCCTCCCCCCAAATGATAACACAACAGAAATACAGTCAATTAAAATACGCACTGGCAACAACTCCAACATAACCATCATAAACACATGCATCCCTCCCCAAACATCCCCTACAGTATCAAATGAATACAGACCAAACTTACAACACATCACAAACACCCCACACACCCCACACATCATCCTGGGTGGTGACTTCAACGCCAAGACGTCGGCCTGGTTTGTCGACAACCCCGACACAGACAGAGGGCTGGTACTACAAAACCAAACCGATAACCTCATCATCCTTAACGACATCCATCAACATACCCATATTCCTCACCAAGCCCTCTATAACCCATCATCTCCAGACATCACCTTTTGCTCCCCAGAACTCGCCCCCACAACATCCTGGAGGGTGGTCAGAACCTTAGGCTCTGACCACCTCCCGATCATTATCACCACCAAAACCAGACTCACCCCAGCTAGCCACAAACACACATACACCAATTATAAAAGAGCTAACTGGGAAGCATTCACAAATGAGACAGAACAACACTTCACAACTCTAAACAGTACACCCATCACTAACATCAACAATGCTGTACACATACTCAATAAAACTATCCAAAACGCTGACAAGAAACACATTCCAAGAGGTAACAGAAAAAGACACAACCCCAACTTCACACCAGAAATTCAAAACCTCATCAGACAACGCGACATACTGAAACACTCCCCAGCACACAAGACATCACACAACAAATTCAAGCACTCAACACCCAAACTAACAACAAAATACAAGAACAACAAAAACTAAATTGGAATAACTTCCTACAAACACTTGATCACAAAACAAACCCCAAAAAACTCTACAAAACACTAAACAGCATCACACTTTCCAACAGCAACACAACACAATCACATGCTGCAATCACAACAACAGACTCTACTCCTTCATGTAAACAACAAGCAAACACTCTCATCAGTCACTTTTCACATGTCAGCCACCTAAAACCTCACAAAGACGACCGACGTGTCATCCGACGTAAGAGACAATTCCCCACAGACCCTGACTATACACCCTTCACCAATCACCAGACAAAGCATATCATCAACAATCTCAAGCCCTCACCCGCCTGTGGCCTAGACAACATAAGCAACATACACCTCAGACACCTGGGACCACAAGGCATACAAGCACTCAATAACATATCAAACTACAGCTATTCACACAACACAATACCAGACATTTGGAAGCATGGTATCATCATTACATTCCCCAAACCCAGCAAAGACCCCACGCTACCCTCCTCGCACCGCCCCATCACACTCCTTTGCTCCCCCTCCAAAGTCATGGAACCCCTAGTATTACAACTAATTACACCTGACCTACCCCTAGCTCCAACACAACATGGCTTTAGGCCACTGCACTCCACAAACACTCTTCTCACAGACCTTACACAAAGAGCTTTCGACGGCATCAACTCAGCTAGACCACCACACAGATCACTATTAGCCACACTCGACATTAGTAAAGCCTTCGATGCCATCCCCCGCCACAACCTAACAAACAAAATCTACAACACAAACATGCACAACACAAAAAGGTGGCTGGCCAACTTCCTAGCAGGCAGATGTGCACACGTATCTTTTGCCGGTCAGTCATCTAAAATCAGAAACTTTCCAAACGGAGTCCCACAAGGATCCGTCCTATCGCCCGCACTCTTCAATCTGTACATGCACGATATAACTACAGTACCCCCAATACGCCCCAAATAAACTTAGCCTCCTATGCAGATGACATAACACTCACATGCACAAACCATGACCCAAAAAGAGCAACAGATCTCCTTCAACCCTATCTCAACACACTACATGGCTGGTGCACTACAAACAGACTTAATCTAGCCCCAGCCAAATCCACCGCAACCCTGCTCACAAGTTGGACAGGAGAACACGAATACATCCCTCAACTCACCATAAACAACACACCCCTAACACATACACACACACCCAAAATCCTAGGAGTAACATATGATACTCATATGACATTCAAACAGCACACCACAAACATTAAAAAGAAACTGACACCCAGACTTAACGCCCTCAGGTCACTTGCTCACACAAAATTTGGACACAACAAAGAAACTACCACCACAGTATATAAACAATACATAAGATCAGTGATGGAATACGCAAGCCCAGCCTGGGCTTCTAACCTAGCTGAAACACATCATAAGACCTTACAGACTATTCAAAACAAAGCCCTGAAGATCATTACAGGCTGCACAGCTACTTCACCCACAGATCACCTACATCAAGAAACCAAAATCCTCAAAGTCAAAGACCATCTGGACATGAGAGGCACTCAATTCCTGGCAGCAGCCTCCACGAACCAAGACCACCCACTAAACTACATGGCAACACACCCACAGACACCAAGAAATATCAAAACAACACCCAGCACACGGTATCACACACAATTATTGTCCTCTCTCCCTCCCTGCCCACCCCGAACCAACTTCCAAAAGCACATCCATACTCATATCTCTCACCGATCCATCCACTCACTCACAGACAACACGCAGCTGCATGCACGACCTCCCGAAATCCATCCTTCCGAATCCTCCCTTCCTCGCGAGGACAGAGTCCACCTGGCCAGGCTGAGATGCGGACACCATCCAGCTCTCCTGAGCTATCAGAAGAGACTGGATGACTCCGTTGTCGACGCCTGCCCGGGATGTAACACAGCACCCCATACCATTAAACACATCATAGAAGACTGCATTTCACACAACCACTTACGCCAACAACACAATCTACACTCAATGAGAGCTCTGTGGGAAAGCCCGATTGTGGCCATGGCCTTTCTCAGGGACTCGGGGCTGTTCGGCCAGGCAGCTTAGGGAACAACAACAACAACAACAGTGTAAAGCGTAAAAGACATAGCAAGAGAACAGATGGAAGAGTCATAAGGGTATAATGGAGGATGATGAAAGTTTAGATGAAGACCTATCACAAAGGTCAAAGACTAACAAGTGTTGCATCTGTACAAAGAAAGAGCATACATGTACAAGATGCAAATGCGTGCTAAAAAAAAAAGGATGCATAAACTGTAATAAAGGTTCCCGGTGTCGCAACCCTTATAATAGTGTAATAACAGAGGGAGGGGCGGCAGCCAGTGAGAGTGCGAAGGGATGAAGCTGACGGGACACAACACGGCGATGGGCAACAACCCGACAGAGCATGTGAAGGTGCAGGACCCTCAGGGGGCCCGAGAGAAGGGCGGCAAGCACATGACATGGTGGGTGACGGTGAGCCCAGCGGAGTCCAAAGACACGGAGACGAGCACCGAGATGCTGGAGAGGAGGGTGGTGTGCAAACAAGGCCAAATATAGCTGGTAGAAACGACGATATGCCACGCAACGAAGAGCCCCGAGAAGCACACAGGGAGGTGGGACCACAGAGGGAAGCAGCCCTGGAGAGACCCGCAGAAGTTGATGGCAGAGGAGGACCCCTTCAATGGAAAGGACTATGGGAAGAGGAGGTAAAAATGTGGACAGAGGCAGCTTACTCAGAAATTGTAGATTGGTCTGCACACAGTTTATTCAACCCACCTAAATGTGACGCCACCACCAAACTGTTGACAGAGATGAAAAAGCTCATTTATAACTATGTCTATGACAGACCTTTAGCCCCGTATGCTCTCAAGTTATTTTTCAGCATTCCACATCTCTTCTTGCAAAAAACTCACCGCAATTCTAGACAAGCGGAAAACGTGACTGCGCTAACAAATAGAGTGAAACTGTGGAATGATAACAAGATCGATGACTTACTCAGTGAAGCCAGAGCATTACAAGAGAGACAAGGCAGACGGCAACACAAAAGAGAAAACACTGAGGACAAGGCCAGGAGATTCGGCGACCAAATGAGACAAGGTAAAGTGGCACCTGCAATACGATCGCTGACAAAGGAGGCAGCTGGTGGGCTGTTGCCTATCACAAGAGATACCATCAAGCTGCTGGAAGAGAAACATCCGCAACCTAGTATATCCGAGAGTCAGAAGCTAGAGGGGGCTTATATACCACCGAACCCCGTCATCTACGAACAAATCACAGGCGAGAAGATTTGGAAAAAGGCTCTAGGGACCCAAGGCAGTGCAGGACCCTCAGGGATGGATGCAAACGGTTGGAGAACAATCCTGAGCAGCACACTTTTCGGAGTTGCAGCGACCGACTTACGCAGGGCGCTGGCAGATCTTGCAAGAAAAATGGCCACTCAAGATTGTCAACACTTGGAGGCCTACACAGCTTGTCGTCTAATACCATTGGACAAGAATCCAGGGTGCAGACCTGTAGGGGTGGGTGAAGTGTTGAGAAGAATCATCGGAAAATGCATAATGGAGGTGGTGAAGGACGATGTGCGGTCAGCGGCTGGAAATCTCCAAGTGTGTGCTGGCCACCAAGCAGGGGGAGAGGCAGCAATTCATGCAATAAGAGAAATATATGAGCAAGAAGAATGTGAAGCCGTGCTGTTAGTGGATGCATCAAATGCCTTTAACACAATCAACAGAAAGACAGCAATACACAACATCAAGGTAAAATGTCCCAGCTTAGCCACCTATGTAGAGAATACCTATAAACAGCCTGCGGACCTCTTCATAGTAAACAACCAAAACTCACGACGTGGAACGGCACTGAAATCAATGGAAGGAACCACACAAGGGGACCCAGTAGCAATTGCGATGTACAGTACGCATTAGGTCTCTCGGTGTTGCTATCATTAACAAGACATGAGACGACACATGTTAAGCAGGCGGCCTATGCAGATGATCTCACTGGAGCAGGGAAAGTCAACGATCTCAAGAGCTGGTGGGAGCAAGTATCACAAGTGGGACCAGAAATAGGATACTTTCCAAATGCTAGTAAGTCTATACTGATAGTAAAACCAGAACATTACGAAAATGCCTTAGAAGCTTTCAACGGTAGTGAAGTGGTCGTAACAAAGGACGGACAGCGTCATCTAGGGGCAGTGATTGGCACAGAAGAGTTCAAGAAGCAATACATGGAAGAGAAGGTCAGAGAGTGGGTAAACGAAATAGAAATACTAGCCAAAATTGCAAAGACGGAACCACAGGCTGCATATTCGGCATTCACATATGGGGTCAAACACCGCTGGACCTACTTGATGCGTACCATTCCAATCGTGGGTCCACAACTTCAACCGCTAGAAGATGCCATCAGAGACAAACTCATCCCAGCTTGGATGAAGTCCCACACCCCAAATGCTACAGAGAGGGAGTTGCTCGCACTTCCTCCTAGGTTAGGAGGGCTTGGAATCATCAATCCGGTGAGGAGGGCGATAACGGAACACCAGAACTCAGTAAAGATAATAGAATCTCTCACTGAACGCATCGTAGCGCAAGATCCTGACGGCGAAGTGGACCAGGCGGACATCTACAACATCAGAAAGACCATCACATCAGAGAGGCAAAACTCACAGAAAAATGACCTGGCACAATTGATACGACAACTTTCCCCGAGACTAACAAGAAAAGTACAAATAGCACAAGAAACGGGTGCTTCAAATTGGCTGACAACACTACCAACCAAGGCAAAAGGTTTCAATCTAAACAAACAAGAATTTAATGATGCTATTGCACTGAGGTATGATTGGCCGATTGAAGGACTGCCCGATCGATGCGTTTGTGGAATCAACAACGATGCAGACCACAGCATGATATGTAAGAAGGGAGGATTCATCAGCATCAGGCACGATGAAGTAAGAGATGTAACGGCGAACATGCTCAGGGAGGTGTGTCGAGATGTGGTGCGCGAACCATCACTCATTCCCTTGGAGGGAGAGATCTTGCAGCACATCCAACGAAGCACGAGTGGACGTTAGTGCAAGAAGTTTTTGGACAAGAGCACAGCGAGCGTTCTTTGACGTAAGAATATTTGACCCAATGGCCCATAGCTACAGCGGGCTGTCTCTGGAGGCTGCACACAAGAGGAATGAACAAGAGAAGGTCAGGGAATATGGGGAAAGGATCTTAAATATCGAACATGGCAGCTTTACCCCACTAGTCTTCACCACATCTGGAGGGATGGGACCTAGGGCCCAGTGCTTCTATTCAAGGCTTGCAGAGATCATCGCAGAGAAGAAGAAACAGCCCAGGAGCCACGTTGTAGCCTGGATGAGGTGCCGTCTATCTTTCTCGTTGCTCAGATCAGCACTACTATGCCTGCGGGGAACAAGACTGTCTGCACCACAACCAGCGACGGTGGCAGAAGTGGACTACGAGGCAGCAGTGGCAGAGGGTCACATAGGAAGGAGACTGGATTGAAGTTGCATGGTGTTGAATAGTAATATCTGATGCTTGTAAAATAAAATAAAAATCAATGTAGTAGTAGTAATCCATGATGATGAGTCTGAGTGCTGACCCCGGAATAGTAAGTAGCTGAATGACTACCAAGTCGGACACTTTGATGACTGTTCTGACCTGGTTTAGGGTCCAAAGAGGGGATGCACAGGCTGAGTGGTTTAAAAAAAAAAAAAAAAAAAAAAAAAAAGTAGTAGTAGTAGTAGTCGTAGTCGTCATTGTCATTCCCTAGGCTGCCTGGACGAACAACCCCTAGCTCCTAAGGAAGGCCACGGTCAAGACCGGGTTTTCCCACAAGGCTCTCAAGGAATGTATATTTTGTTAATGGTGAAAGTGGTTGTGTGCTATGCAGTCTTCCATTATGTGTTTGATAGTGTGTGGTTGTTGTTGTTGTTCCCTAGGCTGCCTGGCCGAACAGCCCCGAGTCCCTAAGGAAGGCCATGGCCGTGATCGGGCTTTCCCACTCAAGGAGTGTTGTTGTTGTTGTTCCCCAAGCTGCCTGGCCGAACAGCCCCAAGGCCATAACCGAGCGCCCCCACAGAACCCTCGCTGCCGACCACAATAAACCCTGGGTGACCGAAGCCACTCCATGGCGGGGAGCTGAGTAGGGTGCGGAAACGCCCGGGATACCAAAGCCCCACCCAGGGCCCTGTGCCCCTCAGCAATTATGAAGAGAAACTTGAGGGGCAAAGGAAAAATGCGACGCTTTGGCTTCCAATCTTCGTAGATTGGGAGGTCAATCCACGGAAGAGACGCCGTCACTTGAGATCTAGAAAATATATAAGTAAAGGGAACAGTCAGAGTAAGCTATGGGTATGACAGAGATCGCTCAGTTCTCACTGATAGACCAGCCCATCACCACTCAAGGAGTGTAGATAATGTTGTTGACGTAAGTGATTGTGTGGAATGCAGTCTTCTATGATATGATTAATAGTATGGTGTGCTGTGTTACATCCTGGACAGGCGTCACCGACGGAGCCATCTTGTCTCTTCTGATAGCTCAAAAGAGCTGGATGGTGCCCACATCTCAGCCTAGCCAGGTAGACTCTATCCTCACGAGGAAGGGAGGACTCAGAAAGATGGATTTCGGGAGGTCGTGCATGCAGCTGCGTGTTGTCTTTGAGTGATTATATGGAATGGCGAGAGATATGAGTATGGATGTGCTTCTGGAAGCTGGTTTGGGGTGGGCAGGGAGGGAGAGATGACAGTATTTGTGTGTGATATCGTGTGCTGGGTGATATTCCTTGGTGTATGTGGGTGTGTTGCCATATAGTGTAGTGGATGGTGTTCGTTTGTAGAGGCTGCAGCCAGGAATTGAGTGCCTCTCATGTCCAGGTGGTCTTTGACTTTGAGGGCTTTGGTTTCTTGATGTAGGTGATCTGTAGGTGTAGTAGCTGTGCAACCTGTGATGATTTTTAGGGTTTTGTTTTGAATGGTCTGCAAGGTCTTGTGATGTGTTTCAGCTAGGTTAGAAGCCCAGGCAGGGCTTGCATATTCCATCACTGATCTTATGTATTGTTTGTATACTGTAGTGGTAGTTTCTTTGTTGTTGTTGTTGTTCCCCAAGCTGCCTGGCCGAACAGCCCCAAAGCCCCGAGCAAGGCCAAGGCCATAACTGAGCGCCCCCACCGATCCCTCCCTGCCGACCACAATAAAGCTTGGGTGACCGAAGCCACTCCATGGCGGGGAGCTGAGGAGGGTGCCATAACGCCCGGGAAACCAAAGCCCCACCCAGGGCCCTGTGCCCCTCAGCAATTATGAAGAGAAAGTTGAGGGGCAAAGGAAAAATGTGACGCTTTGGCTTCCAATCTTGGTAGATTGGGAGGTCACTCCAAATTTTGTGTAGTCAAGTGACTTGAGGGTGTTAAGTCTGGGTGTCAGTTTATTTTGTATGTTTGTGATATGTTGTTTGAATGTCATTAGAGTATCATATGTTACTCCTAGGATTGTGTGTGTGTGTGTGTGTATATATGTTAGGGTGTGTTGTTTATGGTGAGGAGTGGGGAGTTTCTGTATTCGGCTGTCCAGCTTGTGAGGAGGGTTGCAGTGGATTAGGCTGGCGCTAATTTGAGTCTGTTTGCACCAGTCATGTAGTTTGTTGAGATAGGGTTGAAGGAGATATGTTGCTGTGTCTGAGTTTTGGTGTGTACATGTGAGTGTTATTTCGTCTGTGTAGGAAGCTATATTTATTTGGTGTGCGTGGGGTGTGGGTATATCATGCATGTATAGATTGAAGAGTGCGGGCAACAAGACGGATCCTGGCAGGACTCCGTTTATTAAGTTTCTGATGTTAGATGACTGACCGGCAAATGATACATGTGCATATCTGCCTGTTAGGTAGTTAGCCAGCCACCATTTTGTATTGTTTATGTTTGTGTTGTTGTTGTTGTTGTTCCCAAAGCTGCCTGGCCGAACAGCCCCAAGGCCTCGAGCAAGGCCAAGGCCATAACCGAGCGCCCCAACAGAACCCTCCCTGCCGACCAAGATGTACTATATACAAGATGTAAAAATATATATGAAAGGATGCTTTAATGTCATAAAACATTTCCAAACTATAATGCTCCTGAAGCTGTGCAAAAATTAGCAAGAGCATTTTTGGCTTGCATTGGTATAAAAATTAACTATTTGTTCATACTCATTCAGTACATACAACTCATACTTATTCACTATAGAAGAAAACCCTTTGTCTTCGTATACTTAGTCATGTTCTACATTCCCCCCCTTTAGGAGATTCCTTTAGGAGATTCCGAAGGAGGAAAGCAGAACCAGACTCATTCAGTACATACAACTCGTACTTATTCACTATAGAAGAAAAACACTTTATCTTCTTACTTAGTCATGTTTTACAAGATTCCAAAGGAGGAAAGCAGAACCAGACCCCGTAACCAAAATCATCTACAGTGATCACTCCCATGACCGAACTATATGGGCCATGGCCAGTTCGGTCACAGGAAGTATCCGGATACACAGAGTTAATTATTTATATGTCATTATTATTAGGTTATTAGTCCTTTAACTGTTTATTTGTCTCTATTATTATATTGGCAACATACTTCATACCAGGGGTCATAAATATATCCAAATAAGTCCTGTTAGACTATGAAATAGCTATTATTGGACAAGAAAATATTCTGTTCGTCCCTCTACTATAACATCAACAACAAAGTGTTGCCGTCGGCAGTGTGCAGTACTGCCAATACGTATAGCGACTTCCGCTAGATCTAGAGACCTCTATTTCAATCTATCAGCAATGATTTACACTAGCAGTTTAGTTCAGCAACCCACCCGTATCCCGGATCGCATCGGAGATCGGCCCAACATTCTTGACTTGTTTCTAACTTCTAACCCTTCTTCTTATACTGTCAATCTTTTCTCTCCTTTGGGCTCCTCCGACCATAAACTTATTTCTGTTACCTGTCCTATCTCTCCAGTACGGGCCCCCGATCCTCCTAGCCGGCGGCGCTTGTGGCACTTCGGCGCTGCCGACTGGGAGGCTCTCTGGCAGTACTTTTTTGATTTCCCATGGAATGATTTCTGCTTTCGTGGCCGGGGACCCTCGGAGAGTGCTGAACGCATTACCGAGGTAATCCTATCGGGCATGGAAGCATACATTCCATTCTCTTTCTCTCAGACTAATGCTAAAGAATCTTGGTTTACTCACGCCTGTTCTACTGCTGTCCGCAATAAGGAGGAAGCATTCAAACGGTACCGACGCCTTAAAACTCAAGACTCTCATTCTTCCTATGTTTCTGCCCGGAATCAAGCCAAATCTGTTCTTCGACTTGCCAAACACTCTTTCATCAATAATAAATGCACTGAACTATCCAACTCTAGTTCTTCCCAAGCTTTCTGGCATCTAGCCAAAAACCTCTCCAACAATTTATCTTCCTTGTCTTTCCCTCCCCTTTTCCACTCTGATGGCACAACCATCACTTCTTCCTCTGACAAAGCTAAACTCTTCGCTCAAACTTTTGCTAGAAACTCCACTTTGGATGATTCCGGTGCTATTTCTCCCTCTCCACCCTCCTCTCTCTTACTTATGCCTAATATCCTAATCTCTTCTAAAGATGTACTTTCTACCCTCTCTGTGCTTAATACTAATAAGGCGTACGGTCCGGACGGTGTTCCTCCTGTTCTCAAAAACTGTGCTTCCGTGCTGACTCCCTGCCTAGGCAAACTCTTTCGTCTCTGTCTATCCTCTAACGTCTGCCCTTCATGCTGGAAATTTGCTCACATTCAACCTGTCCCAAAGAAGGGTGACCGCTCTCAACCCTCCAACTATCGTCCAATTGCTCTCATCTCTTGTCTTTCTAAAGTTTTTGAAACTATTCTTGCTTCCAAATTTCTTAAGCATTTCTCTTCTCATAATCTGCTCTTAGATCGCCAGTATGGCTTCCTTAAGGGTCGCTCTACTGGTGATCTTTCATATTTTACTAACTCTTGGTCATCCTCCTTTCGGGAATTCGGTGAAACTTTTTCTATTGCACTAGACATATCGAAAGCCTTCGATAGAGTCTGGCACAAATCTTTAATTTCTAAACTACCCTCCTTCGGTTTCTATCCCTCCATCTGTGCCTTTGTCTCTAATTTCCTTTCCGGCCGTTCCATAGCCGCGGTTGTGGACGGCCATTGTTCACTTCCTCACCCTATACCTATCTCCTATTCTCTCTAATTTTTATAAATGATCTCAACTGTACCTCAATTCCCATCCATTCATACGCAGACGACTCAACCTTACACTACTCCATTAGTTTTTCAGAATGCCCCAGCCAGCAATCCCTCAACGACAAACGTAATGAAGCCATAGACCTCTTAAATTCTGATCTAAATACTATCTCCAATTGGGGCAGAGAAAACCTTGTTACCTTTAATGCTTCCAAAACCCAATTTCTCCATCTATCTACCCGTAAGGAACTCCCAGCGGACTATCCCTTATTCTTCAACAATACAAAAATCAATCCTTCATCTTCTCTCAATATTCTTGGTGTCCCTTTTTCTTCTGCTCTCAGTTGGAAGGACCATATTACCAGTCTTGCTAAGGCAGCCTCCCAGAAGCTGGGTGTGCTCAACCGCCTTAGGGGGTTCTTTTCCCCTGCACAGCTTCTTGCTCTGTACAGGGGCATAGTGCGTCCTTGTATTGAGTATTGTTCACATGTGTGGGGAGGTTCCTCTCACACCGCTCTCCTAGACAAAGTTGAAAGGAAGGCCTTTCGTATCATTAACTCCCGTCCACTCACCAACTCTCTGCAATCTCTCTCTCTCCGCTGCAATGTTGCATCTATCTCGCTATTCTATCTCTACTATAATAATCAGTGTTCCTCAGAGCTTTCCCAGTGTATACCACCTCCTTTACGTAGGGCACGTGGTACCCATCTTGCAACTCAATCCCACCCCTACTCTGTGCAACTCTCCAACCCAAGAGTGAAACGTTACTCTCAAACTTTCTTCTACTCAACAGCTGAGCTCTGGAACTCTCCCAGGATCAGTCTTTTCCTCTTCCTATGACTTAAATTGCTTCAAACTCTGTGTCTCCAGGCATTTTGGCTCGAACGTCCCTTGATTTTGGCCCTGTCACTCTTTCAACTATGGGGGAGGCACTCGCTATAGGTAGTTATGCCTTTTGCCTCCCTCAATCACTTAGAAAAAAAAAAATATATTTAAACTTTTGTTTTGAAATTTCAGAACAATTTCGAAGTGACATTATATGGATTTTGTCAATTCATATTTCTAGTGGTATTTATCATGTATTACATCTAAAAAAAAAAAAAAACACATTTAAACTTGTTTTGAAATTTCAGAACAATTTCGAAGTGACATATGGATTTTGTCAATTCATATTTCTAGTGGTATTTATCATGTCTTACATCTAACAGTACTGCCAATACATATAGCGACTTCCGCTAGATCTAGAGACCTTTACTTCGATCTAGCAGCAATGATTTACACTAGCTGTTTGTATTTAAACTTTTGTTTTGAAATTTCAGAACAATTTCGAAATGATATTATATGGAGTTTGCCAATTCATATTTCTAGTGGTAGTTATCATGTCTTACATCTAACAATATATGCTAGCGGATTTAACTTCAATTGGTAACCCTCCCGCTCGAGTCGGCTCGAAGAAAATCGATAATGGTGGCACTTTAGTAAACCGGTGGTAAACAAAACCGCATGCGTATCGGTTTGGCCAAGATTACTCGGTTTATATAAGTTTATTATGAAATATAATTTAGTATTATGGTAAGTTGGCTACCTACTATTATGTTTATAAGATATAATAAGTAATAATAAGTAAATTATTGTATATCGGCGATTTCGGTCATTTTTTTTTTTTTGAAAGTCATGAACAACAACTTTACTTTAATTATTTATATAGCCCATGGCCTGTTCGGTTATTGTCGAGGTTCAGATAATAACAGGTCGGATATGGGAGTGATTACTGTAATGGATCATGAGATTGGCGTAGTGCAATACATGGAACCGAAGGTCTCTCCAGACAAATATTGTGATAGAAAGGTATTATGAGAAGACCAAACTCACAATTGGGAAATATCCTGTATTGAATAATTATTCAGAAAGCAGACCGTAGTTGCCCATTTCCGGACATCGTGAGCCCTGGCCATTGCCCGGGGTTCTGCCATTTGGATTACATCGACAATCATGGAGTCAAGGTGTCTCTGCGAAAGGTGAGTCTGATCATCTGGAGAGATCCACAGGTGTGAAGCAACCAATGGTCTTGTGGCTTTAATGTAAGAATGCAATGCCAGAACTGGCCAAAGGGGGTGGTGCCGTGTGCCCTGTTGCAAGGCAGGAATAGTAAATGGAGTAAAATGTGTCCCTCATGTTCATTATTCGCTATGAAAGCAGGGGCTGGGGCTGCAGTTACACTTTGGTGTCAGGCCTGGAAGTGCAAACAATTGGGAGATCTAGACATTGCTGCTAGCTCTGACACTCGGTGAGCTGTGGCGAGTGCTAGGAGGAAGACACATTTTTCTGTCAGTTTAGCCAAGGAAGGTTTTACAGAATATGATCAAGAGGCTAACCTTGTTAAAACTTGACCCAGGGACCACTAGGCAAGCAATTGCCCTTGGGGTGCCCTGAGCCTAAAACATGCCTTGATAAAACCGGCTCCATCTTTAGGGAGAAGACTGAGTCCAGTCAGGTCAAAGAACGGCTCTTTAATGGCTGTGAGATAATTTCTTAAGGTATATACCGAAAGATGTCTGTGTTCAAAAAGGATAATTTAGATACAATAGAATAAGGCCGGCCGACTGACTGTATTGGTCGGACTCCACCAACCAGGTAGTAAAACTCTTCCAGTGTGACACATATTGCCTGAGAGTGGTCACCGAATATTGGGCCTATAATATAGGGTGTAAGATAGGATCGTATTTTTTTTTTCTTAGCCATTTGGCCCGGAAAACGTCCATAATGCAAAAGTTAGACAAGTCTGAATGCTTCCAATTTGGTCCAAGTGGAATTGAGAGATTGGAATTTCCACCGGAGACAGGCACCATAGGCTCAGGCGGCTGTATCACGCTTGTGTGGACCAAACTGGCGCAATGAGACACACTAGACCCTTGTATGACTTTGTACATGAGGGTCGTGTCTGGGGGAGGGAACAGGTCGATGGACGATCATGTGTTCCAATTGACCGAAAAAGCGGCCGGTCCACTCGCCGGGGTTACTGACCACCGGGTTATAGATTGATGGGTCTTTGCTAACGTGTGGGATGCAGAAAGGTCTACTTGTGGATGGGAAGGAAGAATCGGCTTTTCGAAAGCTTCCTGTTTGAGTGCCCATACCAGTGACGTACTCTTGCCCCGGGATAAGGCGTCTGCCCAAAGGTTGGCCCTGCCCGGGAGGTACTAGGCTTAAATGGTAAGGAAGAATCCGCTTGCTGAAAGCTTCTTGTTTGAGTGCCCATTCCACTGACGTGCACTTGTACGGGGATAAGGTGTCCGCCCAAAGGTTGGAAATACATTTTAACCCGAATGGAACGCGGGTAAACGTTACTGCTGAATTTTGGCAGGGAAGGGCAAGAAATCTTTGATCTCTTTTGGAGATCGGAATGTGCCAAAAGGCATCTTTGAGATCCAACGTTATCAGTCACACATCCTGATGAAGGATTAGCCGTATCCGAGACACTGTGAGCATGCAAAATTTGTAATTTTGAGTGAGGAGAGATCTTTGACTGGTCTCATCTTTGAGCTGTCCCGTTTGGGAACAAGAAACATGCGGGATAGGAAAACTTTGGTGTCTTTTAGAACTGGCACTAATACCATCGGCTTTCATAATTCTTTGATTACTTCTAAGACGTTTGGTGAAAGTATAATTGTATTGTTCCTCACATCATGTATGACAAGAAGCAAACTTATGGTCCTAATTTGGAACCTTATTGGGGGCAATTGCAGTGATGGATAGAACAAATTTTGCAGCCTCTGCTGCCGATTCCACCCACGGACCTTGTCCCACTCCTTCTAAGGTAAACATGCGAGACGGAGGGTCTGTAGCAACAGTTTCTATCTTTGTAGAACACACTGAGGAGAGGGACTTTATAGGATTATAAGTAGCAAGCTTAGAGAAATCTGACCAAGGCTTCAAGGATTTTGTGTCAGAAAATACTGGAGCAGGTTTGTCCACAAAGCTGAATATCAGACATGGAAGGGAAAGGAGACACGTTTACATCCATTCCCCGCCTTTCAGCATCTTTTGCCCGCAGATGTTTTAACTCATTTACCTCGAGGACCCAGGATTGAGGGACCGGGTAAAGTTCAGGGAAATCTGTCTCCGCGTCTTCCGGAATAGGAAGACCAATTATTGGTTGCCAAACTCGGGCAGGGTCATAGAGCAAAGGCATTGGCTTTTTGGGCAACCCCGGGTCTGCCTCAAGGGCAACCGGAGTGAACGGGGTTAGGAATTGCCCAGACCTGTCAAGGGTGGGAATCGTTGCCGATTCACCGGCTAGGGAACACTAGGACCAATTGACCCTGAGGGACGAGGCGGTGTGGTGGTCTTTATTTGTACAGGGACAGGTTGTAAAGGAACAGTAGGTAGTGTAGAGGGCATTAGCTAAGATGACAGCTTAACCTGGGGAGTCAGAGACTCTTGTCTCTGACTAAACTTGGACTTAATTGCGTCTAGAACTTTTGTTTGGAACAAGGTCTCCAACTTCGTTGGGACGTGGGCAGAAGAATGTTTAGGAAACTCACGTAGTCATTCCAGATAATGTCTGGGACTTAGGTTATGTAAACTTTTACATCACTCCAAATATTTAGCAAAACCTGAGGCGCCCCAGCTGCAGTTATGTGGCCACTCAGATTGTGGTGGTGTTTCACGAAGAGTGCACAGTTTGTACACTTCTTAGTAGCCCACTTAGCTAACGTACAATCAACACAAGCCAGATGGCGTACGTACTTCGTACGTCCAAGAAGGGGGAATTTGTTGCATCTTGTGACCCCGCACCACTGCACAATGGTCGAGGCTGAAGCGGACGATGGGGAACCCGACATATTCTCGGGTGTAGAAAAACCCGAGAAGCCGCTCTCCGAGCACACCGGAGAGGGCCACACACCCGGATGGCGAGCCAAAACGCGGGTGACGCCCGGAGCTGATCACAGTTGTGACTCAGGCGAGGGGATGGAGATTACAAGGGAGAGATGTTGCTCACCAGGCCAAGAATCAATGTTACATAATACCAGAGCAAAGAACAAAATCACGTACCAGCTCGTCATGCATAAGGCCTAAGGAATGTCGAGTAGCCTGTTAGCTATATGAATGCAGTAAAAGAAGTTAGAGCGGGGTAGCGTATCAGCTGCATCTTTTATAAGAATGGATTCAAGTGGGATAGTCTATGGCTATCATTAATATGATTAGAGTACACCCCCCCTTTCTCTCATTCATGGTTCTACATTGAGAACCCAAGGTAAAGACTTTTAACAGCGACTCGGAAAGAAATTCCGTTGGGCAACACCTGGCGGTGAATAGCCTATTGGCTATATGAATGCAGTAAAAGAGGTTAGAGTAGCGTATCTGCTATATCTTATATAAGAATGGATTCAAGAGGGATAGTCTATCGGATATCATTAATATGATTAAAGTAGCCTACTCCCCCCCTTTATTCCCTTCATTGTCCTCCATTGAGAACCCAGGGGAAAGACGTTTATCATTGACCCGGAAAGAAACGCCGTTGGGCAACACCCGGAGATGGAGGTGAAGCCCGGAGAACTTCATAGCAACCCAATCGGGAATACGGAACCGGAGAGAGTGGACCGTAGCTAAGAGTCAAGTTCAATTACAGTTCAATTCTATTCGAAAGACTGTATTTGCAATTTGAAGTAACTTAAGTTATAATAATGAAATAATAAAAATAATAATAATAATAATCAGTAGATTATCAATTTAACCGGAAATCCGTTGGGTACCCGGTACCCGGACACCATTGGTTAGTTCGTGTAAATAAATTCAGTATTTAGTTTATACTGTAATAGGGATAGCACCCGTAGGAAACGTTGTTCCTCATATGTCAATAATAGCCCACCGGAAATCCGTTGGTTAACCGGTACCCGGACACCATTGGTTAGTACTGTACGTGTAAATAAATTCAATATTGGGCTTATAATAGTGATAGTATCCGGAGGAAACTTTGTTCCTCGTATGTCAATATTAGTCCACTGCGGCACAGGAGTCCCGCCGACTCCAGGGCTCGAAGTTTTCGAACTATTTCCATATAAGAAATGATAACATAATTGTGCAGGAACCGTTGGCACCTGGCTTATACATTGAAAAATGAAGTGAATCCATCGAAAAATTTCATAATATAAATTCAATATTTGTCTTATAATAGGGATAGTACCCGGAGGAAACGATTTTCTTTATAGTTCAATAATAGCCCACACTATTGGCACCCAGCATATACATTGAAAAATGAAGTAAATCCATCGAATAACTTCATACTATAAAGTCAATATTTGGCTTATAATAGGGATAGTAGGCCTATCCGGAGGAAACATTGTTCCTTATAGTTCAACAATAGCGGAACCATTGGCCCCCAGCTTATACACTGAAAAATGAAGTAAATCCATCGAAAAACTTAATATTATAAAGTCAATATTTGGCTTATAATAGGGATAGTACTCGGAGGAAACGTTCTTTATAGTTCAATAATAGCGGAACCATTGGCCCCCAGCTTATACATTGAAAAATTAAGTAAATCCATCGAAAAACTTCATAATATACATTCAATATTTGGTTTATAATAGGGATAGTACCCGGAGGAAATGGTGTTCCTTATAGTTCGATAATAGCGGAACCATTGGCACCCAGCTTATATATTGAAAAATGAAGTAAATCCACCGAAAAACTTCATAATATAATACTTATATATACAGTAGGAAGAGACCAATCTATCTCTCATGCTGTAAAATTCAGTAGAGTGAGGTTCTGAGCTAGGCCTATTTGGCCGCTTCCGTGATCACGTGCTCGATGTGACGAGCGTGAGAAAACTTCATACTATAAAGTCAATATTTGGCTTATAATAGGGATAGTATCCGGAGGAAACATTGTTCCTTATAGTTCAACAATAGCGGAACCATTGGCCCCCAGCTTATACATTGAAAAATGAAGTAAATCCATCGAAATACTTCATGTTATAACGTCAATATTTGGCTTATAATCGGGATAGTACCCGGAGGAAACGTTGTTCCTTATAGTTCAATAATAGCGGAACCATTGGCCCCCAGTTTATACATTGAAAAATTAAGTAAATCCCTCGAAAAACTTCATAATATACATTACCCCCAGGGGGTAAGGGGGCCTTCATCTAATGGTGGAGGAAAAAAATAATATGCCTCACGCATCCTACTGCATGTCGTACAAGGCGACTAATAGGGGGGATGGTGATAGACTTGCGGACCAAGTAGCCATCACTATACAATGAAGCCTTGTTATTGGCGCTGGCATTGTCTCTATATGATAGTGCTGTGACAGGGCTTCATTGTACTTGCTCCAAGTTGCCTAATGGCGGCACACTGGCAGTGGGTGTCGCTCCCTCTGGACCCGGCCCTGGCGCCCTGGGCCCAAACTGGACGAAATGGATCCAGAGGGTACAGTACGTAGTGTTTCCCCGGACTGGCACTTAACGCCCAATAGTATAGGGGCCCGAACCTGGTGGTAGCGCTCCAGGAGGCTGCCCTGTCATTTGGCGAAAAATATCAGGCCAGTCGTAGTGCCGTGTACGCGCACGGGGTGCGTCCCTGAGGCTGGTTCTGGTGGGGCGTACCGAGGCCACTAGATCCTACCCCCTTGTAATCACTTGGGGGATGGTGCTGGGAATGGTCCCGGGGTAGGCTGGAGCTGGAGTTCTGGGGGGGGGGGTGATGCCCATCTGCCAGCCAAACCTACCTAACTATGACTAAAATCAAAGAAAATAAACGTAAGTCCGATGAAACAAAACCGCACAGGACAATGACAAATGCCCCCCACAAACTCAGACTTGCTAGTGTGAATGTTGGTAGTTTGAATCTGCGTGCGAATGAAGTGGTTGAGATGTGTGAGAGGAGGCGAGTGGATGTCTGCTGTACCCAGGAAACACTCTGGAAGAGGCATGGGGTACAGTGGATTGTCGGAAGGAGGAAAAGATATAGGATATACTGGATGGGTGTGGAGACTGATAAAGCGAAAGGAGGAGTGGGTGTTCTGGTGGCTGAAGAGCTGGCGGAAAGTGTGCTTCAGATTACGAGAGTTAGTGAAAGGCTGATTGTTTTGAAGTTGAAAGTTGGTGAAAGAATTCTGAATGTCCATTATTAAAGATGAGAAAATCCCAGAGGATTGGCTCAAAAGTGTAATAGTAAATATATACAAAGGAAAAGGGGATGCGCTAGATAGAGGAAATTATAGGGGCCTGAAAATGCTTGACCAAATCATGAAGGTCTGTGAGAGAGTCCTTGAGGGCAAAGGCAAAGCATCTCTATTGATGATATGCAGTTTGGTTTTATGCCAGGACGTGGTACAACCGATGCTATCTCCATAGTCAGGCAGATACAGGAAAGATACCTACTAAAAGGCAGGGATCTTTACTTTGTGTTTGTGGACCTGGAGAAGGCCTTTGATAGGGTACCTAGAGATGTTGTACAGTGGGCTATGAGGAAACTTGGTGTGGAAGAGTGGCTGGTGCGTGTGATAATGAAGATGTATGAGGATTCGCGAAGTTCGGTGAGGGTGAAGAGTGTACTGAGTGATGAGTTCGCAGTCCGTGTTGGAGTCCATCAGGGTTCAGTGTTAAGCCCCCTCCTCTTTATTATGGTCTTGGAGGCGCTGTCTAGAGTTTTTAGAGGCGGACTCCCGTTGGAACTGTTTTATGCAGACGATTTAGTCCTAATAGCTGACAGTATGCAGGATGCTGAGGCCAAATTCAGAAAGTGGAGAGAGGGCATGGCGAGCAAGGGTTTAAGAGTCAATATTAACAAAACCAAGGTTATGCATTGTAGTTTGAGACGAGGCAATGTGGAAAAGAGCGGTGCATACCCATGTGCAGTGTGTGGAAAGGGAGTGGGCATTAACTCAATTCAATGTAGCATCTGTCGATGTTGGGTACACCATGGGAGTAAGCGCTGTAGTAGAATAAAGGGGCCCCTGCCGAAGGATAAGTCAGATATAGAAATTTGAGTGCGTAGTGTGCAAAGGCGAGCTTGTGTTAAGTGATGATCCTGTGGCTGTGAATTTTGGAAATGAGTCTTTGGAGCTGGTGAACAAGTTTTGTTACCTAGGAGATACCATCTCTGCCGGTGGTGGGGCCGAGGCTGCCACTGTTGCTAGAATTAGGTGTGGCTGGGGGAAGTTCAGAGAATTGATGCCAATCCTGACCATGAAAAGAATGCCTCTCCCCCTGAAGGGAAAGGTGTATGCCTCATGTGTTAGAAGTGCAATGACGTATGCCTCAGAAACATGGGCCGTTAAAGTAGAGGATGTCAACAGAATGGAGCGTAATGAGATGAGAATGGTGAGATGGATGTGTGGGGCCAGGCTACAGGATAGAATAACAAATGTTGAGCTGAGGAGACGTTTAGGTATAAAGAGTATTAGCGAGGTGATGCGTACAAGTAGACTGGGATGGTATGGACATGTGGAGAGAATGAATGAACAAAATTGGGTGAAAAAATGCAGGTCTGTGATTGTGGAGGGAGCTGCACCAAGGGGTGGACCGAGGAAGACCTGGGATCGGACTATACGCGCCGATCTCAAATCCAAGAACTTGACAAGTGAAGCAGCCCTTAACAGGGTTGCCTGGAACGCCGCCATTAGGACAAGAGACTGAAACTGCACTTATGTGTGGAACACTCAGTCTTAAAATTTTATGTATGTATGTATGTATTCAATATTTGGTTTATAATAGGGATAGTAGCCGGAGGAAATGGTGTTCCTTATAGTTCGATAATAGCGGAACCATTGGCATCCAGCTTATATATTGAAAAATGAAGTAAATCCACCGAAAAACTTCATAATATAATACGTATACAGTATATAGGAAGAGACCAATCTATCTCTCATGCTGTAAAATTCAGTAGAGTGAGGCTCTGAGCTAGGCCTATTGGCCGCTTCCGTGATCACGCGCTCGATGTGACGAGCATGAGAATATCCCGATATAAGAATCTATAAGTAGAGCCAAGAACATATCGGCTCAAAATAATGGTACCAATATGTAACTATAAAAGTGTAGTAAACTTTGATATATGAGCAAATAAGTAATGATCACGTAGAACTGCAGAATATGTACGTAATACGTATCTGCCATAACTTATACAGTTGGTCCTCCGGTAATGCGAGTTTTAGAAACGCGGATTTGGTGACACGCGGTACACCCCAAATATCCAAAATGTTACTAACGCGGTCAATACTTACAATGCCGCGGGGTCCAGCTGGGCAGTTTTCTCTCTCCTGGGCCTGGCGAGGCTGTTCCGTCTCCCTCCCTGGTCCAGTGACGTCACTTGCGGCTTGTCCGGGTATGTTATTCCCTCCCCAGCGTCCTTCCCCAGTTCCACCATTGTTCGCCTCACGTACCGACCCCCCCCACCGCGTGTGTTGTAACACAGGCCGTGGTTCTCAAAGTGCCTTTTTTTCTGTGACCTAACCTCGCCGCATTGCCGCCCAAGAAGCGCCGTATCTTTACGTACGCACAAAAGTATGACATCGTGAAGGAGTTAGAAAAGGGGAAGAGACAAGCTGAGTTGGCAAGACGACATGAAGTTAACGAGAGTACAATTCGCACCATTTGGAAGGACAGGGAGAAGATTGCCAACATTATGAAGGGAAACCCTGCAGAAGGTACTCAGGCGTCGATAAAAGTGGGAAATGTCATCCTAAAGAAGACAGAGAAGCTAATGGTGCGGTATTTGGCGAGGCAAAACAAGAATCATGTGCCGACAGACGGACGGATGATCAGAGAAAAGGCGAAGAAATATTATGCAGCAGTGGTTCGAATGAACAATGTACAGAACCCCAAACCCTTTAAGGCATCTGCTGGGTGGTTGATGTCCTTCAATAAACGAAACAAAATGAAAAGTGTTCGGATCACAGGAGAGACAGCAAGCGCCGACAATGCTGCAGCCAACGAATACCCTGCTTTCTTACGTGAGGTTATTGTGGCCGATGGCTACAACTTGGATCAGATTTTTAACTGCGATGAGTCGGGAGTCAACTGGAAGAAAATGCCTAAAAGGTCTTACATTTCTCGCAAGGAGAAGGCAGCAAGGGGCTACAAAATGGCCAAAGAACGTGTAACCATCTTGTTGACTTGCAATGCTTCCGGCACCTGCAAGATGAAGACTCTAATCATCCATAAGGCAAAGCGGCCAAGGCCTTATCGCAATATGGACATGGCCAAGTTGAATGTGCATTGGATGAGCAACAAGAAGGCCTGGATGTCGTCAGCGTTGAGCCTCGAATGGTTTGATAATCATTTTGTGAAGGACTTGGAAACATTGTGCCTGCCAAAACATTGCTTTTAAAGCACTGTTATTGCTTGACAACGCACCCGGACATTCCCGATTGTTGGTTGATCGGCACCCTAACGTAAAAGTGATGTTCATGCCCCCGAATACTACGTCTCTCCTACAGCCCCTGGACAAGGAGGTGATAGCGTGCTTTAAGGGTGCGTATGCCATTAAGACTTTCCTGATGCTCGACACTGCCACTGACACCCAAGAAGAACTGCTACAGATGTCAGACGATGAATCAGTCCCTGACTCTCTCCCACCACTCGAAGAACTGTCTGCCCCAGACTCATCCCCCACCACTGAATGAGCAGGCACCAAACGAGCCTCCACCACAACAACGACCACAACACCAACAGGAACCCGCCGACGGAGCAGCTATGACAGTGCATGCCTTTTGGAAAAGGTTTCATATTAAGAATGCAGTGGATACGATGGTGGAAGCGTGGGCTGATGTGACAAGAGCTACAATCCACCATGCCTGGAGGAATGTTCTAGACTCTAGAGGGGTTACCTGGGCACAAGCTGGATTTACCTGAACAGCCAGTCAGGCTTGAGGCAGTGGTGGAGAGAGCAGTCGAGGTTGCCAGACGTGTGCCTGGGATGGGTGAAGTGGGGTCAGAAGATATTCAAGGTTTGATTCAGCCACCACAGGAGCCTGATGCCGAGGACCTAATGCAGGATTTGGAAGAGGAAGAGCAGGCAGAGGAAGAACAACGAGAAGAAGACGAACCCCAGGAAGAACCGAACACTCCTGGTCTACGGGAATTTGTAGAATTGTCACAACGCCTCAGCCATCACATGAACAACTTTGATCCCAAACATGATCGTTCAGCACAGAGATAATAGCAAGCTTCACTGCTTCCATCCATCCGTACTTCGACATGTTTCACGACAGGATAAATGCACGCCAGCAGACACGAATAACAGATTTCTTTCGACAACGAGCACAGCAACAGGAACAAGTGGCGTCGAGTGACTCCGACTCCGACCCTCAGCCACCAGATGATTTACTGTCGGGTGTATCAGATGCCGACTACAGTGGCTTCGAGGACTCTGATGCTGAAGCTGGGGAGGGACCTCGCCGTATCAACGAATGGCTGGCGGCGAGAGTTACCAGACCATCAACTTCATCGCAGTGACGGCGATGGATCCAGGGGGGAGGGGACGGGGGGGATGCAACACTTCATTTATTCAGAGGTAAGAGTTGCAATGGGCAAATCAACCCAATGCACATGTAAAATAACCTTAATAATTGAATTTATTATTATAACATATGCTTCTATGGAGAAAAAGTGGACTTTGTGGAAATCCCCAGAATACCAAGGTACCTTTAACATAACACTGGCGGTAACCAGAACACATTGGCCGCGTTATTGGAGGACCAACTGTATAAGAATGGATTCCAGTGGGATAGTCTATCGGCTATCATGAATATGATTAGAGTGGCTTTTAATCGGGATAGTATCCTGAGGAAAACATTGTTCCTCAATTAAACCGGAAACCTGTTGGTGACTCGGTTTATGTACCCGGAGTACCCTGAGGAAAACATTGTTCCTCAACTTACCCGGAACCTGTTGGTGCATCGGTTTTTCTACCCGGAGTACCTGGCGGAAAACATAGTTCCTCAATTTAACCGGAACCTGTTGGTGCATCGGTTTTTGTACCCAGAGTACCTGGAGGAAAACATTGTTCCTCAATTTAACCAGAAACCTGTTGGTGCATCGGTTGTTGTACCTGGAGGAAAACATTGTTCCTCAATTTAACCGGAAACCTGTTGGTGCATCGTTTTTTTTTTTTTTTTTTTTTTTTACACCCGGATTGCCCGGAGGAAAACATTGTTCCTTAGTTTAACCGGAACCAGTTGGTGCATCGGTTTTATTTGTTATGTATAATAATTTAGAGATGGAACGAATATAAATTTTCACTATTTGCGAATACGAATACGTATACACATTTTTTGTTGTAAAATTCGTGAATACGAATAGCGAATATTTCAATCCTTATTTCATCCTTCAAGAACTGGTAATTATTTTTATGTCACCAACAAACGTTAATTAAATTACTAAGAAATTATTTACCAGAAGTTAATGACGACGTGAATATGTAATTTCTTAAATATCATAAATGAACTGTATGAATTAATGTTTAATATATTGTAAGAGTTCAGCCATAGAAAATTGAATAATTAAAATTAAATTCATTAAATTTGTTATGTTTCCAGTCCTCAGTCCCAATGTTGCCGCTTTGTTGGTACTAAAGTACCAGATTTGGTACATTTGACTCTCTCAAGTACATTTTATACATTTTCCAATAAAATAGTCCATATCTGGTACTAAATACGACATCAGTGAGGAAATATGATGGAATATATTTTAGTGACATGCTATTACATTGGCTATGTCTGAAATGGCAATATTGCGACGGTTCAAATGTCCAGGTCCAGCACACGTTCGTTTACCGGGCAGTGATTCCACTTTAGAATAATTTGGTACTTTTCACTAGTTTGATCTGGTACTATTAAATACAGTTAAGTAGCAACACTGCTCAGTCCTCCTTCATTCCACTTAAGCGGCCCCAATGCACATCTACACTGTTATTTATTTGTTTGTGTTAACTTTAAAATTTTATATTTAAAAATTTTGTATATATTCTATTGGTTTCGTGAACATATTCGCATATTTGCAAATAGCTATGAATGGAAATGCGAATACGAATACGAATATTGAAAAACATTGCGAATATTCGGACATACGAATACAAAACTAATATTCGGTCCATCTCTAGTATATATATATATACCGGGTATATATATATATATATATATTTTGTTTTTAAAGGTATAATACCCGGATTGCCCGGAGTACCCAGAGGAAAACATTGTTCCTCAACCTGACCGGAAACCTGTTGGTTACTCGGTACCCTGACACCAATGGTTAATCTGCGTAAATAAATAATTTAGCATTTGGCTCACAATAGGGACATTACCCGGAGGGAACGATGTTTCTCATAGTATAATAATAGCTCACTGGGTGAAAGCGACCGGGTGTTCTAAACCCGGAGACCCGGAGGGAACGGAGGGACTGTAAGCTTACGAACTATTTCTATTTGAAGAAATGACCTCATAATTGTGTAGGAACCATTGGTATTCAGCTTATACTGTATATTGAAAATTGAAGTAAATCCATTGAAGAACTTCATAATATATTACTCATATAGGAAGAGAACAACTGGTCCCTCATGTTGTAAATTCAGTAGAGGGAGGCTCTAAGCCAGGCCTATTGGCCGCCATCTTGATCACGTGCTCGAGGTGGCCAGCGTGAGCCAAATAATGGCCCTACAAATAATTATCTGATAAAAAATAGGTTATACATATTAAGAGTCAATAAGTCTAGTTAAGAACATATCAGCTCAAAATAATGTTAAAAGTATGTAAACTACAAAAGTGAAGCAAACTTTAATAAATGAGGAACTAAGTAATGAACAAGTAGAACTGCCGAATGTATACAATGTTTGGAAATGTTTTAAAAATTACAAGTAGAACTGCAGAAAATAAAGTAAGTTAAGAAACTTGCATTAACCCGGCAAGTGCGGGAAGACTCTTAAGAGTTTCCCCGGGCGACTGCGGGAAAAGACTTACGATCCTGGGCCTAAAAAAATCAATTTAAAACACCCCAAAAAAACTTGAATTTTTTTTTTTTTTTTTACCCCTGGGCCATGCCAAATATCACTCCCCCCCCCTCCTTCAATTATCACCTATTTTCCCTGTTATTCCCTTATTCTGTGGTCTATTTTCGTGCTAACATTAGCGAGTTGCAAGCAGGGCGTTGTCATCATTGTTACCAAGCGTGGGAAAGAGCGAGAGAGAGAGTATTGCGCAACAGTGTCTCTCCAGACATGGGGAGGAGTGGAGGAGTGGGAGGCTGCCTCAGCCTTTGGTTATGTAACTCCCGGCCTCTATCGCCGATTTTGACCATCCAAACGCTGTTTCCACTTGTTTTATTGTAACTGGTTAATATCTTCATATTAATGGTAAAATAGGCGCATATGAATAAGTATTAACGATATTTATGGTAAAATAACGATGTTAGTGATGGGAACAGCTCAAATACGTGCGCACAGGGGTGTGGTGTCTCATACCCCCCATGCGCAGCCGAGAGGTTATTAATATCTGAAAAGAGGAAAGCTCAGATTACGATTAACCTGACAAGCGCGAAATAGACCTAGGGGGCTAGGGTAGTTATTTGTGCATTTCTAGCCTTGGATTCTGACAGAATTCGTTATATTTACAATATAGAGCATTATTTGTTTTCGGTATGCTTTTATTTTACATATATGATGTATATATGAACCTTCAAGAGTGCTAAAATAAGTGGGAAAAGCATTTGGGTGGTGAAAAACGAAGATATTGGCCACCCGGTCATAATCTCAGGCGAGAGAGAGCCACAGGCAACCCTCCTCTCTCGCTGTCTGTGAGGTAACTGAGACGAGCGGGGCGGTGTCTGGGTGTTGCATAACGATCTTTTCTGCAACCCACTTGTGCTACATTATCGCGGGAGAGAAAAATAACCGATAAATGATGATAATAAGAGGAAAAATAGGTGATAATTGAGGAGAGGAGGGAGGGGGGAATAAGGTGGGGAAGGAGGGGAGGGGGGTGGGTGAGATTTACATGGATGAGTACTGGAGGGGAATGATCTCACCTAGAGACAAATTCCTTTGTTTTGATAGGCCCTTTTTTTTTATGGAAGGCTTTTTTTATGGTCTTGCTTCCGTGAGGCCTATCGCGTTCCCTATAGGAAGCCTTCCGTGAGGCCTATCGCGCTTGCCGGGTTAAGAGTTCAACATGTAGCATGAGGGCAGACAAAGATGATAAATAACACTAATAGATAAAGTATTAAATTAAAAGCAAGACAAGAGGAGCTGAATATATTGATCCAGACCTACAAGTCAAAAAGCTGCAATGGAAATTCTAAAAGATAAATAACTGTACTAGGGTATAGCCTAGTAATCACCACTTACGACGACGAAAAATATAACATACTAAGAATGGCGAAGCGAAGCGGTATCAATATACTTTCGGTGTGGACAGGCGAGGACGGTGGCCTTCTGAAACATACAGGGCGATTACTCAAATCATGTTTGGACTTAACTCAATTAATATGTAACAGAGACTCCCTAGAAAGGAGAAAGCCAGGCAAACGCCGAGACGCCCAGAGCAAGGGGGCACACGTCCGACCCGCCTGGATCACAACCGTAAAGAGGCAGATAAACACGCTAGAGAATCTGGCATCACGTGCAAGGGAAGCATCACGACAGCACAGCTGGAGGGCTGAGGCACCGGGAGATTTGAAATGATAGATTCTTCTTTTAAATGTTATTTCTAGTGGTATCCATTTTTCAATGATGAGCCCTTGGTAAGATTTAATGGGTATTAACCAAGGATTGTTTTTATGCTATATACGCAACGGTTGTGATAAGAACTCCGGGTATTCCCGAACGGGTCCCGGAATCTCAACCTATATATAGTATAGGCTCTTCGTCATTGACGGAGAGAACCAATACTAAATAACTTGTTTGATATGTTGGTGAGTGCTTGTATGCCTTCTGGTCCTAGGTGTCTGAGGTGTATGTTACTTATGTAACATACATGTGAAAGGTGTACCGAGTAAGGAGTTCACAGTCCGTGTTGGAGTTCATCAGGGTTGTGTTAAGCCCCCTCCTCTTTATTATGGTCCTGGAGGCACTGTTAGATCCGGACTCCTGTGGGAACTTTTATGCAGACGATTTAGTCCTAATAGCTGACAATGTGCAAGATGCTGAGGCCAAATTTGGAAGATGGAGAGAGGGCATGGCGAGCAAGGGTTTAAGAGTCAATATTAACAAAACCAAGGTTATGCATTGCAGAATGAGACGAAGCAATGTGGAAAAGAGCGGTGCATACCCATGTGCAGTGTGTGGAAAGGGTGTGGGTGCTAACTCAATTCGGTGTAGGATCTGTTGATGTTGGGTGCACCATGGGCGCTGTAGTAGAATAAAATTACCCCTGCCAAAGGATAAATCAGAAATTGAGAAATTTGAGTGCGTAGTGTGCAAGGCGAGCTTGTGTGAAATGACAATCCTGTGGTTGTGAATTTTGGAAATGAGTCGTTGGAGCTGGTGGACAAGTTTTGTTACCTAGGAGATACCATCTCTGCCGGTGGTGGGGCCGAGGCTGCCACTGTTGCTAGAATTAGATGTGGCTGGAGGAAGTTCAGAGAACTGCTGCCAATTCTGACCATGAAAAGAATGCCTCTCCCCCTGAAGGGAAAGGTGTATGCCTCATGTGTTGGAAGTACAATGACGTATGCCTCAGAAACATGGGCCGTTAAAGTAGAGGATGTCAACAGAATGGAACGTAATGAGATGAGAATGGTGAGATTGATGTGTGGGCCAAACTGCAGGATAGAGTAATAAATGATGAGCTGAGGAGACGTTTAGGTATAAAGAGTATTAGCGAGGAGATGTGTACAAGTAGACTGGGATGGTATGGGCATGTGGAGAGAATGGATGAACAAAATTGGATGAAAAGCTGCAGTCTGTGATTGTGGAGGGAGCTGCAGGAAGGGGTGGACCGAGGAAGACCTGGGATCGGACTATACATGCCGATCTCAAATCCAAAAACTTGACAAGTGAAGCAGCCCTTAACAGGGTTGCCTGGAACGCCGCCATTAGGACAATAAACTGAAACTGCACGTATATGTGGATCACTCAGTCTTAAAATTTTATGTATGTATGTATGTATGTTATCTGGACCATAGGTGGGTGAGTGCTTAGTGTGTAGTGTTGTGTTACAGCCCGGACAGGTATTCTTGACGGAGTCATCCAGCTTCTTCTGATAGGTCATGAGGGCTGGATGGTGCCCACATCGTAGCCTAGCCAGGTGGGCTCTGTCCTCACGGGAAAGGAGGGTTTCTTAGGGATGTCTTCAGGTGGCCATGCATGTAGCCGAGTGTTGTCTTTGAGTGACTGGATGGATAGGTGGGTGATTTGAGTATGGATATGCTTCTGGAGGCTGGTTGGGGTGGGCGAGGGGGGAGTGATGACAGTATTTGTGTATGATAACGAGTGCTTGGTGATATTTTTATATTTCTTGGTGTATGTGCGTGGCTGTTCTGCCATGTAGTGTAGTGGGTGGTGTTGGTTTGTGGAGGCTGTGGCAAGAATTTGTGTGCCTCTTATATCAAGGTGATCCTTGATTTTGAGGACTTTGGTTTCGTGGTGTAGGTGGTCTGTAAGTGTGGTAGCTATGCAGCCAGTGAATATTTTGAGGGCTTTGTTCTGTATAGTCTGTAGGGTGTTCTGATGTGTTTCAGTGAAGTTAGAAGCCCAAGCAGGGCTAGCATATTTCATCACTGAACATATATATTGTTTGCACACTGTCGTGGTAGTTTCTTTGTTATGTCTGAGTGTTGTATGGGCAAGTGACTTGAGGGTGTTTAGTCATGGTGTCAATTTGTTTTTAATGCTTGTAATATGTTTGGTGTGGTATGTGGAAGGAGGAAGCTGAGGGTGAATGTCAATAAAAGTAAAGTGATGGTGTGTAATAGAGATGCTCGTAGGGTAAACCTAAATGACGACTGGATGGGGAAATGCTGGAACAAGTGGAGCATTTAACATATCTAGGAGTGATAAGCAGAGATGCAGGTGTGGGAATGGGGGTAAGACAAAGAGTGTGTGAAGGAAGGACATTTTTCCGAGCAATGGGAAGTATGTGGACGATTAAAAATCTCAGAATGAAAGCTAAAAGTGCAATGTATCAAGGGATAGTTGTACGAACAGTGATGTGTGGGGCTGAGACTTCGGGTCTGAATGTACAAGAGAAAAGAAGTTTGGATGCGTTAGAAGCACAATGACATATGCTTATGAAACGTGGCCTGTCAAAGCGGATGATATCAACAGAATGGAACGCAATGAGATGAAAATGGTGAGATAGATGTGTGGTGCCAAACTGCAAGATAGGATATCAAGTGAGGATCTAAGGAGAAGGTTAGGTGTCAAGAGTATCAGTGATGTGATGCGTACTAGCAGGCTTGGATGGTTTGGACACGTGGAGAGGATAGATGAACAAAACTGGGTGAAAAGATGTTAGTCCTTGAATGTGGAGGGAGCTGCGCCTAGGGGTAGACCAAAAAAGACGTGGGATTGGACTTTGCGGTCTGATATTAAATCAAAGAACCTGATAAGTGCCTGGAATGCCGCCATTAGGACATGAGACCAGAACCTAATTTTGTGTGGAGCACTCAGTCTTTAAATTTGTGTATGTAGGCCTATATGTATGTATGTAATGGAGATGAGCTGCTTGAGGAATATGTGTGGAGTGACGCATAGAGACAGATTGAGGAACCGCACTTTGTGTGGAGCACTTGGTCTTTAAATTTGTATATGTAGGAGAGTGGGACAACAGGAACCCTATCAGCCTGAGTGGAAAGAAGGGTGCTATGCTGGTATGGATATGTTGAACGAATGGGTAATGAAAGTCTTACAGAGAGAATATATGGGTCAGAAACAAGGGAAAATAGATTGAGAGTAAGACCTCGGAGGAGATGGAGAGATGGTGCGAAACAAGCGTTGGAAGATAGAGAGGTGACTGAAGAACAGGCAAGAGAAGTGCTGATGAATAGGAATGAATGGAGAATGCTTGAGAATAGATGCATGCTAACGCGGTCGTTGGGAATGGGGGTCGGGCTCCAGTTGGACTAGATAAGTCCATCAGGCGCCTGACCCGGGGAGCCGGTGTATATATAAAGGGCCATGCCTGGAAGAAATGTGGGCGGGCATTGTGGTATAATTCCACTGCGTGTCTGCTTGCTGAGACCGGAAATTCTCCGGGAGATCTGGGACCTGGGGATCATTTGCTGGAGACCCCTCATGATCCTTGGTCTTTGGGTTTTCTTCTGGGCAACCTAGATGTGTGTGAATTTTATATTTTTTATTTAATTTTGTTTCTGTTTGGGCTCTGTCTCGAGTTGGCCACCCCTAGCTATGAGGCATGTGCCCGAGTATGTACATACATACATGCAATATATTGTTTGAATAACATTGATATATTGTATGTTACACCAAGCGCCGGAGGTCGCGCTGAAGCTGGCTCCATTGCTAGAGTCAGAAGTGACTGGGGGAAGTTTAGAGAGCGGTTGCCACTTCTGACCATGAGAGGACTCCCACTTCACCTTAAAGGGAAGGTGTATACCTTGTGTGTTAGGAGTGCGATGACCTATCCCTCGGAAACGTGGCAGGTTAAAGCGGAGGATACCAATACAGTAGAATGGAACGGAATGAGAAGAGAATGGTGAGATGGATATGTGGGATTAACCTCAGGGACGGGGTATCGAGTGAGGAATTAAGAAAGCGTCTGGACATTAGCCATACTGCATCAGTGAATTGATGCACACGAGCCGACTTGGTTGGTTTCGACATGTGGAGAGAATGGATGATCAGAACTGGGTGAAGAAATGCTGGACTGTGAACGTAGGGGAAGCTGCACGTAGGGGTAGACCTAGAAAGACGTGGGATCAGGTACTTCGGTCCGATCTCAAATAAAGAACTTGACAACAGAGGCAACCCTTGACAGGGTCGCCTGGAATGCCGACATTTAGGACGCAGACTGTAACCACACTCTGTGGATGAAGCGATCTATAACCCTTCTTGCCCGGGCTCGCCATCCTAAGGACATGTTACGACTGAGGTTTAAATATATCAGGGCTCTTATTCATTGGACTAGTAATGGCATAAATGCTACAACGGAAAGCGCTAGATCCAACCTCTGATGTATATTCCCAGTGAACAAAGAACACAAATACTCTCCAGAGTTCTATATGCAATAATAGGTTATCAAACTCTCAATAAATGTGCGTCTACTCTAGGCTTAATGTTTATGTGAAAACAGCCTATTACTACCTATAACCGAAGGTGCTTGGTTATGGTATGCAAAGTAAGGTGGTAAGAGAAGTTACAGCTTACGTTACTTTAATCAATAAATGTCAGGCACTCCTGCATGAAAGAAAGTGCACTAAAGTCCTTCAACACGAACAAGGAATCTTCTTTAAATGTTAGATGCTATCAAGATGCTCGAATCGGAAATGGAACCCAAAAAGGCAGGCAGCAGAACAATGCTCGTGCAGGCTATGCACACAAAAAGGCAGGATATATAATGCAGTCGGAGCCCAGAATATCCTAAACGCTACAACAATAATAATAATCGCCACGACAATGCAGTATTCCTATCAACAAAAAGAGCCTAAGTCGTTTGTGTCTCAATACATCAAACTAAGCTGCGAAATGCTTGTGTAATCATAAACGGGTATGCATAATAAGAGCAATTGGTTTAATATACTTAATGTCTACTATGACTGATAAAGTCTAGCTAGAGTCAATGATACGAGATACTGGTGCGCATGGCATGCCGCATAGCCTAGTGTAAATCTCAAGTCTGTGCATCAAATATTACGTTATAGTGAAGGGTAGCTCTCTTGAGAAACCTTAATACCGAAGTATCAAGCGTTCTCCTGGCGTACCTCAAAGACAAACAACCGAGCCTAGAACAGTGCAGAATGGTATAGGCAAAAAGCCCTCATTCGTGCATGCTCTACTCTCAATGGCACACAGACTAGAATTTACCCAATCAACTCCAGTTCTCAGGTATGTCGTGCAGCTTTTAACTAAAGCCAGCACCCATCGGAAACAATACCTAATAGTATCAGACTCCTAGTCTAGCATTATCTAATCCAGCAGAACACTAATAATTACAGGAAGCAGTACTGAACAATATGAATGCCAACCAATACTTCGTGATCAACTTATCTTAACAACTAAACATACATGGGTTATATAAGACCTTAACGCACAATACAACTGGCCAGCATGAAGCTGATTATGCAGAGTTAACCAGAGGGGGTATAATATTAATAAAAGGTGGTGAAAGATATGGAAAATGAGAGAGATAGGCAGAGGAAAAGGTTCTCAGGTGCAGCGAGGGGGACAGGTATCAAAGGGATAAGAGGGATGCGTTCTAGAAACCAGATCTAGGGGAGAGAGTAGCAAGAGAGCTGTATATATACTAGCACTAGCTCGCACCGCGTAGGCAAAGCGGTAACAAGTCCTCTAGCCAATCCAAAAGAGGCCCGCCAACCATGACGTCACCAAGCATGGTAAAAAACTCCTCCAACCAATCCCCAAGAGGCCAGCCAGCTGTGACGTCATCGAGCATGGCAAAAAACACTGCGCGCCTACCCACACTCTGTTCTACTCTCTCTCTCTCTCTCTCTCTCTCTCTCTCTCTCTCTCTCTCTCTCTCTCTCTCTCTCTCTCTCTCTCTCTCTCTCTCAAATCCTATCATTACTACTTTATGATAAAACATATACTTTGCAATTAAATATATAAAGCCTTGACATGGGCGAAAACAAAGAGCCTTTCTGGACTGCCCATGACACGAGCTTTCATATGAAATAAAGCACACAATAATACATCAACTGTAGCCACATCCACTGCCCTGGCGATCCTAGCGAGTCACTGTAGGACAAGCCATGCGGTTCTAACGGAGTGGTTAACGTCACAGACATTATTGAGATCCGGGCGATCTGGCCGAAAAACGTCGTAATAGGCTAGCCCTTTCTTTGTTATTTTAACTGCTAGAGAATTCACACACATCTCAAAACGTAGCCGTGTTTCGTATCTGTAGACTGGCATTAACCCGGGAACTGCAGGAAGACTTAAGAGTGCCCCCGGCGGACTGCGGGAACACTCTTAAGAGTCAGAGAAAAAAAAAATCAACTTTAAACATCGAAAAAAAAAAAAAAAAAATTATTTTTTGCCCCTGGGCCATGCAAAATATCACTCCTCTACCTCCCCTCCTTCCCCACTTTCCTCCCCTCCTTCAGTTATCACCTATTTTCCCTGTTATTCCCTTATTCTGAGGTATATTTTCGTGCTAACATTAGCGAGTTGGTAGCAGGGCGTTGTCATCACTGTTAGCAAGCGAGTGCAAGAGAGAGAGAGAGAGAGTATCGATCGACTGTGTCTCAGTGGCCTTGGGGGAAATTGGCGGGAAAGCAGGTTGCCTCACCCATACATTATATAACTCGCGGCCTGTATCTCCGATTTTGACCATCCAAACGCTGTTTTCACTCGTTTTATTGTTGTTTCAGGTTAATACCTTTATAATCAACCCATAATAGGCGCGTATGGATAAGTATTAATGCTATATATGGTAAAATGAATATTTTAGTGATGGAAACAGCTCAAATACGTCAGCACAGGCAGAGGTGTCTAATTACCCCCATGCGCACTTCTTAGGTTAAGTAGAGCTCTCTAGGTCAACTGGTTCAGTTGTGATGACGATTTCCGTGGAACACATTTTTCCGCGATTTTAGCAATATCTCGCAATAATAACAACTAATCTTGTTCTCCAAAACCATAACAACAAAAGTCGGACTTCTCCTTCTTGATTTCGAAGGTGCGCGTCGCTCCGACAGGCTTTGTTTACATACGGTTCGACGCACGGCCTTCAAACCAAGCTTAGTAGGCTTTCAAGCTTACGGATTTTAAAATGACACCCGTGCTCCTGGCCATCTGCCGCGGTGTCATTTTAAAATGACAACCGGGGAGGAAGGGTTAAACTTGTTTGTGCATTATGGGGATGTTGTTTAACCCCTCCAATCCCAGCGCCGTATATATACGTCAGTAGATAAGTAACTCCCCAGTCCAAGCGACGTATATATCCGTCAGTAATGTACTTTCCTTGTAACTGCCTGTACAAGGCTGTACCAGTCACCACGACCTTTTGAGCACTGCTCCCGTGTTGGCAACACTTCTTAGCTTATATGAGACCCACTGAAGGGTGACAGAGCCAGTGTTGCCTCATCTTTGGAGGTGGATAGGTGGTCTCTCCTGTAATTTTTGCCACATTGCTTGGGATTGCTGGGGATTTTTATTACTGTATCCTACGGTACAGTACGGGTTAAGATGAGGTGAGGGATATGGCGGTGTTCTGCTGTCCAGATTATTGTTGTTGTTGCTGTAGAATTTGGCTGGGGCTAGTTTGAGTCTGTTTGTCGTGAACCAGTCGCGTAGTGTGTTTAGGTACGGTTGAAGGAGTTGTGCGGCTGTGTTTGCGTCTCGATGTGTACATGTGAGTGTTAAATAAGTTGTCGGAGCGCCTTCCTACCCGGTCTGCATTAGGTAAGGACAGCACGAAAGAAGGGCCACTACCCAGTATGCCTTATCTAAGGCATGAGCTTAATAGCCTAATTAAGCTTGGTCCGAACGCCGTGCGTACGACGTATGTCAACAAACCCAAGCGTTCGTCACCGCACCTCCGAAAACAAGAAGGAGAAGACTCCTCAATGTTATTGTTCTGACGTCATGACGAAATTAGTGTCTAAAAAGCCCCCATATTGGCAACATCTCTGCAATATTGGCTCCACTGAAATCGTCATCACAACTGAACCAGTTGACTTACAGAGCTCTACTCAATGCCAAAATACAGATTGAAAACTGCACTACGATTATAGATGAGTGGGAAAGTTCTAGCAGTGAAAATAAACATAAATACGGTAGCCTAGGCCTAGACGTTTTTCGGCCATATCGCCCGGGTAGGGGCGACCGTCATTGGGTAAGACAGCCCGGGGAGGAAGGGTTAAACCATTTAACTCCCAACGAGCGGGCAATCGTGTTTACATCACTGTAGCGCCTGGCGGGTATATTTACAGGTAATGAGCTTCATTCCATGCTCTTTTTCATGCATATGCATAAGCAAGAGCCAGAGCGTAATACAATTATATATCCATGAAAGGGCGATAATAGAGCTTTCCAATGACACCTGAATCAACCTTGTACAACCACGGGTTCTCTTGCAACGATCGTACAACCGGAGGCGAAAATACCCTTAACCCTCTCCGACATATGACGCAATTTTGAGCCTATTGGGGATACTTTAAAGCCTTTATTACCATCAGGGGTATTTAGAAACCTTTAGTTTAGTTACTTCAACCTCTGTTGTCTCTGAGTTAGCTGTGGGCAGAAAACTAATTTTGGAGAGGTAATTATAAGAGTGAGAGAACTCTATTTCTTATTGCTAATCTGGCAACCTCTGCGTCATAAATGCGTGAAAGGGTTAAATGAGAGTATGCCTCAGTGACGGTCACATAGCGGTGGCGAACGGTCCGAGGTCGCCTATCGTCCTCCCAACGCGCAATTTCTCTCTCATACCTCATAATGGCCTCAAAATGGCACCCGTCATATGACGGGCGCCGCAGGGGTGGCCAATAATCTCTCTCCCATCATATGACGGGCACCGTGAGTTGAGGGTTAATATGGATCATGTCTTTGTCATTTCATGCTGGCTAATATTAGATTATTGTATTCAGATTAGGAGACATATCATTGTCATAATAATCCTAAGTAACCCCAGTACAGTTATGCCCTGATTTTTATTTTACTTTGACTAACACTAGACAATTTTTATTTTTATTTTTTTACTCCATTAGAGAAAGACTTGTAGTCGCGACCTCTCTCACCTGCCTCAATCCTCCCCCATCACAAATATATGTTTTTTGACTGGATATTTGCTGTTTACACCTATTTTCTGGTCTTCAATGATCACATGTTATTTATACAAGTAAAATATATACTGTACACATGGAACAGTTGTTGTTGTTTTCGTTCCCTAAGCTGCCTGGCCAAACAGCCCTGAGTCCCTAAGGAAGGCCATGGCCACGGTCGGGCTTTCCCACAGAGCTCTTAAGGCGTGTAGATTATGTTGTTAGCATAAGTGATTGTGTGAAATACAGTCTTCTAGGATGTGTCCAATGGTATGGGGGTGCTGTGTTACATCGCGTGCAGGTGTCGTCGACGGAGACATCCAGTCTCTTCTGATAGCTCAGAAGAGCTGGATGGTTCCCACATCTCAAGCTGGCCAGGTGGACTCTGTCCAGAGGGATGGAACAGTAATATTGCTTTATATGGTTGATATAACAATTTCTCTCAGAATTTAATCCGCTGAGTGCCAGCCAATTTTGACGGTGTGCTTCTGCCAGTGCCAGATTTTTTTTTTTTTTTTTTTTGGGGGGGGGGCTAAATCTATCAAGTTGGGAGAGAAAGGAAGGATAATGGTAAAAAAAAACACTCCCCTCGCCAGAAATCAGGTCCCCGATGGTCCCGAAAGTTGCTGAAAAGACACTATAGACTACAGAGACTTTTATGGTATCGGAATGTATGGGTGGGAGGGTGGTTTTGGGGTTGGTGGGGGGAAGGTAGAAGGGTAATTGACTTGGGTTACACATATGAAGTCGATTGGTGAGGTAGTTTCGCCACCACGGATTTTCCTTTTTTTCCTTTTCTTCGTACGGATACGCTGGAAGTGGGTGGTGGGAGGCGGTTGGGGGTGTGGTGGGGGGAAGGCAGAAGGGTAAGGGACTTAGTCACACAAATATGGAACCGATTGGTGCAGTCGTTTCGCCGCCATAGATTTTCCTTTTTTTTCCTTCTGACGGGACCGACAGTCAGCGAGTGGGTGGGAGGAGGGATTTGGGATTTTTGTGGTGTGTAGCCAAAAGGGTAAGGTACATGTGGTAAAAATATGAAAGCCATAGGTGCAGTCGTTTCGCTGCTACGATTTTTTTTCGGCGAGGACGTATATATACGTCCCTGGCACTGGGCGTGACAACACCCTAGGACGTATATATACGTCCCTGGCACTCAGCGGGTTAAGCTAATTTATTCGCATGCGCGGCACTTTCAAAATCTTGAATGGCGCTCTCCTTGGGTTAAAACTAGAACTCCCTACTTTTGTTATTATTCGTTTCAGATCATGTGCAAACCAGGAACGATGAAGATGCACGACCATTTTGAGAGCCAGGTGTACATTCTGCGTAAAGACGAGGGCGGGCGGCCCAGACCCTTCACTTCCTATCTCCAGATGCAGATGTACAGTCAGACGTGGCGATGCTCTGCACAGATTATCATTAAGGACAAGGAGATGGTCATGCCCGGAGAAGATGCCACGTATGTTATGTTACAATTTGTATTTGGTATTTTGGCGTAAGAATACAGTGACCCTATCGCATGCCACTTAAGTGGTTCATTCTGCCTCTAGCAGTGTATCAGTGGTCCCCTATTCAGAACACTTGTGCCCAGTTTCCTGCCAGCCAGGGCCCCCATGACAGGTAAAGAAAACATTGGTGAAATTTCCGTCAAGGTGAGGGATTGCTCTGGGTCTGCTTCAATGCTAGTTGTCCATACAGTGGAAATGGCACTGCTTAAAGGCAGCTTTTGCCATACCATACCTTTTGTGGAGCATCCTGAGGAAGCAAGGTACGGTAATTTACATAATTGTTTATACTGTACAGTAGGCCGATATAGTATTTTTTTTTTAACATACTGTATATTATGGGTACCGGTATGTCTAGTTGCCTACATTTTTAATTACTCTTTCATATAGATATTGTTCTAAGATCAGAACAAATTAATGGTGGGGGAAGTAGACCTTAAAATTTTTAACTGTAACGTTCTCTCCCTCAGCCTGACCATCCGACTAATGAAGCCCATGGTAATGGAGAAGGGTCAGAGGTTTACTCTACGTGAGGGCTCAGTCACTATCGGTACAGGTGTCATTGCAGACTTACACTCCAACCTGACGGAAGACGAGAAGCTCCTTATTACTGAAGGGAAGAAATACCGCAATAAGGTGTTGGGACTTGGCCAATAATTAGAGTGAACCAGCCTGGGAAGACGAGAAAATGCTTATTTATGAACTTCGGAAGTGGGGAAAAACCGCAATAAGGTGATGGGACTTGGCCAATTATAATTATTAGTGAACCAGCCTGGAAAGACGAGAAACTGCTTATTACGGAGGTGGGGGGAAAACCACAATAATACACAATACACAATAAGGTGGACCAATAATTAAACTGAACCAGCCTGAGAAGTGAATTGTTTAACCTCTGCCAACCTGAGGTAAAACCCTTTCTCCCTCATACGGACCAAAAAGGGTTCTTTTATAGTTTTACCTTGCAAATTTGGTCTTTGAGGCAATTGGCAAAGAACTACACCTACCAAACCAAATTCTATTTATTCACTCATGTTTGAAGCACCTGTTAAATTGAAGCTAACAGCAGTGGCCTCCTAAATCATAAATTGCTGCCAATGACAGTCAGGGTTAATCTATAGTAAAAATAATATCAGTAATGCTGTACAGTAAAAACCTATTGTTTCAGCTTAATCAGGAGCCCCCGTCTGGAAGTGCATAATTTCCAGATTTATGAAACTCCTCAGACTTGTAAAAATATTTACCTTAGTCTTTTGAACTTTTTGTGAAATAGAGAGGTCAATTCTGAATAGGATATTTACTCTGAAAGCCTTCAGTTTTAAATTAACGACAGGTTTTACTGTGATAATAATGGGTGAAGAGATGCCTGTAAAATATATGTATGTAAACGGAGGAAGAACTTGAAGCCGTCCTAGAAAGACTAGCACCAGCTTGTTAAAGTGGTCTTCAGGTAAAGAACTTATATAGGGAAGTTGCAAGTAACCATACAGTGAGAGAGCTGCCATTATGTGGAAAAATACTTACTCAAGTAAATTTGGAAGGGGGAGGGGGGAATCTTACTTTTTAAGTTTAAAACAAAATAGCACAGAACCACACTGAAGTTGTGTCTTACCCCTCCAGATGCCACTTTGGCCAAAAGAAAGGTTGGAAAAAGTGTTTGTCAGTTGACGCTTCAAGGGTTATTGTCAAGTCTTATAGGGTACTCTAGCCAATAAGTGTGCAAAATCTCTAAATATACTGTATGTATGTATATACTCAATCACATACCCCATAGCTGGGGGTGGCCGACTCGAGACAGAGCCCGAACAGAATTTTTTTTAAAGTTCTAGTTCTTAGGGTCCAGGACCACTTTCGCGTTCCCTTGCCCCTTACTCTATCTTGTCCAGTAGGTGAATTTTACAAGGAGATCAGGATTCCTAGCCCCCTGCCCCGAGAAGGAAAAAGTAGGACAGTAAAAGATAGACAGAAACAGCTAAGGTTGGGTAGAGGATGCCAAACCTCACTCTGGATAGGAGCAGCCCTCACCCAAAATATAATAAATATACTACCCGCAGCATATTAATAGAGGTTGATTAATACAGTAAATTTAGTTTCATGATATTTGTCAGTTGAGGTAGCTACATTTTAACACATTCATTAATCTAATTCTGCTCATTTTATTGTGGGTATATTTTTATTGGTATCACATTCTAAATGGAATACCCCTTACAAATGAGCTAGTTTACCCCATTGTCTTATTGAGGATACTACACACACTCATAAATTATCTAGAAATATTTTTTTTTTCAGAATATTCACACCAAACTATTTATGACTCGTGTTAATGTTATATGAGCAGATCATCTGTTGCTGTTGTTTCTGTTGAATTTTGTTTGTTAGAACTAGTATCTCCTGTGTCTGTCTCATATTTCATGATTTATTAGACTCAACTTTATGAATTGCTAGTTAATTTTTAAAGGAAATAAAAGTTAATGATAACACTTCAGTATTCATACATATTCAGTTTATAAGCGCTTTCAGAAGAAGAAAAAAATATTCTGACAGTGTTGTTATTTTAATGTCTTTTACAACATAAAACCATATAGATGATATTTAGCTTTGAATTGATAGCCAAGTTATATAAATACCATGATAATTAAACATGAGTAAATCTATATAAGAACCAAGCCTTCAGGTTATCAGTGAAAGTGGCTACAACCATTTCCATCAATTAGGTAAATAAATACATCATTATCTTCAACACCGTGAACGACCGCAGCAGTGCAAGTACTGGTACTGAGCTGGATACACAGGCATAGTTTGCCTTTTTCCAGAGGATCTACTGTAAGAAACTATAAGAAATTGAAATTTGGTTTCAAATTTGTCGTCAAAAGTTCTTTTCTAGCCTTTTGATAACGAGATGCCTTTTCTAAGCATAATAAATTCTTCCATGTTTAGATAGGATAAATTAAAGCAAAATATTTTGCTGAGGTAATAATCATGATAGTTTTAATCTGTTTGATTAACCTGAGAGAGGACATTCTCCTAATGAACGGGTTACTGGATAACTTAAAAGAGTTTGTTCATATGTGCTATTAGTTTTGCTGGTGAGCCAGGACCTATCAAAGCAACTGTACATTGAGGTTACTGTATAATACATTATTTTAGGTGATAATTTCATACAATAATTTTTGTAAATAAAATCTTTAAGAACATATTATTTTATTTAAATAATAATGGTCCGCGTAAGTAACAAGGGTCATTTACCCTTGGAGCGTGATGACGTGACTTTATATTTTATCTGGCTATCATTAAAAAATGTTATGCAATTAGGAAGGACCTGTGGGAGGTAAAAGGTTACTTAAGCTTATGTATGTATGTACAGTATATACAGTCAGGTCTCGATATATGCGGTTAATTTGTACTGTGTACGTACCGTTTATATTAAAACCGTGTTTTAGAAATAATAGGCCTTATGGGAATTCATTAATTCGTTCCAGCCACTTTCCCAAAAGTCCCCCTTTTTTTGGCCCATTTTGCCTACCTACAGCCGACTTATATTAAATTATACCACCAACATCATATGAATGTGATATCTGCACAGGCTGGCCTACAGAAAGAGATAAAAGAGGACTTCTGGAATGACACCGTCACTGTCATTTCGGGCCTCTCGGAGAATGAAATAACAATCCTGGAAGGGGACCTGAATGGTCACGTGGGAGCATCTGCAGATGGATACGAGGGAGTACATGGAGGAAATGGTTACAGAAGGAGGAATCTGGAAGACGAATATATACTGGAGTCCTGCGTTGTACTCAACATGGTTGTGTGTAACACGAAGTTCAAGAAAAGACAGAGCTATCTGGTCACATATAACTCAGGTCTCCTGTAGCCAGATAGATTACTTCTTGGTTAACAGGAAAGACTGGAAACTGGTTCGGGATGAAAAGGTCATCCCGAGCGAAGAATGTATCCCCCCCAGCATAAGCAATTTGTGTGCGACATGAGCTTATACAGAGATCCTAAGCGTAAGAAGGTATACATGCCCAAAAGGAGTGTGGCTGCTGAAGAACAAGGAAGTTAGGGATAGGTTTCATAGTGAACTGGAGGAAATTAATAGAAATAAGGAAGCTAGGCCTAGCGATGTAAATAGTCAATGGAATTTTCTTAAGCATAGCCTTCTCGCTGCCACTGACAAAGTCTGTGGGAAAACAAAGGGTCACCCCAGGAATAAGACCTCCAGGTGGTGGAATGATGAGGTAGAAAATACTGTGAAAGAGAAAAGGAGATGCTTCAAAGCATGGAAGAAGGGAGGCAGCAAGGAGGAATACAAGGCAGCTAAACGAACTGCCAAAAGAGTTGTTGTTGTTCCCTAAGCTGCCTGGCCGAACAGCCCAGAGTCCCTAAGGAAGGCCATGGCCACGGTCGGGCTTTCCCACACAGCTCTCATGGAGTGTAGATTGTGTTGTTGGCGTAAGTGGTTGTGTGAAATGCAGTCTTATATGATGTGTTTAATAGTATGGGGTGCTGCGTTACAACCTGGGCAGGAGTCGACGACGGAGTCATCCAGTCTCTTCTGATAGCTCAGAAGGGCTGGATGGTGTCCGCATCTCAGCCTGGCCAGTTGGACTCTGTCCTCGCGAGGATGGTAGGATTCAGAAGGATGGATTTCGGGAGGTCGTGCCTGCAGCTGCGTGTTGTTTATGAGTGAGTGGATGGAACGGCGAGAGATATGAGTATGGATGTGCGTCTGGAGGCTGGTTTGGGGTGGGCAGGGAGGGAGAGAAGATAGTATTTGTGTGTGTGATAGAATGTGCTGGGTGTTGTTTTAACATTTCTTGGTGTCTGTGGATGTGTTGCCATGTAGTGTAGTGGGTGGTGTTGGTTCGTGGAGGCTGCCACCAGGAATTGAGTGCCTCATGTCCAGATGGTCTTTGACTTTGAGGACTTTGTTTTCTTGATGTAGGTGAAGTAGCTGTGCAGCCTGTGATGATTTTTAGGGCTTTATTTTGAATAGTCTGTAAGGTCTTATGCTGTGTTTCAGCTAGGTTAGAAGCCCAGGCCGGGCTTGCGTATTCCATCACTGATCTTATGTATTGTTTGTAAACTGTGGTGGTGGTTTCTTTGTTGTGTCCAAATTTTGTGTGGGCAAGTGACCTGAGGGCGTTAAGTCTGGGTGTCAGTTTCTTTTTAATGTTTATGGTGTGCTGTTTGAATGTCACTTGAGTATCATATGTTACTCCTAGGATTTTGGGTGAGTGTGTGTGTGTGTGTGTTAGGGGCATGTTGTTTATAGTGAGTTGCGGGGAGTATGTGTGATCTCCTGTCCAGCTTGTGAGGAGGGTTGCAGTGGATTTGGCTGGGGCTAAATTAAGTCTAGTGCACCAGTCATGTAATGTGTTGAGATAGGGTTGAAGGAGATCTGTTGCTGTGCCTGGGTCTTGGTGTGTGCATGTGAGTGTTATGTCGTCTGTGTATGAGGCTATGTTTATTTGGGGTGTATTGGGTGTAGTTATATCATGCATGTACAGATTAAAGAGTGCGGGCGACAGGACGGATCCTTGCGGGACTCCGTTTGGGAAATTTCTTATGCTAGATGACTGACCGGCAATGCACATCTGCCTGCTAGGAAGTTGGCCAGCCACCTTTTTGTGTTGTTGTGCATTTTTGTGTTGTAAATTTTGTTTGTTAGGTTGTGGCGGGGGATGGCATCGAGGGCTTTACTAATGTCGAGTGTGGCAAGTAGTGATCTATGTGGTCTGGCTGAGTTGATGCCGTCAAAAGCTCTTTGTGTAAGGTCTGTAAGAAGAGTGTTTGTGGAGTACAGTGGCCTGAAGCCATGTTGTGTTGGAGCTAGGGGTAAGGCGTGTGTAATTAGTTGTAGTACAAGGCGTTCTATGACTTTGGAGGGGGTGCAGAGGAGTGTGATAGGGCGGTGTGAGGAGGGTAGCGTGGGGTCTTTGTTGGGTTTGGGGAAAGTGATGATGATACCATGCTTCCAGATGTCTGGTACTGTATTGTGTTATGTGAATAACTGTAGTTTGATATGTTAGTGAGTGCTTGTATACCTTGTGATCCCAGCTGTCTGAGGTGTATGTTGCTTATGTTGTCTAGGCCACAGGCGTGTGAGTGCTTGAGATTGTTGATGATGTACTTTGTCTGGTAGTTAGTGAAGGGTGTATAGTCAGGGTCTGTGGGGAATTGTCTCTTGCGTCGTGTACGTCGGTCGTCTATATAGGGTTTTAGGTGGCTGATATGAGAGAAGTGATTAATGAGAGTGTTTGCTTGTTGTTTACATGAATGAGTAGAGTCTGTTGTGATTGCAGCATGTGATTGTGTTGTGTTGCTGTTGGAAAGTGTGATGCTGTTTAGTGTTTTGTAGAGTTTTTTGGGGTTTGTTTTGTGATCAAGCATTTGTAGGAAGTTATTCCAGTTTAGTGTTTGTTTTTCTTGTATTTTGTTGTTGATCTGGGTGTTGAGTGCTTGGATTTGTTGTGTGATGTCTTGTGTGTGGGGTGCTGGGGAGTTTTTCAGTGTGTCACGTTGTCTGATGAGGTTTTGAATTTCTGGTGAGAAGTTGGGGTTGTGTCTTTTTCTGTAACCTCTTGGAATGTGTTTCTTGTCAGCATTTTGGATAGTTGTGTTGAATGTGTGGACAGCGTTGTTGATGTTAGTGATGGGTGCGCTGTTTAGGGTTTCAAAGTGTTGTTCTGTCTCATTTGTGAAAGCTTCCCAGTTAGCTCTTTTATAATTAGTGTAAGTGTGTCTGTGGCTAGCTGGGGTGAGTCTGGTTTTGGTGGTGATAATGATCGGAAGGTGGTCGGAGCCTAAGGTTTTAACCACCTTCCAGGATGTTGTGGGGGCGAGTTCTGGGGAGCAAAAGGTGATATCTGGAGATGATTGGTCGTAGAGGGCTTGGTGGGGAGTATGGGTATGTTGATGGATGTCGTTGAGGATGTAAAGGTTATCTGATTGGTGTTGTAGGACCAGCCCTCTGTCTGTGTCGGGGTTGTCGACAAACCAGGCCGACGTCTTGGCGTTGAAATCACCACCCAGGATGATGTGTAGGGTGTTTGTGATATGATGTTGTTGTTGTTGTTGTTGCTGTTCCCCAGGCTGCCTGGCCGAACAGCCCCAAGGCCCCAAGCAAGGCCAAGGCCATAACCGAGCGCCCCCACAGATCCCTCCCTGCCTACCACAATAAAGCCTGGGTGACTGAAGCCACTCCATGGCAGGGAGCTAAAGAGGGCGCGGAAACGCCCGGGAAACCAAAGCCCCACCCAGGGCCCTGTTCCCCTCAGCAATTATGAAGAGAAAGTTGAGGGTCAAAGGAAAAATGTGACGCTTTGGCTTCCAATCTGCCAACCTCTAGGTTGGGAGATTGGGAGGTCAATCCACGGAAGAGACGCCGTCACCTGAGATCTAGAAAATATATAAGTAAAAGGAACAGTCAGAGTAAGCTATGGGTATGGCAGAGATCGCTCAGCTCTCACTCTGATAGACCAGCCCATCACCACATGACTAGAACCCAATCCTCTCAGCATCAGCTAGGAACGGCCCTAGAAAGCCGCCTTTGGCGGGGGGATAGCTCCCCTATTTCAACCCCTTTCGGGGTTTGGCACCCGCCCTGTGATATGATGTAGTTGTGGTCTGTATTCGTTGGATACTGTGGGGGATGTTTGGGGAGGGATTTATGTGTTTATGATGGTTATGTTGGATGTGTTGCCAGTGCGTATTTTAATGGATTGTATTTCTGTTGTGTTATCATTTGGGGGGAGGAGGGATTTGGTATGTGCACTGGTGACTATACTGTATATGTTAGGTCTTTGTGTACCAGGGTGATGAGGCCACCGCCACCGCCGACGGGCCGGTCTTGTCGAATGGTGGTGAACTCTTGAAATGTAGGTGTTTTTTGTGTTGTGCAGAGTTTTGTTTCTTGTATGATGGCAATGTGTATGTTGTGTTGTTTGATGAAGTGTGAGAGTTCGTGTTTCTTTGTTTTGATGCCATCAATGTTTAGTTGGAGAATGTTAATGTGTGTGCGTGTATGTTGGGTGCTGCTGCACGAGGATGGGGTGGGGGTTAGGGAGGGGGTGATGGTCGGGGTGGGGGTGGGGATGATTGAGGTGGTGGTGGGGATTGGTGTGCAGGAGATGAGGGTAGGAATGGGTTAGGTTGGAGTGTGGTGTGTGGAGTTGAGGATGTGGATGGTAATGGAAGGTTAGCTTTGCGCAGTGGTAGTATCGTAACCAATGAGGATAAGGCTCTGCACCAAGGCTAAAAACAAAAGAAATTGGTTAAAGTTTTCGCCATATTCAACATCTTCCAACCCGCACACCTCGGTTGGGCTACCCCCAAAGGGTAGCCAAGTCGCACCCCACCTGCCCGTGGTATCCTCGCAGACACCCATCGTTTCCTTTTTCCATATCTAACTTTTTCATTTTGGGTGACACAGACAGGGGCGGCGCTACCTGGGGCCTGTCCCAGGTAGTTTTCAATTTGTTTTTAATAAATAGTTTCCCCTTTTAACCAAAACCACTGCCATATCAGCCACCATGAATGTATGCCCTAAGTGCGACTCCCGGGTCACCAGTAAGGGGTTCAAGTGTACCAGATGCTACTTTTGGTACCACCCCTTATGCTCTGGACTTCCTGATAGTCTCTGTAAGGACTATGCTTTCTTTAAAAAAATCCATCCATTCGGATGGAGGTGGTTCTGTCACAACTGCCCCTCAGATGCCGAGAACGCATTAGTCAGCTCGCAGGCCACAACGGATCTGAAGGACGCCATAGTGAGTGAAGTCTCTGGCGGCTGGCGCCCTTGCTGCTGTGGCAAGTCAGATCGAAAAAATGGGGGACCAAATTACCAATCTTGAAACTAACGCTGCCACACCAAACATTCCCTCGTTCGCCAAAATTGTCCAGCAAACGTTGGAAGACACTATAAAGGAGCCTACAAAGTGCACCACAGAGGTGGTGGATGGTGGGAAGAAAAAAACTGTCTGGGACCATCAAGTCCTAATAGTTAAGCCCAAAGATAGTACCTCTGAGCCCGCAAGCCAACCTGATACTAAGGCTATTATAATAATAATAATAATAATTAAAGTTGCCAACAACGTTGAGCGGGGTTGCACGCAGGGTATTGTGTTGGATACAAGGGCTGTGCCACATATATCAAAATATCATGTATCTTATCGGGCAAGGAGAAAGTACAGAAGGAATATAGTGTAGCCATTTTGGCTGTGGCCACTTAGACCATTAAGGAGTGTGACCATTTTGGTTAAAGCTATTAATCCTGTACGAGTTGTTGTTGTTGTTCCCTAAGCTGCCTGGCCGAACAGCCCCGAGTCCCTGAGGAAGGCCATGGCCACGATCGGGCTTTCCCACAGAGCTCTCATTGAGTGTAGATTGTGTTGTTGGCGTAAGTGATTGTGTGAAATGCAGTCTTCTATGATGGGTTTAATGGTATGGGGTGCTGTGTTACATCCCGGGCAGGCGTCGACAACGGAGTCATCCAGTCTCTTCTGATAGCTCAGGAGAGCTGGATGGTGTCCGCATCTCAGCCTGGCCAGGTGGACTCTGTCCTCGCGAGGAAGGGAGGATTCGGAAGGATGGATTTCGGGAGGTCGTGCTTGCAGCTGCGTGTTGTCTGTGAGTGAGTGGATGGATCGGCGAGAGATACGAGTATGGATGTGCTTCTGGAAGTTGGTTCGGGGTGGGCAGGGAGGGAGAGAGGACAGTAATTGTGTGTGATACCGTGTGCTGGGTGTTGTTTTGATATTTCTTGGTGTCTGTGGGTGTGTTGCCATGTAGTTTAGTGGGTGGTCTTGGTTTGTGGAGGCTGCTGTCAGGAATTGAGTGCCTCTCATGTCCAGATGGTCTTTGACTTTGAGGATTTTGGTTTCTTGATGTAGGTGATCTGTGGGTGCAGTAGCTGTGCAGCCTGTAATGATCTTCAGGGCTTTGTTTTGAATAGTCTGTAAGGTCTTATGATGTGTTTCAGCTAGGTTAGAAGCCCAGGCTGGGCTTGCGTATTCCATCACTGATCTTATGTATTGTTTATATACTGTGGTGGTAGTTTCTTTGTTGTGTCCAAATTTTGTGTGAGCAAGTGACCTGAGGGCGTTAAGTCTGGGTGTCAGTTTCTTTTTAATGTTTGTGGTGTGCTGTTTGAATGTCATATGAGTATCATATGTTACTCCTAGGATTTTGGGTGTGTGTGTATGTGTTAGGGGTGTGTTGTTTATGGTGAGTTGAGGGATGTATTCGTGTTCTCCTGTCCAGCTTGTGAGCAGGGTTGCGGTGGATTTGGCTGGGGCTAGATTAAGTCTGTTTGTAGTGCACCAGCCATGTAGTGTGTTGAGATAGGGTTGAAGGAGATCTGTTGCTCTTTTTGAGTCATGGTGTGTGCATGTGAGTGTTATGTCATCTGCATAGGAGGCTAAGTTTATTTGGGGCGTATTGGGTGTAGTTATATCGTGCATGCACAGATTGAAGAGTGCGGGCGATAGGACGGATCCTTGTGGGACTCCGTTTGGAAAGTTTCTGATTTTAGATGACTGACCGGCAAAAGATACGTGTGCACATCTGCCTGCTAGGAAGTTGGCCAGCCACCTTTTTGTGTTGTTGTGCATGTTTGTGTTGTAGATTTTGTTTGTTAAGTTGTGGCGGGGGATGGCATCGAAGGCTTTACTAATGTCGAGTGTGGCTAATAGTGATCTGTGTGGTGGTCTAGCTGAGTTGATGCCGTCAAAAGCTCTTTGTGTATCAAAAAATATTTTCGTCTGTGAGAAGAGTGTTTGTGGAGTGCAGTGGCCTAAAGCCATGTTGTGTTGGAGCTAGGGGTAGGTCGGGTGTAATTAGTTGTAATACTAGGCGTTCCATGACTTTGGAGGGGGAGCAAAGGAGTGTGATGGGGCGGTGCGAGGAGGGTAGCGTGGGGTCTTTGTTGGGTTTGGGGAATGTGGTGATGAGACCATGCTTCCAAATGTCTGGTATTGTGTTGTGTGAATAACTGTAGTTTGATATGTTAGTGAGTGCTTGTATGCCTTGTGGTCCCAGGTGTCTGAGGTGTATGTTGCTAATGTTGTCTAGGCCACAAGCGGGTGAGTGCTTGAGATTGTTGATGATATGCTTTGTCTGGTGATTGGTGAAGGGTGTATAGTCAGGGTCTGTGGGGAATTGTCTCTTACGTCGGATGACACGTCGGTCGTCTTTGTGAGGTTTTAGGTGGCTGACATGTGAGAAGTGATTGATGAGAGTGTTTGCTTGTTGTTTACATGAAGGAGTAGAGTCTGTTGTTGTGATTGCAGCATGTGATTGTGTAGTGTTGCTGTTGGAAAGTGTGATGCTGTTTAGTGTTTTGTAGAGTTTTTTGGAGTTTGTTTATTGATCAAGTGTTTGTAGGAAGTTATTCCAATTTAGTTTTTGTTGTTCTTGTATTTTGTTGTTAGTTTGGGTGTTGAGTGCTTGGATTTGTTGTGTGATGTCTTGTGTGTGGGGTGCTGGGGAGTGTTTCAATATGTCGCGTTGTCTGATGAGGTTTTGAATTTCTGGTGTGAAGTTGGGGTTGTGTCTTTTTCTTTTACCTCTTGGAATGTGTTTCTTGTCAGCGTTTTGGATAGTTTTATTGAGTACAGTAGGGTCTCGCATAAAACGTGTTCAGATAAAACGAGTCTCGATTAAAACGAGCGACCTAAAATATTAATATTTAAATATTTAATTTTCGATAAGAACGAATGTGATCACATAAAACGAGTCCGCCGCCCAAAGTGGGGCAAATCCGAGGAGTTTTCATATAGAGCGCCGAAATATCGTACAAAACGTACAAAATATCGTACGTTTTGTACGTAAATTTACGCTTACAGTGAACATTGACGATATTGGGCCGCCAAAATGCCGTGTTCACATAGAACGAAATCGCATAAAACGCCCTCGTTTATCGACCAATTTCTCGTTTTATGCGGGACCCTACTGTATGTGTACAGCATTGTTGATGTTAGTGATGGGTGTACTGTTTAGAGTTGTGAAGTGTTGTTCTGTCTCATTTGTGAATGCTTCCCAGTTAGCTCTTTTATAATTGGTGTATGTGTGTTTGTGGCTAGCTGGGGTGAGTCTGGTTTTGGTGGTGATAATGATCGGGAGGTGGTCAGAGCCTAAGGTTCTGACCACCCTCCAGGATGTTGTGGGGGCGAGTTCTGGGGAGCAAAAGGTGATGTCTGGAGATGATGGGTTATAGAGGGCTTGGTGAGGAATATGGGTATGTTGATGGATGTCGTTAAGGATGACGAGGTTATCAGTTTGGTTTTGTAGTACCAGCCCTCTGTCTGTGTCGGGGTTGTCGACAAACCAGGCCGACGTCTTGGCGTTGAAGTCACCACCCAGGATGATGTGTGGGGTGTTTGTGATGTGTTGTAAGTGTGGTCTGTATTCATTTGGTACTGTAGGGGATGTATGTGTTTATGATGGTTATGTTGGAGTTGTTGCCAGTGCGTATTTTAATTGATTGTATTTCTGTTGTGTTATCATTTGGGGGGAGGAGGGATTTGGTTTGTACACTGGTAACTATGTATGATATTTCTTTGTGTACCAGGGTGATGAGTCCACCGCCTCCGCCGACAGCCCGGTCTTGTCTGATGGTGGTGAAATCATGAAATGTGGGTGTTTTTTGTGTTGTGCAGAGTTTTCTTTCTTGTAAGATGGCAATGTGTATGTTGTGTTGTTTGATGAAGTGTCAGAGTTCGTGTTTCTTTGTGTTGATGCCATCTATGTTCAATTGGAGAATGTTAATGTTATGTGCACGATGTATGTTGGGTGCTGCTGCACGAGGATGGGGTGGGGGTTGGGATGGGTGAGGTGGGGGTGGGGATTGGTGAGCAGGAGATGGGGGTTGGAATGGATTAGGATGGGGTGTGGTGTGTTGAGTTGAGGATGTGGATGGTATGGGAAGGTTAGGGAGGAGAGGTGGATGGGTTTTAGGGGGGGGGAGTGGATGATATGGGAAGGTTAGGTGGGTTGGGGAGGAGAGGTGGACGGGTTTTAGGCGAGGGATTTGACTGGGAGAGGGAGGGGCATGAGGAACAGGTCCAGGTGTTCGTGTAGTGTTTCTTGGAGGCAAGTGTTGTGCAGGTGAAGTGAGTCTAGTTCCTGCATGAATTGCAGAGAACTGAACCCTTAGTGTGGCGACTCGAAGTGATGGGTTTTGAGTAAGTTGGACATATGTATGTGTAGGTGGGTCCTGGGTTGCTCTCAATGTCTCCGGCTAGAAGTCTTCGGGAAATGACAGCCGGAGAGTCATTTCTCGGTGTAGGAAAAACTGTGTGGTGTGAGAGGTGTGGAAATTCCCGGCGCGACCGAAGCCGCTCCAAGGACTCCTGTACGAGTAGGCATAATTGCCCGAAATTGCCTTCATTCCCTGCTCATTTTCATGCATAAGCAAAAGCCAGAGCGTAATACAATTATGTATTCATGAAAGTACGGTAATAGCTTTCAAATTACTCCTGAATCATCCCTGTACGACGTCTGGTTTTCTTGTAAGGATCTTGCAAACGAAGGGCAAAATTGCTAAAAATTACCAAATCCGATAGGCGAAATCGCTAAAAATTACCAATTATTTTCTGTTTTCGCTATGTGTGACGCTGCACATAAGTGAGCTCTCTCTCACACAAACCTGAGTGTCGTGGCGGGGCCTGTAGGCTCCGGCTGACGTCCATCCGTGCTGCTTGCAAAAGCTGGCCTGGCTCACAGGCTACAAAATAGCCGGAAAATCGTCTCCGTTATATGAGGGGCTCCGCGGGAATTGGGTTAAGAAGTGTGGTTGTTTTGATTATTTAATAGGGTCACCATAAGGGTAATGGTGTGGCATTTTTTCTGTACAGAAGCTTGGCCTTTTTGGTTGGGGCTTCTTAGGAATGTGACCTTTTTCGTTAGCCATGGAGAAACTGCAGAGGTATAAATTATTATAAGCAACCTCATGTTAAAAATATCTTATATATTTTTGTTTAGCTTTACTTGGCATTCCTCTTCCTCTATGTATCTAGCAATTTAACCCCCTCAAACTCCTTATGACGCGATGGTGTGGTAATTACCCCGGACCAAAAAGCTCTAAAAGACGATCGAGTGATAACTCAAGCGAGCTTGAAATACGCAGGCGTTTCGTTGTTGTTGTTCCCCAAGCTGCCTGGCCGAACAACCCCAAGGCCCCGAGCAAGGCCAAGGCCATAACAGAGCGCCCCCACAGAACCTTCCCTGCTGACCACAATAAAGCCTAGGTGACCGAAGCCACTCCATGGCGGGGAGCTGAGGAGGGTGCGGAAATGCCCGGGAAACCAAAGCCACACCCAGGGCCCTCTGTCCCTCAGCAATTATGAAGAGAAAGTTGAGGGGCAAAGGAAAAATGTGACGCTTTGGCTTCCAATCTTGGTAGATCCACGGAAGAGACGCCGTCACTCGAGATCTAGAAAATATATAAGTAAAAGGAACAGTCAGAGTAAGCTATGGGTATGGCAGAGATCGCTCAGTTCTCACTCTGATAGACCAGCCCATCACCACAGGCGTTTCGTTCATGGTCACCCCTTCGGGGATCAAGGTGTCCGGCAATATATACCGGTAGGCTATAGATAAATTAATTTTTGGGCTATTTCTTCCATTTTATTTATCCTGTTAAAGTGCTTGATTGATTTTTGTGCTAATGTAGTTAGTATTTGGTGTAATTTTACATATTTCAGCTAAATCTGAAGAGCACATGCAATTTATTTATGCATGTTCAGTAAGTATTGCTGGGGAAAGGGTTAACGTATTCATCTTTTGGGGTATTTATTCTATGTTTTTATCCTGTTTCTGTGATTGATTGAGTTTTGTGCTAATGTAGTTGGTATTTGGTATAATTTTACATATTTTAGATAAATCAGAAGGGCACATGCAATATATTTGGGCATTTTCAGTCAGTATTGCTGGGGAAACGGTTAACATACAGTATTCATCATAGGAAGGGAAGAGGATGTGTAGCTCAGATCTTTGCCCTGAAATATGTTGTGGAGAAATATTTTGAGAAGGGACAAAAGTTGTATGCTGCCTTTATGGACTTGGAGAAGGCCTATGACAGAGTTGATAGAGAAGGTACCGGTATGTAGAAAGTACTTGGAATATACGGAGCAGATAGCAAGTTGCTGAAAGCAGTGAAAAGCATGTATGTGGGTGCAAAGGTGTCAGTATGTGTTGAGAATGAACAGAGCGAGTTCTTTGATATGAATTTTGGGTTAAAGAAAGGGTGTGTGATGTCCCCGTGGTTGTTCAATATATACTGAACTGTATATGGATGGAGTTATAAAAGAAATGCAAGGATGAGCAGTGGATGTTGGTGTACCACTAATAAGGGAAGGCAACGAGTGGAATGACAGAGTTGATAGAGAAGGTATGTGGAAAGTACTGAGAATATATGGAGTAGATGGCAAGTTGCTGAAAGCAGTGAAGAGTATGTATGAGAGTGCAAAGGTATCAGTACGTGTGAAGAATGAACAGAGGGAGTTCTGTGATCTGAATGTTTGGTAAAGCAAGGGTGTGTGATGTCCCGATGGTTGTTCTATATATACAGTATATGGATGGAGTCATAAAAGAAATATAAGGAAGAGCAGTGGATGTTTGTGTACTGCTGTTTTCTGACGATATGAATGGGAGTTGCAGGGTCTGGTAAATATGTTTGGAAGAGTGTGCGAAAAATGGAATCTGAAGGAAAGTGCGGGGAAGAGCAAGGTTATGGTCTTCGAAAGGGGTGAAGCCACAGAGTGTGAGGTGAAGTTGAACGGTCAGGCTATGGAGATTGTCAGCTCATTTAAGTATCTTGGCAGTGTACAGAGTAAAGATGGGAGTATGGATGAAGAAGTGTGGGAGAGGGTGCAACAGGGGAAGAGGGTTGTAGGAATGCTGAAAGCAGTAACATGAAATAGGGTGGTTAGGATGGAACTGAAGAAGTCATTGCATGACAGTGTGGTAATCCCGACACTGACTTACGGAAGCGAAGCATGGACGTTGTTGGAGAGATTCAAACCAAGAGTGAAAGGGATGGAAATGAGTTACTTGAGAAGTGTGTGCAGAGTTACATGGAGGGATAGACAGACGAATGAGGAAGTACGAGAGAGGTGTGGTGTGAATGTACTGGAAAGTGCGAAAAAGAACACCTTGAGATGGTTCGGCCATGTGGAACGTATGGGAAGCGAGAGAATGACTAAGAGCGTGTACGAGTGAGGTGGAAGGACAGAGGGAGAAATAAACCGAGAGAGAGGTGGAAGGATGGAGTTAAGAAATATATGCGTGAAAGCGGTGCTGGATGGGAGGAGGGGCGTCGACTGACTGGGGACAGAGGTGGCCAATCCTTCGGGGATCAAGGCGTCCGTCAATAGATAGATAGATAAATTCATCTTTAGGGCTATTTCTTACATTTTCTTTATCCTGTTGTGTACTTTATTAATTTTTTTGGTAATGTAGTTGGTAATTGGTGTAATTTTACATATTTCAGATAAAGGATGTCAACAGAATAACAAATAATTAGCTGAAGAGACGTTTAGGTATAAAGAGTATTAGCGAGGAGATGCGTACAAGTAAACTGGGATGGTATGGACATGTGGAGAAAATGGATGAACAAAATTGGGTGAAAAGATGCAGGTCTGCGATTGTGGAGGGAGCTGCACCAAGGGGTGGACCGAGTAAGACCTGGGACTATACGTGCCGATCTCAAATCCAAAAACTTGACAAGTAAAGCATCCCTTAACAGGGTTGCCTGGAACGCCGCTATTAGGAAAAGAGACTGAAACTGCACATCTGTGTGGAGCACTCAGTCTTAAAATGTTATGTACGTATGTATGTATAAATCTGAAGAGCACATGCAATCTATTTAGGCATTTTCAGTCAGTATTGCTGGGTAAAGGGTTAACATATTAATCTTTTGGTGTATTTCTTCCATTTATTTATCCTGTTAGTGAGTTTTATTGATTTCAGTGCTACTGTAGTGGTATTTGGTGTAATTTTACATATTTTAGATAAATCTGAAGAGGACATGCAATATATTTGGGCATTTTCAGTCAGTATTGCTGGGGAAACGGTTAGCATACTGTAGCCATCTTAGGAAGGGAAGAGGATGTGTAGCTCAGATTTTTGCCCGGAAATGTGTTGTGGAGAAATATCTGGAGAAGCGACAAAAGTTGTATGCTGCATTTATGGAGTTGGAGAAGGCCTATGACAGAATTGATAGAGAAGGTATGTGGAAAGTACCGGTACTGAGAATATACGGAGGAGATGGCAAGTTGCTGAAAGCAATGAAGAGCATGTATGAGGGTGCAAAGGTGTCAGTATGTGTGGATAATTAACAGAGCGAGTTCTTTAATCTGAATGTTGGGTTAAAGCAAGGGTGTGTGTGATGTCCCCATGGTTGTTCAATATATACCGGTACAGTATATGGATGGAGTCATGAAAGAAATACAAGGAAGAGCAGCGGATGTTGGTGTACCGCTGATAAGGGAAGGAAACGAGTGGAAGTTGCCTCAACAGTACAGTACCGGTACTACTGTTGCTGACAACACAGTTCTGATGAGCGATAGTGAATGGGAGTTGCAGGGTCAGGTAAATATGTTTGAAACAGTGTGTGAAAAACGGAATCTGGAGGTAAATGCTAGGAAGAGCAATATTATGGTCATTGAAAGGGGTGCAACCATAGAGTGTGAAGTGAGGTTGAACGGCTATGAAGAATGTCAGCTCATTTAAGTATTTGGGCAGTGTGTTGAGTAAAGATGTGAGTAGGCCTATGGATGAAGAAGTGTGGGAGAAAATGTAACAGGGGAAGAGCGTTGTACGAACTCTGAAAGCAGTAAGAAGAAATAGGGTGGTCAGCATGGAAGTAAAGAAGTCCTTGCATGACAGTGTGGTAATCCCGACATTGACTTATGGGAGGGAAGCATGGACGTTTCTGATTGGGATTGATCATTGATAATCATCGGTTATGCTAGTTGGAAAATTAGTGGGGTAGAATGTAGAGTTCGGGTGTACCGCCAGCCTTGTTTACACTACGCGGAGCAGCGGCGGACGCTGGCCATCATGTTCCCGTCTATTTGACTGCTTTTGGATACAATAATAGGTTGAGGGGGGTCACCCCCCCATGACATATTGTCATCATCATATATATTGCCAGCAGGAGGCAAATAACCGAAAAAAACGCCTTCAAAATAGACGCGAACTAAAGGCTGGTTCACATATAGCCGAGTCGGTGCGCGAGTCCAACACGAGTGATGAAATTTTGCTATTCAGCAATGACTCGTCGATACTCCTCAACACTCGTATAGACTCGTGCTACGCTCGTGTATACTCTTTGTTTACTCGACACACTCGTGGGTACTCGCCACGGGGTCCAAAAAAATGTCATGCATGCATGAAATTTTTGGGTCCCGTGGCGAGTACCCACGAGTGTGGCCTAAATACGTGTAGGCTCGTGTACATACGTGTTAACTCGTGTTTGACTCTGAATAACTTCGTTATTCGTGTTAACTTGTGTTGACTCGTGTAAACCCGTGTAACACTCTTTGGTGATTTGTCGCTTTTCGTCATCATTTCGACGTTGACGAAGCAATACGTGTCTACACACAACAACACGTATGTAACACACATGCAACACGTATCAACAAGAGTAGAAAGCACGAATGTGAGTGCCAAAATTTGGTGCCCGCATGATGCCAGAGTTTACACGATTCAAACACGAGTAAACACGATCCACTGAGAAAAAAACACGAGTGTAACACGAAAAAGCAAGTGTCATTTGAAATACCGTTATTTAAAAAATGTAGGACGAATCAACGAGAGTTTACACGAGTTTACACGGATGTAACACGAGTCAACACGTGTGCAACAGAGATCCAACGAGAGTCAACGCGTTGTCTTTCGTGTTGATCCGTATAACAATCGTGTTGATCCGTGTAACAATCGCGTTGACTCGTCCATACTCTTTGTTTACGTGCCCTGGAATGTGGCCATTATTTTTCAAATTTTTGAGACTCGTGTTGGGTTCGTGTTACACTCGTTTTGACTCTCAGTTACTCGTACAGACTCTTGCATGAACACGTGTTGACTCGTATTGACTCGAGTTAACTCGTGTTACACTCTCCTTGACTCGGGAGCAATTGCTACTCGCGGCCGACTCAGCCTCCAGCGACGGCGATAATCGACGAGTGTGACTCGTGTTGGACTCGCGCACCGACTCAGCTATGTGTGAACCAGCCTTTAACCACGGTGATCGACATATGTAAACATGACGGTGTCGGCGTCGGCGTCGGACACTTGCGATAATGTTCCCGTCTATTTTGAATGCCATTGGATACAATATTATGTTGAGGGGGGGGCTTTGCCCCCATGACGTGTTGTCATCATCATATATATTGCCAGTAGGGGGCAAACAACCAACAAAATTGCCGCAAAGCCCTCCCCTCAACATATTATTGTATCCAATGGCAGTCAAAATAGACGGGAACATGATCGCAAGCGTCCACCGCCGCCACCGCCGTCATGTTTACATGGTCGATCGCCGCAGTTACTGTAAGTTCGCGTTTATTTTGAGTTTTTGACGACGATTTTTTTTGGTTAGGCCTATTTGCCCCTTGCTGGCAAATTATATGATGATGACAATATGTCATGGGGGGTGTTTGCCCCCCTCAACATATTATCGTATCCAACGGCATACAAAATGGACGGGAACATGATGGCAAGCTTCCGTCGCCGCTCTGCGCAGTGTAAACAATGGTGGCGGTACGCCCGAACTCTACATTCTACCCGGCTAGGCCTATATTATAGGCTACAACAAATAAGTAGGCTAGGCTATTTTATCTATAGGCTATGCCTAGTCTAATATTACAATTTAAGGTAGCATTCAAGTTGACTACAGCAGGACTTACCCTTGACCAAGTATAGGCTATCCTAGTGTTTACTAGGCCTATACCCCTTTGAAAGGACATTAGCCTAGCCTAACCTAACAACCTTACCTAACCTATTATAGTAGGCTATTATGGGTGGGGGCTGCCGCCCCCACACCCCGATTTTTGGTGTATTTGTCTATTTTGTCTGTGAAGTGGGAATTTTTTCAATTTGTCGATAACGAAAATCCTCCATGCGGACTATAGCTTATGGAGAAAAATATGGCGAATCTATTGTTGCCTATTATCTCTAATAAATTGTTTCTCATAATGCTGCAGTAGTGTCGTTTAAAATACCAACCATTTAATTGTGTGCCTTTAAAAATGACCTAAATTAGGCTATAGGCTACTGGAAGATTAGAAGAATCTTTAAGAAAGACTAGGTTAGGATTATTGTTGTGCCAAAGCTAGATTATAGCCTAAATATAAAAGGAAGTGAATAAAATGAAATATGCCGAAAAAAATCGCCGTCAAAATAGATGCGAAGTTAACCGCGGCGATCGCCCTATGTAAACATGACGACCGTACACCCGGTAACTACATCCATCCCATTAAAAGTTACTGTGGGACACAAAATATGTTGAGGGGGTCTCTGCGGCTCTGCCCCCCCACGTCGGCCCGTCACGTATTATGATGTACGGTAAGTCATCATCATCTGTGCTAATTCATAGGATCCCCAATTAAGGACAAAGTCAATCAACAGACGAAATAAGCTCCCAAATTACAATAACATAGCGGCCCGCCGTTTATGGGCGACTTTTTACACGTCATTTTAAATGTTACTTTCCTGCCCTGGTCTAGGCCTAATAGATTTTTCCAAAGAATCAAACTTAAATTAAAAGGAAGTAGCCTAGCCTACAGTTTATAGGAAGGCTATTCCAACATGCATTCCAGAACTTAGGCTAGCCTAGGCCTAGGCTATATGAAAATTTGTGGGTGGTCTGCCAAAAAAGAATCACTAGGCCTATTAGGCTATGGGTAAGCTAGTATGGGGTGCATTTTGCAAATCTTCTGAACTCTTAGGCCTAGGCTAGGCTAAATTAAAACTCACAAAATCTGAGTAAAACCAGCACTAGAATTTTGTCTTGTCTTGTCTTGGGGGTTAAGGGCAACCTCAGGCGAATACTCGCCCGCTCAGGCCCTACCGTAGTCGCGGAGATTAAATTAGTTTATAGTTAAGGTTAAAATTCACCACCGTGTCACTTTCACTCTAGGTCATTCGTAGAACCGTAACACTGTAAAGGCAACAACCCAATAGCAGGTCATTAGGTGGCGAACCAGAGACCTAAAAACCGCGGTACTAGGGCCAGAGCAATGTCTTGAAGCGAGGTGCCCTTATCAACCAACCCCAGACAATCCAGTAGGAGCTGTCGGAAGGAATCCATCTTTGAAGATAGAAAGGGACGCCCATCCACATGCTCAGTGACGGGACGAGGCGAGGCTTAGGAGGCATATGTAAGACGACCAGATGTAGGATGTGGAGGGGAAGAGGTACTGTACGACGATACATGGGATGCGGAGACTGCGGAGGGAAGAGCTCGTCAAAGTCATACGGTTCCTCAGGACCTCAACAATAACCGGGGGATGGCCGGTGCGGGCAATGGTCGATCGCCGTAGTTAATATAAGTTCGTGTCTATTTTGACGGCGATTTTTGTTGTAGTTAGGCTAGGCCTAGGCTATTTGCCCCGTGCTGGCAATATATATGATGATGACAATATGTCATGGGGGGTGATTGACCCCCTCAACATATTATTGTATCCAACGATCTCTAACCTCTGTATCTCAAAAACGGCTAGAGCAAATTGGCTGTAAATTTCCACATCTAGGCTATTCCTTGACAGATTTGCTCCCTCCAATTAATATTTATTAGCATAAATTCAGCCTAGTTTAGCCTATAAAACAAAAACTAACATTTGTTTAGCCTAGGCCTACATATAAAAAGAAAAAACCCACTCGTTCTGCAATTATAAGCATAAATATGAGTATCTAAGTTACAAAGCAAATGTTTTTGTATAGCCTAAAATAAACCATAAAATTGTCATCTTTCAACTGTTGAGGTCATAAATATAAAAAAATCTAATACATTAGGAAAAAATGCGTTAAGAGTTGTGTTAGCGGGTCTATCGTCCCCTTTATTTACGTAGTCGCACGCTCGCAGTTACATTCGCGTCTAATTTGACTGTGGTTATTTGCCCCTGCTGGTGATATATATGATGATGACAATAAGTCATAGGGGGATAAAGCCCCTTCAACCCATTATTGTATCCCACAGCCAGGCGTTGGGTAAATTGTTTTGTTACCGGCCGGCGGATTGAGGGTGGCTTTACCAAGTTTACCCCAGCAGTTAGATTAGAAGCGAATGTAGGCCTAACTGTGAGCGTGTGACTAGGCTATATAAACAAAGCTTTTGGTATGCCTACAACTACAACTCTTACCAAAACTGCAATTAGCCTATTTTTGTTTGTTTTTTCAGTCTAGGCTAAATTGTGGAGGCTAGGCTAAATTATTTAGCTGCAATTAGCCTAGCCTATTTTTGTTTGTTCTTTCAGTCTAGGCTAAATTGTGGTAGGCTAGGCTAAATTCTTTAACATGTGTACTATTGTGTAGGCCTGTGCTTTCCAATAGAAGTAAAAATATGTAGCCTAGCCTAATGCAATTTTACTAAAACCCAAGCCTACCTGAATATAGCCCTATGCAGAGCTCAACAGCAAAAACAATACAAAATATGTTGAGCAGTGAAATAAAATTAAGCTAGGCCTAGGCCTGTTTTTGGAATTATTCTATAATTGCACCTATACGAGCTAAACAAATTATTATTGTATTTAACAGGAAGGTACGACGAGGTAAGTGATGTGGTATAGGTGGCAATATGCGGAAATGGATTATAAGGGCATTCCGCCCCCTCTTACCCCCTTACAAAACTCTATTTGTTACTCACTCCACCCAACTGGATTTCTACCGTTTTACCCAACCAGCGGAGGTGTGGGGGCAGCAGCCCCCACCCATATTACTAGGATAGGTTAGGTAAGGTTGTTAGGTTAGGCTAATGTCTCTCTGATTCTGAAACATTGTAAAATCTGTGTCGGTCAATATTTACGAGTCACACCACAGCTGGAATCTCATTTCTAAGGGCAGTTTTGGGTTCCTATCATTCTATGCTTCATTGCTATATACTTTTTATCCACCGGATATATATTTTTTTTTATTTTTTTTTTTAGCATTAACCTAACCTAACCTAAATGTATTTGGGGGCTATTAGGTTAGGTTAGGTTAGGTTAGGTTTTTTGGTTAGGTTAATGCTTAAAAAAAAAATACAAGAAAAAAAAAAAATTCCGGTGGATAAAAAGTATATAGCAATGAAGCATAGAATGATAGGAACCCAAAACTACCGTTAAAAATGAGATCCCAGCTGTGGTGTGACTCGTAAATATTGACCTCTGTGTCACATCTAGATTGATAGACTTTTGTCAGAGGGGGCGGAATGCCCTTATAATCCATTTCCGCATATTGCCACCTATACCACATCACTTACCTCGTCGTACCTTCCTATTAAATACAATAATAAATGTTCTAGCTCGTATAGGTGCAATTATAGAAATTTACCCTGTTTTCTCATAGGCCTAATAACCTAATGAAGTATACTATAGCCTAACCTAATTTAAGTTATTTCACAAAATACTAATAGACCTACCCAGCCCTCCTCCTGCATTATTTTCCATTGTAAAATAAGTTTGTGCTTAACTGCAGTAATGAAAGGTAGCCTATAAGGTAAATTTCTATAATTGCACCTATACGAGCTAAACAAAATATTATTGTATTTAACAGGAAGGTACAACGAGGTAAGTGATGTGGTATAGGTGGTAATATGCGGAAATGGATTATAAGGGCATTCCGCCCCCCTCTGACAAAAGTCTATCAATCTAGATGTGACACGGATTTACAATGTTTCAGTGAGACATTAGCCTAACCTAACAACCTTACCTAACCTAATCTAGTATTATGGGTGGGGGCTGCTGCCCCCACACCCCCGCTGGTTGGGTAAAACGGTAGAAATCCAGTTGGGGTGGAGTGAAAAACCGTAGATTTTCGTAAGGGGGTAAGAGGGGAGCAGCATGCCTTTATAATCCATTTCCGCATATTGCCACCTAGGCTATACCACATCACTTACCTCGCCGTACCTTCCTGTTAAATACAATAATAATTTGTTTAGCTCGTAGGCCTATAGGCCTAGGTGCAATTATAGAATAATACCGCCTATAAATAGGCTAGCCTATGTTGGTTGTGCAATTGTCTCGATTTGACTAGTTTTACCTAATTAGGCCTAAAGCAGCCGGAGCCTATTCCCAACCCCCAAACAGTATCCCATGTTAAGCCCTAGGCCTAATCCCACTCTCAATCAAAATTCGAACTGATAAATTCGTACCTACCGGTAGCGCTGCCTAGGCTAGGCCTATATTTTTCGTGAATAGATATAGAAAATGGTTTAAAGGAAAGACCATCCTATATTATGTTCAAATAATATCTCTTCTTCTTCTTCTTCTTCTTCACGATGCACAGTGTCAACAGGGATGTAGCCCCCAGATAACTGCGCAAGTAGTACAAGACTTAATTAAGGTTCATGGCGAGGGGACACGATTTCTAGCACGTAACATACTGTAGATGGTGAGGAGTGTGCAGAAGATGAGTAACGGTGAGTAGCGGTAGTTGGAGGGTCGTCAGAGGTCGGAGATCCTCCCTGTAGCAGCGAGGAACGTAGAGAGTCCAGTGGAGATGATATGAAGATCGGTGGTGTTGAGAGGTGCTCCTCCAAGAATATGCTTGATGGTAAACTGTCCTCCCTGGCGGAGAATGCATTCCCTTAAGGCGACCCTGGCACCATGATATCTATGACAATGTAGTAGGAAATGTTCAACAGTTTCAGGGGTAATGCAGTGCTGGCAGTGGCCATCTTGGTGGAGACCTAGGCGATGCATATGTGCCGCCAACCGGGAGTGTCCCAGCCGAAGACGTGTGGCTGCCCTATTGAGAGATGGAGACTTATAGCGAGTGTGCCGCCAAACCATCCAGTCATCCTTGACAGTGCCATAACGGGTATTCGTTTTCTGTGCCTTCCAATCGTGGATAAATGTTTGTCGCAATGCGTCGCTAAGGATCACCTTCCTGTCTCGTACTGTGTAGGGGAGCCTAGTGATGTGCTGGAGGGAGTGTAAGTTCTTGGCAAGGGAATCCACGATCTCGTTGTGAAGGAGACCCGAATGGCTCGGAACCCATTGGAGGGACACTGAGGAGCCATTACTCTTATGACGAGCAAGAAGCTGTAGGATCGGGTGGACAAGCTCTTTGTTGGTCTTAGTGGTGTAGGAGATGGACTGGAGAGCACTTCGAGAGTCGCAGCAGAGGACATAATGACCAGGGGGAAGGGTGACCGTGGTCTCGAGAGCTTTGAAGAGGCCAAAAAGTTCAGCGGTGAATATGGTAGAGCGGTGGGGCAGTCGCCATCCCTGGACTAAATGAAATTTAGGAATCCACAAAGCTGTCGAGACGGAGATACCGGTAGCACCATGGATGAGGGACCCATCAGTGTAGACGTAAGTAGTGTCAACAGGGAAGGTGGTAAACAACTGAAGAATAGCTTGCTTGATGTGGGACGGGCCGTCAGATTTCCGCATACCAGGTAGAGGGTCTATCGATGCATTCGGAGCCACAAAATCCCATGGAGGGAGAGGGGGTACCAGAGGTGTTGCGTGGCTGTTTCTGAAGATGAAAGTGTGGCGCTGGATGAGAGGGCCTATCCTTTCCCGAAATGGCACTTTGCACGCCCTAGGGGCATCTGGGTAGAGTGGGACATCACGTAGGTTGGCTGAGAACGGGTGAGATGTCGGTGCGCTATAGGTGACAGCAAAGTAAGATGTACATAAAATATCTCGTCGGACAGACAGGGGCAGGAGATTGCTCTCACTGCAAAGCCCAGTGATTGGAGAGGAGTGTAGGGCACCCGTCATCAGTCTCATGGCAGAGTTTTGCACCACTTCTAGTTTCTTGAGGGTCGTTGGTGATGCTGAGGCAAAAGCTTGGGAACAATAATCCAGCTTACTACGGATGTATGAAGTGTAGAAGATGCGGAGAGTAGATGGATGTGCACCCCACGTTGTACCAGTAAGAGCCTTCATGATGTTCAGGCGCTGTCGTGAGGAGTCCACAAGGTAGTCTATATGGTCCTTCCATGTTAGGAGCGGGGCATCAAAAACCACACCAAGGTAGCGATGACTGGCAGACTGTGCAAGATTGACGCCATTGAACTTGAGGGTTATCGCTGGAACAGGTCGTTTCCGGGAATAAACTTGGAAGACAGTCTTATTGGGGTTGACTCGGAGGCCCCAGGTGGAAGTCCATTGGTGAAGGGAGTCAAGTGCATCCCAAGAGAGCATCTTCCCACAAACTCCCAGTTTGGCCATTTTCATCATGAGGAGTAGATGAGGTACACTGTCAAAGGCAGCAGACAGGTCAAGGTACACAACAATGGTAGTGCGCTTATGCAGGAGGGGCGGAATCCAGCTTGGTATGATGGGATAATAGAATTGTGTTCCAGAAACCACTGCAGTCGACGAAGTACCATCTTCTCCATGAGCTTGCTAAGTGTGGACAGAAGAATGATCGGCCGATAAGATGATGGAGCTGACGGGTCCTTACCAGGCTTCAGGAAAGGCAATATAATTCCCCGGGTCCAAGGCGTGGGTAACAGTTTAAGGTCCCATGAAGAGTTAACCAGTCACAATAGTAGGGGGTAAAAGGTGCTAGGGAGATGCTTAATTAATTCATATGGCACCTGGTCCTCACCAGCTGCTTTGCTACTTGGGAGGGTGTGCAAAGCCAAAAGAAGTTCGTCATGGATGAAGGAGTATCCATTGGGGAGTTGAGGGCCATTGCTGTATGCACCTCATCCTGGGCATGAGCCGCGATGATAGGTGGGGGTTGTAAGCTTTGAATATGATCAGCAATAGCACGGGCCCGGTCCTCTGGTGACTGGCAGATGTGGCCGTTATCAACCAATGGATACGACGAGAAGGTAGGTCTCCCATTGAACATGCGCCACACTGCAGAAGGAGGTGTATCTGGTGATAGTTTACCACAGTATAGTCTCCAGGAGGACACGCGGGCTTTTCGGAGAACCTTCTTAGCGTAAGCCGTGGCACGTTTAACCCCTCCAACCCGGATGGGCTCTTGAACGCCCATAACAACCTCGGCCCGCGCAACCCGGAAGGGCTCTTGAACGCCCATTGCTTGCATGCGTGCTTTCGAATGCCGCGCGTACATTTTCGGTACCGTGGGACGGTAGGTGGCGCCACCAGGCGTAAACTACGCCACAGCAACAGTATCTACCCCGACGCCATCATGGACAGTACGCCAAATAGTGATTCCGCTGTGTCCGATACCGTGCTTCCTACGACGCCCTTGCTTGTTCGTCGCGCCTTACCCCGACGCCATCGCCTAAATGTGTTATCTCCCGGAGGTATTGAGACGACATTGAGACTTTATGAGCGAGCTGATGCCAAGCATAATGTTGATGATGAAGTCAGTGACGACTCCAGTAATTATAAGTCGAGTGATTATGGCCATGAGAGTGACAAAGAAGAGCAATTCCTGGGATTTGCGAGAGAACATGACAGTGATGAGAGTGATGAAGGTGATGTACCAGTTGTTGAGGAAGCTGGTTTACCTAAAGACAGTGAACTTGAGAGAGTGAGCGAGTGGGAGAGTTCAAGGTCACTCACCAAATTTCGCTTAAGTGACACGACGCCAAGCCCTTCCCCAGGTAAATCGCCTTTCAAGCTACATTTGTATAAGCAGAAAATACTTGAGAAGGCGGCCGCGGCAGCTAGGGAACAAGCAAAACTACTTGGTGAGGATGAGGCTGTGAGTGAGGGTCAGCGTGGTGACCCTTCTCGTCCGCCATTGTCTCCCTTATCTACCCTCGCCACCCAAGATGACCCGGATGCCCCGCATTCTTCCCCACCACCCCCACCATTGCCAAGGGTTGAGGACCCCACACTTTCGGCCTATTTGCCTCCTAGGTCCCCCGACAGGAGACATACTGCTGCCGAAAAGGGGAAAGGTAGGAAATATACCAAGAAAATTAAGAAAAGTAAGAGAGTTTTGTTCGAGGCTCCCGCGGCGTCCACCCCGGCCGGCCCCAGCCATACGTCCCCGCAACTTTCCCCACGGTCCTCCCCACCTCTCCCGCCTTCAACATGTCTTCCTGAAGAAGTCTTTGAGCTCGCATCACCAATACCTGGGCCTAGTGACAGTGAAACATTGCTTTCTGTCACTCGTCGCAGGCCAAGGAGCCCGGGACCTCGGGGGGACACAGCCTCACTTGCCACTCCTTCCCCACCTCGCCCACCCGCACGCCGCCCACGCATCACTGGTTCCCCGCCAGATTATGTGGGGGCCACTGATGATGAAGGGCACCTCTCTCAAGACTCTGGCCATGATTACATAGGTCCACCGTCAGGGCAAGATGACCACTCTGACGATGACTATATGGACATCGACGACCCTCGACCCATCCGCTTGGCCCGGCGTCGTGCTGCCCGTCGTGCTGCCCACCGCCCTGGCCGCCGCCCTCGCCGCCCTAGGGCGCGCGCCTCCCGAGTTGGCCGTGGGCGTGCTGGGCCACCAGCTGGAGCTCCTCGTCAGCGTAGACAAGACCCATTCTACGTTTTTCAGTGGCAAGACGTAGTTGATGAGGATGGATACAACCCTGATGTGCCAGCTTTTGATGAGGTACTGGAGGGTTCAGGCGTTACCCCCAATTTTCCTGCAGGCCCCAATGCTCCACCACACGAACTGTTTGAGGCCTTCTTTGATGAGGAGGTGGTAGGCTATGTTGTCAAAGAGACAAATAAGCAGCACCAATTCCAGGTCCACTTTTTGGGAAAGGTGACCAAGGGCCACATGAGGCAGTGGACCCCAGTGACTCATAAAGAGTTCATGGTGTTCCTGGCACTCACCATGCTAATGCCTCATGTCAAGAAGCATAGGTTGCCTGACTATTGGATCACCAATGATCTGATATCCACCCCTGCCTTCGGGAAATATATGTCTCGCGACCGGTACCTTGATATCCTCGCAGCGCTCCATCTTGTCACCAACCTTGACGTCCACCTCCCAGACAAGCTGTGGAAGATTAGGACGTTGTATGAGATGATGCGAGAACGCTTCACCTCCTACTTCAAGCCCTTCCGCAAGGTCGTCATTGACGAGTCTCTTGTGCTGTTCCGGGGAAAACTCAGCTTCCGGCAGTACATCCCCTCAAAAAGACATCGCTTTGGCATAAAATTCTTTGTGCTGTGCGACTGCCAAACTGGCTATGTCCTGGACTTCCTGGTCTACAGCGGGAAGGAAGGGGACTTGCTTGTGGACCCCCTCATTGGCTTTGGCGGAGCAGTGGTGCAAGCCATGATGGACCGCTACTTTCACAAGAATCACGTCCTCTACACGGACAATTATTACACGTCCCCCACTCTCTCACAGTACCTGCATGAGCGCAAGACGGGGACTGTAGGCACAGTACGAGGGAAAAGGAAGGGCATGCCACCTTTCCCTCCAAAGACCAAAAAAGGTGATGTGTTCAAGAAGAAGTCGGGGCCCATTCTGGCTATCCACTGGCACGACCAGCGGAAGGTCAACCTCCTGACCACCATCCACAAGGGGGAAATGGTGGAGACTGGCAAGGTGGATCGCCGCACCCAGGCCAGGGTGACCAAGCCCGATGCTGTCCTGGACTACAACATCAACATGAGGCTGGTGGACAAGTCCGACATGCAGATAGGCTTCATTGACTGCCTGCGTACCTCGTGCAGATGGTACAAAAAGTTCTTTCTGCATATGGTGGACATGTCAGTTCTGAATGCCTACAACATATACAAGCTTCGGAATGTGAACACACCCATGAAGTTCAATAGCCTGCGGAGGTTCCAAAAGCAGGTGTTGACGGAGCTCCTGGAGAAGTATGCTATGCCACAGAGGGCAGTGGCACATCCTGGGCCCGCCGTTATTGACCGCTTGCAGTGTGCTCAATACTTGATTAGGCACAGGCTTGGTTCCCTGCCTCAGAATGAATCCGGAAGAACACAGCAGAAGCGGTGCCATGTCTGCTACAACAGCAGGGTGAAGCCGAGGTCAGGTAAAAAGTCAACCCTGGAGTGTGTGGAGTGCAAGGTGGCACTCTGTGCTTTAGAGTGCTTCTTTGATTACCACTCCAAGCTGGAGTTCTAATAATCATACTGAAATTGCCAAATAAAATGACAATATGTACACTATAATTATATATAGGCAAAAAGTGGAAGAAAACCAATGTATTGTAATACAAAAGTCATGTATTATGAGAACATTGATACAAATACAATTACACCATAATAATATGTGAAAGTGACACATATGTATATACCAAGTGACATTCATATGATTAGAACCTATAGAAATATAGAAATCAGTGAAAAAAGACACAATAAATTGTATATAAAACGTTTACAAATCATATAACTAAGTGAAAGTGACACAAGACCTAATATTTGATGGCCAAAGTATAATAAATACCTGATAACGAATAATCAGTGCCTAATACAACAATAACCTACCTCAATTACTAATAAAATGTACGGTATCGAGTGAAAATGAGCATTATCAGTGACAGTAACACTCTCTAAAGCATATTTGTCAAAGTGAAAGTGACACAAGACCTAATATTTGATGGCCAAAGTATAATAAACACCTGTGATAACGAATAATCAGTGCCTAATACAACAATAACCTACCTCAATTACTAATAAAATGTACGGTATCGAGTGAAAATGAGCATTATCAGTGACAGTGACACTCTCTAAAGCATATTTGTCAAAGTGAAAGTGACACAAGACCTAATATTTGATGGCCAAAGTATAATAAACACCTGTGATAACGAATAATCAGTGCCTAATACAACAATAACCTACCTCAATTACTAATAAAATGTACGGTATCGAGTGAAAATGAGCATTATCAGTGACAGTGACACTCTCTAAAGCATATTTGTCAAAGTGAAAGTGACACAAGACCTAATATTTGATGGCCAAAGTATAATAAACACCTGTGATAACGAATAATCAGTGCCTAATACAACAATAACCTACCTCAATTACTAATAAAATGTACAGTATCGAGTAAAAATGAGCATTATCAGTGACAGTGACACTCTCTAAAGCATATTTGTCAAAGTGAAAGTGACACAAGACCTAATATATGATGGCCAAAGTATAATAAACACCTGTGATAACGAATAATCAGTGCCTAATACAACAATAAGCTACCTCAATTACTAATAAAATGTACGGTATCGAGTGAAAATTAGCAATATCAGTGACAGTGATACCCTAATAAACATATTTTATATAATTGGCCTCAAAATAACTAGAAAATATCATATAAACATCACATTCTCAATATCAAACACTAAAATCGTCTAAGGGAGATAAATACTTTGGCGCGACGAGCGGCTAGGTGCGTCGTAGCCATGGCCGGGCGACGCGTCCGAACGCGGGAAGAATTTGCCGCCGAAAAGCACTCGTCTTCCCGCGCTCACCATTATGCAACCAGAGGGGCTAGAGACCTCTACTTAACGCCATTCGACAGAGGAAGGTTTGTGGAACATTATTCTTTTTATTCACAACATTACATGACATATTCATTGACTTACAGAGTAGTTAACATAGGCCAAAGATCGTCAAAACACCCGGTACCGGAGCACAGTCGTAAGCTATAGCCCCCGGGGCTGGAGGGTTAATGGAGATCCAGTTCTGCAGGGATTTATGTCGACGTTGAGTATTGATAGCACGGCGGCGAAGAGCAACTGCTCTCGAGCAGTCAGCAGTCCACCAGGGCTTTAAGGGCTTAGTAGATGGCAATCCCTGCGAGTAGTGGAAAAGACTCTTGGCCGCTGTGTTCATCGCATCAACAAGTTCTGCATGGAGGACGGTCGGGTCTGTGCTGCTAGTCTCAGGGAGGGGAACAATATCTTGATAAATCGTCCAATCATAGTTAGCGGGAATCTTCCATTTGGGCAGAGAGACCGGGTGACTTGGAGGCTGAAAACCGTCAAATTTCAAGAGGAGGGGCCAGTGATCACTTCCCAGATCAGGGCCCACCAACGATGATAATTGTGGAAGTAGGACCGCAGAGCCAAAACACAGGTCAATGGAAGAGCAGTAATTGGTACGGGGAACATTATAAGTTGGGAGATAAGGATCAGATAATCGACATAAATTACTTGCTAATAAATAGTTATATAAATCATACCCCGCCTGGTTAGGAGTACCACGGCTCCAGGATGGATGATTGGCATTAAAATCCCCAATGAATAAGATTGGGGCAGGCAGTTGGACCACATAGTGATTAAGCTCTGTACTGGAGATGCGACGATGGGGGCTGTAGACACCAACAATGGATAGGTGGGAAGATAAAAATGGAAGAATAGTGGCCAAAATTTCCAATGAGCCATCGGGATAGGGTATAAGTTTAACAGGGCGGGCTGAAAGTGAGGTCTTGGTTAGAAGGAGAAGTCCCCCTCCGGGCCGGGCTGGTCTATCCCAACGTTGAATGTTGTATGTCTGAAATCTGGGAGAATATTTGGAAGTGAGCCATGTTTCAGTGATGATTGCAACATGTGGAGATGTAGTAATAAGATAATTTTTCAGTTCAGTAAGTGACGTCCTAAGGCATTTGGCATTCCAGGTCATGGCACAGAAGGGAGGCATTATAGTTTTTTTGTTTTTTTGGCAGATTTGGGTAAGAAAGGTGGCGATGACTTTCCAGGCGGGCCCTTAGTAGATTTATCACCAGGGGAGGCAACACGCTTGGTGCGAGTCACATCGTCATTCATGGGTTCCGAACCCTGCTCTGGCGTGCGAGGAGGTCCTTGACGGGAAATAGACTGGCTTGAGGGAGGAGGTGAATTGCGGGCAGGCAGTCGATGAGGAAGAGTGGAGGTCTCCGGTTTACCCTTATCCTTGGGACCGGGACGAGACTTGGCGGGGAGACGATCATGCGAGACAGTAGGGCGAGATGGTTGCGTAGACGAGGGTGCGGGTGAGGTGGGCTGCGAAGAGGCTGAGTGAAGATCCGGGGGGGCATCGTCGACTATACCGGGAAGAGGTACAGTATCATCAGTAGCGTCGTAGGAAAGTTCAATAGCAGTGGTCTGAGTGGATGCCGAGGTAGAATGTGTAGACAGTCCTGTGGGTGGAGCAGCAGAGGGTGGGATGTTGACGGTGAGAGTGGACTGGAGGTGGGCGACCAGTGAAGCCAGTACCTGAAGCTGGTCCTGTATCGGTAGTGAGGACATGAGAGAGGTGACCTTCGACTGTACTTCAGAGACATTCCTTGTGGCGGGGCTAGTCACTGACGGGGGTACTGTATTGGGCAGGGTTGGCGGGATAATTCCTGAGGTGGGGTGAGCCGCTTGAGGGCTAGGCCTATTTGGAGGAATCTGTGAGCGAAAGTCTTGCAAGGCATCTCTGTAAGATGTGGCGCCAGAGCGCGCCATCTTGGTAGCATACAAGGCCTCACGATATTTGGGGCATTGATTGGAGGTAGAAGGATGATTGCCTGTGCAGTTAGGACATTTAAGGATGGTTTGGATACACTCAGCGGTGGGGTGAGCCTCTGCACATTTAGCACAACGGACTGACCTAGCCCGACAGGCACTAGCGATGTGGCCGAATCTCTTGCACTTCCTGCAACTCTTGGGAGGTCGGTAGTACTCTGCGACATGGATGACTTGGTTCCATAAGCGGAACTGACGAGGGAGCTCGGTTGGCCCGGGTTGGGGAGGTGAGAAGGACAGTCGGAGTATCTACCAGTTCACCCCTGAACCTCTCCTTAAAACGTCTTACTGAGGTAACTGGGAGATCGACAGCCTGGAGACTCTCCAGAATTTCTTCTTGGGTGATGGATTCCTCAAGCCGAATTTTCCCATAGAATAGGCGTTTATCCATAGGCAGGGACAGGGAGACCTTCCAAGAGGCTAGACAATCAATCATAAAAATTTCCTGGAGCTTGGGGTCAGACATTCGGAGACCAGTGTCGACAGCAAGTAGGCCTAGCCTTTTGTTGGGACGAATATCCTTGACGGCAGTGTCAAGAGCTGAGTCCAGGGAAGCACAGAATTTCGAGTAGGTCCCACTAGCAAAAAATCCAGAAGCATTTTCAAAACGGATTAAGATTGTCTCATAAATAGGAACGGTCTCACCTGAGTATTGTTGAGGTATAGGCCTAGTGGGAGAGGTGGTGTCCATACGAATATCCTGGCGGCATTGGAGATTCTTTGGCGATGGAGCATGTTTGCGGGGACGTTTGGAGCTGGTCTGCCAATCATCATCATTGTTGTCTTCATTAAGACCACTGTAGTCCTCTGAAGCAATCCAGGAGGCCCTGGAGGAGTCGGAATGGGCCTTAGAGGTCGAGGGCGAAGAGCTCTGCCCAGGTACGTGCCCCCTTGACGACGCCATCTTGTGAACCAGTCTCAAATAATATGTAATAGCACTGTGTATGGTTGTATTAAATTTAAAGGTAAACCTGACTTTTTGGACCGACAGCGATTTCAGTAAGTTTTATTTTGTTTTTTGTAATTTTTCCTTCAGATATAGTGTTGTTTTATACTGAAGAGGAGCGGAAATGAGTATTTACCCATTATCCAACAATCTAAAAACACGCCCCCCACTAGTGGGGAGGGCTATGAAGTTCAGGGAAAATGAGGGGTTAAAAGCGTAAAAATACAATAATATAGCGTTTTGTATCAAAACTTGGCTTGGGTTTTCCCAAATTGCAAACCCATGCAACCCAATTTTGTGAATACCCGAGCCAACTTTTGACGAAAGCTGGCTCGGATTTCACGGGGTGGAGTGGGTAGCCTAATAGCCTATTTCATGTTATAAAAATAGTCAACTTTGGGAAGACATTAGCCTAACCTAACAACCTTACCTAACCGGGTCCTGATGTGGCGGCGTCTACGCCGTGGGACCACCTCCCGGAGCTGCCAACCGCGGATGGCTGCCGACCCTCCACGGCCGGAGACAAGATCAATCGACCAGTGGAGGACAACCGGATGCTGGCCGCGGGGAGCAGTTTCGGGAGCCAAACCGTCACAACTATCCCCTGCCCCCCCCCCTGGGGGCACGGGTCCTTGGAGTGGCTTTGGTCGCGCCAGGAATTTCCACACCTCTCACACCACACACACACATCACGGGGCTGTTCGGCCAGGCAGCTTAGGGAACAACAACAACAACAACAAGCTTACCTAACCTATCCTAGTATTATGGGTGGGGGCTGCCGCCCCCACACCCCCGCTGATTGGGTTAGATTTTTTTTTTTTTTTTTTTTTTTTTAAGTGCTAGGCTATTAGCCTAACTTAACAACCTAACCTAACCTAACCTAGTATATGGGTGGGGGCTGCCGCCCCCACACCCCCGCTGGTTGGGTACTGGCTGAAAAACTTATTGTTTTACAGTAGCCTAGGCCTATACATGTATTTTAGCGTTTTTGTTTTTTACTACCTTATAATACATTTCAGCTCTTAATGCCATATATAGCAATGATGTATATGCTCTACCGGACCTATTAGGCCTAAACAGATCGATGGGCTAACTGTCGGTCCAAAACATCAGTATAACCAATTTAAATAGTGATAGATGTGTATATTAATTCTTCTTCTTATTGTTTAAATGTGCAGTTTGCTTGGAGGGTTGTGGTGTCTCCAGATTACTGCACAGGCGTTTTAGGAGGGGTGAAAAGAACAATTGTTAGTATAATAGGGGTTAGGAGAGATAGTAAAGGTGGATTTTATACTACTGTACTGTATATGGGGGGTAAGTTTGTCGTTGTCTTTTGAGGTCAGGGTGATTTAAGTCTAGGTGAGGGTGAGGTCAGAGATGATGATGATCAGTTGTAGTACAGTACAGTACTGCTCTATGTGTACTGTGTGATTCAAGTCAAGGTGAGGGTGAGGTCAGAGATGATGATGATGATGATGATGATCAGTGGTGGTATAGTACAGATTCAGTTGGATGGTAATTTTATATGCTTGTGATTTTGTTTGTTGTTCTGATGTAGGTTCCTAGGGCTGATGCGATGACATGTTTACTGTGCTGTGGTAGGTCTCCTCCACCTAGGATATGCTTGATGTTGAATGTTCCTCCATAGAATAATGCGTGTTGCGATACAATTTAGCTGTTTATATTTATAACAGTTATGTATGGTGGGTTGTCTCCGCCATGTGTACCAGGCTTTACGTCTGCTATTTATAGCCTCAGCACATTCTGTGGTCCACCAAGGAACTCTTGGCTTTGCCCCTTTCTTTGAGTGGTATAGTTTGAAGGCTGATGTGGCTGCTTTGGTAAGTGTCTGGGTGAAGGATGTCGTTAGTACTTCTAGGGATTGATTCTTTACTGGTGTTGTTTGTCTAAGGGTGGTTTGGAAGTTTTGCCATCCTTTGTCTGTTATTTTCCAGTGGGGACGAGTGATGTTGTCCGAGGTTATTTTTTGTGAAGTCGATGTGATATAGATGGGGAGATGGTCACTTGCCATGTATGGGCCTAGTTTTATATCAACGTCATTGAATATGTGGGAGCCGATGCAGAGGTCTATTGTGGATGAGCGGCCTGTATGTGGATCTATGCGTGTGCCCAAGGCGGGTGGTGTTAGATTTAAATTCACAGATTCTAGAAGCACCTGAAATAACACTTTTCCTGAAGGATTTAGGGAGCCTGGTGGAGCGTATGGGTCCCAAAGTTTGTGTCGTGCATTGAAGTCTCCTAGAATCATGCATGGGGGGGGGACTTGTTGAAAGAGATGGTTGATATCTGTTATGGTGAAATCTTTGCAGGGGTTGTAACAGAGGAGGATGGAGCACCACTTTCCCGAGAGAGCTATCTGAACGGCCATTGATTCTATTACGTTATTGTTGTTGTTGTAAGGGGTGAGTTCAAGTATACGGCAGGATATATTCTCACGTACCATTATGGCCAAGCCTCCTCCTCTCAGGCCTTGTAGTCTGTCTTCTCTGAAGATTGTGTACCCTGGCATTACTATGTTGGTGGATGGATTCAACCAAGTTTCGCATAGGCCTATTATAGTTGGCATGTTCCTATCTACAGTTGTTTTAAAGTCGTGAGTCTTATTAAAGATGCTTCTGGCATTCCATAGCATGAACTTTAAGGGTGGGGAGGACGGGTCCATTATTGAGGGAGTATTATAGCGACTGCATATGGCCAAAGCCGAGAGATTATGTCTGGGAAGGTTGTTCCTTTGAGGTATAGCTGTATTGCTTGAAGTAGGAGATGTAGAAGTTGTGTACCGGTACTCGTGTGGGAAGCTGAGTCGGCTGAAGCTGCGTAGGTTTCATCTTGGTGCGGTGTGCGTGTGTTTAATTGTGATTTTGTGGTTTGTTCAGATTGGGTTTGAGGTTGACGTTGGTGTTGATAAGTCTGGCATTTTGGATTAGCGGTTGCATTGGGTGTTGTGATGTTGGGGGACTGTGTTCCGGTGTTGGAGCATGGAGTGATGTCGTCGAAGTCAAGTTGGTAGGCTGTGGTACAGCGTTGAGTTTTGGGGCCATTTTGGCGTTGGGATCTGGGAATTGGTGCCTTGTGAATCAGGATTTTACCATGATTAGTCGGATTTATGGTGACCTCGTGTTCGTCTTCTTCCAGTTCAATGTCATCCTGGTCGGGGACTTCGTCTTCTAGGACTGAAAAGGGGTTTGAAAGTTTAGCATAGCTTAGGTCGTCTCTGACGGCTCTAGTGGGCTTGGGATCTGTTGTAATTTGTGTATTGGGTGGTGTAGACTTGGCATTGATAGGGTTAAGCTCACGTAATTGTCATACATTATGTAACTCCCGGCCTGTATCGCCGATTTTGACCATCCAAACACTGTTTCCACTTGTTTTATTGTTGTAACAGGTTAATACCTTTATAATCAACCTATAATAGACGCATATGGATAAGTATTAATGCTATTTATGGTAAAATAACGATGTTAGTGATGGGAACAGCTCAAATACGTCAGCACAGGAGTGTGGTGTCTCATACCCCCCATGCGCACTTCTTAGGTTAAGCAAAACTGGGGGATGCGTGGAAACCTATAGACTGTAGACGGTAAACTTTGTGTGGGTAGCGAATGTGGTTTTAAAGTCATTTAAGACTAGACAGTTTTCAATGCTGCGGCCAAACTATTCCACCCATTTATATTCTTTTGTTATCAAAACGTTCGGAATCGCGAGCCTCACCCAACTACGCAAGCATGGCTTTGATCATCGGCGTAGTTTTCAAGATGTGGAATTTTAAGTGGAATTCGAGTTTTTTTCAAGATTGCCGGAAAAAAACCCACGTGCAAAAGCAATACCTTCTCTATAACATTTGCGGAGCATTAGTAGGGGAGTCCGTATGCCAAAGCCCAGTCGTTTCCTATGAGTGGGAGAGACGGTATTTAGGCGTCAAGTTTTTCGGGAAATCGGCTGCCACGGACCTGTTTGGCCGCCATGCCGGATGTTTATCATATCAAAAGTTGCCCAATACAAAAACGCACCTCTTGTGAAAGTTTGATCCCGATCCAAAAAGCGGTTCTGGAGTTATTGCGTCGAAACCGGCGCATAAGAAGAATTTGGATGAAAAACCGGGTTTAATGATTACAATAGGGGTTCCCCGTAGGGGACGAACCCCTAATAATAATATTTATTCAGTTAGCAATTTACAGAGTTGGTACCACATAGTATGTTACAAATATGACATGTACCAGCCTTGCATAATTCCAACTAAGGATAGCCCAATAAGGCCATTAGGCGTATTTCGATATTGAGAAAGCTTTGACTGCAATCCCAATAAATAAATGTACTATAACTGAATCAGGTGCTTTAGTAGTACGTCTTCCATCAAAGAAAGCCAAAGAGGATGCAGGGAAGGCCATCAACCAGTGTCTCGGGACTGACAGCATCCTCAGTGTGTCAGAACCTAAGAAGATGCTACCAAAAATGATGACGATGAGATCATCCCCAGCATCCTAAGCAAGAATCCAAGCATAAAGTCTCTGTTTGACGAGAGCCTAACTCTAAATTTAGTGTTCACTAAGCAGAAAAAGGATGCACATACAAAAACAGCAGTAGTAAAAATGTCTCCTGAAATACACGCTTCAATTGTCAATGAGGGCAACTCTGTGTACGTTGGACTCACTAAATGTCGTGCTTACGATCGCTTCTGGGTGACGCAATGTTACCATTGTCAGGGCTTTGTTCATACTTCTGACAGGTGTACCCTGAAAGGTGAGGACCCTAAATGTAGTTTATGTGCTAGTACTCGCAGTTCAAAAGGCTGCACAAATATAGCTTCCCCTAAATGCATAAATTGTGTAAACTCCTCAGCAGTCACAGAGCCACCAACTCATTTTGCTTCAAGTAGAAATTGTCCTCTTATGATAGCCCAAAGAAATAGACTTATTGAAAACACCAATTTTGTGAGTTCAAAAAACTGAAAAACGTCCCAAGGAGCCGGTTGAAACTGGGCATGCTAAATGTTCGTTCCATGCGCAACAAGATGGATTACATTGGTGAGGTCTTGGATGAGCTCGGTCTCGATATATTTTGCCTCACTGAGACCTGGTTGTTTGAGTCAGATCTAAATATTATTCAAGCTGTGTTACCTAAAACTCATTCAATAATAAGTGTTCCTAGGTCTTGTAGTGATCATCCGGGTGGTGGAGTAGCGTTTTTATACTCTACGTCGCTAGTAAATATCTCTCAGATAAGTCATAACCTAGCCCCTCTTTTTTATGAACTGTTGGAATTGCAAATAAAAGTTTGTCAACAAATCCTAAGAATAGCAGTCATTTATAGGCCTGGCCATCGAGGAACAGATCGAGGTTTTATGGATGAGTTTGGACAGTTTCTTGAGGAGTTTTCTGCCAAAACCGGAAGACTCTTGATATGTGGAGACTTTAATTACTGGATTGACAACCCTCATCTTAAACAATTTTCCTCAGAGTTCATTGAATTGACTGACCAGAATAATTTTGTAAATCACATGTCCAACCCAACTCATATCTCAGGACACACCCTTGACTTGGTTCTATCTCCCACCGGTTGTGATGGTCTTCTGGATGTTGAGGTGGAGGTTCTGGACTCTTCTATTTTTGATCATTCTCTGATTACTTTTGGCTTTGATTTCCCTAAGCTGCCCATATATGAGAAAGTAATCAGGTTTAGAAACTACAGAAATACTGACCAGAATATTGCTCGCAATGAAATAAGACAGCACCTTGCAAGTATTGATACTTCCAATCTTTCTTCAAACGAGCTGGTGGAGGTACACAATGGCGCACTTAAATCTGTTTGATCATCACATCCGGAGGTAGAAAAGAGAATCATAGTGCGAGATGACTCACCATGGTACAGCCCTCGGGCCAAATTTCTTAGAAGAGAGCGTAGAAGAGCCGAACGTAAATGGCGGAAAAATAAAACTGACATCACATGGTTGCCATACATTTTGGCAAAAAGAGCCGTAGTCCACACAATCAAAGATGAAAAGAAAGCGTATTAAAATTAGGAAATTTTAGGTATAGCCCGGCAGCCCGAACTAGCCCGGATATGTTGCCGGGCTAGCGATTTGCAACGCTAGTCTGCCCGGCAGTTGCCCAGAGGACAAGTTATTTTTTGTATTACCATTTAAGTTATTACAAATAATAAAAATAAAAAAATAGTTGTCATATAATATCAAATACTGATAGATAATTAGTATACGAAAACATCGATGCGGTGGGAGTTTAGTAAAACGGTGGGCCTTTAGTAAAACGGAGACCGATACTTTTCGCTGCGGTGACCCTTTAATAAACAGACGACGCAGCTGATCGATCGTAAATTTTGAAATGTTTTCGGCAGATATCATTAGTTCGTCATATACTGTCAATATTGATTTCTTTTGGATACAATAACATAAAGAAGTTCAATTAATGGATAAATATAACAGAAAAGAGAAACATTGAATACAACTAGTTAGGCTAAAACAACGTAACCATGTACCAGATGCATGGCTTAAGATTTGTTATTATTGCTGGGCCGTGAATTTTGTAATGTTGTGAACTTAATAATTGACTTGGGGATAGTAAAGCTTGCTAAGCTTTTAGATGTTGTTGGTGGCAAACAATTTGAAGATTGTAAGTGTTGGTCTGTGGTCACAGTGTTATACGATAATTAGTGTAAGTTCGTAGTAGGTGGTTGGGGGTAGCATATTGTTATCGTCTGCACCTAGCCATGTCTCCCTTTCGCCGATTGTGGCGTGCATTTTTGTTTTCAGTTTTCCTTATTTTAATATTAATAATACTGATCTTCAAAAACTCGAACTTTTGGGATTTTCAAATTATTGGAATTTTGCTATAACAGACAATTTGACAGACACATGTATCTTCGTTAATCAATGTTGTGGTTTCCCATATACTCACTCACCTACTCTCACTATATCTCTCTCTCTCTCTGGTTTGTATTAATAATGAACAGTATTATATTTCTAAATTGTGTCTTTTTTTATTTACATAGACTAAGACTGCCTGTTGTTGTTGTTGTTCCCCAAGCTGCCTGACCGAACAGCCCCAAGGCCCCGAGCAAGGCCAAGGCCATAACCGAGCGCCCCCACAGAACCCTCCCTGCCGACCACAATAAAGCCTGGGTGACCGAAGCCACCCATGGCGGGGAGCTGAGGAGGGTGCGGAAACGCCCGGGAAACCAAAGCCCCACCCAGGACCCTGTGCCCCTCAGCAATTATGAAGAGAAAGTTGAGGGGCAAAGGAAAAATGTGACGCTTTGGCTTCCAATCTTGGTAGATTGGGAGGTCAATCCACTTGAGATCTAGAAAACATATAAGTAAAAGGAACAGTCAGAGTAAGCTATGGGTATGGCAGAGATCACTCAGTTCTCTCTCTGATAGACCAGCCCATCACCACATGACTAGAACCCAATCCTCTCAGCATCAGCTAGGAAAGGCCCTAGAAAGCCACCTTTGGCAGGGGGATAGCTCCCCTATTGCAACCCCTTTCGGGGTTGGGCACCCTGGACTGCCTGTTCCAAGAAATGTCGTCTAAAATTGTTTTTCCTCCGTATTAAATTCTATAGGCTAGACTTGTCAACCAAAAAGGTTAGCAGTAAGATTATCGCTTATAGATTATTTGAAAATATATAATTATGTATTAGTTTGCCTGTTTTAACAATAATCAAGATTGAAGCATGGTAAATATCAATGAAGGTTATGGGCATGAGGCATAAGGAGAAATTACGGGTTTGACAACCCGAAGGGAAGGAAGGAAAACTAACTATTTAGTAATGGTTCCGTAGTCAATGACGTGAGAGCCTTATAATATATAAGGGCTCCCCAGAGACCCCCGTGAGGGTCCCGGAGAAAGCATAACGCGACCCAAATATATAAAAAGTACATCCTAGGGTGAAACCCTTTACTTAGTTCCTAGGGAACGTCATTAAAAAAGGTAACCATTAGAAAAAGAAAGAAATTTTTTATGAGTAAAGATTAGAAACTATGAATGTTGTCTTACTAAATCAACTAGTGCGCCATTATACAGTCCTTCCCATGCACGCGTCCCCCAGCTGGTCTCGCTGGGTTTATACGTCCTTCATAGTACAAAGTTGCACATGTGCATGGGAAGAGGGAGGAGGGAGGGCCGCTTTACGTCATTGACTACGGAACCATTACTAAATAGTTAGTTTTCCTTCCTTCCCTTCGGGTTGTCAAACCCGTAATTTAGTAATGGTTCTCTCCGTCAATGACGTGAGAGCCTAAGAATACCAAGATCGGTGGTTGGGACATCTCATGCTCAACGTCAAAGACTGAAGAGAACCAAAACTAACGGCTCGCACTGTTGTAATTAAATACAGTAACTAGAATTAAGAAAAAGTGTAAAGTATAAAGGCAGGGTTTCTAAGTAAGCCTTAGGAAGCGATAGAAAGGTAGATAAAGATAAGGATGCAGTAAAACTTAATAAAAGAACTACTAAATATTGTAACACTTAAGAATTGTACATACTATAGTACTAGAATGATTTGTAAAAAGGAAAATCTATTCATACTTATTAAACTCACCAATTTTTTTTTTTTTTTGTGTATTTATTAATCTAATATCCTGTATTAGAAATTAACCCTTAGAGATTATCAATCTTACTAATATTAACATTGAACAATACTTGTGAGAGGTTCTCCAGTTCGGAACACACTCCCCCCCCCCCTCTGTTTTGTCCAAAACTCCTAAAAGTAAGTCAGTACTTGGTGAACCTCACACATACTTGTAACATAAAACATGTCATTATTGCAATAAACAGATCAGTTATGCTTATGCCTAAATCTCATGGCTATGCATGGCACAGTGGGTCTCTTCAAATGAACTGAAAGATATTTGGATAAAAATGTGTGGTGAGATGACAAGACTCTTGTTTGCTTAATGTCTTGGATAGCGTAATTGTTAAGAAATCTGACTGTCGTGGCCCACTTTCTCACATCATGGGCCCTTGTTACTGTTGACGGACGGCTGTTTTGATAACGTCCACTAGAATTGAAGCAAGCTGTCGTTTAGATAACCTTGATTTGCCATGTGAAGAGATCCATAAATGATAAGGGTGTAAGGGTGTAGTTGGTTGTACATACTTATACAAAGCCAACACTGGGCCTAGTGCCTGATGTTTATTCTTTTGTTTGAGGGCCATGAGAGTTGGTGTGAGGGTAACAGCGCTCAGATCTTTAAATTGTAAGCAGTTCGCAGCTCTAGCCATGGCCGCAAGTTCGGACACTCTATGTCTTGTTGCTACCGAAATTAAGAAAACACATTTAGATAATAACTTGTCATAAGAGGGGTTGACCGTGTAAGGTTTAGTACTTAACCCGGGAACTGAGGGGAGACTCTTAAGAGTTCCCCCGGCGAACTGCGGGAAGACTCTTAAGAGTCAGAGAAAAAAAAAATAAACTTTTGACATCGAATTTTTTTATTTTTGTTTATTTTTATTTTTTTATTTTTTTTTGGCCCCTGGGCCATGCAAAATCTCAGTCCTCTACCTCCACTCCTTCCCCACTTTCCTCCTCTCCTTCAGTTATCACCTATTTTCCCTGTTATTCCCTTATTCTGAGGTATATTTTCGTGCTAACATTAGCGAGTTGCAAGCAGGGCGTTGTCATCACTGATGGCAAGCGAGTGCAAGAGAGAGAGAGAGAGAGTATCGATCGACTGTGTCTCAGTGGCCTTGGGGAAATTGGCGGGAAAGCAGCTTGCCTCACCCATACATTATACAACTCGCGGGCTATATCTCCGATTTTGACCATCCAAACGCTGTTTTCACTCGTTTTATTGTTGTTTCAGGTTAATACCTTTATAATCAACCCATAATAGGCGCGTATGGATAAGTATTAATGCTATTAATGGTACAATGAATATTTTAGTGACGGAAACACCTCAAATACATGCGCACAGGGAGAGGTGTCTAATTACCCCCATGCGCACTTGTTAGGTTAATAGATTTAACACTTTGCCCAGAAACCACTGAGGTAGAATCTGTCTCGCTGGAGTTCGTAATTTTAAAACAAGCCGTAATAAAACCTCCTTCATACTTAGATGGAAGTCTAAGGCCAGTAAGGTCATAGAATGGTTCTTTAACCCGGGAGCTGCGGGGAGACTCTTAAGAGTTCCCCCGGCGCACTGCGGGGAGACTCTTAAGAGTCAGAGAAAAAAAAAATCAACTTTTGACATCGAAATTTTTTTTTTTTTTTTTTTTTTTTTTTTTTTTTTTTTTTTTGGCCCCTGGGCCATGCAAAATCTCAGTCCTCTACCTCCCCTCCTTCCCCACTTTCCTCCTCTCCTTCAGTTATCACCTATTTTCCCTGTTATTCCCTTATTCTGAGGTATATTTTCGTGCTAACATTAGAAATCCGATTGGAGGGTGTGGTCATCACTGATAGCAAGCGAGTGCAAGAGAGAGAGAGAGAGTATCGATCGACTGTGTCTCAGTGGCCTTGGGGGAAATTGGCGGGAAAGCAGATTGCCTCACCCATACATTATACAACTCGCGGGCTATATCTCCGATTTTGACCATCCAAACGCTGTTTTCACTCGTTTTATTGTTGTTTCAGGTTAATACCTTTATAATCAACCCATAATAGGCGCATATGGATAAGTATTAATGCTATTAATGGCACAATGAATATTTTAGTGACGGAAACACCTCAAATACGTCAGCACAGGGGGACGTTTCCAATTACCCCCATGCGCACTTCAGAGGTTAATGGCTGAGAGGTGATTGCGAAGTGTGTTAACTGATAGGTGTTTGTCTTCGAAAAGGTAATTTAAGTACTTTAAAATTAAACTTACTGAGGCACTTTATTGGTTGGATTCTACAATCCACGTTGTAAATTGTTTCCAATGTGACTCATACTGTCTAATTGTGGAAGGTGTAAATTGTTTGGTTAATTTGTCGTGAACGGCTTGGTCATAAGAATTTAGCCATTTGGTTTTGAAAATATTTCGTAACTAAAACCAAGTTGTAAGAAAAACTCCTTTGAACTTGTTGAGGGGTAAGTCAGTGCCAGTGGAATCAAAGAACGATTCTTTAATGGCTGAGAATTGATTGTATAGTGTGTAAATTGACAGTTGTTTGTCTTCAAAAGAGTAATTGAAGTACTTTAAAAATAAACTGACTGAAGCTATGTGTTGGACAGACTCTACAGTCTACGTGGTCAATTGTTTCCGATGTAATTCCTACTGTTTAATAGTGGAAGGCGTAAACTGTTTGGTTAATTTGTCGTGAGCAGCTTAATCATAAGAGCTCCGCCATTTGACTTTGAAAATATCCATAAAGCTAAATGTAGACCAGTCTGTAGGTTGCTAATCCGCTCTAAGTGGAAACAAGACGTTGGAAATGGTATTGGAATGGGACATTCGAGAGACAGATGAATGAACTACACATGTGTTGACCAGACTGGCGTTATAAGGCACCCTTGACCCTGAATTAAGCAGATATGTTGCATAACTTTGGATATTCGTGTGTGTCCGGAGGAGGAAAGAGGTATATCGATAACCACTTGTTCCAAATCTCTGAGAACGCATCTGTTCCGCTCGCTTGGATCTCGTGCCAGAAGGTCAGAAGCCGGAGGAATTTTGTCGATTGGTGTGAATTAACGAGATTTACCTGTGGATGGAATGGCCTTATCAAGTTGTGGAATACCGTCTGAGTGATTGTCTATTCGACTAGGGTACCCTTCTCCCGAGATAAGGTGTCCGCCTACAGATTCGCCTTGCTTGGTAGGTAAACTGCTTGAATTGTGATATGGTAATGAAGAATAAGGAAAAATATTAACTCCGACAATCTCAGGGACGTGTGAGATTTCGTTGGGCCCTGCCTGTTGATACAGGACACGGCTGATGTGTTGTCCATGTGAAAGGCTATTATTGTACTCTGTGTTGGAGTGCAAGGGCATGACTTTTCAGGAAAATCGAGGGACAACTAGTTCCTTTGTATTTAAGTGATAGAGATTGAGAGAGGTCTAGCGACTTTGTGTCTGACGATTGGTAACTCCAGCTCGGGGCTCCCGCTTTGTCCAAGACGACCCCCACTGATGGTGGCGGTTCTGACTAGAGGGCTGTCGGGGAAGGGGTCTCAGGTCTTATCCAGAAGCTTAGAAGTCTGATAAAATGCTGAATGTAATTAGGGTATGAGGTTGACTGACTCGGAAAAGCTCTGTTGTCTAGCCTTATGTAAGGATTCAGGCGAAGTTTGTCCAACGGAACAGGTAGCTGAACCCAATATTTTGACCCTATTAACCCTCTCACGTCCTTGACGCAATTTTGAGCCTATTGGAGATACTTTAAAGCCTTGTTACCATCAGGGGTATTTAGAAACCTTTAGTTTAGTTACTTTAACCTCTGCAGTTGTCTTTGAGTTAGCTGTGGGCAGAAAACTCATTTTGGAGAGGTAATTATAAGAGTGAGAGAATTCTATTTCTTATTGCTAATCTGGCAACCTCTGCATCATATGGTCGTGAGAGGGTTAACGACTCCCACAGCCGTTTGGAATTGTTTTTCGTATGTACTGTCTTGCATACTTGTAGTAGTCAAGTATTTGATGTTGTATGTTGTGTGATAGGGTTTCCCAACTGAGGTAAATCTAGGGTTCCCAATTTACTATTCAGACGTAGGGCTGTGATATTTGTTGTATTGTTATCATCACGAAAAAGTGGTTTACCATAAACTTATTGAGGATTGATAATTCTATGACTGGTCTGAACTGTAGGCTATCTCGTTTTGGTACTAATAATAATAATAATAAGCATGTTACTTATTTCTCATAAGCGCCAATTTTTCCGAAGAAGTCACTAGCGCTCAAAAAGAGAAAGAAAAAAGAACAAAATCAATGCATCAAAAGAAGGCTTATATACAACACACATTTAACAATCACTAGCAGTGGCAAAATAGCCTAAACTCTATAGCCATCTGTCATGACACCTCTCTCAAGATCATAGCTTCTCTCAAAGAGAAAAGTCTTAAGTTGTCTCTTGAAGCGTTCAACAGAACTCAGTTGTCTCATGGACAGCGACAACCTGTTATACAACCTCGGAGCCATGTAGGAGAATGACCTCTCAAAGAAAGAAGACTGCTGGAAAGCCCTTGGTTCATCAAGACGAAAAGGGTCATTATCATGACGCACAACTACACCATGGTGTGCCGGTGGGCGCCTGAGCAGCTCCGCAAGGTACCTACTGTAGGCTCACCAAATTTGAGAACCTTAAAAGTCACCAAACACAACTTAAATTCTATTCTTGCTCTTACTGGCAGCCAGTGCAGTTCTATGTGAAGAGATGTAGTAAGAGTTCTAGGTGGAACACCAAAAATGAGTCTTGCGGCCCTGTTAAGAACAGACTGAACTTTCTTTAAAATATAATTTGGAAGACCCACCAACAGGGCATTGCAATAATCAACACGAGAGAAGACCAATGAGTGAACCAACGTCAGGAGGCAACGTTTGGTTATAAACGGCTTCACCAAATAGAGATTTCTGATGTGCAAGTAATAACTTTTAACTATCTGGTTTACATGCTCTTTGAAATCTAATCGGGAGTTCACATATACACCCAGATTTCGAACAGAGTTGGCCGGTCGCAGCTGAGATCCACCCACATTGATGGAGAGGGCACCTACTATATTATCAGCTCTTCTTTTTCCTCGGATGATGAGAATATCAGTTTTACCATCATTTAGTTTAAGTTTTCTCGCTCTCATCCACTTCTTGATATCAGACATCAACAATTCCATCTTACTCCGTATATCAACTATATTTGTGATTCTCACATAAATCTGGGTGTCATCTGCATAAAAGTGAAAGGTGACATTATGTGCACGAAGCAGAAGAGACAAACTGCTGATATAAATTATAAATAGGATAGGACCTAAAACTGATCCCTGCGGAACACCATACTGCAGGGGTGTCGAGTCCGAGACCATTTGATTTACCATCACACTCTGGGATCTACCTGACAAGTACGACCCAAGAAGCAAGAGAGCGGAGTCACGCACACCACAATCATAAAGATCACTCAATAACAACTCGTGATCCACTGTGTCAAAGGCCGCAGAGAGATCAAGCAAGACCAATAGTGAGGCCACACCATTGCAAATGTTCTCAACTAGATCATTATGTACTCTAATCAATGCTGTTTCAGTTGAATGATGCTGTCGGTAAGCAGACTGAAAAATTGGGATAGTTTCATTCTGCTGAAGTAGTGGTTGTAATTGGTCAAGTATTGCACGCTCTAATATCTTTGATATGAAGGACAGGTTGGAGACAGGACGATAGTTCAACATGTTCTCAACATCAAGTCCAGGTTTCTTTAGAGTAGGTCGGAGTAGTGCATGCTTTTCAGAATGTGGGAAGCTACCTTCAGAGAAGCACTTATTAATTATTTTGGAAATAAACTCAACTGTGATCATAGACTCTTGGTAGCTTGGAAACATTTATGGGATCCAACAGGCAAAATGTTTTATTGAGGTTTCTTATGTAGGACAAGATCATGTCCACCTCTACTGAGTGAAAGGATGAGAGGACATTATTAGGAATGTGTCGGGGTTGGAGTACAACTGAAAGTTCTTCACCAACAGAAGCATCATCCAGTTCCTGTCTTATGCGAGTTATCTTGCCAGCAAAAAATGACACAAAGTTGGCAGCCAACTCGGCATCGGGTACAGGTCTTAAGCTGACTTGTTTTTCCAAGTAAACTGTTTACAATTGAAGCCAACCTCCTCTGGTCGTTACCACATGAGTCAACTTTTCCCTGATAATACACTTTCTTTTCATCTTTGATTGTGTGGACCACGGCTCTTCTGGCTGACAGATATTGCAACCATGTAGAGTCTGTTTTATTTTTCCGCCATTCACGTTCAGCTCTTCTACGCGCTCTTCTAAGAAATTTAACTCGAGGGCTATACCAGGGTGAATCATCTCGTATTATGATTTTCTTCTCTACTTCTGGACAGTGATGATCGAACACTAATTTAAGTGCATTTCTATGTACCTCCACCAGCTCATCTGAAGTAAGGTTGGAAGTATCAATACTTCCCAAGTACTGTTTTACCTCACTGCTAGCCAAATTTTGGTCTGTATTTTTATAATTTCTAAATCTGATTACTTTTTCATGTGTGAGTGGCTTAGGGAAATCAAAGCTGAAAGTAATCAAAGCATGATCAGAGGTATTAGGGTCAGCATTCTCAACATCAACATCCAGAACACCACCACAACCCACAGGAGAGAAAACCAAGTCAAGGGTGTGTCCTAAGATATGAGTTGGGTGGGACACATGGTTTACAAAATTGTTCTGATCAGTCAACTCAAGGAACTCAGGGGAGAATGGCTTCAGATGAGGGCTGTCAACCCAGTAATTAAAATCTCCACATATCAAAAGTCTTCCGGTTTTAGAAGAAAATTCCTCGAGAAACTGCCCAAACTCTTCCATAAAACCCCTATCTGTGCCACGATGGCCAGGCCTATAGACAACTGCCATTCTTAGAATTTGTTGATGGAGTTTTATTTCCACTTCCAACAGTTCATAATAAAGAGGGGCTGGGTTATGGCTTATTTGCAAGATATTCACCAGAGATGATTGTGGAGTAGACAACTGCCACTCCACCACCCGGATGATCTCCCCTAGGCCTAGGAACATTTATTATGGAATGGGTTTTAGGCAATGCCGCCTGGATAATATTCAGATCTGACTCGAACAACCAGGTCTCAGTGAGACATAATACATCAAGGTTACGTTCATCCAAGATCTCGCAAATATGATCCATTTTGTTACGCAAGGAACAAACATTCAACAGACCCAGTTTCAACCGGCTCCTGTGTGCATTTTTCAGTTTTATGAACCTACAAAATTTGTGTTTTCAATAACTTTATTTCTCTGAGCTGTCATTAGAGGACAATTTCTACTTGAGGCGAAATGATTTGGCGGCTCCGTAACTGATGTGGAGCTCATACAATTTATACATTTGGGGGAAGTCTTGTTGGTGCAGTCTTTTGAGTTATGAGTACCGGCACAGAAGTTGCATTTTGGATCCTAAGTTTTCCGATAACACCTGTCACTGGTATGGCCAAAGCCCTGGCAATGGTAACATTGTGTTACCCAGAAGCGATCGTATGCACGACATCTCACAAGTCCAACATACACAGAATTGCCATCATCCACAATGGAAGAGCGTATTTCAGGTGACATTTTTACTACCGCAGTCTTTGTGTGTGCATCACTCTTTTGCTTAGTGAATAGCAAATTCATAGCTAAGCCATCGTCGACCAGGGACTTTATTCTTGGGTTTTTGTTGAGGATGCTGGGAATGGTCTCATTATCCTCAGCGTCATTAGCAATGCCTACCAGAGTCATTTTTGGCATCATCTTCTTTGGTTCGGAGACACTGAAGGCACTGTCCACCCCCAAACACTGATTGATGGCGCTTCCTGCATCTTCTTTGGCTTTCTTGGATGGAAGTCATACCACCAGTACACCTGAATCAGTTCTAGTTAACTTGTTAACCGGAACCGAAGCCAAAGCAGTCTCGATTGCCTTTGTATCTGGTGGGCTTACTGGCTCGGAGGATCGGTCTTTTGGCTTCACTACCAGGACCTGATGGTCCCAGACAGTTTTTTTCTTTCCACCATCTACCACCTCAGTGGTGCGTTTGGTCGGCTCCTTTTTGGTCTCTTCAAATGTTTGCTGAACTATCTTGGCAAACAAGGGAATGTCGGGGGCAGCAACTTTAGTCTCAAGGATATCCATTCTGTTACCAATACTCTCTATCTCCACAGACACCGCAGCAAGGGCACCCTTCACTTCGTTTACAATGGCAGTCTTCACTTCACCAACTAGGGCAGCCGTCAGGTCATCCAAGGTCTGCTGACTAATTGCTGCGTCCTTTGCAGCCAGGGGGGTGGTATCGCAAACAGTGCAATGCCATTTAAATCCAGGTTTCTTCTTTGCAAGTACTCTGAGGTCCTCATCATCAACATTTATACAGTTAACGTGAAAATATGTACCACACAAGTAGCAGCCCAGCGATTTGGCCTTGCCCACAACCTTCCCACAACTGCAACTCTGCTTGCTTGCTGCCATTTCAGTGGAAGTAACCAATAATTAAAAACAAAAACACCTGTTTTTCGTATCTGATTAAAAATAAGAGAAAAGAACTAAGAACTACTAGAACTAAGTGAGACAGAAAACTTTTGATGTGGGAGGAATGTTCACTCGAATTCCTCACTGAAGCATCGCTTTTACGAGTGTTGGCACCTTTACTGGTATGAGACGCTGTATACGTACTTACGAAAGAACGGTCATCTCTCCCAGTCCCAAAACAGACTATGCTTTATTAAATGTCTGGACCAAGGTCCTTTCGGTCATGCTGTGTAACTGGCCTGAAAAGAATCGGTTGTGCCTTGCGATATAATGTGATGCAAGGCTTAGATGAACTAAGTTAGGTCCTTGAACCGGTATGTGCTCTTGAAAGGTCAGACTGTTATTGTTGGTGTGTCTGAGTCTGTCTAATTTGTTGTCTGGGGATGAATTAACCAGTCTGTCCCGACTACTGTGGCCTGTTGAGTGTCGTTGAGTTCTGAATCTAATAAAGTTAACACGAGAGAACCTTAGAGACGGTTATAAAAAGTAGTGGTGATACTTCAGACCAAGTATCTGCAGTTGTTAATCTGTTAGAATAGATGGAGAGATCAAGATTCTAGTCTTAATGTCTTTGGGCAGAGTTTTTTAGATAGAAAGATACGGAGGTCTTGACGTGCTTTGGACGTCATGAAAAGGGCTGTTCTGACCTCTCCTACTGTCCGAAGGGTTTTGCAAAGATAGACTTCTCTTATGTGTGATAATGTTGCCCTAGAGTATGTGTCATGAATAGGATCTGCTACTCCTCATTAGTGTGAGTGAGTTGTCTTGTAAAACTGTCTTTGTGGTGCAATGCATAAGTGTGGTGATTTTCAGTGTGAGCAGCCTAGGTTCGAATCCCCGGACTGCCACATGTGTTTGTTAATTTCATGAACCGAGTTTAGGAGTAAAGTATGTTGGTGGAGAGAACATAATAAACCAAAAGGTTGGATAATCGCCTATGGGTCGTTTATCTGAGAGTGTAAAGTCCTTCCCCAACCTTTTGTTCCTAAGAAATATCCTCGTCAATTATGGGGACACGGAGTCAAGGATCTGACTCAGCCAAATTGCCAGAATAACCCTGTGTGATTAAGAGGTGTATGGGGAAATGGTTGATTGAGCCCGTGAAAGTTATTCTGTAATAAAGGATAGATAAAATTATCTACCTGGAGAATTCTGGTATGTGAATGTGGAACTCCGGCGAAGTAGGCAATGAATAGTTATTCAAGAGACTCCCTTCCTCTGCAACCCGGACTCATAGAGAACGCGGGGAACTCCTACTGACCGGAGGTGTCATTATTAGAGCTCCGGACTAAGTGTTAGCCGACCCAAAGTGGGACCGGAACAACCAGTTGTGTAAAGGTAAGATAGCAATTGACTGTATCGGTTCTGTCAGGTTTTTTAAAACAGACCCTAGTCGAACAATTTATTAAAAAGAATGGTTGGTGCTAAGGATACCCAGAACTCTAGCATGTTGTGCTGAGGCGTAAGGAAAACAAGCTAATGAATCATTACTATACTGGTTAAGTAGACCCTAAAGAAGTGACCTCTGTTATAGTGGGGACTTGGGGAAAATATTACTTGGGAATTACTAGACGGAAAATTAATTCCCATACCATTCATTTATACCTTTGTAGTATGAGGACTCGGGGTAAAGAAATTACTCGGTAATGACTGACGGAATAACTCTGTGTTGTTTAATAGGTGCGGGGGTAAAATTTACTAAGTATCTAATAGTCTTCTCGGACTGGTATGGAGGACTCAAGATTCGGACGGAAATAGAGTGAACAAAACCTATTCCGTAATAAATGATAGAGAAAAATATCTAATTGGAGAACTCTAGTATGAGACTTGTGGAACTCCGGCAGAGAAGGCAATGTTATAAATATCTAAGAGGGTCCCTCTCTCAGCCTACTCTGCTAAAACCCTGACTCAGAGAGAATGTGGTGGTCTTCTAGTGATCGAAGATAATATGTAAAAGAGCCCCAGACCCAGACACTCGCCGACCCAAAGTGGGACCGGAGGGAGGTTCAATGAATCCTTAATAATAATAATAGTATTATTTATTCAGTTAGCAATTTACCGAGTTGGTACCACATAGTATGTTACAAATATGACATGTACCATCTTTGTGAATCAAAATTATTGATATACTACTAGTAGTTATACGTGAACGACAATATCATAGTATCCTTTATTGAAGGAGTGATAATGTGGGATTCTTTGTAAATAATTTTTTTTTTATCTACTAATAGTAGGTAAAACAGTAAAATCTGTGTAAATCGAATGGATGAGAACCAACCGGTTAACCGTGTCCATGTATATACTTGGCCTAAGGAAAGAGAGATAATATCTCTTAATTTTGTACCGCCTTTGTTTGGGAATAAAAGTTAATAATTATAATAACAATAAAAATCGTCAGGTTACTTATATAGCGCCCGTTCTCCTCCTTCGAGGATTCACCAGCGCTTGGCTTTCTTTAGTCTACCATTGACTATGACCCATCCCCCTTGCTCGTGGGGAGATGGTAACCGACGGCTATATCCCTGAAAACTTTTCAATTTGAGAGGGGATTGAAACGCGAGACCTGCCAGATGGTTATCAGGCACGCTATCAACTAAGCCAGCCGGACGGCTAAATTATTAATCCTCCTAACCTATATGGCTATGCATGAATGAACAGGGTAACTATGGTATTGAAATACTGTTCTTAATAAAGGGTAGGAATAATCTTACAACCTTGTACCATAATTTAGGATTGGAAAGTTTAGTGCACCTTTTGTCCCACTCTGAATGAGTATAAACATTATCAGTAATACTGAGTGAATGAAGTTTTACTCGGGACTTTGTTAAAATTGAGTTATCTTTAGTACTATACTAAGCATATACAAGTATTGTAAAAAGTTCTTGAAGGGGATTCTATTAATTACCAATTTGAACTTCGTCATCTAGGACTGACAACTTGAATAATAATTGAATAGGCCTACCTGGAGTGTGCTAGTAGGACTCGGTAGGCCTATTGGTATAACTCGGTGTCTGGAACCGGAAATAAGTTAATATCATTTGAATACCCGGAGTTGGTTGACAGAACTCGGTGTCTGGGAACCGGAGTTAATTGACAATATTAGACTACTCAGAGTTTTCTGGGACTCGGAGTGAAGTCACTATTGTTGTATACCCGGAGTTAGAAGTTATATAGGAACCGGAGATATGTACTCGCTAAGGGATACTTGGAGATATGTTGGTAGAACTCGGTGTTTCAGAACCGGAGTTAAGACGCTTTTTGTTGAATACCCGGAGTTAGAGTGGTATACAACTCGGTATATGGAAACCGGAGTATGTATTCTCTTTAAGGGTTAGAGTACTCGGAGATACTGTCTGTAGTGAACCGGAGTAAAATATGAATTTTGACATAAATGCACTCGGAGCTATAGTAGCACTCGGTGTTTGTGAACCGGAGTTAATAAAAACTGGTGAGGGAACAGGTTCTTAACTCTGGAGCCCCGGAGATAAGGTTATGACAGTGTACCACCGGAAAAAACTCCGAGTGGAAGAAAGGGGTGAGGTGTATGACAAAAGCACCTTGTAGTAAAAGCAAAATGGTAGGTAAAAATACCCGGAGCCTCGTAGATATAAACTAGAGAACTCCGGCAGAGTAGGCACAAATTACGGGTTTGACAACCCATAGGGAAGGAAGGAAAACCTTCTATTTAGGAGTGGTTCCGTAGTCAATGACGAAGAGCCTATACTATATATAGGCTGAGATTCCGGGACCCGTTCGGGATTCCCCGGAGTTCTTATCACAACCATTGCGTATATAGCATAAAAACAATCCTTGGTTAATACCCATTAAATCTTACCAAGGGCTCGTCATTGAAAATGAATACCACTAGAAATAAAATTTAAAGAAGAATCTATCATTTCAAACCTCCCGGTGCCTCAGCCCTCCAGCTGTGCTGTCGTTATGCTTCGCTTGCACGTGAATTATTATTATTATTATTATTATTATTATTATTATAAATGATGCCAGACTTTCTAGCGTGTTTATCTGCCTCAAATGTTATATCAAGTTGGGCATGTGCATGGGAAGGGGAAGGTGGGAGGGAACCTTTGCATCATTGACTACAGAACCACTCCTAAATAGAAGGTTTTCCTTCCTTCCCTACGGGTTGTCAAACCCGTAATTTAGTATTGGTTCCTTCGTCAATGACGAAGAGCCTAGAATATCACGACCGGAGGTGGGACATCAGATGCTCAACGTATCCAGAAAGAACCAATTAACAGATAGGCTGACACCGGGAGAAATTCAAATTACTGTATTAGAGAAAGAAGAGGCGGGTATACTGGGAAGCCTCATAAAGAAGGAAAGACGGAAGAATAGTCATAACTTAAAATGTGTTGAGGAGAACAAGATGTAAAAATTTGTATGAACGGATGCTTTAATGTCAAAGCATCTCATACTATAATGCTCCTGAAGCTGTGCAACAAGTTAGCAAGCGCATTTCTTGCTTGCATTGGCATAAAAACCAAAAAATTAACTATTTGTTCATACTTTTTCAGTACATACAACTCGTACTTATTCCTTATAGAAGAAAACTCTTTGTCTTCGTATACTTATTTATGTTCTACATCCCCCCCCCCCCTTTTTATTCCTTTTGGAGTTTCCGAAGGAGGAAAGGAGAACCAGACTCATGCAGTACATACAACTCGTACTATTTACTATAGAAGAAAAATCCTTTGTCTTCTTACTTAGTCATGGTAGTAAAACTCTTTCAGTGTGACGCCCATTGCCTGATAGTGGTTACCGACTATTAGGCCTTCGATTTAGGGTGTAAAATAGGATCGCCAAAAGGCATCCTTGAGGTTCAACGTTATCAGTCACACGTCCTGATGAAGGAGTAGCCGTATCTGAGGCACTGTGAGCATGCAAAATCTGTAATTTTGAGTGAGGAGAGGTCTCTGCCTGGTCTCCTCTTTAAGCTGTCTCGTTTGGGAACAAGAAACATGCGGGATAGGAAAACTGTGGTTCCTTTTAGAACTGGCATTAATACCATCGGCTTTAACACCTTACGAGCGGCCTATGCGGTTTATTTATATGTACCGCCCAGCGGGGTGTTTTTAGCCAAAATAGGGCTGTTTACGTGATCATTTTCATGCCTAAATAAGACCCAGAACGTAAAACAAGTACCTATCCCTGAAAGGGCATAAACAGAGCTTTCGAATGACACCATAACGATCCTTTTATGATGGCTAGTTTTCTTGCAATAACCGTGCAACGCGAGTGCAAAAAGCATGTAATTCGGTACTTTCCCCATATAATTCAGTATGTAGCGAGTGAGAGAGGGAGGAGGGAGCTGAGATTCGTGTCAGTAGGTTCGCCGCGGTGGTCTGGAGCAGTCATACGCTCGCTAGTCTCCTGCCACCACTTGTCTCTCTCTCTCAGCAACATTACGTGCTGAAATTGCCACTCGACCTATGTCGAGCGCCGCCACATAGTCCAGCTTTATTTAACTCGACTTATGTGGTGAGCCGCTAATTAAGGGTTAATCATTCTTTGATTACTTCTATGACGTTTGGTGAAAGTATCATTGTATTGTTGTGCAGATCACATATGCCAAGCAGCAAATCTATGTTCCTCATTTGGAACTTTATTGGGGCAATTGCAGTGATGGCTAGAGCAAGTTTTGCCGCCTCTACTGCCCATTCCACCCACGGACCTTGTCCCACTCCATCGAAGGTAACATGCGAGACTGAGGGTCTGTAGCAACAGTTTCTATCTTTGTAGAACACATTGAGGAGGGACTTTATAGCATTAAGAGCAGCAAGCTTAGAGAAATCTGAGGAAATCCCAGGATATTGGGGCAGGGTTTTCCACAAAACTGAATATCAGACCTGGAAGGGAAAGGAGGCACGACTACTTCCATTCCCCGCCTTTCAGCATCTTTTGCTCGCAGATGTTTTAACTCATTTACCTCGAGGACCCCGGCTTGAGGGACCTGGTAAAGTTCAGGGATACCTGTCTCCGCGTCTTCCGGAATAGGAGGATCACTGATTGGTTGTCAAACACGGGCAGGATCATAAAGCAAAGGCATTGGCTTGTTGGGAAACCCCGGGTCCTCCTCAAGGGCACCCGGAGTGAAGGGGTTAGGAATAGCCCCACCTGTCAAGGGTGGGAATCGCTACTGATTCACCGGTTAGGGAACACTAGGACCAATTGACCCTGAGGGACGAGGCAGTGTGGTGGTCTTTATTCATATAAGGACAGGTTGTAAAGGAACAGTAGGTAGCGTAGAAGGCATTAGCTTAGAGGACAGCCTAACCTGGGGAGTCAAAGACTCTTGTCTCTGACTAAACTTAGACTTAATTGCTGCTAGAACATTTGTTTGGAACAGGGTCTCCAACTTCGTTGGGACGTGGGCAAAAGAATGTTTAGGAAACTCACGTAGGCATTATGGATAATGTCTGGGACTTAGGATATGTAACCTTTTACATCACTCCAAATATTGAGCAAAACCTAAGGCGCCCCAGCCGCAGTTATGTGGCCAATCAGATTGTGATGTTTCACAAAGAGTGCACAGTTTGTACACTTCTTAGTAGCCCACTAGCTAGCGTACAATCAACACAAGACAGATGGCGTACATACTTCGTACGCCCAAGAAGGGGGAATTTGTTGCATCTTGTGAACCCAAACCACTGCACAATGGTCGTGGTGATTACAAGAGCTGTTGCTCATCAGGCCAAGAATTAATGTTACATAATACTAGAGCAAAGAACAAAATCATGTACTGGCTCGTCATGCATAAGGCCTATGGAATGCCGAGTAGCCTGTTGGCTATATGAATGCAGTAAAAGAAGTTAGAACGGGGTAGCATATCAGCTGTATCTTATATAAAGATGGATTAGAGTGGGATAGTCGATGGTTATCATTAATATGATTAGAGTATTCCCCCCCCCCTTTTCTAATTCGTGGTTCTACATTGAGAACCCAAGGTGAAGACTTTTAACAGCGACTCAACAAGAAAGTACGTTGGACAACACCTGGCGGTGAATAGCCTATTGGCTATATGAATGCCGTAACAGAGGTTAGAGTAGAGTAGCGTATCTGCTATCTCTTATATAAATTCATTGTCCTCCATTGACCTATGGGAAAGATGTTTATCATTGACCCGGAAAGACACGCCGTTGGGCAGCACCCGGAGATGGAGGTGAAGCCCGAAGACCTTCATAGCAACCCGATCGGGAATACGGAACCGGAGAGAGTGGACCGTAGCTAAGAGTCAAGGTCTATTTCAGTTCAATTCAATTCGAGAGACTGTAATTGCAATTTGCAGTAACTTAAGTTATAACAATGGTATAATAATAATAATAATAATAATAATCAGTAGATTATCGATGTCACCGGAGGTCCGTTGGGTACCCGATACCCGGACACCATTGGTTAGTCTGTGTATATCAATTCAATATTGGGCTTATAATAGTGATAGTATCCGGAGGAAGCTTTGCTCCTCATCTGTCACTAATAGCCCACTGGGGCACAGGAGTCCCGCCGATTCCAGGGCTTGAAGTTTCCGAACTATTTCCATGTCAGAAGTGATAACATAAGTAAGCAGGAACCTTTTAGCACCTGGCTTATATATTGAAAAATGAAGTGAAGCCATCGAAAAACTTCATATAATTTCAATATTTGGCTTATGATAGGGATAGGACCTGGAGGAAACTTTTCCTTTATAGTTCAATAATAGCCCACACTATTGGCACCCAGCATATACATTGAAAAATGAAGTAAATCCAACAAAATTCTTCCTACTATAACGTTAATGTTTGGCTGATAATAGGGATAGGATCCGAAGCAAACATTGTTCCTTATAGTTCAACAATAGCGGAACCATTGGCCCCTCGCTTATGCATTGAATAATGAAGTAAATCCATGGAAAAACTTCGAATTATAAAGTCAATATTTGGCTTAGGAATAGTACCCAGAGGAAGCCTTGGTCCTTACCCTTCAACAACAGTGGAACCCTTGGCACCCCGCTTATAAATTGAAAAATGAAGGAAATCCCTCTAACCACTTCCTAATATACATTCAATATGTGGTTTACAATAGGGATCGTACCCGGAGGAAATGATGTTCCTTATAGTCCAATAATAGCGGAACAATTGGTCCCCAGCTTATTCATTGAAAAATGAAGTAAATCCCTCGAAAAACTCCTAATATACTGTCAATATTTGGTTTATAATAGGGATAGTAGCCGGAGGAAACGGTGTTTCTTATAGTTCGATAATAGCGGAACCATTGGCCCCCAGCTTATCTATTGACAAATGAAGTAAATCCACCGCAAAACTTCATATAATACTTATATCTAGGAAGATACCAATCTATCTCTTGTGCTGTAACTTTCAGTAGAGTGAGGCTCTGAGCTATAGCCTATTGGCCACTTCCGCGCTCGATGTGACAAGCGTGAGAAAACTTCATAATATCGAGTCAATATTTGGCTTAAAAATAGGAATAGTATCCGGAGGAACATTGTTCCTTATAGGTCAACAATATCGGAACCATTGGCCCCCCGCTTAGATGTTGAAAAATGAAGTAAATCCCTCGAAAAACTTCATAATATAATATTTATATATCTATATATCTATATAGGAAGAGATCATCTATCTCTTATATTATAAAATTCATTTAGTGATGCTCGAGCTAGGCCTATTGGCCGCTTCCGTGATCGCGCGCTCGCGTGAGAAATAAACTTTCACTTCATCCCAAATGTTTAGTAATACCTGAGTCGCCCCCGCTGCTGTTATGTGGCCACTCGGATTGTGGTAGTGTTACACGAAGAGTGCACAATTTGTAAATTTTTTAGGAGCCCACTTAGTCAATGTACGATTCACACAAGACATCTGGCGTACATACCTCGTCAGTTGTGGCTCAGGTGAGGGGGCGGAGATTACTGAGGAGACCTATAGCCCACCTGTCAGAAAAAGGCCAAGAATCAATGGTACATAATATAAGAGCAAAGAACCAAAGCATGTACCAGTTCCTTATATATAAGGCTCATGTAATGTCGAGTAGCCTGCTGGCCCTATGAATGTTTTAAAGAATGTAGAGTAGGGTTGCATATTCGCTACATCGTATATAAGAATGGATTTAAGTGGGATAGTCTATAGGCTATCATAAATGCCACTGAAGTACTCTCCTCCCTTCTTTTTCCATTCATTGTTCTACATTGAGAACTCGGAGGGAAGCGTTGGTCTTTAATTTAACCGGAACCTTTTGGTACATCGGATGTTTGTTTCTGAAGGAAAACATTGTTCCGTTTGGTTCCTTGGTTTTGTTGGTGTTTTGTGCACCTGGAGGAAAACTTTGTTTCTCCATGTAACCGGAACTTCTTTGTGCATTTTTTTTTTTTTTTTTTTTTTTTTTCGGTTTCCTTGAAACCATTTAGTACCCGGAGGTCTAAAACCCTGAGACCCGGAGAGAACGGAGGGACACAGGAGCCCCGCCGACTCCGGGACTCGAAGTATGCAATTGTATAGGGTTAGTTGGTGCTCTTGCACTGGAGGAAACTTTGTTGCTGAATTTGTTCACATGCAAACTCTTTCTATTTTAAGAAATTAACACATAAGTGTGTTGGTGTTCTTGCACTGGAGGAAACTTTGTTGCTCCATTTGGTTTCATGCAAACTCTTTCTATTTAAGAAATTAACATATAATTGTGTTGGTGCTTATACCTGATTTACTCGAAACCATTTAGTACCCGGAGTTCTAAAGGAAGCATGCAAATTGTATATGTTTAGTTGGTGCTCTTGAACTTGGTCATGCAAACTCTTAGGAATCATTGGTATCGAAGCACTTCATAACATATTACTCATATAGGAAGAGAATAATTGGTCCCTCATGTAAAATTCAGTAGAGGGAAGCCGAGCTAGCTAGGCCTATTGGCCGCCCTCGTGGACACTTGCCCGAGGTGGCGAACAAAGCATGGCCTTATAAATAAGTACTGGTACAAGAATGGGACAAATAAGGGAATCAATAAGTCTAGCTAAGACCCTATCAGCTCGAAGTAATGCTAGAAGCATGCAAACTATAAAGTGAAGCGACTTATAAAAGTGAAGCGACTTTGACAAATTTAATACTAGTAGAATTTCAGGAAATAATGTAGGCTACTTTACGACAAAGAAAACTTTGAATTAATAATATCCTTAGAGTTCAACGTGTATCCTGAGGGCACACGAATAAGATGAATAATAGCCTACGATAAGTAAATAATTAAATGCAAGCATTGTATAGGATATAGCCTAATATAATAATAATCACTTACGACGATGAACAACAAATATTAAGAATGGCGAAGCAGTATCCATATACTTTCGGTGTGGACAGTGGCCCTCTGAAACATACAGGGCAATTACTCAATTCATGTTTGGACCTAACTCAAATAATATATAACAAGGACTCGCTAGGAGTGAGAAAGCCAGGCAAACGCTGAGACGCCCAGAGCAAGGGGGCACATGTCCGACTCGCCTGGATCACAACCGTAAAGAGGCAGATAAACACGCTAGAAAGTCTGGCATCATGTAAAATATGAATTTTGACATAAATGCACTCGGAGCTATAGTAGCACTCGGTGTTTGTGAACCGGAGTTAATACAAACTGGTGAGGGAACAGGTTCTTAACTCTGGAGCCCCGGAGATAAGGCTATGACAGTGTACCACCGGAAAAAACTCCGAGTGGAAGAAAGGGGTGAGGTGTATGACAAAAGCACCTTGTAGTAAAAGCAAAATGGTAGGTAAAAATACCCGGAGCTTCGTAGATATAAACTAGAGAACTCCGGCAGAGTAGGCACAAATAAAAGATATACAAATGAGGCCCCCAACCTCCGCCTATACTCTGCTACCCCCCGGACTTCAAATAGTACACGGGGATCTCCTAGTGACCGGAGATATAATTAAGCCCAGTCTAATGCCCCTTTCACACATACAGGACTCGGGTGCCGCATGCAGCAGAGTAGCTATTCGTGGCGTTTTTTTCCCCGACTTGGTGGAGCTGGCTCGGTAATGCCGCATCCAAAGGACTTCACCAGACTACAGAAGACTACAGCCGCATACAGCCGACGTTGTCGTCTTGACTCCGGAGAAGTCTTGAGACTCGAACCGACAATGGAAATAACGGTCATTTGTACATGCCGACTACGCCCGCATCTATAAGACTTCAGACGATCGACTTCAGAGTCGATCCGCATACACTCGCATAAAGCCGACACATACAGGTTCTGTGGCCAACGGAGGTATATGAAGGGCGCTCGACCAGGGGTGGACATCATTACAGTCGACTACGTCCTCGCCGAAAAAAAATCGTAGCAGCGAAACGACTGCACCTATGGCTTTCATATGTTTACCACATGTACCTTACCCTTTTGGCTACCCACCACAAAAATCCCAAATCCCTCCTCCCACCCACTCGCTGACTGTCGGTCCCGTCAGAAGGAAAAAAAAGGAAAATCTGTGGCGGCGAAACGACTGCACCAATCGGTTCCATATTTGTGTGACAAGTCCCTTACCCTTCTGCCTTCCCCCCACCATACCCCCAACTGCCTCCCACCACCCACTTCCAGCGTATCCGTACGAAGAAAAGGAAAAAAAGGAAAATCCGTGGTGGCGAAACTACCTCACCAATCGGCTTCATATGTGTAACACAAGTCAATTACCCTTCTACCTTCCCCCCACCAACCCCAAAACCACCCTCCCACCCATACATTCCGATACCATAAAAGTCTCTGTAGTCTATAGTGTCTTTTCAGCTACTTTCGGGACCATCGGGGACCTGATTTCTGGCGAAAATGGACAAGGGGAGTGTATTTTTTACCATTATCCTTCCTTTCTCTCCCAACTTGATAGATTTAGCAAAAAAAAAAAAAAATAATCTGGCACTGGCAGAAGCACACCGTCAAAATTGGCTGGCACTCAGCGGGTTAAATGAGAGGGAAGAGAGTAGGAAGAGAAGAACAGGGGGTAGTAGGGACGTAGTGAGGGAGGGAAGAGGTGGAGGAGAAGAAGAAGGTGGAAAAGAATGAAGACAGGAGGAGAAGGAGGAAAAGAAGGGAGAGAGGAGGAAAAGAAGGGAGGGAGGAGAATGAGAAGCAGAGAGGAGGAGGAGAAGGGAGGGAGGGAGGGAGGAGGAGAATGAGAAGCAGAAGCAGAGAGGAGGAGGAGAAGGGAGGGAGGGAGGAGAATGAGAAGAAGAGAGGAGAAGGGAGGGAGGGAGGAGAATGAGAAGCAGAGAGGAGGAGAAGGGAGGGAGGGAGGAGAATGAGAAGCAGAGAGGAGGAGAAGGAAAGAGAAGGCGGAGGAAAGGAAGTAGACCTATGCGGCTGTACTCGTGTCTGTAGGGTGTATTCTGGTGTATGCGGCTGTAGTCTTCATGCTACACATGACACACAATTCGCTACGCTATACTCAAGGACTACAGCCGCATACAGAAGACTAGTGACGACTAGCGCCGACTAGCGCAGACTACTCCCCGCATCCACCAGACAAATGTCAAGTCTGGACGAAATTTTGAAACTCACAAACATTTTGTTCTGGGGCCACGACTTGACACGCATTGCCAGGACTTCACCAGACTACAGACGACTACAGCCACATGGTCAGGACTAGGTGCCGACTCGGGTGCCGCATGCAGCAGAGTAGCTACTCTGCTGCATGCGGCACCCTAGTCCTGTATGTGTGAAAGGGGCATAACACTAACCGACCTAAAAAGGACCGGAGTGAGACTCTAAAAAGGGGCCCAACTGAAGGTTGGTTCGTAGCTTAAAATCATATTTTGTTTTTGAAAAGGGAGGCTACGGTGGCAAGTATAAAAAATAATCACAGGCAAAATTATCATAAAAGAATAACATTTATCCGCTCTGCAACAAGACAGAAAACCTGGAAGGTACATGACTATTAAGACGTATGACATAAAAGTCTAATAAATTGTTTATAATTATACAGTGCAAAAGGAAAATATTTCGCAAAAACTTTATTAAAATGTAAAGAGAAACGCTCAATGTCACGAAAACATCAAAAGGATGAAATTCGAAGCATCTGGAATTTTCGATAAGAAATAAAAGAAAATGTGATAGCCGCTAGATCGCCATTAAATAATTTTATCGAAGCGCGACGTTGAACGTTCAAGAGAAAAAGTTAGGCTATCAGCAAGAAAAGTTGAAATGAATAGCATCAACGATTAATTGAAAAAATGATAAGAATGGATAGGCTAGTTAGAATTAAGAATATTGAATTTCGGAGCTTATAAAAGCATTGATGGAAAAAAGGCAAAGGCCTAGCCTATCCCTAAAACTGGCGTCCGCTAGCTAAACTAACGAAGCCTAAAAACTGAAATAGAGGCATTTTAACTAACCTGACTAAAATGCCCCAGAACGAGAAGCCCACCACAGAAGCCATGAACGAACACCACACAGAAACACCAAAGGAAAGGTCCACAGAACGAAAGGACCAGCTGACCGAGCCAGCCATTTCAGACAGGCCCAAGCCCGCAGGGCTAAACAGCTCCAGGACGCACCCACTTACCTTTTCTAAACTGACCATTTTCCACACCTCACGTACACTAACCCTCTCGTGTCCTACACTCCTAACTACAAAGATGATGAACAGGAATATACATTCATATTAAAAACACCCATGCCCTGTCCCGACGTTGAGCCAATGCCAACACATCAGACAGCCATAATTATATCTATGTATGTTCTTACATCCGAGAAGTAGATGTTATATATCTTAGAAGTTCAAACACCCACGCTTTCCCTAGACCTCGTATATCATTTTCCATGACGAGTATAGATATATGTAACCCGTGCTCAGTCGCCCCTTGCATTGTTCCTCTAGTAACTAAGTATTAATATTAACATTCCCTAACATCTTGTCTTGCCAGACTAAGCTTCTGAAGACCCATCGCCCCATAAATCTATGTATGCAATCCTTAGGTTAAGTATTTCTATCCGCCATTGTGTTCACCTTTTTCCATTTACTTTCCACAATTGTCATACGTCTTCCCCTTGCCTCCTTCGTATCCACAGCCCACACTACGCCAATTTACTTCGTGTCTTACACCTCTTACCCCAACCAGAGATTGTATAAGATAACCTGGTTACCAGTATCTGTCATAAGTACCCCGAAAACAATAACTAAGTACCCCTACGAACTGCCGCTGTGGTTGGTATTTTATATTTAATAGAAAACGCAGTTCCCAGGGCCAACTAATAGTATCCATAACCCTCTGACTGATCACATAACTCTATCTTTTCCAGACTCATATACCACCCCATAGTTGCATTCCCCGGTAGCATTTGGCTAACGTATTCTACTGCCTTTTCAAACTTCCATATCAATTGTAGCCTAATGCCACCCCCACGCCCAGGGACCTTAGGGGCAAAATTTCCCTGTAGCCCTTGAACTCTTCCCCCCCCTCTCATTAAGACACCCGCGCTTCTCGACTCTTGTCCGACCTAGCCTCTCTCTCATACCTCTTGAAGATCCTTGAATTGTCCGTTGCTAACGCTCTCCAACCTTTTATATATATACTCCTATCCAGCCTACTTAGTAGGCCAGAACAACATTAGAACTTTACTAGCCCCTTGCATGCCATCTATTCTCTTACAACACATTCACAACCCTGCACCCAATGGTCGTCGGTGCGAGGCTAGCCGCCCCGCCAGTAACTAACTTCTATTGCCATACTTCCAGATAAATGTGGCAGAGTTAGCAACCCAGTCTCCACCACATCCAGCAAACCCTACAATTAACAACCAGCCGAGTAAAACCAGCTAGCTAAGGCACCTTCGGTTTTGGTATTAAAGACACCCACATCTGTCTCATACACAGAGGGTTATTACAAACACTGGTGATATGGCAAGCCCCTAGCCACAGCCGCCGGACGACGATCACAGAGAGAGGGCGCCCAGCTCCCCCTTTTTGCCCACCCGAGGAGGGAGACCCCCACCCCCGCGGAGGTATACCTGGCCCCTGTTTTGACTTCTGAGTCATTGCCAGGTAGCACAGGAATTCTTCCTATCAATGAACTAACCATGAATGACTAACACCTTTACTAACCTCTATTAACTCACAATAAACCATTTACCTTTCTTGCATGCTCTGATCACTAAATTAGCACCTCAGCTATACCATAGAATGAAGATTGAACAATCTAGAGAGACACTCCTATCACAGCTGTCCCCATCCTCCTCGCAAAGTAGATCCAGTCTCTCTCCCCTAAATACGTCCAGTATAGCCAAAATAGTACCTCTTACTAAGGCTCAGTTATATGAAAATATAAAGGCTTCCTATCGCCCTGTGCCACAACAGTAAATACCATCTTACCTAGTCCCCATATCTATTGAGAGCTCAATTAAGTCCATAAGACTCGAGATCCCTACTGTCTACAGGGTCCAGAACCGAGCCTATAAATCTAACTCCCGCCCCCAGTCAAATCAGTTGAAAGCTAGACACCAACCAGGGGTCACTACCCTGCAGTTAACTTCTAGCTCTGCCCTTGTGTTGTTCCGGAGTGAGATCCCAGAGCCGGCAGACTCCGTGGCAGATTTGGATAGAAGGACCTGCCCACGTATTGAAGAACTTCACACATATGGCCCCCCTGGACGGCCGCGGAACCAGTCGTTAGCCCCCAACATCATGGACGCAAGATAACCAGGACCAGACCCATCAGATACTACCCAAGATTCCCTTTAGCAGTACTACATATTACTGTGCTGTTTAGAGATTCACTAATTAATATTTCTACGAAGTGGCTAAGACCTTGCCCAGTGTAACTCATACTTAACCATTCCATTTGGGACGTACTAAGCGATCAGTGCTCTTTAATTAACAGGCGACCTTGACTCTCGTAATTACCTTATTCAGATATTAAAACTCTAGTGATATCTAACGTTCGCCCACTGATTTGCGTTCTATGTATTTCTGAGACAAGGATATAAAACTTAGATCAGTACCCCCTGAGGTTACTAGAATTCCCGTGCTCTAAAATACGTGTGTCTAATCTAGTCTGTGAACTACTACTTGTGCACCAGAGCTACCAGTAATAAATCTAACAGTGAATATGAATCTATAAGTAACATTGATGGTCTTCGGTATATAAACCTGTGAAATCAAAGCCAGTGATCAGAAGATTAATACCTGAACGTTGGAAGTGGGAGACTAGGCTCCATCCAGATCCACTTATGCTAGTGTTGTTCAATTCTATTATATTGTCTTACACAAGTATTCTGCAGTGGTATATCAATAAACGTGATCATGTAACTTGCTACCATGTGTTTCTTTGTGTTCTCTATTCCTCATATCTTGTGTTGTGCATGCAGCCTTATATACCCAGTCAATTTAGAACTCACATTACCCAAGTTAAACCTGTAGAAAAACAGGGCATAACACTGACTTACATAACATAATGTAATAATATAAAGAGGTAAAAGATAAAAATACTGTACAGAAACTAAAAATAATATTCATATAATAATAATGGTCGTAGCATGTGGCGCGTCCCGTGGAAGTCGTCAGCTCTCTGGAAATGTTCAATATACATACATATCTATGATGCCTCCTTACTATAATAGTAACATATACTTCCCAGAAGAGGCAGCAGGAAACATCTAAAGATGAAAAGTAGCACATCCTGAGAGCACAAATTTAGTCCAACCTGTCGCACGGGACGCGACCACAAGAAGGACGTATAAACCCAGCGTGACCAGCTGGGGGACGCGTGCAAGGGAAGGACTGTATAACGGCGCACTAGTTGATTTAGTAAGACAACATTCATAGTTTCTAATCTTTACTCATAACAAATTTCTTTCTTTTTCTAATGGTTACCTTTTTTAATGACGTTCCCTAGGAACTAAGTAAAGGGTTTCACCCTAGGATGTACTTTTTATATATTTGGGTCGCGTTATGCTTTCTCCGGGACCCTCACGGGGGTCTCCGGGGAGCCCTTATATATATAAGGCTCTCACGTCATTGACGGAGAGAACCATTACTAAATATATACCTTTTAGCTTTAGTTCACATCTTTTTTGGCAGTCTTCAATTAGCTTTCATAATTTTCATGCACAGATGACCACGAAAGAGGACAGGGACATGAGGAGGAAATTAGAGAAGTTATATGGTTAGGATAGGTTAGGTAGGGGTAATTTAAGGTGAGCATTACAATACTGTACAATTGTTTTGGGTTGACCTAGATAGGTTAGGGGGTAGATTTGGCTGTAAATTAAAATCGTTCATGAAATGGTAAGATAGGATCTAATATGTTAAGGATATGATAGCCGAATAAGTAAGACAAATTCGAAAAAAATAAGTCGAATATTCACAAATCTCTGTTAAACTAAATTCCAATAAAAACAAACATGAAACAACTTGTGTTACACCAATAGTCCAATACGTAGTGTTCATTATCAAAAGGGACTTAAGCACATAAGAAATCGGAAGTCTACATAAAGCTGACCGGCCTACACGAGGTAGATCCCATTTACACCCAGCCCATATCATTCATAATTATGACTATCCAGTTTGCTTTTGAAATATCTTACCGTTCCTTAGCTAATCGCTGCACTAGACAATCTATTCCACATATCCACAACCTTGTTTCCCAACCAGTGCTTACTACATATTTTCTAAAGCGGAACCTATCCAATTTGAAGCCATTTGAACGGGTTATCTCTCCGATATTAACCCTCTCACGTTTTTTACGCAATTTTGAGCCTATTAGGGATACTTTAAAGCCTTTGTCGCCATCAGGGGTATTTAGAAACCTTTAGTTTAGTTACTTCAACTTCTACAGTTGTCTTTGAGTTAGCTGTGGGCAGAAAACTATTTTTGGAGAGGTAATTATAAGAGTGAGAAAACTATTTATTATTGCTAATCTGGCAACCTCTGCGTCATAAAAACGTGAAAGGGTTAAGCTTCATCCTGTCTTAGTGTTATAAGAAGCATTAAAAGCAGTAAAGTAGCAGCCGGCTGTATCTCGCAAACATTTTGTTTAACTAATATCAAAATAGTTAAGAAATAACAAATTTCCTCTCCTGCTTTACTAACACTTATTAAGCTAGTTTAAAGATAATGTTATGCATGACTTCATGATAATTGTTTCACCCTAATATATTGATTATTTGCATTCAAGAACTGAGATTCAAGGACTAGTAAGAGCATCAGTGGTCTGCCCCTCATCCCATATGAAAGCCAATCGATGATGACAATGCACTAGTTTCAGGTTCATGAGAAAAATAAAGACGTGCAACTGCGCAAGAATAGACTTTAAGTAAAATCATGTAGGGGAAGGAAGTTGAAGATAAGATTAGGTGGGAGAAGGAACATTTACTGAGAATAGACTTTAACACAATCATGTAGGGAAGGAAGTTGAAGATAAGATTAGGTGAGAGAAGGTTCATTTACTGAGAAGATCATATCACACTATGCACACAGTATAACGAGAGATCAATGCTTACAAGGGAAAATTTGAAATGTAATTTCAGTGCTAATGGTTTGACAGTAAAAGTGTCAAGGAGTCAATGCTTATATGCAGTTCTGTAAAACTTATATTTAAGGATAAAGTCTGAGGCCCTGATACAGGAAGATGGCTTGACAATACAAAACAATAGGGAAAGATGGACATGTTAGAACATAAATATATTTTTAGAGACACTTGAGAACATAATTATCAATTGGTGACAAAATAAAGCCATGCCAAAAGTCCTCTGAAAAGTGAATCTGGTTAAATGCAATATAATTTATAATGGAGTTAGGGGATAAACTGGTAGTATCGTAAATCAAGGAAGAAAGAGGAAAGAGAGTGGAGAATTTTGTTTTTAAACTGAAGAGCCCTGAGCACCCCAGAATAGGAGAGGTTTAAGAGATAGGTAAATAAATGGAAACCTTCATCGTTCTCTTCTTAGTTTCAATGTTTTACCATCAACGTGCTGTACCAAAAACTCTTGATATTCCCATAACATTAGTAATGCATGAAGTTTCTCAAAACTCAATAAGTAGTGTGGACATAACATCCAATTTATAGAAGCTGGTGGCATGCTTGTGAATGTATGTGGTACTTAACGAGTGAAATTCCTTACGATGTATCAGGGCAAGTAAAAAAATGTGACAGGGCAAGTGAAAAGACTGTCAGGGCAAGTAAATTTCAGATGTCACTAGCCCGGGGCAAGTAGATCCGCAACACTAATTTCCCAGCCTGGGGGAAAGTCGAGTCATGTGGTGGTGATCAAAGAAAGTTGGCTTCGGTTGTCAGTAGCTTATTTGGAAAAAGACACGTGAACTCAAGACCTTCTGCATCTGATGCGGAGTTAGCTGCAGACTTTGTCACATTTTTTACTAGCAAGATAACTCGTATGAGACATGAATTGGATGAAGGCCCCTCTAATGAAGAATATTCAATTGTACCCCAACCACGACATACTCCTAATAGTGTCCTCTCATCATTCCATCCGGTGGAGGCTGATGTTGTTTCATCCCATATAAGAAACCTTAATAAAACATTTTGTCCACTGGATCCTATAAATGTTTCCAAACTACCTGGTGTATATGATCATGCAGTGGAGCTTATTTCCAAAATAGTTAACAAATCTTTCTCCGAAGGCAACTTCCCAGTGTCTGAAAAACATGCCTTGCTCTGGCCTATCCTTAAGAAACCTGGACTTGATGTAGAGAACATGTCGAACTACCGTCCTGTCTCCAACTTGTCTTTTTTATCAAAGATATTAGAGCGTGCCATACTTGATCAACTGCTGCCGCTACTTCAGCAAAATGAAACTATTCCTATTTTTCAGTCTGCTTATCGGCAGCATCATTCGACTGAGACAGCATTGATCAGAATACATAATGATTTAGTCAAGAACACTTGCGACGGCGAGATCTCATTTTTGGTTTTACTTGATCTCTCTGCAGCCTTCGATACAGTGGATCATGAGCTGCTATTGAGTGATCTTTATGACTGATGTGCGTGACTCTGCCCTCTTGCTTCTCAGGTCATACTTGTCAGGTAGATCCCAGAGTGTGATGATGAATCGGATAGTCTCGGACTCGGCACCCCTGCTCTGTGGCGTTCCGCAGGGATCAGTGTTGGGTCCTGTCCTGTTCACGATATACACTAGTGGCTTGTCTCTTCTGCTTCGTGCACACAGTGTCACCTATCATTTCTATGCTGATGACACCCAGATTTACGTGAGGATCACAGGTATAGCTGATACACAGAGGAAGGTGGAAATGCTGATGACCGATACTAAGAAGTGGATGAGGACAAGAAAACTTAAAACTAAATGATAACAAAACTGAAATTCTCATCATCCGAGGAAACAGAAGGGTTACTGACGCAGTAAATGCCCTCTCCATCGATACGGGCGACTCACAGCTGCAACCAGTAAACTCTGTTCGAAATCTTGGAGTGTATCTGAACTCAAGACTGGATTTTAGGGAGCACGTAAATCAGATTGTCAAAAGTTGCTACCTACACATCAGAAATCTATACTCGGTGAAGCAGTTTATACCTAGACGTTGTCTTCTGACACTGGTCCACTCATTGATATTCTCTCGTGTTGATTATTGCAGTGCCTTATTCGTGGGTCTTCCAAATTACATATTAAAGAAAATACAACCTGTTCTGAACAGAGCTGCAAGACTCATTTTTGGAATTCCACCAGGAACCCCTACCACTTCTTATCACATCGAACTGCACTGGTTACCAATAAAAGCTAGAATAGAATTCAAGTTCTGTCTGGTAATTTTCAAGGTCCTCAAATTTGGTGAGCCCGGGTATCTTGCAGAGCTGCTCAGGCGTCCACCGGCACGCCATGGTGTAGTCGTGCACCATGATGATGACCCTCTGCATTTTGATGAGCCGTGGGCTTTCCGGCAGTCATCTTTCTTTGAGAGATAATTCTCTTACATGGCTCCAAGGTTATATAACAGACTAAACCACTGACCATGAGACAACTAAGTTTTGTTGAGTGCTTCAAGAGACAGCTTAAGACTTTTCTCTTTAAAAGAAGCTATGATCTCGAGAGGGGTGTCATCATGGAGGGCTATAGGGTGTAAGCTATTTGCCACTGCTGGTGGCTGGGTGATGCGTATAGGTTTTGTGATGCATTGATTTAAGCGATTTGTGTTTGTTTTTTTGGTTTTTGGTTTTCGAGCGCCAGTGAATTCTGCGGAAAAATTGGCGCTTGTGAAAAATAAGTAACATGCTTATTATTATTATTATTATTATTATTAGGTGGGTTAGGGAGAAGAGGTGGATGGGTTTTAGGGGAAGGAGTGGATGGTATTGGAGGGATAGGTGGGTTGGGGAGGAGAGGTGGAAGGGTTTTAGGGGAGGGATTTGACTGGGAAGGGTGGGGCATGAAGAACAGGTCCAGGTGTTTGTATAGTGTTTCTTGGAGGCAAGTGTTGTGCAGGTGAAATGGGTCCAGTTCCCGCATGAATTGCAGAGAACTGAACCCTTACTTTGGCGACTCGAAGTGATGGGTTTTGAGCAAGTTGGACATGTATATGTGTAGGTGGGTCCTGGGTTGCTCTCAATGTCTCCGGCTAGAAGAAGTCTTCGAGAAATGACAGCCGGAGAGTCATTTCTCGGTATAGGAAAAACAGTGTAATGTGTGTGTGTGGTGTGAGAGGTGTGGTAGTTGCCCGGCGCGACCGAAGCCGCTCCAAGGACTCGTGCCCCCAGGGAGGGGGCAGGGGATGGTTGTGACGGTTTGGCTCCCAGAAACTGCTCCCCATGGTCGGCAGCCGGCTGTCCTCCACTGGTCGGTGATCTTGTCCCCGGCGGCAGCCATCCATGGTCGGCAACTCCGGGAGGTGGTCCCACGGCGTAGACGCCGCCACTCCAGGACCAAGGAGTTATTTACAATGCTAAAAAAAGCATTAAGGACCTGGTCCTCGAACAAGTGTGTAACACTGAGAATCCCAATGGGATCTTCAACCTAGCTAGGCGAGTTAAAAATAACAGTAGCCCATAAGGGAATTAGGCGTGCACTTGTGATGAGTACTCCATGATCTTCCGCACGGGTTATTCAAATTGCTGGCGCAGGATGTTGAATGGAGACTATTAATGTTCATAGGCGAAGTCGTCAATGATGAAGGGGCCCTATTAAATATTAGGTTTTCATTCTTCCCTCCGGGACTCAAACCTATATTTTCGATACCAAGCTGTTCTTTATCCCATTCAAACTCTACATTTAGCAATCGTTCATAGTGTGCCTTCCATGCTTCTCTGATTTCATTTTCTGCATACACAATCTTCCCATAATCGTTTCTAACACACTGATCGTCATTTTGATTGGGTACCCTACAGAAAAAAACTCTGTAAAAAATAAAAAAATAAAAAGATAAATTAATATCTGTTATTATATGACTTGCCATATACGTGGATTTCTCATGTTTTGCTACCCCGATACCAGGCCCCCTAGCGGCCATCCTCGTTCTTCCTTCTTCCGCGTCCCTCCCGATCACAGGGCTTGCGCCGTGTTCGCTTCATTCGACGTTCGCAGAGCTTCTAGTGAGTCCTTACTCATTTGTATATATCTGTGTTGCAGTAACAAGGTTTAGATTAGCTAGCACGGCTGCCAGATTGGTCGGTCCGCAGGAGGAGTGTGTTAAAATAGGGTACCATTGTCACAGGCGTCCAGGAGTCCCGGATGGGTGGACCGCGTGTGTTGTTTTATTTGTGTATGACGCCTTAGCTGTTGTGTTTACTTAGCTAGAAGGCGACCACGCTGCATGGCATGATACAGACTGTTATTATTGAGGATAGTATATGCCGCGTTGTACATTTATCAGCAAATGCTCTGGTTTAAGGGTGTCTGCACATGGTGCTCCACTTTCCAGGGTTTGTGTTTTGCTTAGGCCCCTTGATGAAGGCCTCCCTCTAGTTGGTGCGGCTGCGGGTTCTCGAGCGTCTTCGGTTGGGATGTCTTCGGTTTACGTGGTCATCATAATTAGGGGTCTCCGTCATAGGCTACAGGTAATTTAGGTGTCTAAATTTTTCTGTTGTTATTGATTACGTTTATTTTCCCCCTGTGTTGGTTCTAGCATGCTAGCTCGAACCTTTGGGGCTTGGGAGACGTCCTTATGATGCATTTTATTATATGTGTGTGGGACTGCAGGAAAAGGGCTGTGCCATCCCTGTTTCCCGGCAGTTTTTGTTTGTTCCGGCGGCCCGTGCGGTGGGCCAAGTGTCCGCCTCTGGCGGATAGGAACATTCAGAAGATCCCGGCGTGGTTTGGCTGAACCACTCTCCCGGCAGAATTGCATTCCTACCAGGGCCGCCATCTCGGCTCGCCGAGGGAACTCACCCTGTCTGGCCTAGTGGCACGTAATGACTTCATCGCCCGCGGAAACATCAGTCAAGTGTTCACTACGTGATATATTAGTTTTGCAAACTGGTTAGATACAGTCACAACTTAATAAGGTCAAGGGACCTGTGACGCTTGTCACAGGTAAAATTGTGAGAAATTCAGCTAGACAGATCCGGCGGAAGGTTAGAATAAGTGTGCACTTTTCACTAAGTTTCCGGCGGATTTGAGATAGGATGTATAATACCTCGCAGGTTATCCTTATGAGCATTGATTCCTGGAAATTTTCTTTCCAGGCCCCCAGACTTCTCCTCCGGCGGAGTTGGCCATCGGATCCCGACGGAGGAGGGGACCATCTCTTTGAACGGCACTATGCCCAGATTTGATCTTTGTGCTACCACCACTTGTTCCCTCTTACCAGTGTTTGCTCATACTTTCTGCACGAAATGTGTCAAGTGCCTCGATCGCTCACGCGGCGTGTGGTTGTCGAAAAAGTGCGCCATTTGTTCAGAATTAAAGTCCGCCTTGTTAGCTAAAACAGACCTTTCATGTTTGGCGGCTTTACATGAAGTTAAAGCGACATTCGATACATATGCTAAAGATGTTGCCCATAAGGCCCTCCAGTGTGATGACGAGGTCCTATGGGAGAAGCTTATATTAAAGTCACCTTTAGTAAAACCCGGTCCCTCTAAATCGGTCAGACCTAAGGTCAAAACTAAAGCCATAAGCAAAGAATATGTCAATAGTAGTAGTGAGAGCGACGTCACAGAGGTCCCCTCCTCGACCCGTGCCATGCGGCGGAAGTCGAAGTCCAGGTCAAAGTCTCCACGGCAACGCGTTCACCACTCTACCTCGGACTCTTCGAGGTCCCACAAACGCCGACGAGGAAGAGTATACCTCTTCAAGCAGCCGGCGGGAGACCCCACAACTGTCACCGCCCTCTGACTCTCAGACTTCCACTACTAGTGAGGAACATTCTAGGCATGAAACTTCGGATGTAACGTTTGCAATACCAAAATGATCTCTAGTTCCCCGGGGTGTGAAATCAACAGGCCATAGTAGGGTACTGGCCGATCAATTTAGAGGTCGTCCGGCGGGGGCATAAGTTATATCGCCGATGGACCAGGACCCCCAGCCCTTGGCGCCATCCAGAACCTTCTCTCAATGTCATTCTAGAACAGACTGAGGATAGCAACACCAACGTGTTGCCATCTTCGGTGCCTGATTTGTCTTGGCCCCCGAGGGATCACGAGGACTCGCAAGAGTTAATATCACATGAACTCTTGGAGCAGAGTGAGGAGCCGGCGGATCCTATGTTCTCCCTGGCTCCTCAGTCGCTTCCAAGTAATTATTCTAAAGCTAGTTCAAAGTCATCCAAAGATACCTCACGACAATGGATGACTTCGGACCAGGTAAATGACTTATTACATAAGGTATTACAGCAGTACCAACTCCCTGCCTCGTCAGATCAGCCGGTTATTACCTCAACTGCTCCCGCTAGTACTTCTGTAGTGAGACCTTTAGATCTTCCGTCAATTTTGACGTCATCCCCGACCCCAGTGGAGGCAACGACCCCAGGTCCTGTAGGACCGGCGGCGTTAGCTATGTCCAACCTGAGGGTGATCACTGACGTTCAACCGCCCCCTTAGACAAGTTACCGGTGAGAAAAGGCCCTATGCCTCTCCTCTATGGTGCTGATTGCTCGTGGGTACCTGTAGTACCAGAGAATTATCTTATAGCTTAACCATCTGTGTCAGGAGACCCTCCAGTCCCCATGGAATGGTCCATAGAGATTAATAAGAATCGAAAATTTAGGGCTAAAGACGAGACAGGGAGGGTGCTAGATGTTCTTATTAAAGGTGTACCTAGTCCCCTTAATCCAGCATATTTTGTGTATTCACCTGCTCCGGCAGTCCCTTCCGCCGCTTCTGCACAACTTTTCGCTGACTGGTCGAAGGCTGATGGCATCAATGATGTCAAGGCCTTAAATGCTATTACGCCGGAGTTGGCTACAACTCCGGCTCTGGACCAAGCTCAAAACCCGGTCCTGCAGATGCGGCAGGTGGGCGCCGGCCCGTGGTTTGATTGGGAACTTGAGGCCCAGGTATTTGCCACTACTATTACATCCAAAGTGTCACATCAAATTCCCCAAGAGAATCACACTTATTTTCTCTACCACCAGCCTTACTAACTTTTCTGGCGGCCCCCAAAGTATCTTTGCATGCCTTAGATGACCCCTTTTCTCCACCACCACCTGCTCACTTGGAGCGAGATTTTAGGTTACGAAATTAGGCTTACCGGATGTTCTCTCAATACTTGGTGAGCCATCAAGTAGCCACCTCTCTAGCACGTACGATCTCGGCCGTCACTGACCCCCAAATTCGGACAACCATTGAGCTGTCTCGTAGACTGTCACTTCAAAATGCCATTCAGTCCCTAGGCGACGTTAGAATCGCGATGTTGGAGGCGGTACGAGCTTGCCAAGATTTGAGAGTGCATCTGGTAATGAAGTTGCCGGCGGACATAGGTCGCCGGGTGACTCTATCCCCGGTGCTTACGGCTACCCTTCTTAACACTGAAAGTTGGAGCTTAGTCTTTAATTTGGTAAGTGGTTGGAAACAGGTTACCTCCCAAGTGAGGAAGGACCCCCCCAAGAAACCCTTTCATAAATCAAGGGGTGGTCACAAGCAGTACCAACCACATCCGAAACAGTCATCTCGAGACCCTAGACTAGCCCCTCAGCAGGGAGGTCCTCATTACAAAACCAAACAAGGTAAGCCTCATGGGTATAAAGGTAAGGCCCCATATAAAGGTAATCCGAACACTGCACAAGCCAAAACTAGTCAACCGTCCAATGCCAACACACCTCCCCCTCCAAAAACTAGCCACTCATCCTCCCCACATCCTGGAGTCGAGCTCAAAGACCCGGGATTGGAAAGTTGCCGTGACGGACGATCCCCGGTTGCACCTGGGGTCGTTCCGTTCATTCCGCTCAGCCTGGCCCAAGTATACCTGGGCCAGAAAAGTAGTGAGCAAAGGAATTACCTGGCGATGGCTCCGGCGGCCCCGACTGCGTCAGCCGCAGGAGTATACCCCAGTGTCTCAGGAGGAGGAGGCCGTAGTACAAGAAATGATTGCCAAACGAGTTCTTATTCCAGTCAATGCATTCGGGCTGAACCTACTGTAGCACCAAGAGTTTTCACCAAGCTTGTCAGGCAAGCCCTTTTACCCCTATTAGTTCAAGGCATACAGGTGTTTTGGTATCTGGACGATTGGCTAGTAGTGGCAAACTCGTTAGAATTATGTCAGGATCATGTCAACCGATTGTTAGCTCATGTACAAGGTGAAGGTGAACTTGGCAAAGTCACGCCTTGTCCCCTCAAGGACGATTCAGTGGATAGGGCTGATCTGGGATACCGCCGCTCTGACTCTTACACAGAGTGCGGACAACCGCAACAGGTTTCGAAGGAAACTGTTCCGGTTCCTCCACAGTCTGGATACGACCAGGAAAACGTGGGATTCCCTGATCAGTTCTCTCAACTGGATACAATTAAATGTCAAACTAGGCCAACTGAAAACCAAGCGATTAATCCTGGAAGGCAACAAAGTGTTCCCACTCTTGCCAGAGAAGGAATTATGGCCAATTCCTCCATTAATCCACAACTTGCTCTCGGCCTGGACCAAGCACGAAGTCCTCTACTCAGTCATGTCATGGGTTTCTCCTCCACCTACGGTTTGGATAGACACGGACGCCTCGGGGTCCCTGGGGTGGGGATATCAGTCAAGTCTAGGCCACCAGGGACAAGGCATTTGGGGGGAAAACAGTCAGTCACATATCAACAAGCAGGAGCTTTTAGTTCCCCTGTTTTTTCTCCAAACTCACGGCACGACTTTGGAGAACAAATCAATAGCATTCAGAATGGACAATCAAACTGCAGTTTTTTGCATTCAGAAGCTAGGCTCAGTGAGGTCACGAGAGTTGTTGAGAGTTTCAGAACAAATTTTTACCCTAGCAGACTTGCTAGGGATTCATCTGCATGCCACATACCTCCCCGGCGTGGCGAACGTCTGGGCAGACGCTCTCTCTCGCCGGCGGAGTACTTTAGTAGAATGGACAATCAAACAGGCGATCTTCAACAAGATAATTGCAAAGCCGGCCCGTCCACAAGTAGACTTGTTTGCGTCAACGCAGAACCACAGACTGCCACTCTCTCTGACCCGTCACGAGGTAACCCCGGCGGGGGAACCCGATGCATTACTGGTGGACTGGAACAAGTGGACCTCGATCTATCTGTTTCCGCCACCAGACTCTGTGTTAATATGCAAGGTCATTCACAAACTAAGGGATTACCGGGGCCGAGTAGCGCTGATCGCGCCGCTCTGGCCGGCTCAGGTATGCTACCACCAATTGCAACAGTGGTGCCGGACCCCAGTGTCCCTCCCGGTCTCCGCTTTCCACTTGGAAGCGATTGGCAACCTTCGGACCTCTCTCAGTTTTGCCTTATGGATATTTTCTCGGCCAATTGGCTAAATAAATTTGGGCCTAGTGTCACTCAAAAGCTCTTGAATCAGTACACCCCGTCTACCAGGAGACAATATCAATCACATTGGAAAACATTTACGACCTGGATTGTGGAATCGAGGCAGACAACTGCTTCGTCAGCCTTAGTATTCAAGTACTTAGATTATCTGTTTGAGCAGAAACATTTTTCGGTTATAATGTTAAAGAATCATCTGTCGGCCATTAGGACCCCCTTCCTTGACCTCACCGGCCTTTCCATACCGCAGGCGGAGGAGAAAGGTTTTATGAGGGCATGTTTCAAACTTCGTCCTCCTCCTCGCCAGCTCATGCCCACCTGGTCCCTTGATAAAGCCTTGTAATTGCTACAATCCCACAAGTATAATCATGCGCCGGACTTTGACTCACTTTTTAAGAAAGCGGTTTTTCTCATGGCACTTGCCACTGGACACCGGGTATCAGAGCTGGCGGCGATGAGAAATGAACCAAACTGTCTCAGGTTTGGGAGGGAGCACGACCATGTACAAATCGCGCCGTCTCCCTCATTTATTGCAAAAAATTAACATTCAGACCGTGTCTTCTCTGAATTTTCAGTCCTGGCCCTCAAGAGGGGCCTCATTCATCACATGTTATGTCCTGTGCAAGCGCTCACAAAGTTTATGAGGGCTGCGCAACCTCGCCAACCAGGTGCTTTATGGGTGAACCGAACAGGTACGCGTGCTACGAAACAGAAGTTAGCTTCTTTAATAGTAGACATTATTAAGGAAAGCAACCCCGGCGTGTTAGGTCGGGCTCACGACATTAGGAAGTGGGCGGTGTCTCTCAGATTTTTACAACATTTTTCAATTGAGGATATTGCTAAGACCCAGCTTTGGGCTTCCAACCATACATTCCTGACACGCTACCTGTATGTCGCTCTAGATAAACCAAAGCGTACTTGTGTAGCTTTACGGCAACGGGTACAGTAGGTAGTATGTTTTTATTAATTAATTGTTAAAAAAGGGGGGGGGGGGGCTGTGCAGTATAAGGCCATATCCCCTCTGTACCCTTGGATATTGTGATATATCACGAGCTGTGATAGGACGAGTTCTCAGTCCAGTATTTTCGTCAGCTCATGCCTACCTGGTCACTGGACAAAGCCTTATCCTTGCTTCATTCGCACAAGTATAGCCTTGCGTCGGTTTTTGACTCATTATTAAAGAAGGCTGTGTTCCTTATGGCCTTGGCTACAGGAAACAGGGTGTCAGAGCTGGCGGCGATGAGCAACGAACCTAATTGCCTCAGGTTTAGTAGATTAAATTAACATTTGCATATTGCCCCATCTCCCACGTTCGTGGCAAAGAATGAGCATAGCGAGCATGAATTCTCGGAATTTCCAATCCCGGCTCTCAAAAGGGGACATACACATCATAATTTATGCCCGGTGCTGGCTCTAATCAAGTTTATGAGGGTGTCACGGCCTCAACAACAGGGAGCCCTATGGGTCAATAATACAGGTAAACGCATCACAAGGAGAAAATTGGCTTCCTTACTCGTAGATGTAATCAGGGAAAGTAATCCTGGAGTAATGGGCCGAGCTCATGACATCAGGAAATGGGCAGTCTCTTTGTGGTTTTTACAAAATTATTCCATAGAGGATATTGCTAATACCAAATTGTGGGCTTCCAACCATACTTTCTTAACTCGGTACCTGTCTGTGGCCCTAGATAAACCAAAAATTACCTGTGTGGCCTTGCGTCAGCGGGTCTAGTAGGTCTATGTGATATTTTAATTTAAGTGAAAAGAAAGGGGGAGGGGGTACTGGAGAGCTTAAGACATCTAGACCCTCCGCCGGACTATGTGATAAGATCACAAACTGTGATACTTAATAAGTCGAGCTGGTTCTACAGCTCAAGAAAATTTTATTTTTTATATATAAGATATCTGTGATGTGTGTGAGATGGGTAGCGTTCTGTGATGTGTGTGCCCCTATGGGGCACACACACATAGAATGCCATTATCATTGCTTCCACAGAAGAATGTTAGAGGGTGTTATCCTTTGGGTGGGGGTGGGGGGTTGCTTGCTTGTGTGTGGGGGAGAGGGGGGTGGGTCGAGTGGCAAAACCATATTTTTGACCTAAAATCATAACTATTGCACAAATTAAAAACATATTTTTTGACTGACCGTCGCATCAACGCACCGAATGTTCGTGTGAAGTTTGGTGAAAATCCGTCGAACGGTCTAGGATGAGTATTCGGACAGACAGACAGACAGACATTTCGGCCGGCATGGTACCACTATACGGGGGGTCGATACCAAACTCTGTTTACGCAGAGTTGATAAATAGACCATACAGAACACAATGAAAATTAGTGTTTTCCTGTCATAGTCATCGTAGTGTGAGGGCCAAAGAAGGGTAATAACATATATGCAGTTTCAGTCTATTGTCCTAATGGCGGCGTTCCAGGCAGCCCGGTTAAGGGCTGCTTCACTTGCCAAGTTTTTTTAATTTGAGATCGGCACGTATAGTCCGATCCCAGGTCTTCCTCGGTGCAGCTCCCTCCACAATCACAGACCTGCATTTTTTCACCCAATTTTGTTCATCCATTCTCTCCACATGTCCATACCATCCCAGTCTACTTGTATGCATCACCTCGCTAATACTCTTTATACCTAAACGTCTCCTCAGCTCATCATTTGTTATTCTATCTTGCAGCCTGGCCCCACACATCCATCTCCCCATTCTCATCTCATTACGTTCCATCTGTTGGCATCCTCTACTTTAATGGCCCATGTTTCTGAGGCATACGTCATTGCACTTCTAACACAAGAGGCATACACCTTTCCCTTCAGGGGGAGAGGCATTTTTTTCATGGTCAGAATTGGCAGCAGTTCTCTGAACTTCCCCTAGCCACATCTAACTCTAGCGACAGTAGCAGCCACGGCCCCACCACCGGCAAAGATGGTATCTACTAGGTAACAAAACTTGTCCACCAGCTTCAACGACTCATTTCCAAAATTCACAGCCACAGGATCATCATTTAACACAAGCTCGCCTTTGCACACTACGCACTCAAATTTCTCTATTTCTGACTTATCCTTCGGCAGGGGTCCTTTTATTCTACTACAGCGCTTACTCCCGTGGTGCACCCAACATCGACAGATGCTACATCAAATCGAGTTAGCGCCCACACCCTTTCCACACACTGCACATGGGTATGCACCGCTCTTTTCCACATTGCCTCGTCTCAATCTACAATGCATAACCTTGGTTTTGTTAATACTGACTCTTAAACCCTTGCTCGCCATGCCCTCTCTCCATCTTCTGAATTTGGTCTCAGCATCTTGCATATTGTCAGCTATTAGGACTAAATCGTCTGCATAAAACAGTTCCAACGGGAGTCCGCATCTAAAAACTCTAGACAGTGCCTCCAGGACCATAATAAAGAGGAGGGGACTTAACACTGAACCCTGATGAACTCCTACACGGAATGTGAACTCATCACTCTGTACACCTTTCACCCTCGCCGCAGTTCGCGAATCCTCATATATCTTCATTATCACACACACCAGCCACTCTTCCACACCAAGTTTCCTCATAGCCCACTGCACAACATCTCTAGGCACCTTCTCCAGGTCTAGAAACACAAAGTAAAGATCCCTGCCATTTAGTAAGTATCTTTCCTGTATCTGCCTGACTATGAAGATAGCAGCGGTTGTACCACGTCCTGGCATAAAACCAAACTGCATATCATCAATGGAGGTGCTTTGCCTGATCAAACCCTCAAAGACTCTCTCACAGACCTTCATGATTTGGTCAAGCATTTTCAGGCCCCTATAATTACCTCTATCTAGTGCATCCCCTTTTCATTTGTATATATTTACTATTACACTTTTGTGCCAATCCTCTGGGATTTTCTCATCTTTAATAATGGTGTTTATTAACTCAGTGACTAAGTTGACACCTGTCTCCCCTGAGGCTTTTATCATCTCAGCAACAATGTCAGAGCACCCTGGAGCTTTACCGTCCTTCATTTTATTGATTGCGTTGCTCACTACAGCTGGTGCTATCAAAGGAGGGGGTCCAGATATTGGTATTTATTAGTGGCCCCTCCATCATTGACGATATGCCTATTAGTATAATAGTCCTCTTTCAAACACCCGCGGTCAGCGTGTTTGAAAACCCCGCCACAGGGAGAAAGAGTCCTCATCATAAGTGTAACGCTAATTCTCTTATGGAATCGTCTTTATGGTTGGGTACTCACTACGAAAAGCCTTTGTAGAAAATAAAAAATAAAAATTAACTTAAATTTTGTTATATTAAGGCTTTCCAGATCGTGGATGTCTTATGTGGATTCTAGCCAAGACGTTGAACCAAGCGTCCCCATACCTCCTTCCTCTCCCTGCGTCCACTGTGTCCAGACGTGTCTGCCTGTGCTCGGCTTTATTCTTCGTTCACTCAACTCTAGTGAGTCTTTTGCTCATTTGTATCTATTCGAGTTGTACTAGAATAGGTTTAGACTAACTAAATCAGGCAGCCCCATTGGTGTGCCCGCAGGAGAGTGTTAAAATAGGGTACTATTGTACAGGCGCCTTGTAGCCCCCATTGCGCCCGCACGTCATGTTGTGTTCTTGTTTGTGTTCTGCGCCTTAGTTTTTGCTACTTAACTATTAGTTAGGAGGCTAACTTTCCGCGGGATAATGCTTCAGGCCATCGCTATGAGGCAGTTGCATTTTATTATTTATTTTAGCAAACACTCTGGTCTAAGAGTGTTGTCACACGTGGTGTGGAACTTTCCAGAGTACGTGTTTTGCTTTTCCCCTAGGCCGTGGGGTTTTGTCCGCTCGTCGCTGCTTCTTCAGAGGTAAGACTAAGATATTCATTATGTTAATGACTATGAACCTTGTGGCCAGCCTCACTAGGGGTATTCTTAAGCCCGGTTCACACTAGCCGTCTGTTGGGGATCTGTTTTTGGGCCTGTGACGTCACATACGAAAAACGGACGTGGAGAAGTGAAGTTGAAATGAAATGCGTACCACATTCCAGAGCGTGGGCCAGACTCTGGGGTGCAGAACGTACTTATCTGGCATACGGTAAACACCTACTAGACGATCGTCAACATGGACTGAGAAACGATCTTTCTTGGTGTTTATTTCTTTATTTGGAACGAAGATGAACCACCACCGTAATTCAATGCATATTAACTAGGAACATACATAAAAACCAAGCCATCACGTAGCCTGCAGTTGCCCACATATTTATATAAGTTCTGTTAATTCCTCTCCGTGACCATGCTAATGGAAATATATTACGCATCATTGAATTACGAGTGTATAGTGGTTAATTCATATGGTTAGTAAACTGATAATTAAAAGAAACCGCACTCGCACTTCATTCGTATAGGCCTAGGCCTACTATATAATTTACATTCATACATCAGATCACGATTAGAAACAACTTATGTGGGCAACGGTACCTGGACATAGACTAATTATATGTACTGTAGAAGGGAATCGAGATTTTATTGGAGAAACATGTTGTTGTTGTTGTTCTGTAGTTATAATCTATGATTCTAGGTGTTCATTAATTGTCTATATCTGGAGGCACGCGAAGCAGTACAACGTGTTAACTTTGGTGGTGCCGCGTCGGCTGCCAGGTACACGATCAATAGGTTAACATTAAACTGCCTTAATATTTGCCTTGCCATTAAAATTATACATATAGCATATATTGTCATGCGATATTAACTATAATGTAATGGAAATTGGCAGAAAAATATTACACACATTTCACTTCAATGTTCAAAATACGTACATTCTTCTCGTGCGTACACCAAAAAGATGAATCGAAACCATCTTTTTGAGTGGTACGCTTTTTGGTAAACGGCTTCCCGGTTCACACTACGTACACGCCGCATGTCTGTAAGTGATGTCACTCTGACGTCACGATTATTTATACGTACCGTAAAACCGTACGAAAAACGGCTAGTGTGAACCGGGCTTTAGTTGGCTAGGGGTATGATTTATTGCTTAGCCCTAAGATGTGTATATTGTTGTCATGTGGGGTATTTTACATGATAACAATCTGGCAGGAGACGTCCTGTCTATTTGGTGGGGTTTTGAGGGTTTCTGACTTTCCCATATAAGTCAGTCTCCTTCAAAAGTTTGTTTTTTTGCTCCGGCGATCTTTCTGTGTATCTTTCTCGCCTCGCAGGCGAGAAAGGAACTAGCCAAATTACCCGGAGTGGTGTGCTGTACCACTCTTCCCGGCGGAAATGCGGATTCTCAAGGGAATCTCGGCCCGGCCGAGTGAACTCACCCAGACCAAGAGCCTCACGCGGCATGACCAGACTTATACACGCCCGGTGAAACAGTCCAGTGAGATTGATTACTATCCTTCAGGTCTTTTAGACGAAGGGTTAGTTTGCTTTTAAGGTTATTACGGGCCAGTGACACTTTGTCACAGGTAAGCAGTTCTAAAAGAAGACAAAACCTTTAGCGTTTTTTTCGCAGACAAGTACAGCGGAAGGTTAGAGTAGCAGTTGGTCTACAGCTAATTTTTCGCCGTATTTGTGAGTGCAATAATGTGTGTACCTCTCGGTTTATCCTTATGAGCATTGATTCCTGGAAATTTTCTATTTCCAGATCGCAGCACATCTGTAGCGGCACAGGTCGGCAGGGGAAGGGGCCGATCCCGGCGGGTTTTTTTTTTAGCTCCATCATGCCTCTAGTTGTTCTCTGTGCTACGCCTACTTGCTCTCTTATACCCGTTTTTGCACACAAACTTTGTATCGCCTTTGTATTTGCCTCGATAGATCACGAGGCATTTGGGTATCCAAAAAGTGCGCCATTTGTTCCAAACCCCGGTCAAATTTATTTGGTAAGAAAGATCATTCATGTCTGGTAGCACTCAAGGAAATAAAAAACACCTTTAATGCCTACACGAAAGACATTGCCCATATGGCCCTACGCTGTGACGATGAGGCGCTTTAGGAGCACTTGGTTATCAAGTCACCGGTGCTTAAGTTAACGCCAGCTAAATCCACTAAATCTAAAACCAAAACTAAAATTCTATCAAAAGAGCTAGTGAGTAGTGATGAGAGCAGTGATTCTAGCAAGGCAACCCCCCCCCCCCCCCCCCAGCCGCCATAAGAGGGACCGTTCACCTTCACCGAGTGACCGCTCAAGTTCCCGGTCGAGGACCCCCCTCAGGCATTCTAGACAATCTTCGGTAGAGTCTTCAAGATCTCACAAGAGGCGCAAAGATGACGAGGCGACATCTAGCCATAGAAAATCAGAGAAGGGACATAAAAGTTCCCGTAAGGAGGAGGCGCAGTCGCGGCACCGGCTAACGCCGGAGCTGCGGCTATTTCCCTCCACCCCCACCTCCACCGTGGCTAATGTCCAATCTGGCAGCACAGAGGTGGGGACGGAGGGGACTAAGTCAATTCCCAGGGAGGAACCTAGGGAATCATTAAGTGTGAATCAGGACGTACATTTTGCAATACCAAAATTGAACTTACCTGTCAGTAGGCCCCCAATAGTGTCACAAAGAGTGTTAGCTGAACAGTATCAGGGCTATACATCAGGCAGACATCAAGATCTTAACAGTTCACAGGGTAGTCAAGTGATACCTGATTCTCAACCTCCTAATCAGGGTCGAAGCGTGTGGAGACAATCAGAACCCTCAATAGTGGAGAACAATGTGGGGTTCCAAGACAGTGTCAGGGACAGGGAGGATATTGATATTATCCCTTCCTCAGTGCCTGACTTAACTTGGCCGGCCTTTACACCACGGTCAGATCCGCAGCAACAACAGCCGGAACCGTTAACCCGGGAACTGCGGGGAGACTCTTAAGAGTTCTCCCGGCGGACTGCGGGAAGACTCTTAACCCGGGAGCTGCAGGGAGACTCATAAGAGTTCCCCCGGCGCACTGCGGGGAGACTCTTAAGAGCAGAGACTTTGAACACGTACCAAAACCGCGCGTTTATAGCTAGGCGGCTGAAAATTGGTGTGGGTATAGTACTACATGTCAACTCTCGATACCACCCCGCTAAACGCTCGCCCCGCACTCGTGCAAGCACCACCGCGCCAGTAACCACGCACTAGTCATGGAGCCCACACGTCCCTCACGCTCGCTCCCTGATGACACAACCAGCCCTCCTTCTGGTGGTGTTAGCCGCCGTGGAAGGCAGAGGGTGGCTGCCAAAGACCCTAGCTACCAGTACGACACGCCCTACAGCTCAGAGGACGAAGCACCAGCACCCAAAGCACGAAAAACACGTGCAAGCAGGGCAATGGCACAGAGGTCATTGGTCTTTCGGGACACTGCCACCACGACCCAGGCCACTGCAACAACCACTACCACCACCACTGCCACCACTGCCACCCCTGCCACCCCTGCCACCGGTACCAGCGACGCAGGAGGCCGCCCTAGGGCTGCATTACCTGCGGGGGCAGGAAAAATGAAAGGCACGGGCGTAGGGAAGAGAACCCGTACGCCAGCCACAGTGCCCCTACCACCACCACCACCACCAGCCGCCCCTGGCCCGGCTGCCCCTGCCGCCCCTGCTGCCCCTGCCGCCCCTGCCGCCCCTGCCGCCCCTGCCGCTCCTGCCCAAGGAACAGGGAAGGGGAAGGGGAAAGGGAGAGGGAAAGCGACTGGGAAAGCGACTGCTGGCCCTGGTGTCCCTGCCGGCCCTGCCGGCCCTGCTGCCCCTGCTGCCCCTGCCGCCCCTGCCGCCCCTGCCCAAGGAACAGGGAAGGGGAAGGGGAAAGGGAGAGGGAAAGCGACTGCTGGCCCTGGTGTCCCTGCCGGCCCTGCTGCCCCTGTTTCCCCTGCCGCCCATGCCGCCCCTGCCCAAGGAACAGAGAGAAGGGCGACAGGCACCACCATCATCTTGCCATCAAGGCCACGCACCACTGCTGCCCCTGCCGCCCATGCCGCCCCTGCCCAAGGAACAGAGAGAAGGGCGACAGGCACCACCATCATCTTGCCATCAAGGCCACGCACCACTGCTGCTCCTGCCGCCGCCGCTGCCGCCGCCCCTGCCGCCGCCCCTGCCACCGCCTCTGCTGTCCCTGTCCATAAGACTCCCGCACGTGCCAAAGTGACCCGGAAAACTCTGACACCATCTAAGTATGCCGCCCTGCTGTTTGATGGTGATTCGCAGGACATTGGCAGCCCGGGTTTCGACGACGAAGCCCTAGCACGGGACCAAGGGTGGGGGGATTTGGGAGTGGACAGTGGGAGTGAGTCCGACGTCGGTGACGAAAATGAGGAAGGGCATCGTCTGTCAAGTGAAGAGGAGGGTAATGATGATGAAGTGCTGTATCGCGACCATGGAAGCGATATTTCAGATGATGAAGCAGACGCAGACGACATTCCGATCCCTGAGCTGCCTTCGTTCGATTGGTCTGACGGGGTCAATTTTGTACCTGACGTGCCCCAGTTCAATCCTGGGACGTCAGGAACAACTGACGACTGGCCCTGTGATGATCAAGCGAACGAAAGCGACTTCTTCCTCGCTTTTTTCGACATGGAGGTAATGACGTACATCGTTGCCCAAACAAACGCCTACTACAGGTGGGTGTTTGGCAGATTGGACGTCCTTTCTCCAAAAGCGAGAATACGAGGCTGGGTGGATACGACTGTGGAAGAATTTATGACGTTCTTTGCCTTGTTGTTCCTCATGCCTCTGATCAAGAAGCATGTGTTGCAACACTATTGGAAGCACAACCCTCTCATCGCCACCCCAACTTTCAATAAGTTCATGACTCGTGACAGATTTTTGTTGCTGCTAAGATTTATGCACTTTGCAGACAACGAAAATCCTAACAGGATTGACAGGATATGGAAAGTTCGGGATGTGTTCACCATGTTGTTGGAGAGGTATAGGAAATACTTTTACCCCTTCCTCAATTTGGTGATTGATGAGTCGCTCGTGCTCTTCAAAGGACGTCTTGTTTTCAAGCAGTATATCCCCTTGAAGAGGCATAGGTTCGGAATCAAGCTCTTCGTGTTGTGCGACTGTGAAACTGGAATAGTGCTTGACATGATCGTGTATACAGGAACTGACATTGACGTACCGAAAGCCGCTGCCAATGACCCCATGGGCATGTCAGGTGCCATCGTCAGGAAAATGTTGGCACCTTACCTGGGCAAAGGCCACATCATCTACACTGACAACTGGTATACTTCTCCTCTCTGCCAGTTTCTTTATGACAACCAAACGGGGTCATGTGGGACTGTCAGAAAGACAAGAAAGTTTATGCCAAAGTTCACAGGTGATGTCATTCCTCTCACAGATGCCTCCTCCAGTGACACACCTTCAGAAGACGACCTGGTCCAGGAACACCGCGAGAGGCATGTGCGAAGAAGGCGACGAAAGGGGCAGAAATACAAGCAGCTCGAGAAGTGTGGGAAACTGATAGCCCTGAAGTGGAAGGATAAGCGAGACGTCCACCTGCTTTCCACCGTCCACACAGGTGCCCAGGTGGATTCTGGCAAAATCCACTACCGAACCAGGAAGACAATCTACAAGCCCGACATGGTAGTGGACTACACAAAAAACATGCGCCTGGTGGACAAGTCTGACTGTCAGCTGTCAGGCGTTGAGTGTCTGAGGAAGACTGTGAAGTGGTATCACAAGCTCTTCCTCCACCTAGTTGACATAACGATGCTGAACGCCTACAACTTGTGGTTGGTGAAAAAGGATATGGCCCCAAACCAGAAGCTGAAATTCCGGGAGTTCGCGTACAACGTCTCCTACCAACTCCTGGAGAAGTATGGCACCACCACTCACAGACGTACGGCATGGCGTGGGGATCACGTTCCTGACCGCATCCAGCTGGGTGTCGAAAGACACTACCCCATCAACACTGAGATGCTTGGCACTCGCCACAGGCAGGCGCAGTGCACCGTCTGCAGCTCCAGTGTCAGGAAATCCCATGTCACGAAAAGAGTCACCTCAATGTGCGCCGAGTGCAAAGTTCCACTCTGCCTGGGTGACTGCTTCAGGGACTACCACACCTTCAAGAACTACTGAGTGTCGGCCCCTGCCCTGCCCTGCCCTGGACTCGCCCCGTGCCCTGCCCTGGACTCGCCACCTGCCCTGCCCTGGACTCGCCCCCTGCCCTGCCCTGCCCTGGACTCGCGCCCTACCTTACCTGACCTGACCTAATTGATCACGCTACCTCATAATGTAACATATATATTATATAATGTATAAGTTCCAAAGATGTCCCTGTGATATAGCTTTTACATTATATAATTGTATGTTTCATTATTTAGTTTATAAGTTTCAAAGATTTACATGAAATATGCCTTATTTTTTTAGTATATCAATATATATGTTTGTTATTAGCCAAAGTAATGTGTATATAATTATTTTCTTACCTCAAATGAATTGTACAAAAATAAATATGTTTCAATAAATCCTGTCAAACCTACTAAGATAAAAAAAAAACAATAAAAAAAACAAAAAAAAACAAGGTCATGTCATTGTATTCTTACAATATGATATATTCTATGAATATTTCATATTGTTTGAATACAATGGCATGATCTTGTAAAAAAAAAAATTTATCAAAAATTTTCTAGACAATATAAAACCTTCCCCATAACCCCCTCCTGGATTCGATCCCACTACCCTACGACACTTTGAGTTTTCCAGTCCGCGACCTTACCAACCATGCCACAGGAGCTCATACCAAATATCACTCAAAACTTCGTGTCTACAATCGAAATGACAATATACAAAAAAAAATGAATTATCCCACCAATTTACGTTTGTAAATTGATGGGATTATCAATTATATCATGCCAAGGTTTATAAAAGTTTGTCTCTGTCAAGAATTAGTAATTATATAACTTTATTCTGTCAAAAATTGCCCAAACACTCAGCAAAATTGCCCCTCTCAGTGTGACTCCACTCATTTTCACACGGTCAAGCGGTCACGAGGTGACCCTTGCCGCTCCTTGATGCTCCAGCTACAGCAGCTCTGTCTGGGAACAAAATTGGTATAAATACAATAATGGATAAAATACTCTTCACAAATACATTTGTATTGTATAATATTGTAAATAAAAATGAATAATAACTGTGTGGGTGTCGAAAATTGCTCAACCAGCTTTCTTATGTCTCGCCTACGCGCGTATATTGGATTATACATAGTCATGACTGTCATACAAATAATTGCAGTAGGTCTCGAATATACATTTAGATTGCATATTACTTCGAAATAAATAAGTAAACGTTTCTCTGGTGGCAATCTACCCTTTCGCAAGTGTAAGGAGACACCAGTCTATATTTAGCCCTCTATCACAAAAGGCAATCTGCCTGTGTTGACTCAGCAACGTCGCTGGTGGTCTATAATATAGTACTTTATTTACAGTCAATGGCCTACATGTTTCTGTGGTACTTCACATGTGTCTAAAATGCAATGTCTGCTTGCATAAAAATGCAATTCTGAAGTCCATTTATACGTACGACATACGCATGTCTCAGTTTCTCTCTCTCTCTCTCCATTCCTGACTCATGTTATTGTAGACCTGTTGATGGCAACGAACACCAGCCATCTGGTAGACATAAGGTTCAAAATACCAAACATCAATACGCCTGGGGCGCCTCCACAATTATCACAAAGCTGGTTATCTATCTAGAGATCTGCCTGACTTCCATCTCTCCACGACTCACTCACTCACTCACTGCACCCCTGCATGCCTCCCTCCCACCCACCCACCCCCAACCCACCCTTTCAGGCTTCCGTCTGCTAGAAACACATTCACAATTTGCGTAAATATCGCATCAATTGGGCTATATGCGGTATATTCCTTGTTATATGGGACGCCTACATATGTACACGTCTTTATTATAGCATGAGAGTGCTCTAAATACAAGATTTACGTGATATTTATGGCGTAACACACCCTCTCCCGCTTTCATTCCCACCACAACTCACTCACACCTTGGTTCACGCATAGAAACTCATTGATAATGTGCGTAAATATCGGGGACAGTACCAATCACATTGGAAAACTTTCACAACCTGGATAGTAGAAACGGCGCAATCTGATGCCTCAGTGGCTTTAATGTTTAAATACTTAGATTATTTGTTTGAACAGAAGCGCTTCTCAGTTGTTACTTTAAAGAATCACTTGTCTGCCATTAGAAATCCCTTTTTCGACCTAACTGGTCTCTCCATACCACTGGCGGAGGAGAAAGGGTTCATGAGAGCATGTTTTAAACCATGCCCACCGCCACGCCAGCTCATGCCTACCTGGTCGCTAGACAAAGCGTTAGCATTACTTCAGTCGCGCAAGTTTAACCATGCGCCGGATTTTGAGTCAGTATTAAAAAAGGCTGTGTTCCTTATGGCTTTGGCGACAGGTAACAGAGTGTCAGAGCTGGCGGCAATGAGCAACGAACCAAATTGTCTCAGGTTTGGGAGACTGCACGAACATGTGCAGATCGCGCCGTCTCCTACTTTTATTGCCAAAAACGAACATTGTGATCACGGTTTCTCAGAATTCTCAGTCCCGGCGCTTAAACGTGGACATACGCATCACATTCTATGCCGGTACAAGCTTTAGTTAAGTTTATGAGGATTGCACAACCTCTACAACCAGGCTTCCTGTGGGTTAACCAGACAGGTAATCGCGCCACAAGAAGGAAATTGGCTTCTTTACTCGTAGATGTAATTAAGGAAAGTAATCCCGGCGTAATAGGTAGAGCCCTCGACATTAGAAAGTGGGCTGTCTCCCTCCGGCTTATGCAAACATTTTCCATTAACGACATAGCCGACACTCAGTTGTGGGCGTCTAATCACACATTCCTTACACGATACCTGTCGGTCGCCCTGGACAAGCCAAAGCGGACCTGTGTCGCATTACGGCAACGAGTCTAGCATTCCAAGTGCTATTTATTTTTATGTTATTCTCCGGTTGAAAAAGGAGGGGGGGGATGCAAAATAGCCCTAAGACCCACTAGAACCCTCCGCCGGAGATTGTGATAAATCACGAGCTGTGATATGAATAGACCTGGTTATACAGTTAATCATATTTTATTTTATTTAAGAAATCTATCATAGTTGTATCTAGATAGTATTAACAAAATATACAAACAGATTTTATTGTACAAATAATTCTAAGGTCAGAACATGATCCTAAGGATTAGAGTTCTAGAGTACAAGAATGTTCTCACTTAACATGCAATAGATCTCAAGTGAAGGTCCAGTCATGTACAAGCAGCTTTTCTTCGAAGTAACGCACTGCTTACCTTCTTTTATATTTTATATTATTGTATGAAAGCAATAAAAATACTTAAATTGTTATACAGATTCTTTGTTACCTATGGTATTTGGATTGGTGGTTTTGATATTGGTCACGAATGTCCCCCTCCAGTCTTATATATCAGGCATATCGTCAATGATGGAGGGGCCACTATTAAATTATAGGTTTGATTCCCGGAGGGAAGTAAAGAAAACCTAATATTTAGTAGGGCCCTGTAATCATTGACGATGTTAGTGCCCTCCCTGCCATGCCCTTCCCATTTGCTGGATTTTTGAGTTGAATCTTGATATGTCAGTGAAGGAAGTTTAGACGCTAGAGGGCCAGCATCAGGAATCCACTCGCAAGATATCCACGCAGTTGGGAAGCTTGAGTATAGCAATTATTAAGTTAATTTTAATGTTTTATTTTTTACAAGGTTTTTTCGTAGAGTACCCAATCATAAAAACGATTCCATAAGAGAATACGCGTTGCACTTATGAAGTTGTACTCCCTGTCCTCCCGCGCAGTAGATTCAAAACTGGAGACGCGGCTTTTGAAGGGAGACTATTATACTAATAGGCATATCGTCAATGATGGAGAGGCCACTATTAAATAATCTAAATCATCAGTAGTTATATATTTACTATGTGACTCCTTAGAAGACTCTAACCCCACTTCCGAACCATCCTCTGTATGTGTTGGTTGAGCCGAAGACAGTTCTACCACTTCCGGCTCTTCCTGTACCTCTAACGGTTCCAGCTGTTGTTGCTGCGGATCTGACCGTGGTGTATAGGCCGGCCAAGTTAAGTCAGGCACTGAGGAAGGGATAATTTTAATATCCTCCCTGTCCCTGACACTGTCTTGGAACCCCACATTGTTCTCCACTATTGAGGGTTCTGATTGTCTCCACACGCTTCGACCCTGATTAGGAGGTTGAGAATCAGGTATCACTTGACTACCCTGTGAACTGTTAAGATCCTGATGTCTGCCTGATGTTGGGCGAAGCTTGAAACATGCCCTCATGAACCCTTTCTCCTCCGCCTGTGGTATGGATAGACCAGTGAGGTCGTAAAAGGGAGTTCTAATGGCAGACAGATGATTTTTTAGTATAACTACAGAAAAGCGCTGATGGTCAAACAAATAATCCAAGTACTTAACCTAAGAAGTGCGCATGGGGTAATTAGACACCTCTCCCTGTGCTGACGTATTTGAGCTGTTTCCATCACTAAAATATTCATTTTACCATAAATAGCATTAATACTTATCCTAACGCGCCTATTATGGGTTGATTATAAAGGCATTAACCTGTTACAACAATAAAACGAGTGAAAACAGCGTTTGGATGGTCAAAATCGGAGATACAGGCCGGGAGTTGCATAATGTATGGGTGAGGCAACCTGCTTTCCCGCCAATTTCCCCCAAGGCCACTGAGACACTGTCGATCGATACTCTCTCTCTCTCTCTTGCACTCGCTTGCTAACAGTGATGACAAAGCCCTGCTACCAACTCGCTAATGTTAGCACGAAAATATACCTCAGAATAAGGGAATAACAGGGAAAATAGGTGATAACTGAAGGAGGGGAGGAAAGTGGGGAAGGAGGGGAGGTAGAGGAGTGATATTTTGCATGGCCCAGGGGCAAAAAAAAAAAAAAAAAAATTGTTTTCGATGTTTAAAGTTGATTTTTTTTTTTCTGACTCTTAAGAGTCTTCCCGCAGTCCGCCGGGGGAACTCTTAAGAGTCTTCCCGCAGTTCCCGGGTTAAAAGCCAAAGCTACTGATGTGTCTGTTTGCGCCGTTTCCACTATCCAGGTTGTGAAAGTTTTCCAATGTGATTGGTATTGCCTCCTGGTAGACATAGTATACTCTATCTATCTATCTATTGCCGGACGCCTTACTCCCCTTAATGAGGGTGGCCATACGCAGAAGGCCCCCAAGTGGACCTATTCCCTGTATGAGGGACAATCCGAGCCAGTTTACTGAAGGACTTATAGGATTGACCACTCAATTTAGGACACGTCCGACTACGAGGCCCTCTATGTATCTTGTTAGCACTATTTTTCTACAGTGGTGTTTGGCTAGTCCATCCACTAACCTGCCTAACACTTAGATAAGCAGTACAGATTTGTATCAGGTTTACTCCCCTAGACAGGTTGCTGACCAAGGCTGACGAGTCCCATCCACCCGGATTTTTATAAGGTTTCCCCTAGATGGGTTGCCAGCCAAGGCTAACGAGTCCCATCCACCCGGGTATACTGATTAAGTAATTTATTAGTGACACTTTCCCCATACGGAGTTAACCATTTAGCTTTCTGAATGTCCAAAAGGCAAAAGTCAGCGAGGTCTCTAGGTTGCCAATTGTCTCCAAGTGGAAGTACGAGACCGGGAGCGACACCGGGTTCTCACACCACGTTTTCAACTGGTGGTACCACGTCTGAGCCGGCCAAAGAGGCGCGATCATCGAGACTAGGCCTCGGTAACCCCGTAGTTTGTGAACTACTTGACACATGATTGAAGCGTCGGGAGGTGGAAAAAGATAAATGGAACTCCACTTGTTCCAGTCCTCCGTCAAAGCGTCTGGACCCCCCGCCGAAGTTGTTACCCGGCGGGTTAGGTAGAGAGGGAGTCTGTGGTTCCCTTCGGACGCGAATAGGTACACTTGTGGACGGTAAGGCTCTGCAATCATCTTGTCGAAGACGTTTTGCCTGATATCCCATTCTACTGTGTTGGTCTGTCGCCGGGACAGTGCGTCTGCCCAGACGTTCGCAACGCCTGGGAGATAAGAAGCGTGGAGATGAATGCTCAGCTTTTCGGCCAGAGCAAAAATCTTCTCTGACAACTCTAGCAACTTCCGAGATCTCGTTGACCCTGCTTTTGAATGCAGTGTACCGCATTCAAATTGTCCATCCGAAACACCACTGATTTCCCCCGCAATGAGGAGCCGTGAGTTTGAAGGAAAAACAAAGGGACTAACAGTTCCTGCACGTTGATATGATAATTCTCGGTTTGGGACCAAAGCCCTTGCCCTTGATGGCCTAGGCTTGACTGATAACCCCAGCCTATTGTCCCCGAAGCATCTGTGTCTACCCATACCGTAGGTGGAGGAGAAACCCACGTCATTGTTGAGTGCAATATCTCTCTCTTTGCCCAGACCGACAGTAAGTGGTGAATTAAGGGAGGAATTTTCCACAATTTTCCCGCTGGCAATAGCGGGAAATATTTGTTGCCTTCCAAGATTAATCTCTTTACTTTCAACCGGCCCAACTTTACAGTTAGTTGGATCCAGTTGAGAGAACCGACCAGAGACTCCCAGATCCTCCTCGTCGTGTTCAGACTGTGGAGAAACACAAATAATTTCTTTCGAAATCTGTTGCAGTTGTCCACACTCTGACTGAGAGTAAGATTGGCTGTGTCCCAGACCAGCCCTATCCACTGAATCGCCCGTGTGGGAACAAGATGCGACTTTGCCAAGTTGACCTTGAACCCTAGGGATTGTACATGATTGATAACAAGATTGACATGGGTTTTGCATAAACTCTCTAACTCCGCCACTACCAGCCAATCGTCCAGGTGCCACAACACCTTAATCCCCTGATTTAACATTGTCATGAGGGCCTGCCGGACTAATTTTGTGAAAATTCTCGGTGCCAGGTTCAACCCGAATGGCATTCTTTGAAAGACATAAGTCTCTTGCCTGATCCTCAAGGCGATGAATTTTTGGAACCGTTTGTTGATGGGGACATGCCAGTAGGCGTCTGTCAGGTCTAACGAGTACATCCACCCTAGTGGTGGAAGGGTTAGCTTGATGTGATTCACAGTGAGCATCCTGAAGGGTACATTGTGAATATATTCGTTCAAACGCGAGAGATCTACTACTGGTCGCATTTGAACACTGTCCCTCTTTGATACTAGAAAAAGTCTGGACGTGAATACAGGGCAAGTTGGATCGACTGGGACAATGACATGCTTGGTGATCATAGCGACTCCACCTCTAAAGAAACATGATTGACTGCTTGAGTCTGACGTAAACGAGGTCGTCAGAGCCACCGCCAGGTGATCCCTTTGCGATCACTGTCCTTGCCCAAGTTCGCCGGGGCCAGGCCCGGTAACACGCCCGGAAAGACCCAGTGGCTTGATTGGGTCTGTCCGGTGGCACTACCCTCGGATCCAACTCGCCCTCGATAGGCCCTGGGAGAGAGAGAGTTTGACTGACTAGTTTTTTGCTGGTGATGGGGTAGGTGTGGATGGTTGGCTGGTTTTAGCTGGTGCCGTTCCCTGTCCTGACTTATGTTGTGGCCTATTCTTGTGATGCCACTTACCTGAGTGCTTACCCTGTTTAGCCTTGTGCTGGGTACCTCCTTGTGCTGGGGGAGACATGGGGCCCTGAAAGGGCTGCTTAGCACCAGAAGGATGTGACTTACCTCCACCTTTAGGCTTGGAGTAAGGTTTCTCGAAGTTCTCCTTTTTAGCTTGGGAGGTACCCGGCTGCAAGTTGTCAACCATATTATAAACTGCCCTCCACGTATCAAGGCTGAGCAAAGAAGCAGTTAAAGCTGGGGAAAGAGTTACCCGGCGACCAATATCTTCCGGTAACTTCTTAACCATATACACTCTTAAGTCTTGGCGTGCCCGGACAGTCTCCAATAAGGCTATTCGGATGTCGCCCACAGGTAGGATGGAATTTTGTAACAGAAGCCTTCTAGATAGTTCAGTGGCCTTCCGTACATTTTGGTCAGAAATAGCGGCTATGGTCCTCGTGAGGGACTGGGCTATTTGGCGGCTCAACAAAAATTAGAAAATAGTCTGAAAGCTTTATTTCTCAATTTAAAATCTCTGTCTAAGTGTGCAGGAGGGGGAGTTGAGAAGGGTTCCTGTAAGTCATAGAGACAATTTGGGAGCCGACAAGAAATAAAAAAGAGCTGGGGACACCCCTCCGGCTTTATTGATGGGCATGGAAAACCATATATGGTTATCTTGGGGAATTTGGTGGGAGGATTTTGAAGTGATAGTGGCTGCAAACTGTTGAGCTTCTGCCTCCCAGTCCACCCACGGGCCAACACCTACCTGCCCCACCTGCAGAACTGGGTTGTGAGACTGGTCTAGGGCTGGAGTTGTATCCAACTCCGGCGTTGGCGCATTGAGCGATTTTATATCGTTCTCGCCGTTAGACTTCGTCCAATCCGCATAAAGTCGTGCAGATGAGGTGGGAGGTAATGCCGGAGTAGAAGAGTATACAAAAAATTCAGGAGAATACACATTTGGAATCGCTTTGATAGTGACATCTAATACTTGCCCTTGTGAATCTTTGGCCCTTAGTTTCTTACTCTTACTAACTTCTATTACCCACTCACTGGGCACTGGGATCTCCCCCGATACTGTTGTCTGTGCTAAGCTCGGGTTCTTAGCAATAGCTGGAATCCACGAGCAGTCGGGACCATATAAAAGAGGCATAGGGCCTTTTCTATGTGGGGTTTTGTCTAGAGGGGGAGGGGTAACGTCCGTGATAACGCGAACATTGGTAGTGGTCAAGGAGGTGGGCACTATAGTGCCACTTGCCGTTGTGTTCACTTAACTGGGGATACGTTACTTTGAGGGAGTTACCTATTAGGGACAAGTCTGGAAGGTTCTAGGGGCCGCACAGCCGACCCTATCAGGGGAGCACCCGGCGGAGCTATGCGGGTATCCTGAGCCTTTGGTACATTGTATTGGCGCATAACTTTATGCAAAATATTATAGGTTTGATTCCCGGAGGGAAGTAAAGAAAACCTAATATTTAGTAGGGCCCCGTAATCATTGACGATATGCCTATTAGTATAATAGTCTCCCTTCAAACGCTGCATTGCCAGTTTTGAATCTACTGCGCGGGAGGAGGGGGAGTACAACTTCATAAGTGCAACGCGTATTCTCTTATGGAATCGTTTTTATGATTGGGTACTCTACGAAAAAACCTCGTAAAAAATAAAAAAATAAAATAAACTTAATAATTGCTATACTCAAGCTTCCCAACTGCGTGGATTTCTTGCGAGTGGATTCCTGATGCTGGCCCTCTAGCGTCTAAACTTCCTTCACTGACATATCAAGATTCAACTAAAAAATCCAGCAAATGGAAAGGAGATGGCAGGGAGGGCACTAACATCGTCAATGATTACGGGGCCCTACTAAATATTAGGTTTTCTTTACTTCCCTCCGGGAATCAAACCTGTAATTTAATAGTGGCCCCTCCATCATTGACGATATGCCTGATATATAAGACTGGAGGGGGACATTCGTGACCAATATCAAAACCACCAATCCAAATACCATAGGTAACAAAGAATCTGTATAACAATTTAAGTATTTTTATTGCTTTCATACAATAATATAAAATATAAAAGAAGGTAAGCAGTGCGTTACTTCGAAGAAGAGCTGCTTGTACATGACTGGACCTTCACTTGAGATCTATTGCATGTTAAGTGAGAACATTCTTGTACTCTAGAGCTATAATCCTTAGGATCATGTTCTGACCTTAAAATTATTTGTACAATAAAATCTGTTTGTACATTTTGTTAATACTATCTAGATACAACTATGATAGATTTCTTAAAATAAAATAAAATATGATTAACTGTATAACCAGGTCTATTCATATCACAGCTCGTGATTTATCACAATCTCCGGCGGAGGGTTCTAGTGGGTCTTAGGGCTATTTTGCATCACCCCCCCCCCCCCCTTTTTCAACCGGAGAATAACATAAAAATAAAAAGCACTTGGAATGCTAGACCCGTTGCCGTAATGCGACACAGGTCCGCTTTGGCTTGTCCAGGGCGACCGACAGGTATCGCATAAGGAATGTGTGATTAGACGCCCACAACTGAGTGTCGGCTATGTCGTTAATGGAAAATGTTTGCATAAGCCGGAGGGAGACAGCCCACTTTCTAATGTCGAGGGCTCTACCTATTACGCCGGGATTACTTTCCTTAATTACATCTACGAGTAAAGAAGCCAATTTCCTTCTCGTGGTGCGATTACCTGTCTGGTTAACCCACAGGAAGCCTGGTTGTAGAGGTTGTGCAATCCTCATAAACTTAACTAAAGCTTGTACCGGGCATAAAATGTGATGCGTATGTCCACGTTTAAGCGCCGGGACTGAGAATTCTGAGAAACCGTGATCACAATGTTCGTTTTTGGCAATAAAAGTAGGAGACGGCGCGATCTGCACATGTTCGTGCAGTCTCCCAAACCTAAGACAATTTGGCTCGTTGCTCATTGCCGCCAGCTCTGACACTCTGTTACCTGTCGCCAAAGCCATAAGGAACACAGCCTTGTTTAATACTGACTCAAAATCCGGCGCATGGTTAAACTTGCGCGACTGAAGTCATGCTAACGCTTTGTCTAGCGACCAGGTAGGCATGAGCTGGCGTGGTGGTGGGCATATTTTAAAACATGCTCTCATGAACCCTTTCTCCTCCGCCAGTGGTATGGAGAGACCAGTTAGGTCGAAAAAGGGATTTCTAATGGCAGACAAGTGATTATTTAAAGTAACAACTGAGAAGCGCTTCTGTTCAAACAAATAATCTAAGTATTTAAACATTAAAGCCACTGAGGCATCAGATTGCGCCGTTTCTACTATCCAGGTTGTGAAAGTTTTCCAATGTGATTGGTACTGTCTCCTGGTTGAGAGAGTATATTGATTCAGAAATTTACTAGTGACACTTTGCCCATACCGAGTTAGCCATTTTGCATTGTATATGTCCATAAGGCAAAAGTTAGCGAGGTCTGAAGGTTGCCAATTGTCTCCAAGTGGAATGCAGAGACCGGGAGTGACACCGGGTTCCTGCACCACGTGAGTAATTGGTGATACCGCACTTGAGCCGGCCACATTGGCGCGATCATCGAGACTATGCCCCGGTAACCCCGTAGTTTGTGAACTACCCGACACATGAGTGAAGCGTCTGGAGGCGGAAAAAGATAGATTGAAGTCCACCTGTTCCAGTCCTCCAATAAAGCGTCTGAACCCCCCGCCGGAGTTCTTGCCCGGCGGGTCAGATAGAGGGGAAGTCTGTGATTCCCTTCCACCTCAAATAAATCCACTTGTGGATGGTATGGCTCTGCAATCATCTTGTTGAAGACGTTTTGCTTGAGAGCCCATTCTACTAGGGTGCTCTGTCTCCGAGACAAGGCGTCCGCCCAGATGTTCGCTATCCCTGGGAGGTAAGATGCGTGGAGATGAATGCTCAGCGATTCGGCCAGAGCAAAAATCTGTTCCGATACTTCCATCAACTCTCGAGACCTCGTTGACCCTTGCTTTTGAATGCAGTGAACTGCAGTCAAGTTGTCCATTCTGAATGCAATTGACTTCCCGTGTAGGGAGGCGCCGTGAGCTTGAAGGAAAAATAATGGGACTAGAAGCTCTTGTTTGTTGATGTGAAAAGTTACATCTTGGGACCAGAGACCCTGAGCTTGGTGACCTAGATTGGACTGATAACCCCAACCTATTACCCCTGAAGCGTCTGTGTCTACCCATACCGTAGGTGGAGGAGAAACCCATGTCATTATCGAGTACAATGTTTCGGTCTTTGCCCAGACCGATAGTAATTGTGAATTAATCGAGGAATCGGCCATAGTTTTCCCGCCGGCAATAGTGGGAAAAATGTGTTGCCTTCCATGATTAATCTCTTGACTTTCAACTGGCCCAACTTCACAGTTAATTGGATCCAGTTGAGTGAACAGACTAGGGACTCCCACGATTTCCTCGTCGTATTCAGACTGTGGAACAGTTTCCTGCGAAATCTGTTGCGATTGTCCACACTCTCAGTAAGAGTCAGATCGGCAGTGTTCCAAACCAGTCCTATCCACTGAATTTCTCTTGTGGGAACAAGAAGCGACTTTGCCAAGTTGACCTTGAACCCTAGAGTTTGTACATGATTTAATACTAGTTTGACATGAAATTGACATAACTCCTCTGACTCCGCCACTTCTAGCCAGTCGTCTAGATACCACCACACCTTGATACCTTGGGCTAGCAAGGGCATGAGGGCCTGCCGGACTAATTTTGTAAAGATTCTCGGTGCCAGATTCAAACCGAAAGGCATTCTCTGAAAGACGTAAGTCTCTTGCCTGATCCTCAAGGCGAGGAATTTTTGGAACCGTTTGTTATGGGGACATGCCAATAGGCGTCTTTCAGGTCTAATGAGCACATCCAGCCTTGCGACGGGAGTGCGAGCCTGATTTGATTCACTGTAAGCATCCTGAAGGGTGTGTTGTGAATATGTATGTTCAGACGCGAGAGATCTACTACTGGTCGCATCTGCGCACTGTCCCTTTTCGGCACTAAAAATAGTCTGGAGGTGAAAACAGGACAAGTTGGATCTACTCGGACAATGATTTGCTTGTTGATCATTTCCTGAACAAGCGACTCCACCTCTAAAGAAACATTGTTGACTTCTAGAGTTTGACGTAAACGAGGTCGCCGGAGCCACTTCCAAGATATGCCTTTGCTTATCACTGTCCTGGCCCATGACCGCCGGGGCCAAGCCCTGCGACATGCTCTGAACGACCCAGTTTCTGTACTGGGTCTGTTCTGTAGGACAACTCTCGGGTCCAACTCGCCTGTGGCAGGCCCTGGGAGAGAGAGAGCATAGTTGACTAGTTTTTTGGTGGTGGCGGCGGAGTGGGGTTAGACGGCTGGCTAGGTTTGGCATGCGGCTGACCTTGAGCAGGCTTCTGGTATGACTTACCCCTATAGCATGACTGTTTACCCTGCTTGTGTCTGTGCTGAGTACCTCTCTGTTGTTGATGAGGCTTTGGTTCTCGAAATGACTGTTTAGTCTGAGTAGGATGGGGCTTCCCGCCGCTCTTAGGTTTCGAGTAAGGTTTCTTAAAGGCCTCTTTCTTTGACTGGGAGGTACTCTGCTTTCACAAGTCTACCAAATTGAAAACAATACTCCACATTTCCGGTGGAAGAAGTGGTGCAGTTAATACCGGTTAGAGAGTTACTCGGCGGGCTATATCCTCCGGCAACTTCTTTACCAAGTACACCCGTAAATCCTGCCTTGCTCTAACCGCCTCCATGATAGCTACTCTAATATCACCTAAGGATTGAATAGAATTTTGTAGGAGAAGCCTGCGTGACAAATCCGTGGCTTTCCTCACATATTGGTCTGATACGGCTGTTATAGTTCTCGTGAGTGACTGGGCAACCTGGCGACTGACGAGGTATTGAGAGAACATTCTATACGCTTTATTGCGTAGCTTAAAGTCTCTGTCTAAGTGAGCCGGAGGGGGTGTGGCAAAAGGTTCATGCAGGTCGTAAAGTGATAGCTTGGGGGCTGCTAGGAATTCAAATAAGGCAGGTGACACGCCGCCTGCTTTGTTGACAGGTAACGAGAACCATTAGTGAACTTCCTGCGGTACTTGATGGGAGGATTTAGTGGTAATAGTAGATGCAAAAACCTGCGCCTCTAGTTCCCAGTCCACCCACAGAGCTACACCTACCTGCCCCACCTGCAAGACTGGTGTGTTTGTCTGATCTAGTTCCGGCGTCAGTGCATGTAGAGCTTTTATATCATTTACGCCGTCATTCTTAGACCAGTCGGCAAACATTTTTGCAGAGGAGGCCGGAGGTATCGCCGGGGAGGCCGAATACACAAAGAAATCAGCGCCATAAACAGATGGGATGGCCTTAATGGTGACATCTAGTAACCTACCTTGGGCATCCTTAGCTCTTAATTTTCTACTCTTATTAACCTCAATGGTCTAATCACTAGGTACCGGAAGTTCCCCCGATACGGTAGCTTGTGCCAGGTGCGGTTTCTGAGGAATTGACTGAACCCATGAGCAATCCGGTCCATAAAGAAGAGGCATAGGGCCTCTCCTCTGTGGAGGTTTATCAAGAGGGGGAGGAGTAATGTCTGTAATGACATGGACGTTAGTTGTAGTCAAGGAGGCCGGCACTGTCGTGCTACTAGCCGTGGCAGTCACCGGAGTAACGTTAACCGAAGGCAAAGAGGAATGGGGATGTGAAACACCTGAGGGCTGTAACGGCCTTACCGTAGACTCAAGTGGGGGAACTACTGCTGTGCTAGTGGAAGGAGCTTGAGAAGAAGGAATCTGATATTGTTGTATTACTCTGTGGAGAATATCATGTAGTTCTTCAGTAGTTGCACACTTACCGTGGTAACCCTGAGAGGACTGAGACCCACCTTCTGACTCTACTTCGACATTAATAGGTTGAGCTGAGGGCAAATTTATGTTTTCCGGCTCCCCTGGTAGTTCTATGACTTCTGGTGTTGGCGGCCGGGGGTTAATAAATGGTTCCGGTGGTGGCCACACCAAATCTGGGACTAACGAGGGTATAATATCTATTTGGTCAATTTCCCTGCCCTGAACATTAACTTGTGAAGGTTCTGAGTGTCTCCAGATCCCCCGGCTTAGTGCCGCGGGTGGCTGGGAGTCCTGTATCACCTGAGAGTTATCAAACATTTGATATGAGCAAGATGGAGAACCCCTATACTGTTCCGCTAACACTCTGTTAACCGGGGACCTTCACGTGGCACATAACTTAACTTAGGAATGGCAAATGCAAACTCCTGTGGCTCACTCAATGATTGTTCACCCCTGTGACTAGACTCCATCCCCTCCGCTCCTATCTCCGAGCCATCAGATTGGACGTTAGACGTTAAAGAGGTAGGAGTGGAGGGAGGTGGCCACGACCCCGGTAATGGCTGGGGACGCAGTTGTGAAATAACCGTACGTGCACTTAATTGACTGGAAGTGGACGGCGTTGAGGAAGTAGAACCCTCCTTCCGGCGTTTCGTAGACCTCGAGGACTCGGCGGAAGAATGTCGGGATTGCTTTCTAGGGGATCTAGATTTGCGCTTCGGTGAAGGCAACCGTCTCCTCTTAGATCGGTCGGGGGGGTGGTCGGCTCGGCGGTGTCACTTTCACTACTTGTCACTACCTGCTTGGATAGTACTTTAGATTTAATTTTGGGTTTGACTGACTTCGCCGGAGCTGGAGATAATGGAACTAATGGAGATTTTATGACTAGGTGTTCCCAGAGCTCCTCGTCATCACAATGGAGAGCTTTATGAGCAGTGTCTTTCGCATAAGCGTTAAATGTTGACTTGATCTCTTTCAAGGCTGCTAAGCAAGACAAATCTCTCTTATCAAAAACCGCTGCTCGTAACTCAGAGCACACGATACACCGTTTAGACACCCATAGTCCTCTTGAGCGATCAAGGCACTTTACACACTTTATACATAAATCGTGGGCAAAAACTGGTAATAATGAGCAAGTGGGAGTAGAGCAAAGGTCAAAGCGAGGCATGATGGAGCTAGAGACCCCCGCCTTGCCGGAAGCGGTTACTCCTCTGCTGCCGGGACCGCTACTACTGAAGTGATGAGACTCTGGAAATAGAAAATTTCCAGGAATCAATGCTCATAAGGATAACCTGAGAGGTGTTAATACATCCTACCTCAAGTCCGCCGGAAAGTTAGTTATAGCCACTGCCAAGCTAACCTTCCGGCAGACCTGGTAGAAAGACCCCAGGTCTCTCCTTTTATCCCACAAAATGAACTGCTTACCTGTGACTAAGTGTCACTGGCCCAAACGACCTTAAGCATTGGACTATCCTTGACTATTAGCACCAGATGGATCGTTAATACGCTTCATGACTTGAGTCATGGTTAAGCTCACTTAACTGTTACGCCGGGCGATAGAAGTTACTTAATGAGGCTATTGGTCAGGGCGAGTTCACTCGGCGGGTCGAGTTGACTCCCTTAAGAATCTTGCAAATTCCGCCGGAAGGCTAGTGGTTCAGCACACCACGCCGGGACATTTGGTTGGTTGCTTATCGTCTGAGACGAGAAAACGCCGGCTCTGCTGATAAAGCCGCCGGAAAAACGAACCAAAAATGTCAGAGGTTAGGACTTATCTGGGAAAGTCCAAACCTCCGAAAACCCCACCACATAAGAGGGACGTCTCCCCAAAAAAACCTGAAGCATGAAAGCACACATGCCAAACACAAATATATTCGGGGATAATATTAGGCTTACACATATAGAGCTTAATTTATAATTCATAAATAACCCCTAGCCTATGTTGGAGACCCCTAATAAGGCTGACCATTAGGTAACGACGAAACATCAAAGTGGCAGCAACCCGACGCTCCGAAGACCCAGCAGCAGCAGCACGTGGAGAAGAGGCCCGCGAGAGGGGTCCAGAAGATCCCACACAACGTGTGGCAACCCTTGAACTGGAGCACCTGCTAGAATAAACTTCGCAACTACCTCATAATGATGGCCTGAAGCATAAACTTGCGAAATGGTAGCCTCCTAAATAACTATCAAAAGCTAAAGGCGCAACACAATACATACAATAATAAACATGGCGCAATGATCCTGGGGACACGTAGGCGCCTGTTACAATAGTACCCTAACTTGCACACCTCCTGCGGACGTACAAATGGGGCAGTCTATGCTAGATAATCTAAAAACATGTTCAATACAACTCAGATGTATACGAATGAGCAAGGACTCACTAGAAATGATCGAACGGAGAATGAAGCTGGAGCACAGAGCAACCCACCCACACGTGACGGACGCGGGAGGTGGACGGAAGTTTAGATGCTAGAGGGCCAGCGTCAGGAATCAACTCGCAAGAAATCCATGCAGTTGGGAAGCTTGAGTATAGCAATTATTAAGTTAATTTTAATTTTTTATTTTTTTACGAGTTTTTTTCGTAGAGTACCCAATCATAAAGACGATTCCATAAGAGAATACGCGTTGCACTTATGAAGTTGTACTCCCTGTCCTCCCGTGCGGTAGATTCAAAATTGGCAACGCGGCGTTTGAAGGGAGACTATTATACTAATAGGCATATCGTCAATGATGGAGGGGCCACTATTAAATAATCTAAATCATCAGTAGTTATATATTTACTATGTGACTCCTTAGAAGACTCTAACCCCACTTCCGAACCATGCTCTGTATGTGTTGGTTGAGCCGAAGACAGTTCTACCACTTCCGGCTCTTCCTGTACCTCTTAACCTAACAAGTGCGCATGGGGGTAATTAGACACCTCTCCCTGTGCGCATGTATTTGAGGTGTTTCCGTCACTAAAATATTAATTTTACCATAAATAGCATTAATACTTATCCATACGCGCCTATTATGGGTTGATTATAAAGGTATTAACCTGAAACAACAATAAAACGAGTGAAAACAGCGTTTGGATGGTCAAAATCGGAGATATAGCCCGCGAGTTGTATAATGTATGGGTGAGGCAAGCTGCTTTCCCGCCAATTTCCCCCAAGGCCACTGAGACACAGTCGATCGATACTCTCTCTCTCTCTCTTGCATTCGCTTGCTATCAGTGATGACAACGCCCTGCTTGCAACTCGCTAATGTTAGCACGAAAATATACCTCAGAATAAGGGAATAACAGGGAAAATAGGTGATAACTGAAGGAGAGGAGGAAAGTGGGGAAGGAGGGGAGGTAGAGGACTGAGATTTTGCATGGCCCAGGGGCCAAAAAAAATAAAATAAAATAAAAAATAAAAATAAAAAATAAATAAAAAAATTCGATGTCAAAAGTTGATTTTTTTTTTCTCTGACTCTTAACCTCTCCGCGGGCACAGGGGGTTTTCTACAGGGTAAGACTGTGCGCACCTATGATGATTTTGGGACCTATTGCCAATTTCGATAAAAAGTACATCATCGTGTAGGGAATGTTTGCGTGCATCGGCCCATATATATTTGACCCCCCAAAAAATGTCTGGGGGGGGTAGGGGAACGGTCCGTAGTTGAAAAATGTGGAGCGAATGGCACCGCGCGGCTAGATTGTCATCGAGCGGCGAGATTTCCCTGCCGAATATTTACGCGCGCAGGGGATAGAAGGAGGGGGTGGGTTACCGCGTATTATCACGTATATGTCCTTTTTTGAGCCCTTTTAGGCTATGTAGAGTATGTATACATGTGTAGGGCACCCATATAACAATGAATATGCCTCATAGTGACCAAAACTTGTAATATATAAGGGAATTATAAGAGAATTTTTAGGCGGGAATGAAGATGTGTTGGAGGTTTGGCGGCAATTTATGAGCCGAGAGTGTGGTTTACGCCATACATATCACGTATATCTTGTACGTAGAGCACTGTCATGCTATAATACAGACTTGTACGTATGTATACGTGCCATATATCAAAATATATACCGCATATAGACCAATTCATGCGATATTTACGCACATTATCAATGAGTTTCTATGCGTGAACCAAGGTGTGAGTGAGTTGTGCTGGGAATGAAAGGGGGAGAGGGTGTGTTACGCCATAAATATCACGTAAATCTTGTATTTAGAGCACTGTCATGCTATAATACAGACTTGTACGTATGTATACGTGCCATATATCAAAATATATACCGCATATAGACCAATTCATGCGATATTTACGATATTAGAGCCGGCGTTTTCTCGTCTCAGACGATAAGCAACCAACCAAATGTCCCGGCGTGGTGTGCTGAACCACTAGCCTTCCGGCGGAATTTGCAAGATTCTTAAGGGAGTCAACTCGACCCGCCGAGTGAACTCGCCCTGACCAATAGCCTCATTTAGTAACTTCTATCGCCCGGCGTAACAGTTAAGTGAGCTTAACCATGACTCAAGTCATGAAGCGTATTAACGATCCATCTGGTGCTAATAGTCAAGGATAGTCCAATGCTTAAGGTCGTTTGGGCCAGTGACACTTAGTCACAGGTAAGCAGTTCATTTTGTGGGATAAAAGGAGAGACCTGGGGTCTTTCTACCAGGTCTGCCGGAAGGTTAGCTTGGCAGTGGCTATAACTAACTTTCCGGCGGACTTGAGGTAGGATGTATTAACACCTCTCAGGTTATCCTTATGAGCATTGATTCCTGGAAATTTTCTATTTCCAGAGTCTCATCACTTCAGTAGTAGCGGTCCCGGCAGCAGAGGAGTAACCGCTTCCGGCAAGGCGGGGGTCTCTAGCTCCATCATGCCTCGCTTTGACCTTTGCTCTACTCCCACTTGCTCATTATTACCAGTTTTTGCCCACGATTTATGTATAAAGTGTGTAAAGTGCCTTGATCGCTCAAGAGGACTATGGGTGTCTAAACGGTGTATCGTGTGCTCTGAGTTACGAGCAGCGGTTTTTGATAAGAGAGATTTGTCTTGCTTAGCAGCCTTGAAAGAGATCAAGTCAACATTTAACGCTTATGCGAAAGACACTGCTCATAAAGCTCTCCATTGTGATGACGAGGAGCTCTGGGAACACCTAGTCATAAAATCTCCATTAGTTCCATTATCTCCAGCTCCGGCGAAGTCAGTCAAACCCAAAATTAAATCTAAAGTACTATCCAAGCAGGTAGTGACAAGTAGTGAAAGTGACACCGCCGAGCCGACCACCCCCCCGACCGATCTAAGAGGAGACGGTTGCCTTCACCGAAGCGCAAATCTAGATCCCCTAGAAAGCAATCCCGACATTCTTCCGCCGAGTCCTCGAGGTCTACGAAACGCCGGAAGGAGGGTTCTACTTCCTCAACGCCGTCCACTTCCAGTCAATTAAGTGCACGTACGGTTATTTCACAACTGCGTCCCCAGCCATTACCGGGGTCGTGGCCACCTCCCTCCACTCCTACCTCTTTAACGTCTAACGTCCAATCTGATGGCTCGGAGATAGGAGCGGAGGGGATGGAGTCTAGTCACAGGGGTGAACAATCATTGAGTGAGCCACAGGAGTTTGCATTTGCCATTCCTAAGTTAAGTTATGTGCCACGTGAAGGTCCCCGGTTAACAGAGTGTTAGCGGAACAGTATAGGGGTTCTCCATCTTGCTCATATCAAATGTTTGATAACTCTCAGGTGATACAGGACTCCCAGCCACCCGCGGCACTAAGCCGGGGGATCTGGAGACACTCAGAACCTTCACAAGTTAATGTTCAGGGCAGGGAAATTGACCAAATAGATATTATACCCTCGTTAGTCCCAGATTTGGTGTGGCCACCACCGGAACCATTTATTAACCCCCGGCCGCCAACACCAGAAGTCATAGAACTACCAGGGGAGCCGGAAAACATAAATTTGCCCTCAGCTCAACCTATTAATGTCGAAGTAGAGTCAGAAGGTGGGTCTCAGTCCTCTCAGGGTTACCACGGTAAGTGTGCAACTACTGAAGAACTATATGATATTCTCCACAGAGTAATACAACAATATCAGATTCCTTCTTCTCAAGCTCCTTCCACTAGCACAGCAGTAGTTCCCCCACTTGAGTCTACGGTAAGGCCGTTACAGCCCTCAGGTGTTTCACATCCCCATTCCTCTTTGCCTTCGGTTAACGTTACTCCGGTGACTGCCACGGCTAGTAGCACGACAGTGCCGGCCTCCTTGACTACAACTAACGTCCATGTCATTACAGACATTACTCCTCCCCCTCTTGATAAACCTCCACAGAGGAGAGGCCCTATGCCTCTTCTTTATGGACCGGATTGCTCATGGGTTCAGTCAATTCCTCAGAAACCGCACCTGGCACAAGCTACCGTATCGGGGGAACTTCCGGTACCTAGTGATTAGACCATTGAGGTTAATAAGAGTAGAAAATTAAGAGCTAAGGATGCCCAAGGTAGGTTACTAGATGTCACCATTAAGGCCATCCCATCTGTTTATGGCGCTGATTTCTTTGTGTATTCGGCCTCCCCGGCGATACCTCCGGCCTCCTCTGCAAAAATGTTTGCCGACTGGTCTAAGAATGACGGCGTAAATGATATAAAAGCTCTACATGCACTGACGCCGGAACTGGATACAGTCCCGGCACTAGATCAGACAAACACACCAGTCTTGCAGGTGGGGCAGGTAGGTGTAGCTCTGTGGGTGGACTGGGAACTAGAGGCGCAGGTTTTTGCATCTACTATTACCACTAAATCCTCCCATCAAGTACCGCAGGAAGTTCACTAATGGTTCTCGTTACCTGTCAACAAAGCAGGCGGCGTGTCACCTGCCTTATTTGAATTCCTAGCAGCCCCCAAGCTATCACTTTACGACCTGCATGAACCTTTTGCCACACCCCCTCCGGCTCACTTAGACAGAGACTTTAAGCTACGCAATAAAGCGTATAGAATGTTCTCTCAATACCTCGTCAGTCGCCAGGTTGCCCAGTCACTCACGAGAACTATAACAGCCGTATCAGACCAATATGTGAGGAAAGCCACGGATTTGTCACGCAGGCTCCTCCTACAAAATTCTATTCAATCCTTAGGTGATATTAGAGTAGCTATCATGGAGGCGGTTAGAGCAAGGCAGGATTTACGGGTGTACTTGGTAAAGAAGTTGCCGGAGGATATAGCCCGCCGAGTAACTCTCTAACCGGTATTAACTGCACCACTTCTTCCACCGGAAATGTGGAGTATTGTTTTCAATTTGGTAGACTTGTGAAAGCAGAGTACCTCCCAGTCAAAGAAAGAGGCCTTTAAGAAACCTTACTCGAAACCTAAGAGCGGCGGGAAGCCCCATCCTACTCAGACTAAACAGTCATTTCGAGAACCAAAGCCTCATCAACAACAGAGAGGTACTCAGCACAGACACAAGCAGGGTAAACAGTCATGCTATAGGGGTAAGTCATACCAGAAGCCTGCTCAAGGTCAGCCGCATGCCAAACCTAGCCAGCCGTCTAACCCCACTCCGCCGCCACCACCAAAAAACTAGTCAACTATGCTCTCTCTCTCCCAGGGCCTGCCACAGGCGAGTTGGACCCGAGAGTTGTCCTACAGAACAGACCCAGTACAGAAACTGGGTCGTTCAGAGCATGTCGCAGGGCTTGGCCCCGGCGGTCATGGGCCAGGACAGTGATAAGCAAAGGCATATCTTGGAAGTGGCTCCGGCGACCTCGTTTACGTCAAACTCTAGAAGTCAACAATGTTTCTTTAGAGGTGGAGTCGCTTGTTCAGGAAATGATCAACAAGCAAATCATTGTCCGAGTAGATCCAACTTGTCCTGTTTTCACCTCCAGACTATTTTTAGTGCCGAAAAGGGACAGTGCGCAGATGCGACCAGTAGTAGATCTCTCGCGTCTGAACATACATATTCACAACACACCCTTCAGGATGCTTACAGTGAATCAAATCAGGCTCGCACTCCCGTCGCAAGGCTGGATGTGCTCATTAGACCTGAAAGACGCCTATTGGCATGTCCCCATAACAAACGGTTCCAAAAATTCCTCGCCTTGAGGATCAGGCAAGAGACTTACGTCTTTCAGAGAATGCCTTTCGGTTTGAACCTGGCACCGAGAATCTTTACAAAATTAGTCCGGCAGGCCCTCATGCCCTTGCTAGCCCAAGGTATCAAGGTGTGGTGGTATCTAGACGACTGGCTAGAAGTGGTGGAGTCAGAGGAGTTATGTCAATTTCATGTCAAACTAGTATTAAATCATGTACAAACTCTAGGGTTCAAGGTCAACTTGGCAAAGTCGCTTCTTGTTCCCACAAGAGAAATTCAGTGGATAGGACTGGTTTGGAACACTGCCGATCTGACTCTTACTGAGAGTGTGGACAATCGCAACAGATTTCGCAGGAAACTGTTCCACAGTCTGAATACGACGAGGAAATCGTGGGAGTCCCTAGTCTGTTCACTCAACTGGATCCAATTAACTGTGAAGTTGGGCCAGTTGAAAGTCAAGAGATTAATCATGGAAGGCAACACATTTTTCCCACTATTGCCGGCGGGAAAACTATGGCCGATTCCTCGATTAATTCACAATTACTATCGGTCTGGGCAAAGACCGAAACATTGTACTCGATAATGACATGGGTTTCTCCTCCACCTACGGTATGGGTAGACACAGACGCTTCAGGGGTAATAGGTTGGGGTTATCAGTCCAATCTAGGTCACCAAGCTCAGGGTCTCTGGTCCCAAGATGTAACTTTTCACATCAACAAACAAGAGCTTCTAGTCCCATTATTTTTCCTTCAAGCTCACGGCGCATCCCTACACGGGAAGTCAATTGCATTCAGAATGGACAACTTGACTGCAGTTCACTGCATTCAAAAGCAAGGGTCAACGAGGTCTCGAGAGTTGATGGAAGTATCGGAACAGATTTTTGCTCTGGCCGAATCGCTGAGCATTCATCTCCACGCATCTTACCTCCCAGGGATAGCGAACATCTGGGCGGACGCCTTGTCTCGGAGACAGAGCACCCTAGTAGAATGGGCTCTCAAGCAAAACGTCTTCAACAAGATGATTGCAGAGCCATACCATCCACAAGTGGATTTATTTGAGGTGGAAGGGAATCACAGACTTCCCCTCTATCTGACCCGCCGGGCAAGAACTCCGGCGGGGGGTTCAGACGCTTTATTGGAGGACTGGAACAGGTGGACTTCAATCTATCTTTTTCCGCCTCCAGACGCTTCACTCATGTGTCGGGTAGTTCACAAACTACGGGGTTACCGGGGCATAGTCTCGATGATCGCGCCAATGTGGCCGGCTCAAGTGCGGTATCACCAATTACTCACGTGGTGCAGGAACCCGGTGTCACTCCCGGTCTCTGCATTCCACTTGGAGACAATTGGCAACCTTCAGACCTCGCTAACTTTTGCCTTGTGGACATATACAATGCAAAATGGCTAACTCGGTATGGGCAAAGTGTCACTAGTAAATTTCTGAATCAATATACTCTCTCAACCAGGAGACAGTACCAATCACATTGGAAAACTTTCACAACCTGGATAGTAGAAACGGCGCAATCTGATGCCTCAGTGGCTTTAATGTTTAAATACTTAGATTATTTGTTTGAACAGAAGCGCTTCTCAGTTGTTACTTTAAATAATCACTTGTCTGCCATTAGAAATCCCTTTTTCGACCTAACTGGTCTCTCCATACCACTGGCGGAGGAGAAAGGGTTCATGAGAGCATGTTTTAAAATATGCCCACCACCACGCCAGCTCATGCCTGCCTGGTCGCTAGACAAAGCGTTAGCATGACTTCAGTCGCGCAAGTTTAACCATGCGCCGGATTTTGAGTCAGTATTAAACAAGGCTGTGTTCCTTATGGCTTTGGCGACAGGTAACAGAGTGTCAGAGCTGGCGGCAATGAGCAACGAGCCAAATTGTCTTAGGTTTGGGAGACTGCACGAACATGTGCAGATCGCGCCGTCTCCTACTTTTATTGCCAAAAACGAACATTGTGATCACGGTTTCTCAGAATTCTCAGTCCCGGCGCTTAAACGTGGACATACGCATCACATTTTATGCCCGGTACAAGCTTTAGTTAAGTTTATGAGGATTGCACAACCTCTACAACCAGGCTTCCTGTGGGTTAACCAGACAGGTAATCGCACCACGAGAAGGAAATTGGCTTCTTTACTCGTAGATGTAATTAAGGAAAGTAATCCCGGCGTAATAGGTAGAGCCCTCGACATTAGAAAGTGGGCTGTCTCCCTCCGGCTTATGCAAACATTTTCCATTAACGACATAGCCGACACTCAGTTGTGGGCGTCTAATCACACATTCCTTATGCGATACCTGTCGGTCGCCCTGGACAAGCCAAAGCGGACCTGTGTCGCATTACGGCAACGGGTCTAGCATTCCAAGTGCTTTTTATTTTTATGTTATTCTCCGGTTGAAAAAGGGGGGGGGGGGGGGGTGATGCAAAATAGCCCTAAGACCCACTAGAACCCTCCGCCGGAGATTGTGATAAATCACGAGCTGTGATATGAATAGACCTGGTTATACAGTTAATCATATTTTATTTTATTTTAAGAAATCTATCATAGTTGTATCTAGATAGTATTAACAAAATGTACAAACAGATTTTATTGTACAAATAATTTTAAGGTCAGAACATGATCCTAAGGATTATAGCTCTAGAGTACAAGAATGTTCTCACTTAACATGCAATAGATCTCAAGTGAAGGTCCAGTCATGTACAAGCAGCTCTTCTTCGAAGTAACGCACTGCTTACCTTCTTTTATATTTTATATTATTGTATGAAAGCAATAAAAATACTTAAATTGTTATACAGATTCTTTGTTACCTATGGTATTTGGATTGGTGGTTTTGATATTGGTCACGAATGTCCCCCTCCAGTCTTATATATCAGGCATATCGTCAATGATGGAGGGGCCACTATTAAATTACAGGTTTGATTCCCGGAGGGAAGTAAAGAAAACCTAATATTTAGTAGGGCCCCGTAATCATTGACGATGTTAGTGCCCTCCCTGCCATCTCCTTTCCATTTGCTGGATTTTTGAGTTGAATCTTGATATGTCAGTGAAGGAAGTTTAGACGCTAGAGGGCCAGCATCAGGAATCCACTCGCAAGAAATCCACGCAGTTGGGAAGCTTGAGTATAGCAATTATTAAGTTTATTTTATTTTTTTATTTTTTACGAGGTTTTTTCGTAGAGTACCCAATCATAAAAACGATTCCATAAGAGAATACGCGTTGCACTTATGAAGTTGTACTCCCCCTCCTCCCGCGCAGTAGATTCAAAACTGGCAATGCAGCGTTTGAAGGGAGACTATTATACTAATAGGCATATCGTCAATGATTACGGGGCCCTACTAAATATTAGGTTTTCTTTACTTCCCTCCGGGAATCAAACCTATAATATTTTGCATAAAGTTATGCGCCAATACAATGTACCAAAGGCTCAGGATACCCGCATAGCTCCGCCGGGTGCTCCCCTGATAGGGTCGGCTGTGCGGCCCCTAGAACCTTCCAGACTTGTCCCTAATAGGTAACTCCCTCAAAGTAACGTATCCCCAGTTAAGTGAACACAACGGCAAGTGGCACTATAGTGCCCACCTCCTTGACCACTACCAATGTTCGCGTTATCACGGACGTTACCCCTCCCCCTCTAGACAAAACCCCACATAGAAAAGGCCCTATGCCTCTTTTATATGGTCCCGACTGCTCGTGGATTCCAGCTATTGCTAAGAACCCGAGCTTAGCACAGACAACAGTATCGGGGGAGATCCCAGTGCCCAGTGAGTGGGTAATAGAAGTTAGTAAGAGTAAGAAACTAAGGGCCAAAGATTCACAAGGGCAAGTATTAGATGTCACTATCAAAGCGATTCCAAATGTGTATTCTCCTGAATTTTTTGTATACTCTTCTACTCCGGCATTACCTCCCACCTCATCTGCACGACTTTATGCGGATTGGACGAAGTCTAACGGCGAGAACGATATAAAATCGCTCAATGCGCCAACGCCGGAGTTGGATACAACTCCAGCCCTAGACCAGTCTCACAACCCAGTTCTGCAGGTGGGGCAGGTAGGTGTTGGCCCGTGGGTGGACTGGGAGGCAGAAGCTCAACAGTTTGCAGCCACTATCACTTCAAAATCCTCCCACCAAATTCCCCAAGATAACCATATATGGTTTTCCATGCCCATCAATAAAGCCGGAGGGGTGTCCCCAGCTCTTTTTTATTTCTTGTCGGCTCCCAAATTGTCTCTATGACTTACAGGAACCCTTCTCAACTCCCCCTCCTGCACACTTAGACAGAGATTTTAAATTGAGAAATAAAGCTTTCAGACTATTTTCTAATTTTTGTTGAGCCGCCAAATAGCCCAGTCCCTCACGAGGACCATAGCCGCTATTTCTGACCAAAATGTACGGAAGGCCACTGAACTATCTAGAAGGCTTCTGTTACAAAATTCCATCCTACCTGTGGGCGACATCCGAATAGCCTTATTGGAGACTGTCCGGGCACGCCAAGACTTAAGAGTGTATATGGTTAAGAAGTTACCGGAAGATATTGGTCGCCGGGTAACTCTTTCCCCAGCTTTAACTGCTTCTTTGCTCAGCCTTGATACGTGGAGGGCAGTTTATAATATGGTTGACAACTTGCAGCCGGGTACCTCCCAAGCTAAAAAGGAGAACTTCGAGAAACCTTACTCCAAGCCTAAAGGTGGAGGTAAGTCACATCCTTCTGGTGCTAAGCAGCCCTTTCAGGGCCCCATGTCTCCCCCAGCACAAGGAGGTACCCAGCACAAGGCTAAACAGGGTAAGCACTCAGGTAAGTGGCATCACAAGAATAGGCCACAACATAAGTCAGGACAGGGAACGGCACCAGCTAAAACCAGCCAACCATCCACACCTACCCCATCACCAGCAAAAAACTAGTCAGTCAAACTCTCTCTCTCCCAGGGCCTATCGAGGGCGAGTTGGATCCGAGGGTAGTGCCACCGGACAGACCCAATCAAGCCACTGGGTCTTTCCGGGCGTGTTACCGGGCCTGGGCCCGGCGAACTTGGGCAAGGACAGTGATCGCAAAGGGATCACCTGGCGGTGGCTCTGACGACCTCGTTTACGTCAGACTCAAGCAGTCAATCATGTTTCTTTAGAGGTGGAGTCGCTATGATCACCAAGCATGTCATTGTCCCAGTCGATCCAACTTGCCCTGTATTCACGTCCAGACTTTTTCTAGTGTCAAAGAGGGACAGTGTTCAAATGCGACCAGTAGTAGATCTCTCGCGTTTGAACGAATATATTCACAATGTACCCTTCAGGATGCTCACTGTGAATCACATCAAGCTAACCCTTCCACCACTAGGGTGGATGTACTCGTTAGACCTGACAGACGCCTACTGGCATGTCCCCATCAACAAACGGTTCCAAAAATTCATCGCCTTGAGGATCAGGCAAGAGACTTATGTCTTTCAAAGAATGCCATTCGGGTTGAACCTGGCACCGAGAATTTTCACAAAATTAGTCCGGCAGGCCCTCATGACAATGTTAAATCAGGGGATTAAGGTGTTGTGGCACCTGGACGATTGGCTGGTAGTGGCGGAGTTAGAGAGTTTATGCAAAACCCATGTCAATCTTGTTATCAATCATGTACAATCCCTAGGGTTCAAGGTCAACTTGGCAAAGTCGCATCTTGTTCCCACACGGGCGATTCAGTGGATAGGGCTGGTCTGGGACACAGCCAATCTTACTCTCAGTCAGAGTGTGGACAACTGCAACAGATTTCGAAAGAAATTATTTGTGTTTCTCCACAGTCTGAACACGACGAGGAGGATCTGGGAGTCTCTGGTCGGTTCTCTCAACTGGATCCAACTAACTGTAAAGTTGGGCCGGTTGAAAGTAAAGAGATTAATCTTGGAAGGCAACAAATATTTCCCGCTATTGCCAGCGGGAAAATTGTGGAAAATTCCTCCCTTAATTCACCACTTACTGTCGGTCTGGGCAAAGAGAGAGATATTGCACTCAACAATGACGTGGGTTTCTCCTCCACCTACGGTATGGGTAGACACAGATGCTTCGGGGACAATAGGCTGGGGTTATCAGTCAAGCCTAGGCCATCAAGGGCAAGGGCTTTGGTCCCAAACCGAGAATTATCATATCAACGTGCAGGAACTGTTAGTCCCTTTGTTTTTCCTTCAAACTCACGGCTCCTCATTGCGGGGGAAATCAGTGGTGTTTCGGATGGACAATTTGAATGCGGTACACTGCATTCAAAAGCAGGGTCAACGAGATCTCGGAAGTTGCTAGAGTTGTCAGAGAAGATTTTTGCTCTGGCCGAAAAGCTGAGCATTCATCTCCACGCTTCTTATCTCCCAGGCGTTGCGAACGTCTGGGCAGATGCACTGTCCCGGCGACAGACCAACACAGTAGAATGGGATATCAGGCAAAACGTCTTCGACAAGATGATTGCAGAGCCTTACCGTCCACAAGTGGACCTATTCGCGTCCGAAGGGAACCACAGACTCCCTCTCTACCTAACCCGCCGGGTAACAACTTCGGCGGGGGGTCCAGACGCTTTGACGGAGGACTGGAACAAGTGGAGTTCCATTTATCTTTTTCCACCTCCCGACGCTTCAATCATGTGTCAAGTAGTTCACAAACTACGGGGTTACCGAGGCCTAGTCTCGATGATCGCGCCTCTTTGGCCGGCTCAGACGTGGTACCACCAGTTGAAAACGTGGTGTGAGAACCCGGTGTCGCTCCCGGTCTCGTACTTCCACTTGGAGACAATTGGCAACCTAGAGACCTCGCTGACTTTTGCCTTTTGGACATTCAGAAAGCTAAATGGTTAACTCCGTATGGGGAAAGTGTCACTAATAAATTACTTAATCAGTATACCCGGGTGGATGGGACTCGTTAGCCTTGGCTGGCAACCCATCTAGGGGAAACCTTATAAAAATCCGGGTGGATGGGACTCGTCAGCCTTGGTCAGCAACCTGTCTAGGGGAGTAAACCTGATAAAAATCTGTACTGCTTATCTAAGTGTTAGGCAGGTTAGTGGATGGACTAGCCGAACACCACTGTAGAAAAATAGTGCTAACAAGATACATAGAGGGCCTCGTAGTCGGACGTGTCCTAAATTGAGTGGTCAATCCTATAAGTCCTTCAGTAAACTGGCTCGGATTGTCCCTCATACAGGGAATAGGTCCACTTGGGGGCCTTCTGCGTATGGCCACCCTCATTAAGGGGAGTAAGGCGTCCGGCAATAGATAGATAGATAGAGTATACTATGTCTACCAGGAGGCAATACCAATCACATTGGAAAACTTTCACAACCTGGATAGTGGAAACGGCGCAAACAGACACATCAGTAGCTTTGGCTTTTAACCCGGGAACTGCGGGAAGACTCTTAAGAGTTCCCCCGGCGGACTGCGGGAAGACTCTTAAGAGTCAGAAAAAAAAAAATCAACTTTAAACATCGAAAACAATTTTTTTTCTTTTTTTTTTTGCCCCTGGGCCATGCAAAATATCACTCCTCTACCTCCCCTCCTTCCCCACTTTCCTCCCCTCCTTCAGTTATCACCTATTTTCCCTGTTATTCCCTTATTCTGAGGTATATTTTCGTGCTAACATTAGCGAGTTGGTAGCAGGGCTTTGTCATCACTGTTAGCAAGCGAGTGCAAGAGAGAGAGAGAGAGTATCGATCGACAGTGTCTCAGTGGCCTTGGGGGAAATTGGCGGGAAAGCAGGTTGCCTCACCCATACATTATGCAACTCCCGGCCTGTATCTCCGATTTTGACCATCCAAACGCTGTTTTCACTCGTTTTATTGTTGTAACAGGTTAATGCCTTTATAATCAACCCATAATAGGCGCGTTAGGATAAGTATTAATGCTATTTATGGTAAAATGAATATTTTAGTGATGGAAACAGCTCAAATACGTCAGCACAGGGAGAGGTGTCTAATTACCCCCATGCGCACTTCTTAGGTTAAGTACTTGGATTATTTGTTTGACCATCAGCGCTTTTCTGTAGTTATACTAAAAAATCATCTGTCTGCCATTAGAACTCCCTTTTACGACCTCACTGGTCTATCCATACCACAGGCGGAGGAGAAAGGGTTCATGAGGGCATGTTTCAAGCTTCGCCCAACATCAGGCAGACATCAGGATCTTAACAGTTCACAGGGTAGTCAAGTGATACCTGATTCTCAACCTCCTAATCAGGGTCGAAGCGTGTGGAGACAATCAGAACCCTCAATAGTGGAGAACAATGTGGGGTTCCAAGACAGTGTCAGGGACAGGGAGGATATTAAAATTATCCCTTCCTCAGTGCCTGACTTAACTTGGCCGGCCTTTACACCACGGTCAGATCCGCAGCAACAACAGCTGGAACCGTTAGAGGTACAGGAAGAGCCGGAAGTGGTAGAACTGTCTTCGGCTCAACCAACACATACAGAGGATGGTTCGGAAGTGGGGTTAGAGTCTTCTAAGGAGTCACATAGTAAATATATAACTACTGATGATTTAGATTATTTAATAGTGGCCTCTCCATCATTGACGATATGCCTATTAGTATAATAGTCTCCCTTCAAAAGCCGCGTCGCCAGTTTTGAATCTACTGCGCGGGAGGACAGGGAGTACAACTTCATAAGTGCAACGCGTATTCTCTTATGGAATCGTTTTTATGATTGGGTACTCTACGAAAAAACCTTGTAAAAAATAAAACATTAAAATTAACTTAATAATTGCTATACTCAAGCTTCCCAACTGCGTGGATATCTTGCGAGTGGATTCCTGATGCTGGCCCTCTAGCGTCTAAACTTCCTTCACTGACATATCAAGATTCAACTCAAAAATCCAGCAAATGGGAAGGGCATGGCAGGGAGGGCACTAACATCGTCAATGATTACAGGGCCCTACTAAATATTAGGTTTTCTTTACTTCCCTCCGGGAATCAAACCTATAATTTAATAGTGGCCCCTCCATCATTGACGATATGCCTGATATATAAGACTGGAGGGGGACATTCGTGACCAATATCAAAACCACCAATCCAAATACCATAGGTAACAAAGAATCTGTATAACAATTTAAGTATTTTTATTGCTTTCATACAATAATATAAAATATAAAAGAAGGTAAGCAGTGCGTTACTTCGAAGAAAAGCTGCTTGTACATGACTGGACCTTCACTTGAGATCTATTGCATGTTAAGTGAGAACATTCTTGAAATCTAGAACTCTAATCCTTAGGATCATGTTCTGACCTTAGAATTATTTGTACAATAAAATCTGTTTGTATATTTTGTTAATACTATCTAGATACAACTATGATATATTTCTTAAATAAAATAAAATATGATTAACTGTATAACCAGGTCTATTCATATCACAGCTCGTGATTTATCACAATCTCCGGCGGAGGGTTCTAGTGGGTCTTAGGGCTATTTTGCATCCCCCCCCCCTTTTTCAACCGGAGAATAACATAAAAATAAATAGCACTTGGAATGCTAGACCCGTTGCCGTAATGCGACACAGGTCCGCTTTGGCTTGTCCAGGGCGACCGACAGGTATCGTGTAAGGAATGTGTGATTAGACGCCCACAACTGAGTGTCGGCTATGTCGTTAATGGAAAATGTTTGCATAAGCCGGAGGGGGGCAGCCCACTTTCTAATGTCGAGGGCTCTACCTATTACGCCGGGATTACTTTCCTTAATTACATCTACGAGTAAAGAAGCCAATTTCCTTCTTGTGGCACGATTACCTGTCTGGTTAACCCACAGGAAGCCTGGTTGTAGAGGTTGTGCAATCCTCATAAACTTAACTAAAGCTTGTACCGGCATAGAATGTGATGCGTATGTCCACGTTTAAGCGCCGGGACTGAGAATTCTGAGAAACCGTGATCACAATGTTCGTTTTTGGCAATAAAAGTAGGAGACGGCGCAATCTGCACATGTTCGTGCAGTCTCCCAAACCTGAGACAATTTGGTTCGTTGCTCATTGCCGCCAGCTCTGACACTCTGTTACCTGTCGCCAAAGCCATAAGGAACACAGCCTTTTTTAATACTGACTCAAAATCCGGCGCATGGTTAAACTTGCGCGACTGAAGTAATGCTAACGCTTTGTCTAGCGACCAGGTAGGCATGAGCTGGCGTGGCAGTGGGCATGGTTTAAAACATGCTCTCATGAACCCTTTCTCCTCCGCCAGTGGTATGGAGAGACCAGTTAGATCGAAAAAGGGATTTCTAATGGCAGACAAGTGATTCTTTAAAGTAACAACTGAGAAGCGCTTCTGTTCAAACAAATAATCTAAGTATTTAAACATTAAAGCCACTGAGGCATCAGATTGCGCCGTTTCTACTATCCAGGTTGTGAAAGTTTTCCAATGTGATTGGTACTGTCTCCTGGTTGACAGAGTATATTGATTCAGAAATTTACTAGTGACACTTTGCCCATACCGAGTTAGCCATTTTGCATTGTAAATGTCCATAAGGCAAAAGTTAGCGAGGTCTGAAGGTTGCCAATTGTCTCCAAGTGGAATGCAGAGACCGGGAGTGACACCGGGTTCCTGCACCACGTGAGTAATTGGTGATACCACACTTGAGCCGGCCACATTGGCGCGATCATCGAGACTATGCCCCAGTAACCCCGTAGTTTGTGAACTACCCGACACATGAGTGAAGTGTCTGGAGGCGGAAAAAGATAGATTGAAGTCCACCTGTTCCAGTCCTCCAATAAAGCGTCTGAACCCCCCGCCGGAGTTCTTGCCCGGCGGGTCAGATAGAGGGGAAGTCTGTGATTTTGCTTGAGAGCCCATTCTACTAGGGTGCTCTGTCTCCGAGACAAGGGGTCCGCCCAGATGTTCGCTATCCCTGGGAGGTAAGATGCGTGGAGATGAATGCTCAGCGATTCGGCCAGAGCAAAAATCTGTTCCGATACTTCCATCAACTCTCGAGACCTTGTTGACCCTTGCTTTTGAATGCAGTGAACTGCAGTCAAGTTGTCCATTCTGAATGCAATTGACTTCCCGTGTAGGGAGGCGCCGTGAGCTTGAAGGAAAAATAATGGGACTAGAAGCTCTTGTTTGTTGATGTGAAAGGTTACGTCTTGGGACCAGAGACCCTGAGCTTGGTGACCTAGATTGGACTGATAACCCCAACCTATTACCCCTGAAGCGTCTGTGTCTACCCATACCGTAGGTGGAGGAGAAACCCATGTCATTATCGAGTACAATGTTTCGGTCTTTGCCCAGACCGATAGTAAGTTGTGAATTAATCGAGGAATCGACCATAGTTATCCCGCCGGCAATAGTGGGAAAAATTTGTTGCCTTCCATGATTAATCTCTTGACTTTCAACTGGCCCAACTTCACAGTTAATTGGATCCAGTTGAGTGAACCGACTAGGGACTCCCACGATTTCCTCGTCGTATTCAGACTGTGGAGAAAAGGAAACTGTTGTGATTGGGTAAGAGGTATCCTCACCAGGATTCGAACCCACTCACTCCAGGTATATTTGGGAGAGTCGGGCACTGTAACCACTCGGCTATGAGCGGATATAAGGAAAGCAACCTTAGTTCTTATTTGAGGAACCAGGTTTTTAGTCTCGTGGAGGACTATGCCTTCGAACACGTGGTGAGTTTATTAGACTTCGACCATGACTATTTTTACGCTTCCCCCCCGCCAACTCGGTTAAGTGATATACGATTTGTAATCGTCCTGGTACTATTATGGAACCTCTGAAAATGACAAATATCAATTATGTATGATTAAGTATGTTACGACTGGCACTACGAAATAAACAAGGGCACTTAAGAATGGACTAGATGATAGGCTATATCTGCAACAACGGTACGCTAATTCCAAACCCTCGAACTCTTACGCCGGTGAACAAAAACACTTAAACCCTCCAGAGTTAATCTCCTGGATAACGGGGTATCAATTAACTGGGTTTTAGTGCACTTCTACAAAGGCTTTCCGATGACGGCAAAGCCTACTCACAACAGGAGTACTTTACGTTAATAAAATGCTCTTAAGTAATAACAATGCTTGAATAAACTATAACAAGATTTAATAAAGGAGTATATGCTTACGTTAACTTTAGTGTGAGTCTGTACTCAACACTAAATTCTACAATGCTCTATGAAAACACTGGAAGTCTAGTCCTACAGCAATCAGATAAAGAATCTTCTGAAAACGTCTGATGCTCTAAGATGCTCGTTAATATAGAACAGAAATAATGCAGGGGCAGGACACCAAAGCGTGTATCTTAAATACACCAAAAAGTAGGATACATATATATAACAAGGGAGTGCAACAACTCTGTGACAGCACTAATAATCGCCACTCAAAACAGTACTTCCTTAGCCAACGTAATAGCCAAACTGGGTTGTGCACTATGCATCAACCTAGGCTAAAATAAGGCATGAATAATTCCTAAAGCATACACAATTAAAGTTAATAAACACAATGCTGTCTTTCTCACTAATAAAGTCTAGCAGTGGCATAAAAGGTACTAGGAAACTAGGCAGAGCGCAAGCATGCTCGTAGCCTACTGTCTCCCCTTGAACAGATTTCCCTTATGTTACGTTAAGTGACTTGGAGGCTCTCTTGGTAAGTCCAGATCTCAAGTATCTGGTCTTACCCTGGCGCTCCACAAAGGTCAACACAATGAGGTCTCATTGGCTTGAAGTAGGTCAGCCTAGACAGGGGCCTATATTTGAACTTCACAAAAGAGCAAAGGCTAGGACCAAATATGCCATTAGATTTATTAAACAAAATGAAAACCAATTAAGGAAGGAAGCCCTTGCAAAGAGTCTGGCAGAAAAGGATACTAACTGTTTTTGGAAGGACATCAGATCCATGCAAAATTGTAACACACCATTACCTGTCAGTGTTGAGGGGGTTACGGGTGAAGAGAACATTGCTGACTTATGGAAAACTCATTTTAAGGAACTACTTAACAGTGTAAACCAAAGGTCTACTAATGGTGCAATTCAATATGTGAAAGATAGTAATTATGAAGACATTAAAGTGACTGAAAGTGATCTTGAGAATGCCATAAGAAAACTTAACCTAAATAAAGCTTGTGGGCTGGATGGTATATATGCAGAACATCTTAAATATGCAGATAAGTTGTTAATAGATAAACTTAGTTCTTGCATCACCAGTCTATTTACGCATGGTGTCCTGCCGGAGTCTATGATATCCGTAATACTTGTTCCTGTCATTAAAGATAAATCAGGTAAAATTACAGCAAAAGACAACTACCGCCCAGTAGCACTTGCTAGTGTGGTGAGTAAGGTAGTTGAAATGATAATGCTAGAAAGAATGTCTGCATATATTGTCACCAGCAGCAATCAGTTTGGCTTTAAGAAAAATCACGGCACAGACCAATGCATATATGTGCTGAAAGAAGTGATTGATACATACAACAAACTAAATAGCTCAATTTTCTCTTGTTTTCTTGATGCAAGTAAGGCTTTTGATAGGGTGTGTCACAAAACCTTATTTGAAAAATTAGTTAACAGGGGAGTGCCTAGCTATATTGTTAGGATACTTATTTTCTGGTATGGTAATCAAAAAATGTGTGTAAGATGGGGCAACATCCTGTCAGGCTCTTTCGCCGTAACCAATGGTGTTAGGCAGGGGGGTATTGTCTCCGTATCTTTTCAACGTCTACATGGATGATCTTAGTCTGGAGCTGAACAAGACTCGCACTGGGTGCTGTATTGGCAGCACCATTGTAAATCATCTCATGTATGCTGATGACCTAGCCTTAATCGCGCCCTCTGGAGCAGGACTGGATAAATTATTAAGAGTATGTGAAAAATTTGGAATCGAACATTCAGTCAAATTTAATCCTATAAAGAGCAATATCATAATATTTAAATCTAACCTTCTATTGAAATCAAAGCTACCTAAATTCCATTTGTATGAAGAAATTATAGAAGAAGTAAGTAAAGTAAAGTATCTAGGACACTATATTTCATGTGATCGCTCAGATGATGAGGATATGGGTCGTCAGCGAAGGCAACTTTACATGCAGGGAAATTCAATATTAAGAAAATTTCATATGTGCACATGGGATACAAAAATAACATTGTTCAACTCCTACTGCTCACCAATGTATACAGCACAACTATGGTGGAACTATAAGAAAAGGACAGTGAATAGACTAAGTATCTCATATCACAATATCATGAAAATGTTTCTGGGGCTCTCAAAATATGAGAGTACAAGTACGCTATGTGCCTATATGAACTTACACTGTTACAAATCACTCATTAGAAAGCTAACATATAAATTCATTCAGCGCCTTAACACTTCTGAGAACAGGATCATTAAAATGCTACAAACTCCAAGCATAGTGTACACCTCCAGGATCCAGGCACACTGGAGGAAGTTGCTCTATATTTAACCTTAAGTAATGATTTCAGGTCTGCTACTCTACAGAATTAGCATACCGGTACTGATCCTCATAGTGCAGTACAGTACCGATATTCCTATACTGTACTGTAGCAACATACTGTACCGGAAGCTAAATTATGTGAGGCATGGTACTGTACACAATTAGGACAGTGGTTTTGGTAACACAGTAGTTTGATGACCACTGTTTTTGGTTGAGGCAGTGCTGTGAACTACATGATAGCAAGCTGGGTATTATTTAATTTCTTTTTATTTTATGTAGCCTATGTACAGTAGCTTATATATATTTATATATATTTATGTTACTGTAAGGTATATATGGACCCCAGTATGGTCCCCTCTGTACTGTGTGAGTCTGAAATAAAGTATTATTATTATTATATTATTATTATCATACAGGTAAGTGTAGGCAAAAGCCCTTCACCTGTATACTGCTACACTCGCAAAGGAAAATATGCACAAGGGTTACAGGCTAGCTAGCTTCGTCGATGTTGTACAGGCTCTGACTTGCCACATACATAACTCAGACAACGACCAAAGATACCTTCCACTGTCTAGCATTAAATAATAAGGAAGAACAGCTCAATAATTAGAAGCACCCCAACACTAGGCTACCATATGACTATGACTCTACTAATCCCTAAAGCTAGTGCAAACATAAATGTGAGAGCTGGTGCTGGTAATACGACTGGCCGACTATGGAAATCGTATGCAGAACCAGAAGGGATAAGTAACTGAATAAAGATGGAAGTATGAAAAAGAAGAAGTTCAGAGAGAGAGATAGTAGTACAGGGGGGTTAGATGGGGGGACAGATTGCAAAGGACATGTAGGACCAAGCACACTGTGCCAAGCTCTGCAGGAGAAACACGGGCAGGAGCCCCCTCAGCACTAACAAAGGCAGCAGCACCCAATCACAGACGACTACGTCATGAGGAGCAAGCGTCATATGACGCGTCAGGCCCGCCAGCCAATCATGAGCGTGGGAAACTCCTCCGAGCGAGGGAGGCAGCACATACATACACACGCACATAATACAACCTCGCTGCCTACCTCGCTCTTTCTCCTTAACTTCACACAATGCATCATATATTCTATCAATGATATAAAATACTTCCAAGTGTCACAGACAAGAATAAAGATCACCACTGATCTGTCTGTGACAACATGAACTCTATGAAAGAAAGAACATCGTTCTACGATTATTGTAGCCCATTTCACTGCCCTGGCGAGCGCTAGCGAGTTACGAGTGCATTCTGGCAAGCTGGCCAGCGTAACACCCCGCCCAAGATGTGGGACGTTTCAGCCTCAGGTGAATTCCACATCTGACCAGACAGAATGCTCACCAATCCCGCATCAACCAGATACTCTCCCAAGTTGTGAAAACAAGGCACGATCACAAACATAAAACACTGCATTATTAAAAAAAATCTGCACAACACTTCCCCAAAATAATAGCATCATAATAATGATATCACGCTCAACGAGCAAACTTCACAAAGCCTAGCCTACTAAGACAACAGCTCAGAGTGTCTTAGATTCTTGCTGTGATATACTGCACTTATATACTATCAAAAAGAAAGAGTTTTTATGTGAGGTTTTTATATTTTTAATAGTGTTTTTGGCGGCGTTGCACTACAGGGGCAAGCCTAATTTTTCTCCACTCTCAACCAACCACTGACTGAACGGCGAGGGTTCTCCTTCAAACATACCCTCCCGTGACAAACAATCAGCCAGAACATTATCAGTGCCCTTAACATGCCACACATCCAACTTGTGTTCCGGCAGCAAAACAACACCTGACACCGATACACTGCCCAGTCCATCACAAGACTGGCACTTCTCTTCGCTCTCTCCGGCAACGGGGCCTGCCAATAACCTTTCACTATTTCCACCTTAGTGATAAACGAGGCAGCCCCGATGCGGTCTATGGGGTCGTCAACTCTGGGTAATGGATAGGCGTCTGTCAGGGATAATGCTTCCACACTCTTGCAATCAACACAAACACGGATCTTGCCACTTAACTCAGGTTGCAAAGTTACTGGCAACGACCACTCACGATATCCCTTATCCCTCAGACCCTTTTTCCACATGTAGTCTAGCTCTGCTTTCACGACAGGCTGTTGAGCAGGATTTATACGGTAGGGAGTTAACTTGAGCCTTGCACTGTCTCCAGCCTCCATGTCGGATTCTACCCCGTACATCAGGCCTGGAGAAGCAACAAACATGCTGCGGACGTACTGCCACAGCCTAGTAAACAACTTCTCTTGGCGCTCAGGAACAAGAGGTTGCAACTTATCTCGAAGAACAACATGCCTAGTGCCCTCCCACAACCCAGCCGAAACCGTAGTTTCTACACTTTAGTCTCCCTCCTTCTCCACCTTTGTCCCTAGAACAGCCAGGTCATGAGAGGGACAATCTGTACCACCTGTGCAGTCACTCCCATAGTTCATAATTGCTAAGGCTTCCCCGCCGATACCGTACATGCGCACCCCCGCATTCCTTGCGACTACATCTGCCTGCGCAGCATCACCGCCTTCAGCGACATGGCCAGATACAGTCGGTCTATGGTAGGGCTGTTGCATTTTACTAGGGCAGTATTGGGAGGCTATGCGACGGCTGGGCACATCCACTCCACAGCTAACCTCACCAATCTGCTCAATGTCCTGATTCTGACCACCACCCTTAGCAGCCATGGGTCGACCCTGACCTGACAACCCTGCCAAAGCCTCGTCGCCCACCTTGAACCACTGAAACAACGAGGCCAACGGTTTACTAACACTCAAGTGACCTGCCAGCGGAACCTCGTGCACCGCATGAGTTGTGAGGCATGGGTGCTCGGCACAAACAGCGGGGTATGAACCGAGCAGGTGCTGGAGCGCTGCACACTGCTGCTCAGGCAGGTGCTCTAGCGCTTCCACAGCCACCTGACTCGTGTCCCCCGCCCACTGCTCCGCCGAGACATGACAATCCCAACTCTCCTCCACCTGTGCCCCACTGCCCCCCCTCTCCTTCTCCACCTTGGCCGCTGCAGACCAACACAGGGACAGTAGGCTGCTCATGTGGTTGCCTCACAAACTCCTTCAACAGGTTCACACGGGCGGGTGCCCAACCCCGAAAGAGGTTGAAATAGGGGAGCTATCCCCCCGCCAAAGGCGGCTTTCTAGGGCCTTTCCTAGCTGATGATGAAAGGATTGGGTTCTAGTCATGTGGTGATGGGCTGGTCTATCAGAGCGAGAACTGAGCGATCTCTACCATACCCATAGCTTACTTTGACTGTTCCTTTTACTTATATATTTTCTAGATCTCAAGTGACGGCATCTCTTCCGTGGATTGACCTCCCAATCTACCAAGATTGGAAGCCAAAGCGTCACATTTTTCCTTTGCCCCTCAACTTTCTCTACATAATTGCTGAGGGGCACAGGGCCCTGGGTGGGTCTTTGGTTTCCCGGGCATTTCCGCACCCTCCTCAGTTCCCCGCCATGGAGTGGCTTCAGTCACCCAGGCTTTAATATGGTCGGCAGGGAGGGTTCTGTGGGGGTGCTCGGTTATGGCCTTGGCCTTGCTCGGGGCCTTGGGGCTGTTCGGCCAGGCAGCTTGGGGAACAACAACAACAACAACAACAACAACAACAACAGGTTCACATGACATGCTTCCCCGTCCTTGAGTTCAATAGCCCCGTTCCCACAACTCTCAAGACTAAGATCTTCTAGTTGCCCCTGGGAACTACTCTGTCGTGGAGTGCCATCACGCCCTACCATGTCACTAGGGGGGACAGGTTCTGGGGCCACTCCGGAGCTTATAATGGGTGCAAGTACCGAGTCACCAAGGAGTGTCGCTGGATCCAAACTCTCAACCCGACCAGCCTTGACTTTCTCCTTCCGACCCTTCCTCTGCTGGTCTAGAACTTGGTGACTAGGCTGTGACACCTGAGCGGACTGAGATCTCTCGAGCCCCTCTTGCCCCTCCCTACTCGTGTCGGCCGCCCTCTCGGCAACGACTAAGGGTGGAACCTCGGAAGTGGGCACCGCAAAGTCATTGCCGAGAAGGAGGTCGACCCCCTCAACTGGCAATTTCTCCACCACCCCCACATCCAACTCCCGTGTCACACCATCCACCTCAAGCTCTACTCTGACCAGCGGGTAAGACCGCGTAGCATTGATACCTTGAACCACCACAACCCGAGCCGCATTAATAGGCTTGCCAGTGAAATTCTGAATCAGTGTCTGGGAAGCGCCCGTATCACGCAGCAACTCAAACCTATGCTTCACACCAGCCCACCTCACAGTGACATGCCCCCTATGACCACAAAAAACATCACGGACGGGTGACGAGCCCTCCTGCTGCTTCTGCACCGGCGATGACTTCGCAACCGACTGTTTACCCTGGGCAAACGCGGAAGACCTCAAAGAAACGCCGATGTTGCTCACTAGTGACACCACTGCTGTAGGCGGTGCGCTCGGACATGTGCGCGCAATATGCCCCTTCTCATGACACTTGAAACACTCCACTTCGCTCTTGGACTTCCTCTGAGGTGAGGAAGGGCCCTGGCCTCTCCTTAACGGGAAGGGTTTCGACTTGGGTTCATAATTGGCAACAGTACTCTTAAATGGATAATTATTTGTGTCATTAATTCGGGGGGGTGGAGTGGTACGCCCCTGGTTACCTGCCTCAGCTCTCTGTGCAGACCCGCACCCACGAATCAATGACACCCTAAGGTCAGCCAGCTCAGCCGCCTTCTGCAGAGTTTTCGGTTGCTTTTCTTTCAGGTTAAGAGTCAAGTCACTGCCAGTACATTTAAAAAAATTGTTCCAGCAACACTAATTGTTTTACTGAATTAAAAGTAATTGCCTTCTCCGACCTTAACCAATTTTCAAATGCATCTGACAGCTCTCTAGCGTGTTCCTGGAAAGTACTCTCCTTTCTTTTTGGAACCACCCTAAACTTCAGCCTATAGGTCTCTGGCTGTAGCTCATACGCCCTCAGGACAGCCTCTTTCAACAACTCGTAATTCACACAGGAATCTAGGGGCAAAGCATCGTACACCTCGAGTGCTTTCCCCGTCAATCGTGAAGAAACAAGGGCTGCCCACTTCTCCTCGGGCCATTGGTGCTCCTGGCACTTTTTCTCGAAACGGAGAAAAAATTCTGTAACTCCTAACTCATCAAACACTGGAACCAACTTAAGTAGATGCGACAGGGACTGGTCATGGGCTCGACCCCCCTGGACGACCAGGTTCCTCGTCACCTCTACACGAGTTTTCTCTAGGTCAACATCGGCACAATACCTTTCAGACTCAAACTTAAGCTCAACCTCTCGCTGCTTGAGCTCAGACTCCTGCTTTCGCTGCTCGAGCTCAGCCCTTCGCTGCTCAAGCTCAGCCTCATGCTTCCGCTGCTCGAGTTTGGCGAGTTCGAGCTGAAACAACATCCCGGTAGACAAACCTTGAGGAGGGGATGCTACTATCGGGGACCCACCCCGTGAATCACCTAGAGGCATACCCAACCGCCAGCGGGCATCGGCCTGCGGGAACGTACCCGGCTCCGGAGCCCGAGGGGGCGCCATGATAGGAGTCGAGTGGAATGGGGGCTGGGCCGAAGGTGCCCCAGCTCCCGCTCCACCCGAAGCCCCATGCACCCTACCGAGCACACAGGTAACCAGCTCACCTCTCGACAAACCGCTAGTACCGGGAAACCCTAAGACCGTGGCCACACACTGCACTCCGTACCGGTCTAGCCCCGACACACGATCCGCTGACACAGGCTCCTCCAAAAATCTCCGAGCATCCTCCTCATTGTTCACCAGCCGAACGCCGTTAAACAACTCCACCTTCTCCACCTCCTCGCCTGCCTCTCTCACTGTGCCCTCACTATGCTCAGACCCGTCGAGTGACATGATGGAGTCAACAAAAAAATTCTTAAGTCAAGACAAAAGTAGCCAAACTTTCGCGCAGCTTTATTCACCAAAAAATATTCGAAGATGTTTTCGAGTGCAATACTAGGTCACCAATAACTCCAACAAGTTCTATATATCCTCAAAACAATGTCTGCTGCCAACAATGCGAGAAATAATTTCAACCCCAAATGGCAATAAGATTTCTCCAAAAAAAAAACTGCAATATTCAGTTCACTATATTCTGGTCTAAGGTCGCCATTTGTTACGACCGGCACTACGAAATAAACAAGGGCACTTAAGAATGGACCCCAATGGAAATACGCCTAACGGCCTTATTGGGCTATCCTTAGTTGGAATTATGCAAGGCTGGTACATGTCATATTTGTAACAAACTATGTGGTACCAACTCTGTAAATTGCTGACTGAATAAATATTATTATTATTATTATTATTACTAGATGATAGGCTATATCTGCAACAACGGTACGCTAATTCCAAACCCTCGAACTATTACGCCGGTGAACAAAAACACTTAAACCCTCCAGAGTTAATCTCCTGGATAACGGGGTATCAATTAACTGGGTTTTAGTGCACTTCTACAAAGGCTTTCCGATGACGGCAAAGCCTACTCACAACAGGAGTACTTTACGTTAATAAAATGCTCTTAAGTAATAACAATGCTTGAATAAACTATAACAAGATTTAATAAAGGAGTATATGCTTACGTTAACTTTAGTGTGAGTCTGTACTCAACACTAAACTCTACAATGCTCTATGAAAACACTGGTAGTCTAGTCCTAGAGCAATCAGATAAAGAATCTTCTGAAAACGTCTGATGCTCTAAGATGCTCGTTAATATAGAACAGAAATAATGCAGGGGCAGGACACCAAAGCGTGTATCTTAAATACACCAAAAAGTAGGATACATATATATAACAAGGGAGTGCAACAACTCTGTGACAGCACTAATAATCGCCACTCAAAACAGTACTTCCTTAGCCAACGTAACAGCCAAACTGGGTTGTGCACTATGCATCAACCTAGGCTAAAATAAGGCGTGAATAATTCCTAAAGCATACACAATTAAAGTTAATAAACACAATGCTGTCTTTCTCACTAATAAAGTCTAGCAGTGGCATAAAAGGTACTACGAAACTAGGCAGAGCGCAAGCATGCTCGTAGCCTACTGTCTCCCCTTGAACAGATTTCCCTTATGTTACGTTAAGTGACTTGGAGGCTCTCTTGGTAAGTCCAGATCTCAAGTATCTGGTCTTACCCTGGCGCTCCACAAAGGTCAACAAAATGAGGTAGCAAGCATACAGGTAAGTGTAGGCAAAAGCCCTTCACCTGTATACTGCTACACTCGCAAAGGAAAATATGCACAAGGGTTACAGGCTAGCTAGCTTCGTCGATGTTGTACAGGCTCTGACTTGCCACATACATAACTCAGACAACGACCAAAGATACCTTCCACTGTCTAGCATTAAATAATAAGGAAGAACAGCTCAATAATTAGAAGCACCCCAACACTAGGCTACCATATGACTATGACTCTACTAATCCCTAAAGCTAGTGCAAACATAAATGTGAGAGCTGGTGCTGGTAATACGACTGGCCGACTATGGAAATCGTATGCAAACCCAGAAGGGATAAGTAACTGAATAAAAATGGAAGTATGAAAAAGAAGAAGTTCAGAGAGAGAGATAGTAGTACAGGGGGGTTAGATGGGGGGACAGATTGCAAAGGACATGTAGGACCAAGCACGCTGTGCCAAGCTCTGCAGGAGAAACACGGGCAGGAGCCCCCTCAGCACTAACAAAGGCAGCAGCACCCAATCACAGATGACTACGTCATGAGGAGCAAGCGTCATATGACGCGTCAGGCCCGCCAGCCAATCATGAGCGTGGGAAACTCCTCCGAGCGAGGGAGGCAGCACATACACACGCACATAATACAACCTCGCTGCCTACCTCGCTCTTTCTCCTTAACTTCACACAATGCATCTTATATGCTATCAATGATATAAAATACTTCCAAGTGTCACAGACAAGAATAAAGATCACCACTGATCTGTCTGTGACAACATGAACTCTATGAAAGAAAGAACATCGTTCTACGATTATTGTAGCCCATTTCACTGCCCTGGCGAGCGCTAGCGAGTTACGAGTGCATTCTGGCAAGCTGGCCAGCATAACACCCCGCCCAAGATGTGGGACGTTTCAGCCTCAGGTGAATTCCACATCTGACCAGACAGAATGCCCACCAATCCCGCATCAACCAGATACTCTCCCAAGTTGTGAAAACAAGGCACGATCACAAACATAAAACACTGCATTATTAAAAAAAATCTGCACAACACTTCCCCAAAATAATAGCATCATAATAATGATATCACGTTCAACGAGCAAACTTCACAAAGCCTAGCCTACTAAGACAACAGCTCAGAGTGTCTTAGTTTCTTGCTGTGATATACTGCACTTATATACTATCAAAAAGAAAGAGTTTTTATGTGAGGTTTTTATATTTTTAATAGTGTTTTTGGCGGCGTTGCACTACAGGGGCAAGCCTAATTTTTCTCCACTCTCAACCAACCACTGACTGAACGGCGAGGGTTCTCCTTCAAACATACCCTCCCGTGACAAACAATCAGCCAGAACATTATCAGTGCCCTTAACATGCCACACATCCAACTTGTGTTCCGGCAGCAAAACAACACCTGACACCGATACACTGCCCAGTCCATCACAAGACTGGCACTTCTCTTCGCTCTCTCCGGCAACGGGGCCTGCCAATAACCTTTCACTATTTCCACCTTAGTGATAAACGAGGCAGCCCCGATGCGGTCTATGGGGTCGTCAACTCTGGGTAATGGATAGGCGTCTGTCAGGGATAATGCTTCCACACTCTTGCAATCAACACAAACACGGATCTTGCCACTTAACTCAGGTTGCAAAGTTACTGGCAACGACCACTCACAATATCCCTTATCCCTCAGACCCTTTTTCCACATGTAGTCTAGCTCTGCTTTCACGACAGGCTGTTGAGCAGGATTTATACGGTAGGGAGTTAACTTGAGCCTTGCACTGTCTCCAGCCTCCATGTCGGATTCTACCCCGTACATCAGGCCTGGAGAAGCAACAAACATGCTGCGGACGTACTGCCACAGCCTAGTAAACAACTTCTCTTGGCGCTCAGGAACAAGAGGTTGCAACTTATCTCGAAGAACAACATGCCTAGTGCCCTCCCACAACCCAGCCGAAACCGTAGTTTCTACACTTTAGTCTCCCTCCTTCTCCACCTTTGTCCCTAGAACAGCCAGGTCATGAGAGGGACAATCTGTACCACCTGTGCAGTCACTCCCATAGTTCATAATTGCTAAGGCTTCCCCGCCGATACCGTACATGCGCACCCCCGCATTCCTTGCGACTACATCTGCCTGCGCAGCATCACCACCTTCAGCGACATGGCCAGATACAGTCGGTCTATGGTAGGGCTGTTGCATTTTACTAGGGCAGTATTGGGAGGCTATGCGACGGCTGGGCACATCCACTCCACAGCTAACCTCACCAATCTGCTCAATGTCCTGATTCTGACCACCACCCTTAGCAGCCATGGGTCGACCCTGACCTGACAACCCTGCCAAAGCCTCGTCGCCCACCTTGAACCACTGAAACAACGAGGCCAACGGTTTACTAACACTCAAGTGACCTGCCAGCGGAACCTCGTGCACCGCATGAGTTGTGAGGCCTGGGTGCTCGGCACAAACAGCGGGGTATGAACCGAGCAGGTGCTGGAGCGTTGCACACTGCTGCTCAGGCAGGTGCTCTAGCGCTTCCACAGCCACCTGACTCGTGTCCCCCGCCCACTGCTCCGCCGAGACATGACAATCCCAACTCTCCTCCACCTGTGCCCCACTGCCCCCCCTCTCCTTCTCCACCTTGGCCGCTGCAGACCAACACAGGGACAGTAGGCTGCTCATGTGGTTGCCTCACAAACTCCTTCAACAGGTTCACACGGGCGGGTGCCCAACCCCGAAAGAGGTTGAAATAGGGGAGCTATCCCCCCCCCAAAGGCGGCTTTCTAGGGCCTTTCCTAGCTGATGATGAAAGGATTGGGTTCTAGTCATGTGGTGATGGGCTGGTCTATCAGAGCGAGAACTGAGCGATCTCTACCATACCCATAGCTTACTTTGACTGTTCCTTTTACTTATATATTTTCTAGATCTCAAGTGACGGCATCTCTTCCGTGGATTGACCTCCCAATCTACCAAGATTGGAAGCCAAAGCGTCACATTTTTCCTTTGCCCCTCAACTTTCTCTACATAATTGCTGAGGGGCACAGGGCCCTGGGTGGGTCTTTGGTTTCCCGGGCATTTCCGCACCCTCCTCAGTTCCCCGCCATGGAGTGGCTTCAGTCACCCAGGCTTTAATATGGTCGGCAGGGAGGGTTCTGTGGGGGTGCTCGGTTATGGCCTTGGCCTTGCTCGGGGCCTTGGGGCTGTTCGGCCAGGCAGCTTGGGGAACAACAACAACAACAACAACAACAACAACAACAGGTTCACATGACATGCTTCCCCGTCCTTGAGTTCAATAGCCCCGTTCCCACAACTCTCAAGACTAAGATCTTCTAGTTGCCCCTGGGAACTACTCTGTCGTGGAGTGCCATCACGCCCTACCATGTCACTAGGGGGGACAGGTTCTGGGGCCACTCCGGAGCTTATAATGGGTGCAAGTACCGAGTCACCAAGGAGTGTCGCTGGATCCAAACTCTCAACCCGACCAGCCTTGACTTTCTCCTTCCGACCCTTCCTCTGCTGGTCTAGAACTTGGTGACTAGGCTGTGACACCTGAGCGGACTGAGATCTCTCGAGCCCCTCTTGCCCCTCCCTACTCGTGTCGGCCGCCCTCTCGGCAACGACTAAGGGTGGAACCTCGGAAGTGGGCACCGCAAAGTCATTGCCGAGAAGGAGGTCGACCCCCTCAACTGGCAATTTCTCCACCACCCCCACATCCAACTCCCGTGTCACACCATCCACCTCAAGCTCTACTCTGACCAGCGGGTAAGACCGCGTAGCATTGATACCTTGAACCACCACAACCCGAGCCGCATTAATAGGCTTGCCAGTGAAATTCTGAATCAGTGTCTGGGAAGCGCCCGTATCACGCAGCAACTCAAACCTATGCTTCACACCAGCCCACCTCACAGTGACATGCCCCCTATGACCACAAAAAACATCACGGACGGGTGACGAGCCCTCCTGCTGCTTCTGCACCGGCGATGACTTCGCAACCGACTGTTTACCCTGGGCAAACGCGGAAGACCTCAAAGAAACGCCGATGTTGCTCACTAGTGACACCACTGCTGTAGGCGGTGCGCTCGGACATGTGCGCGCAATATGCCCCTTCTCATGACACTTGAAACACTCCACTTCGCTCTTGGACTTCCTCTGAGGTGAGGAAGGGCCCTGGCCTCTCCTTAACGGGAAGGGTTTCGACTTGGGTTCATAATTGGCAACAGTACTCTTAAATGGATAATTATTTGTGTCATTAATTCGGGGGGGTGGAGTGGTACGCCCCTGGTTACCTGCCTCAGCTCTCTGTGCAGACCCGCACCCACGAATCAATGACACCCTAAGGTCAGCCAGCTCAGCCGCCTTCTGCAGAGTTTTCGGTTGCTTTTCTTTCAGGTTAAGAGTCAAGTCACTGCCAGTACATTTAAAAAATTGTTCCAGCAACACTAATTGTTTTACTGAATTAAAAGTAATTGCCTTCTCCGACCTTAACCAATTTTCAAATGCATCTGACAGCTCTCTAGCGTGTTCCTGGAAAGTACTCTCCTTTCTTTTTGGAACCACCCTAAACTTCAGCCTATAGGTCTCTGGCTGTAGCTCATACGCCCTCAGGACAGCCTCTTTCAACAACTCGTAATTCACACAGGAATCTAGGGGCAAAGCATCGTACACCTCGAGTGCTTTCCCCGTCAATCGTGAAGAAACAAGGGCTGCCCACTTCTCCTCGGGCCATTGGTGCTCCTGGCACTTTTTCTCGAAACGGAGAAAAAATTCTGTAACTCCTAACTCATCAAACACTGGAACCAACTTAAGTAGATGCGACAGGGACTGGTCATGGGCTCGACCCCCCTGGACGACCAGGTTCCTCGTCACCTCTACACGAGTTTTCTCTAGGTCAACATCGGCACAATACCTTTCAGACTCAAACTTAAGCTCAACCTCTCGCTGCTTGAGCTCAGACTCCTGCTTTCGCTGCTCGAGCTCAGCCCTTCGCTGCTCAAGCTCAGCCTCATGCTTCCGCTGCTCGAGTTTGGCGAGTTCGAGCTGAAACAACATCCCGGTAGACAAACCTTGAGGAGGGGATGCTACTATCGGGGACCCACCCCGTGAATCACCTAGAGGCATACCCAACCGCCAGCGGGCATCGGCCTGCGGGAACGTACCCGGCTCCGGAGCCCGAGGGGGCGCCATGATAGGAGTCGAGTGGAATGGGGGCTGGGCCGAAGGTGCCCCAGCTCCCGCTCCACCCGAAGCCCCATGCACCCTACCGAGCACACAGGTAACCAGCTCACCTCTCGACAAACCGCTAGTACCGGGAAACCCTAAGACCGTGGCCACACACTGCACTCCGTACCGGTCTAGCCCCGACACACGATCCGCTGACACAGGCTCCTCCAAAAATCTCCGAGCATCCTCCTCATTGTTCACCAGCCGAACGCCGTTAAACAACTCCACCTTCTCCACCTCCTCGCCTGCCTCTCTCACTGTGCCCTCACTATGCTCAGACCCGTCAAGTGACATGATGGAGTCAACAAAAAAATTCTTAAGTCAAGACAAAAGTAGCCAAACTTTCGCGCAGCTTTATTCACCAAAAAATATTCGAAGATGTTTTCGAGTGCAATACTAGGTCACCAATAACTCCAACAAGTTCTATATATCCTCAAAACAATGTCTGCTGCCAACAATGCGAGAAATAATTTCAACCCCAAATGGCAATAAGATTTCTCCAAAAAAAAACTGCAATATTCAGTTCACTATATTCTGGTCTAAGGTCGCCATTTGTTACGACCGGCACTACGAAATAAACAAGGGCACTTAAGAATGGACCCCAATGGAAATACGCCTAACGGCCTTATTGGGCTATCCTTAGTTGGAATTATGCAAGGCTGGTACATGTCATATTTGTAACAAACTATGTGGTACCAACTCTGTAAATTGCTGACTGAATAAATATTATTATTATTATTATTATTACTAGATGATAGGCTATATCTGCAACAACGGTACGCTAATTCCAAACCCTCGAACTATTACGCCGGTGAACAAAAACACTTAAACCCTCCAGAGTTAATCTCATGGATAACGGGGTATCAATTAACTGGGTTTTAGTGCACTTCTACAAAGGCTTTCCGATGACGGCAAAGCCTACTCACAACAGGAGTACTTTACGTTAATAAAATGCTCTTAAGTAATAACAATGCTTGAATAAACTATAACAAGATTTAATAAAGGAGTATATGCTTACGTTAACTTTAGTGTGAGTCTGTACTCAACACTAAACTCTACAATGCTCTATGAAAACACTGGTAGTCTAGTCCTAGAGCAATCAGATAAAGAATCTTCTGAAAACGTCTGATGCTCTAAGATGCTCGTTAATATAGAACAGAAATAATGCAGGGGCAGGACACCAAAGCGTGTATCTTAAATACACCAAAAAGTAGGATACATATATAACAAGGGAGTGCAACAACTCTGTGACAGCACTAATAATCGCCACTCAAAACAGTACTTCCTTAGCCAACGTAACAGCCAAACTGGGTTGTGCACTATGCATCAACCTAGGCTAAAATAAGGCGTGAATAATTCCTAAAGCATACACAATTAAAGTTAATAAACACAATGCTGTCTTTCTCAACTAATAAAGTCTAGCAGTGGCATAAAAGGTACTAGGAAACTAGGCAGAGCGCAAGCATGCTCGTAGCCTACTGTCTCCCCTTGAACAGATTTCCCTTATGTTACGTTAAGTGACTTGGAGGCTCTCTTGGTAAGTCCAGATCTCAAGTATCTGGTCTTACCCTGGCGCTCCACAAAGGTCAACAAAATGAGGTAGCAAGCATACAGGTAAGTGTAGGCAAAAGCCCTTCACCTGTATACTACTACACTCGCAAAGGAAAATATGCACAAGGGTTACAGGCTAGCTAGCTTCGTCGATGTTGTACAGGCTCTGACTTGCCACATACATAACTCAGACAACGACCAAAGATACCTTCCACTGTCTAGCATTAAATAATAAGGAAGAACAGCTCAATAATTAGAAGCACCCCAACACTAGGCTACCATATGACTATGACTCTACTAATCCCTAAAGCTAGTGCAAACATAAATGTGAGAGCTGGTGCTGGTAATACGACTGGCCGACTATGGAAATCGTATGCAAACCCAGAAGGGATAAGTAACTGAATAAAAATGGAAGTATGAAAAAGAAGAAGTTCAGAGAGAGAGATAGTAGTACAGGGGGTTAGATGGGGGGACAGATTGCAAAGGACATGTAGGACCAAGCACGCTGTGCCAAGCTCTGCAGGAGAAACACGGGCAGGAGCCCCCTCAGCACTAACAAAGGCAGCAGCACCCAATCACAGATGACTACGTCATGAGGAGCAAGCGTCATATGACGCGTCAGGCCCGCCAGCCAATCATGAGCGTGGGAAACTCCTCCGAGCGAGGGAGGCAGCACATACACACGCACATAATACAACCTCGCTGCCTACCTCGCTCTTTCTCCTTAACTTCACACAATGCATCTTATATGCTATCAATGATATAAAATACTTCCAAGTGTCACAGACAAGAATAAAGATCACCACTGATCTGTCTGTGACAACATGAACTCTATGAAAGAAAGAACATCGTTCTACGATTATTGTAGCCCATTTCACTGCCCTGGCGAGCGCTAGCGAGTTACGAGTGCATTCTGGCAAGCTGGCCAGCATAACACCCCGCCCAAGATGTGGGACGTTTCAGCCTCAGGTGAATTCCACATCTGACCAGACAGAATGCCCACCAATCCCGCATCAACCAGATACTCTCCCAAGTTGTGAAAACAAGGCACGATCACAAACATAAAACACTGCATTATTAAAAAAAATCTGCACAACACTTCCCCAAAATAATAGCATAATAATGATATCACGCTCAACGAGCAAACTTCACAAAGCCTAGCCTACTAAGACAACAGCTCAGAGTGTCTTAGATTCTTGCTGTGATATACTGCACTTATATACTATCAAAAAGAAAGAGTTTTTATGTGAGGTTTTTATATTTTTAATAGTGTTTTTGGCGGCGTTGCACTACAGGGGCAAGCCTAATTTTTCTCCACTCTCAACCAACCACTGACTGAACGGCGAGGGTTCTCCTTCAAACATACCCTCCCGTGACAAACAATCAGCCAGAACATTATCAGTGCCCTTAACATGCCACACATCCAACTTGTGTTCCGGCAGCAAAACAACACCTGACACTGATACACTGCCCAGTCCATCACAAGACTGGCACTTCTCTTCGCTCACTCCGGCAACGGGGCCTGCCAATAACCTTTCACTATTTCCACCTTAGTGATAAACGAGGCAGCCCCGATGCGGTCTATGGGGTCGTCAACTCTGGGTAATGGATAGGCGTCTGTCAGGGATAATGCTTCCACACTCTTGCAATCAACACAAACACGGATCTTGCCACTTAACTCAGGTTGCAAAGTTACTGGCAACGACCACTCACGATATCCCTTATCCCTCAGACCCTTTTTCCACATGTAGTCTAGCTCTGCTTTCACGACAGGCTGTTGAGCAGGATTTATACGGTAGGGAGTTAACTTGAGCCTTGCACTGTCTCCAGCCTCCATGTCGGATTCTACCCCGTACATCAGGCCTGGAGAAGCAACAAACATGCGGACGTACTGCCACAGCCTAGTAAACAACTTCTCTTGGCGCTCAGGAACAAGAGGTTGCAACTTATCTCGAAGAACAACATGCTTAGTGCCCTCCCACAACCCAGCCGAGACCGTAGTTTCTACACTATAGTCTCCCTCCTTCTCCACCTTTGTCCCTAGAACAGCCAGGTCATGAGAGGGACAATCTGTACCACCTGTGCAGTCACTCCCACAGTTCATAATTGCTAAGGCTTCCCCGCCGATACCGTACATGCGCACCCCCGCATTCCTTGCGACTACATCTGCCTGCGCAGCATCACCGCCTTCAGCGACATGGCCAGATACAGTCGGTTTATGGTAGGGCTGTTGCATTTTACTAGGGCAGTATTGGGAGGCTATGCGACGGCCGAGCACATCCACTCCACAGCTAACCTCACCAATCTGCTCAATGTCCTGATTCTGACCACCACCCTTAGCAGCCATGGGTCGACCCTGACCTGACAACCCTGCCAAAGCCTCGTCGCCCACCTTGAACCACTGAAACAACGAGGCCAACGGTTTACTAACACTCAAGGGACCTGCCAGCGGAACCTCGTGCACCGCATGAGTTGTGAGGCCTGGGTGCTCGGTACAAACAGCGGGGTATGAACCGAGCAGGTGCTGGAGCGCTGCACACTGCTGCTCAGGCAGGTGCTCTAGCGCTTCCACAGCCACCTGACTCGTGTCCCCCGCCCACTGCTCTGCCGAGACATGACAATCCCAACTCTCCTCCACCTGTGCCCCACTGCCCCCCTCTCCTTCTCCACCTTGGCCACTGCAGACCAACACAGGGACAGTAGGCTGCTCAGGTGGTTGCCTCACAAACTCCTTTAACAGGTTCACATGACATGCTTCCCCGTCCTTGGGTTCAATAGCCCCGTTCCCACAACTCTCAAGACTAAGATCTTCTAGTTGCCCCTGGGAGCTACTCTGTCGCGGAGTGCCATCACGCCCTACCATGTCACTAGGGGGGACAGGTTCTGGGGCCACTCCGGAGCTTATAATGGGTGCAAGTACCGATTCACCAAGGAGTGTCGCTGGATCCAAACTCTCAACCCGACCAGCCTTGACTTTCTCCTTCCGACCCTTTTTCCGCTGGTCTAGAACTTGGTGACTAGGCTGTGACACCTGAGCGGACTGAGATCTCTCGAGCCCCTCTTGCCCCTCCCTACTCGTGTCGGCCGCCCTCTCGGCAACGACTAAGGGTGGAACCTCGGAAGTGGGCACCGCAAAGTCATTGCCGAGAAGGAGGTCGACCCCCTCAACTGGCAATTTCTCCACCACCCCCACATCCAACTCCCGTGTCACACCGTCCACCTCAAGCTCTACTCTGACCAGCGGGTAAGACCGCGTAGCATTGATACCTTGAACCACCACAACCCGAGCCGCGTTAATAGGCTTGCCAGTGAAATTCTGAATCAGTGTCTGGGAAGCGCCCGTATCACGCAGCAACTCAAGCCTATGCTTCACACCAGCCCACCTCACAGTGCCGTGCCCCCTATGACCACAAAAAACATCACGGACGGGTGACGAGCCCTCCTGCTGCTTCTGCACCGGCGATGACTTTGCAACCGACTGTTTACCCTGGGCAAACGCGGAAGACCTCAAAGAAACGCCGATGTTGCTCACTAGTGACACCACTGCTGTAGGCGGTGCGCTCGGACATGTGCGCGCAATATGCCCCTTCTCATGACACTTGAAACACTCCACTTTGCTCTTGGACTTCCTCTGAGGTGAGGAAGGGCCCTGGCCTCTCCTTAACCCTTTCATGCATTTATGACGCAGAGGTTGCCAGATTAGCAATAAGAAATAGAGTTCTCTCACTCTTATAATTACCTCTCCAAAATTAGTTTTCTGCCCACAGCTAACTCAAAGACAACTGCAGAGGTTAAAGTAACTAAACTAAAGGTTTCTAAATACCCCTGATGGTAACAAAGGCTTTAAAGTATCCCCAATAGGCTCAAAATCGCGTCATATGTCGGAGAGGGTTAACAGGAAGGGTTTCGACTTGGGTTCATAATTGGCAACAGTACTCTTAAATGGATAATTATTTGTGTCATTAATTCGGGGTGGGGGGGGTGGAGTGGTACGCCGCTGGTTACCTGCCTCAGCTCTCTGTGCAGATCCGCACCCACGAATCAATGACACCCTAAGGTCAGCCAGCTCAGCCGCCTTCTGCAGAGTTTTCGGTTGCTTTTCTTTCAGGTTAAGAGTCAAGTCACTCCCAGTACATTTAAAAAATTGTTCCAGCAACACTAATTGTTTTACTGAATCAAAAGTTGTTGTTGTTGTTGTTGTTCCCCAAGCTGCCTGGTCGAACAGCCCCAAGGCCCCGAGCAAGGCCAAGGCCATAACCGAGCGCCCCCACAGAACCCTCCCCACCGACCACAATAAATCCTGGGTGACCGAAGCCACTCCATGGCGGGGAGCTGAGGAGGGTGCGGAAATGCCCGGGAAACCAAAGCCCCACCCAGGGCCCTGTGTCCCTCAGCAATTATGAAGAGAAAGTTGAGGGGCAAGGGAAAAATGTGACGCTTTGGCTTCCAATCTTGGTAGATTGGGAGGTCAATCCACGTTAGAGACGCCGTCACTTGAGATCTAGAAAATATATAAGTAAAAGGAACAGTCAGAGTAAGCTATGGGTATGGCAGAGATTGCTCAGTTCTCACTCTGATAGACCAGCCCATCACCACATGACTAGAACCCAATCCTCTCAGCATCAGCTAGGAAAGGCCCTAGAAAGCCGCCTTTGGCGGGGGGATAGCTCCCCTATTTCAACCCTTTTCGGGGTTGGGCACCCGCCCTGAATCAAAAGTAGTTGCCTTCTCTGACCTTAACCAATTTTCAAATGCATCTGACAGCTCTCTAGCGTGTTCCTGGAAAGTACTCTCCTTTCTTTTTGGAACCGCCCTAAACTTCAGCCTATAGGTCTCTGGTTGTAGCTCATATGCCCTCAGGACAGCCTCTTTCAACAACTCGTAATTCACACAGGAATCTAGGGGCAAAGCATCGTACGCCTCGAGTGCTTTCCCCGTCAATCGTGAAGAAACAAGGGCTGCCCACTTCTCCTCGGGCCATTGGTGCTCCTGGCACTTTTTCTCGAACCGGAGAAAAAATTCTGTAACTTCTAACTCATCAAACACTGGAACCAACTTAAGTAAATGCGACAGGGACTGGTCATGGGCTCGACCCTCCTGGACGACCCGGTTCCTCGTCACCTCTACACGAGTTTTCTCTAGGTCAACATCGGCACAATACCTTTCAGACTCAAATTTAAGCTCAACCTCTCGCTGCTTGAGCTCAGACTCATGCTTTCGCTGCTCGAGCTCAGCCCTTCGCTGCTCAAGCTCAGCCTCATGCTTCCGCTGCTCGAGTTTGGCGAGTTCGAGCTGAAACAACATCAAGGCAGACAAAACCTTGAGGAGGGGGTGCTACTATCGGGGACCCACCCCGTGAATCACCTAGAGGCATACACAACCGCCAGCGGGCATCGGCCTGCGGGAACGTACCCGGCTTCGGAGCCCGAGAGGGCGCCATGATAGGAGTCGAGTGAAATGGGGGCTGGGCCGAAGGTGCCCCAGCTCCCGCTCCACCCGAAGCCCCATGCACCCCACCGAGCACACAGGTAACCAGCTCACCTCTCGACAAACCGCTAGTACCGGGAAACCGTAAGACCGTGGCCACACATTGCAGTCAGTACCGGTCTAGCCCCGACACACGATCCGCTGACACAGGCTCCTCCAAAAATCTCCGAGCATCCTCCTCATTGTTCACCACCCGAACGCCGTTAAACAACTCCACCTTCTCCACCTCCTCGCCTGCCTCTCTCACTGTGCCCTCACTATGCTCAGACCCATCCAGTGACATGATGGAGTCAACAAAAAAATTCTCAAGTCAAGACAAAAGTAGCCAAACTTTCGCGCAACTTTATTCACCAAAAAATATTTGAAGATGTTTTCGAGTGCAATACTAGGTCACCAATAACTCCAACAAGTTCTATGTATCCTCAAAACAATGTCTGCTGCCAACAATGCGAGAAATAATTTCAACCCCAAATGGCAATAAGATTTCTCAAAAAAAAAACTGCAATATTCAGTTCACTATATTCTGGTCTAAGGTCGCCATTTGTTACGACCGGCACTACGAAATAAACAAGGGCACTTAAGAATGGACTAGATGATAGGCTATATCTGCAACAACGGTACGCTAATTCCAAACCCTCGAACTATTACACCGGTGAACAAAAACATTTAAACCCTCCAGAGTTAATCTCATGGATAACGGGGTATCAATTAACTGGGTTTTAGTGCACTTCTACAAAGGCTTTTCGATGACGGCAAAGCCTACTCACAACAGGAGTACTTTACGTTAATAAAATGCTCTTAAGTAATAACAATGCTTGAATAAACTATAACAAGATTTAATAAAGGAGTATATGCTTACGTTAACTTTAGTGTGAGTCTGTACTCAACACTAAACTCTACAATGCTCTATGAAAACACTGGAAGTCTAGTCCTACAGCAATCAGATAAAGAATCTTCTGATAACGTCTGATGCTCTAAGATGCTCGTTAATATAGAACAGAAATAATGCAGGGGCAGGACACCAAAGCGTGTATCTTAAATACACCAAAAAGTAGGATACATATATATAACAAGGGAGTGCAACAACTCTGTGACAGCACTAATAATCGCCACTCAAAACAGTACTTCCTTAGCCAACGTAACAGCCAAACTGGGTTGTGCACTATGCATCAACCTAGGCTAAAATAAGGCGTGAATAATTCCTAAAGCATACACAATTAAAGTTAATAAACACAATGCTGTCTTTCTCACTAATAAAGTCTAGCAGTGGCATAAAAGGTACTAGGAAACTAGGCAGAGCGCAAGCATGCTCGTAGCCTACTGTCTCCCCTTGAACAGATTTCCCTTATGTTACATGAAGTGACTTGGAGGCTCTCTTGGTAAGTCCAGATCTCAAGTATCTGGTCTTACCCTGGCGCTCCACAAAGGTCAACAAAATGAGGTAGCAAGCATACAGGTAAGTGTAGGCAAAAGCCCTTCACCTGTATACTGCTACACTCGCAAAGGAAAATATGCACAAGGGTTACAGGCTAGCTAGCTTCGTCGATGTTGTACAGGCTCTGACTTGCCACATACATAACTCAGACAACGACCAAAGATACCTTCCACTGTCTAGCATTAAATAATAAGGAAGAACAGCTCAATAATTAGAAGCATCCCAACACTAAGCTACCATATGACTATGACTCTACTAATCCCTAAAGCTAGTGCAAACATAAATGTGAGAGCTGGTGCTGGTAATACGACTGGCCGACTATGGAAATCGTATGCAGAACCAGAAGGGATAAGTAACTGAATAAAGATGGAAGTATGAAAAAGAAGAAGTTCAGAGAGAGAGATAGTAGTACAGGGGGTTAGATGGGGGGACAGATTGCAAAGGACATGTAGGACCAAGCACACTGTGCCAAGCTCTGCAGGAGAAACACGGGCAGGAGCCCCCTCAGCACTAACAAAGGCAGCAGCACCCAATCACAGACGACTACGTCATGAGGAGCAAGCGTCATATGACGCGTCAGGCCCGCCAGCCAATCATGAGCGTGGGAAACTCCTCCGAGCGAGGGAGGCAGCACATACATACACACGCACATAATACAACCTCGCTGCCTACCTCGCTCTTTCTCCTTAACTTCACACAATGCATCTTATATTCTATCAATGATATAAAATACTTCCAAGTGTCACAGACAAGAATAAAGATCACCACTGATCTGTCTGTGACAACATGAACTCTATGAAAGAAAGAACATCGTTCTACGATTATTGTAGCCCATTTCACTGCCCTGGCGAGCGCTAGCGAGTTACGAGTGCATTCTGGCAAGCTGGCCAGCGTAACAAGTACGACAGGTTGGGTAAGAGGTATCCTCACCAGGATTCGAACCCACTCACTCCAGGTATATTTGGGAGAGTTGGGCACCGTAACCACTCGGCCATGAGCGGATATAAGGAAAGCAACCTTAGTTCTTATTTGAGGAACCAGGTTTTTAGTCTCGTGGAGGACTATGCCTTCGAACACGTGGTGAGTTTATTAGACTTCGACCATGACTATTTTTACGCTTCCCCCCCGCCAACTCGGTTAAGTGATATACGATTTTTAATCGTCCTGGTACTATTATGGAACCTCTGAAAATGACAAATATCAATTATGTACGATTAAGTACGACAGGTTGGGTAAGAGGTATCCTCACCAGGATTCGAACCCACTCACTCCAGGTATATTTGGGAGAGTCGGGCACCATAACCACTCACCACGTGTTCGAAGGCATAGTCCTCCATGAGACTAAAAACCTGGTTCCTCAAATAAAAACTAAGGTTGCTTTCATTATATCCGCTCATGGCCGAGTGGTTACGGTGCCCGACTCTCCCAAATATACCTGGAGTGAGTGTGTTCGAATCCTGGTGAGGATACCTCCTACCCAACCTGTCGTACTTAATCGTACATAATTGATATCTGTTGTGATTGTCCACACTCTCAGTAAGAGTCAGATCGGCAGTGTTCCAAACCAGTCCTATCCACTGAATTTCTCTTGTGGGAACAAGAAGCGACTTTGCCAAGTTGACCTTGAACCCTAGAGTTTGTACATGATTTAATACTAGTTTGACATGAAATTACATAACTCCTCTGACTCCGCCACTACTAGCCAGTCGTCTAGATACCACCACACCTTGATACCTTGGGCTAGCAAGGGCATGAGGGCCTGCCGGACTAATTTTGTAAAGATTCTCGGTGCCAGGTTCAAACCGAAAGGCATTCTCTGAAAGACGTAAGTCTCTTGCCTGATCCTCAAGGCGAAGAATTTTTGGAACCGTTTGTTTATGGGGACATGCCAATAGGCGTCTTTCAGGTCTAATGAGCACATCCAGCCTTGCGGCGGGAGTGCGAGCCTGATTTGATTCACTGTAAGCATCCTGAAGGGTGTGTTGTGAATATGTGTTCAGACGCGAGAGATCTACTACTGGTCGCATCTGCGCACTGTCCCTTTTCGGCACTAGAAATAGTCTGGAGGTGAAAACAGGGCAAGTTGGATCTACTCGGACAATGATTTGCTTGTTGATCATTTCCTGAACAAGCGACTCCACCTCTAAAGAAACATTGTTGACTTCTAGAGTTTGATGTAAACGAGGTTGCCGGAGCCACTTCCAAGATATGCCTTTGCTTATCACTGTCCTGGCCCATGACCGCCGGGGCCAAGCCCTGCGACATGCTCTGAACGACCCAGTTTCTGTACTGGGTCTGTTCTGTAGGACAACTCTCGGGTCCAACTCGCCTTTGGCAGGCCCTGGGAGAGAGAGATCGTAGTTGACTAGTTTTTTGGTGGTGGCGGCGGAGTGGGGTTAGACGGCTGGCTAGGTTTGGCATGCGGCTGACCTTGAGCAGGTTTCTGGTATGACTTACCCCTATAGCATGACTGTTTACCCTGCTTGTGTCTGTGCTGAGTACCTCCCTGTTGTTGATGAGGCTTTGGTTCTCGAAATGACTGTTTAGTCTGAGTAGGATGGGGCTTCCCGCCGCTCTTAGGTTTCGAGTAAGGTTTCTTAAAGGCCTCTTTCTTTGACTGGGAGGTACTCTGCTTCCACAAGTCTACCAAATTGAAAACAATACTCCACGTTTCCGGTGGAAGAAGTGGTGCAGTTAATACCGGTTAGAGAGTTACTCGGCGGGCTATATCCTCCGGCAACTTCTTTACCAAGTACACCCGTAAATCCTGTCTTGCTCTAACCGCCTCCATGATAGCTACTCTAATATTACCTAAGGATTGAATAGAATTTTGTAGGAGGAGCCTGTGTGACAAATCCGTGGCTTTCCTCACATATTGGTCTGATACGGCTGTTATAGTTCTCGTGAGTGACTGGGCAACCTGGCGACTGACGAGGTATTGAGAGAACATTCTATACGCTTTATTGCGTAGCTTAAAGTCTCTGTCTAAGTGAGCCGGAGGGGGTGTGGCAAAAGGTTCATGCAGGTCGTAAAGTGATAGCTTGGGGGCTGCTAGGAATTCAAATAAGGCAGGTGACACGCCGCCTGCTTTGTTGACAGGTAACGAGAACCATGAGTGAACTTCCTGTGGTACTTGATGGGAGGATTTAGTGGTAATAGTAGATGCAAAAACTTGCGCCTCTAGTTCCCAGTCCACCCACAGAGCTACACCTACTTGCCCCACCTGCAAGACTGGTGTGTTTGTCTGATCTAGTGCCGGGACTGTATCCAGTTCCGGCGTCAGTGCATGTAGAGCTTTTATATCATTTACGCCGTCATTCTTAGACCAGTCGGCAAACATTTTTGCAGAGGAGGCCGAATACACAAAGAAATCAGCGCCATAAACAGATGGGATGGCCTTAATGGTGACATCTAGTAACCTACCTTGGGCATCCTTAGCTCTTAATTTTCTACTCTTATTAACCTCAATGGTCCAATCACTAGGTACTGGAAGTTCCCCCGATACGGTAGCTTGTGCCAGGTGCGGTTTCTGAGGAATTGACTGAACCCATGAGCAATCCGGTCCATAAAGAAGAGGCATAGGGCCTCTCCTCTGTGGAGGTTTATCAAGAGGGGGAGGAGTAATGTCTGTAATGACATGGACGTTAGTTGTAGTCAAGGAGGCCGGCACTGTCGTGCTACTAGCCGTGGAAGTCGCCGGAGTAACGTTAACCGAAGGCAAAGAGGAATGGGGATGTGAAACACCTGAGGGCTGTAACGGCCTTACCGTAGACTCAAGTGGGGGAACTACCGCTGTGCTAGTGGAAGGAGCTTGAGAAGAAGGAATCTGATATTGTTGTATTACTCTGTGGAGAATATCATGTAGTTCTTCAGTAGTTACACACTTACTGTGGGAACCCCGAGAGGACTGAGACCCACCTTCTGACTCTACTTCGACATTAATAGGTTGAGCTGAGGACAAATTTATGTTTTCCGGCTCCCCTGGTAGTTCTATCACTTCTGGTGTTGGCGGCCGGGGGTTAATAAATGGTTCCGGTGGTGGCCACACCAAATCTGGGACTAACGAGGGTATAATATCTATTTGGTCAATTTCCCTGTCCTGAACATTAACTTGTGAAGGTTCTGAGTGTCTCCAGATCCCCCGGCTTAGTGCCGCGGGTGGCTGGGAGTCCTGTATCACCTGAGAGTTATCAAACATTTGATATGAGCAAGACGGAGAACCCCTATACTGTTCCGCTAACACTCTGTTAACCGGGGGACCTTCACGTGGCACATAACTTAACTTAGGAATGGCAAATGCAAACTCCTGTGGCTCACTCAATGATTGTTCATCCCTGTGACTAGACTCCATCCCCTCCGCTCCTATCTCCGAGCCATCAGATTGGACGTTAGACGTTAAAGAGGTAGGAGTGGAGGGAGGTGGCTGCGACCCCGGTAATGGCTGGGGACGCGGTTGTGAAATAACCGTACGTGCACTTAATTGACTGGAAGTGGACGGCATTGAGGAAGTAGAACCCTCCTTCCGGCGTTTCGTAGACCTCGAGGACTCGGCGGAAGAATGTCGGGATTGCTTTCTAGGGGATCTAGATTTGCGCATCGGTGAAGGCGACCGTCTCCTCTTAGATCGGTCGGGGGGTGGTGGTCGGCTCGGCGGTGTCACTTTTACTACTTGTCACTACCTGCTTGGATAGTACTTTAGATTTAATTTTGGGTTTGACTGACTTCGCCGGAGCTGGCTTAACTAATGGAGATTTTATGACTAGGTGTTCCCAGAGCTCCTCGTCATCACAATGGAGAGCTTTATGAGCAGTGTCTTTTGCATAAGCGTTAAATGTTGACTTGATCTCTTTCAAGGCTACTAAGCAAGACAAATCTCTCTTATAAAAAAACGCTGCTCGTAACTCAGAGCACACGGTACACCGTTTAGACACCCATAGTCATCTTGAGCGATCAAAGCACTTTACACACTTTATACATAAATCGTGGGCAAAAACTGGTAATAATGAGCAAGTGGGAGTAGAGCAAAGGTCAAAGCGAGGCATGATGGAGCTAGAGACCCCCCCCTTGCCGGAAGCGGTTACTCCTCTGCTGCCGGGACCGCTACTACTGAAGTGATGAGACTCTGGAAATAGAAAATTTCCAGGAATCAATGCTCATAAGGATAACCTGCGAGGTGTTAATACATCCTACCTCAAGTCCGCCAGAAAGTTAGTTATAGCCACTGCCAAGCTAACCTTCCGGCAGACCTGGTAGAAAGACCCCGGGTCTCTCATTTTATCCCACAAAATGAACTGCTTACCTGTGGCTAAGTGTCACTGGCCCAAACGACCTTAAGCGTTGGAATATCCTTGACTATTAGCACCAGATGGATCGTTAATACGCTTCATGACTTGAGTCATGGTTAAGCTCACTTAACTGTTACGCTGGGCGATAGAAGTTACTAAATGAGGCTATTGGTCAGGGCGAGTTCACTCGGCGGGTCGAGTTGACTCCCTTAAGAATCTTGCAAATTCCGCCGGAAGGCTAGTGGTTCAGCACACCACGCCGGGACATTTGGTTGGTTGCTTATCGTCTGAGACGAGAAAACGCCGGCTCTGCTGATAAAGCCACCGGAAAAACGAACCAAAAATTTCAGAGGTTAGGACTTATCTGGGAAAGTCCAAACCTCCGAAAACCCCACCACATAAGAGGGACGTCTCCCCAAAAAAACCTGAAGCATGAAAGCACACATGCCAAACACAAATATATTCGGGGATAATATTAGGCTTACACATATAGAGCTTAATTTATAATTCATAAATAACCCCTAGCCTATGTTGGAGACCCCTAATAAGGCTGACCATTAGGTAACGACGAAACATCAAAGTGGCAGCAACCCGACGCTCCGAAGACCCAGCAGCAGCAGCACGTGGAGAAGAGGCCCGCGAGAGGGGTCCAGAAGATCCCACACAACGTGTGGCAACCCTTGAACTGGAGCACCTGCTAGAATAAACTTCGCAACTACCTCATAATGATGGCCTGAAGCATAAACTTGCGGAATGGTAGCCTCCTAAATAACTATCAAAAGCTAAAGGCGCAACACAATACATACAATAAGAAACATGGCGAAATGATCCTGGGGACACGTAGGCGCCTGTTACAATAGTACCCTAACTTACACACCTCCTGCGGATGTACCAATGGGGCAGTCTGTGCTAGCTAATCTAAAAACATGTTCAATACAACTCAGATGCATACGAATGAGCAAGGACTCACTAGAAATGATCGAACGGAGAATGAAGCTGGAGCACAGAGCAACCCACCCACACGTGACGGACGCGGGAGGTGGACGGAAGTTTAGATGCCTGAGGGCCAGCGTCAGGAATCCACTCGCAAGAAATCCATGCAGTTGGGAAGCTTGAGTATAGCAATTATTAAGTTAACTTTATTTTTTTATTTTTTTTACAAGGTTTTTTCGTAGAGTACCCAATCATAAAGACGATTCCATAAGAGAATACGCGTTGCACTTATGAAGTTGTACTCCCTGTCCTCCCGCGCGGTAGATTCAAAATTGGCGATGCGGCGTTTGAAGGGAGACTATTATACTAATAGGCATATCGTCAATGATGGAGGGGCCACTATTAAATAATCTAAATCATCAGTAGTTATATATTTACTATGTGACTCCTTAGAAGACTCTAACCCCACTTCCGAACCATCCTCTGTATGTGTTGGTCGAGCCGAAGACAGTTCTACCACTTCCGGCTCTTCCTGTACCTCTAACGGTTCCGGCTGTTGTTGCTGCGGATCTGACCGTGGTGTAAAGGCCGGCCAAGTTAAGTCAGGCACTGAGGAAGGGATAATTTCAATATCCTCCCTGTCCCTGACACTGTCTTGGAACCCCACATTGAGAGTTCTGATTGTCTCCACACGCTTCGACCCTGATTAGGAGGTTGAGAATCAGGTATCACTTGACTACCATGTGAACTGTTAAGATCCTGATGTCTGCCTGATGTATAGCTGTATATACTGTTCAGCTAACACTCTTTGTGACACTATTGGGGACCTACTGACAGGTAAGTTCAATTTTGGTATTACAAAATGTACGTCCTGATTCACACATGATTCCCTAGGTTCCTCCCTGGGAATTGACTCAGTCCCCTCCATCCCCACCTCTGTGCTGCCAGATTGGACATTAGGCACGGTGGAGGTGGGGGTGGACGGAAATAGCCGCAGCTCCGGCGTTAGCCGGTACCGCGACTGCGCCTCCTCCTTGCGGGAACTTTTATGTCCCTTCTCTGATTTTCTATGGCTAGATGTCGCCTCGTCATCTTTGCGCCTCTTGTGAGATCTTGAAGACTCTACCGAAGATTGTCTAGAATGCCTAAGGGGGGTCCTCGACCGGGAACTTGAGCGGTCACTCGGTGAAGGGTGAACGGTCCCTCTTATGGCGGCCGGGGTTGCCTTGCTAGAATCACTGCTCTCATCACTACTCACTAGCTCTTTTGATAGAATTTTAGTTTTGGTTTTAGATTTAGTAGATTTAGCTGGCGTTAACTTAAGCACCGGTGACTTGATAACCAAGTGCTCCCAAAGCGCCTCATCGTCACAGCGTTGGGCCATATGGGCAATGTCTTTCGTGTAGGCATTAAAGGTGTTTTTTATTTCCTTGAGTGATACCAGACATGAATGATCTTTCTTACCAAATAAATTTGACCGGGGTTCGGAACAAATGGCGCACTTTTTGGATACCCAAATGCCTCGTGATCTATCGAGGCAAATACAAAGGCAATACAAAGTTTGTTTGTGTATGCCTCTTGTGTTAGAAGTGCAATGACGTATGCCTCAGAAACATGGGCCGTTAAAGTAGAGGATGCCAACAGATGGAATGTAATGAGATGAGAATGGGGAGATGGATGTGTGGGGCCAGGCTGCAAGATAGAATAACAAATGATGAGCTGAGGAGACGTTTAGGTATAAAGAGTATTAGCGAGGTGATGCATACAAGTAGACTGGGATGGTATGGACATGTGGAGATGAACAAAATTGGGTGAAAAAATGCAGGTCTGTGATTGTGGAGGGAGCTGCACCGAGGAAGACCTGGGATCGGACTATACGTGCCGATCTCAAATTAAAAAACTTGGCAAGTGAAGCAGTCCTTAACCGAGCTGCCTGGAACGCCGCCATTAGGACAATAGACTGAAACTGCACATATGTTATTACCCTTCTTTGGCCCTCACACTACGATGACTATGACAGGATAACACTAATTTTCATTGTGTTCTGTATGGTCTATTTATCAACTCTGCGTAAACAGAGTTTGGTATCGACCCCCCGTATAGTGGTACCATGCCGGCCGAAATGTCTGTCTGTCTGTCTGTCTGTCTGTCCGAATACTCATCCTAGACCGTTCGACGGATTTTCACCAAACTTCACACGAACATTCGGTGCGTTAATGCGACGGTCAGTCAAAAAATATGTTTTTAATTTGTGCAATAGTTATGATTTTAGGTCAAAAATATGGTTTTGCCACTCGCCGCCCCCCCCCCCCCACCTCCCCCACACACAAGCAAGCAACCCCTCACCCCCACCCAAAGGATAACCCCCTCTAACATTCTTCTGTGGCAGCAATGATAATGGCATTCTGTGTGTGTGTGCCCCATAGGGGCACACACATCACAGAACGCTACCCATCTCACACACATCACAGATGTGATGATAATGGTGATTATGGTATTTGTAGTGATGGTGTGGGTAATTGTGATAGTATTTGTCATGGTGGAGATGATCTGTAGTGGTGACGAACTGACGATATTGTCTGATTATAGTAATGATAGTTGTGGTGATTATGGTAGCAGTTATGATATTGCCAGTTGTGATGATTATGGTCATTATGGTAGTGAGGGCAGTCGTGATTGTGAAAGTAGTTGTGATAATGGTGGTGATAGTAGCAGTAATGATGGTAGTAGATGATGGGGATTGTAGTAGTGATGATGGTGAAAGTGTTGGTGATGGTTACTGGAGATGACGCCCCGAAAACAACTTGCCCCGCATATTTTAGGTTAAGTTATAGGTTAAATTAGCTTAGTTGACATGAGGAGTGATGGTAGTAATAGTGGGGATGATGGTGATAATAGTAGTGATGATGGTTGTAGATTTAGTGATAGCCTAATGATGACCGTAGTGATGATGATGGTATACAGTAGGTAGCGACAACGAACTTGACCCCTTAACTTCTCATAACTCAAAAGGAACTAGGGCAAACTGGCTGTAAATATCCACACCTAGTTCCTGGTGGGCTCTTCCCCATTGATAGAAAAGTCAGCTTGATTGCTTTCATTAATTTTGAGTTATGAGAAGTTAAGGGATCAAGAAAATTGTCAAGTTCGTTGGTGCTACTTATAGGCCCACGAAAGGGGCCCACACGCAGACACGGACTCTAGAAGATTCCACACCACGTGTGGCAATCCTTAAACTAGAGCGTCTGCTAATAAACAACTGCAACTGCCTCATAGAGATGGCCTGAAGCATAATCCTGCATAGAAGTAGCCTCCTAACTAATAGTTAAGCAAAAGCTAAGGCGCAGATCATCAACACTTAAAAACACATAATGCGCAGATCCTGGGGGACTCGTAGGTGCCTGTACAATAGTACCCTATATTAACACTTCCTGCAGCCGTACCAATGGGCTATAGCCTGTGCTAGCTAATCTAAAACCTTGTTCAATACAACTCAGATATATACAAATGAGTAAGGACTCACTAGAAGGGAGAGAACGACGAATGAAGCGGAGCACACTAGCACCCAACCTCTCGGTACAACCGCGGGAAGAGGAAGAAAGTATGGCGGCTCAGAGAGCAGCGTCAACGAAGTCCGCACAAGAAATCCACGAGATGGAAAGGTGTAGTATAACAATTATTATGTATATTTTTCTTTTTTATATTTTACGAAGGTTTTTTTGTAGCGAGTACCCAATCATAAGACGATTCCATAAGAGAATAAGCGTTACCCTTATGAAGTGTACTCCGTTCTCCCCGCGGCGGTAGATTCAAACTGGCTACCGCGGGCGCTTGAATGGAGCCTATTATACTAATAGGCATATCGTCAATGATGGAGGGGCCACTAATAAATCCTAATTTTCGGTAATAATCATTATTGTTAAACGATCATAAACCTAAAAAATAACAAAACCAACCCATAATATCCTTGAACATAGGCATAGCTGTGGTCCGGCTCCTTTATATTGACCCTGTAGGTCGTCATGAAATCATACACAGTATTTGAATAGTAGGGCTTATAGGCTAATAACACACACAACAAATCCACTCCAACAGCTTCCTTTATCTCCAACACCCCTTCTCCCCTCTCTACACTCGTCAGATAATAGGAAAGTAGAAAGTAGCTACGAGGTGCCGTTGTAAAGGTTTATCCCTCAATACAGTACCTTCACCTGACCTGGCCTGTATTGTGGTCGTTGAGCTTGGAATAGAGGGGAGGCGTTGCCTGCAGCACCAAATCCTTCCAAACTCACCATATTTTTTTTTATTTAGGCTCAACTGTTAGGTTAATTTAAGGTTAATAATAATAATAATAATAGTTCTTAAAGCTAGCGCATGCTAAGCTAGCTAAGGATAGCTCAATAAGGCCGATTAGGCGTATTTCCATTGGGGTCCTGTACCCCATCCCTTTGCTCATGAGGGATGGTAACGACTCAGTGCTTGTGAAAAATCTTTAATGCGCCGAGCGTGGGCGCGAACCCGGGCCTTCTGGGTGGAAGTCCGAGACGCTAGTCACTACACCAAGCGAGCCGCTTGGTGTAGGTTAGGTTTTGGTGTAGGTTAGGTTAGGTTAGGTTAGGTTAGGATAAGATAATATAATAGTATTTAAATGCCCCAGGAACGAAAGGACCAGCGTCACAGGCCAGGATAGCCATAAGGATCACCACACCAACTTCGGTTGGCTCCCTTCCTTCATAACTCCACATATGTATACGCCTCTCCAATCACAGCCTTCTAGTATACAAACCACATTACTTTATTCCTTAACATTTTTGATGTAGGCCTACCGACTAAGTATGTATTTAATTAAGGTACCAACCATGCATGCAGACTATAATATTTTCATGGTGTAGGTACGACGGCGATCTGAAGACACCTCAGTAAACCTATGCCCCTCCCCCTCCGTTCTGGAGTCCACCGCGACTGTCCGGTAATACGAACCTCAGCCGTGTGACTCGCCTAGTCATTCTGGGCAATTATTTTGTTTCAATGCTCCCCAGGTCTCTCAACTTGAGATATTAATTGTTTCTTTGTTTGTTAATCCGTCACTTAACCTAAGAAGTGCGCATGGGGGTAATTAGAAACGTCCCCCTGTGCTGACGTATTTGAGCTGTTTCCATCACTAAAATATTAATTTTACCATAAATAGCATTAATACTTATCCATACGCACCTATTATGGGTTGATTATAAAGGTATTAACCTGAAACAACAATAAAATGAGTGAAAACAGCGTTTGGATGGTCAAAATCGGAGATATAGGCCGCGAGTTATATAATGTATGGGTGAGGCAACCTGCTTTCCCGCTAATTTCCCCCAAGGCCACTGAGACACAGTCGATCGATATTCTCTCTCTCTCTTGCACTCGTTTGCTAACACTGATGACAATGCCCTGCTTGCAACTCGCTAATGTTAGCACGAAAATATACCTCAGAATAAGGGAATAACAGGGAAAATAGGTGATAACTGAAGGAGGGGAGGAAAGTGGGGAAGGAGGGGAGGTAGAGGAGTGATATTTTGCATGGCCCAGGGGCCCAAATTGTTTTTTTTTTTTTTTTTTTTTTTTCGATGTTTAAAGTTGATTTTTTTTTCTCTGACTCTTAAGAGTCTTCCCGCAGTCCGCCGGGGGAACTCTTAAGAGTCTCCCCGTAGATCCCGGGTTAAGACACTCGACTCATATCGATTGTTATTAGTACTGGCTATTAATACTATGTTCATGTTTCACCTTTGTTGCCAGTAATTCACTGAGATTCTTAACCACATTTGTGTAGGATTTATCCTCAACCTATTATATACCCTATCACTTGTGTGTTACTATTACTATTGCTTCAGATGAGAAAACATCCCCGACTACGAATCTATATTCGAGAGTTGGAGATCGAAATGATTATGTTGAGACGATTCTATAACTCCTCAAGATAGACGTTACCTGAATTAATATACCATCTACATGTCTATCTGATTACGTCAGCCCTGTACTTAGTTATAGAACAATTATATGTCCCTAACCTCCCGTTGTTTTATCCACTAGCTATATATGTTCCCAACCTTCCTGATGCAACCTCCATTTCACTAGACAAGATTCCTAGGAGTAATTCTGAGATTTAATTAGGCAATTACTCATTGATTAGGAAAGCCCCCAGACCATCCCCAATTTCGTATGCAGGCCTGTGCTTAGGTAAGGTCGTGCCGGACAATATCGTCGTATTAATTTTGCGTGAGTTTGGCTACGGGTCAAACTCGGTACAACCGCCTCAAAATTGTTACCCCATGAAAACCCGTTTTTCTATGTATGCCACCGATCCACAGAAAACTAACTCTATACCCTGTGCTTGTTCTAATCCATATCTGTTGATTTATATAATTAATAATGTCCAATTTGCATACGATCATCTCCAGAGAAGTGCAGGAAAACTACCTAGTCTCTCTCTCTCCATTACGAGATAGATCGATGTCACTCATGCATGTACCCATTCCTAAGTTAAAGAACAAGTTTTATCCACAATACTCTGCTTAGTGACCGCGTGCCCAGTGGTAACCTTTTGAGCCACCCTGTCCTTTTCCTCTCCCCGTAGGCCTACCAACCCAACTTCACAACTCTTCCCCTCGCATGACGCCCATCAGGATGTTTTATATTCCGTGTCGAGTCAGTTCCGACTCGAACCCCAGTATACAGGGAGTGCAAACATTATTCTTGTATCTCTTTTGACTATCCTCTAACCCAAGTAAACCACACCCCACACCTGAACCGTAGAAGGAACCGCGCGAGGCTAGGTCCCCCTTCCCTTGAAGGAAGGTAGGCAAAAAAATATCCCCTCACGACCCCAGGCCTAGCTGTTCTGTTTTTAGTAACTAAATATAAAATGAACCAGAATTTGCCCGATCGATATTGTTACGACACAGAGGCACTGCCCATGTCGAATTGTATTCCGTGCATATAACCAGGTTCCATTACTTTATTTTGACGACGACTAATACCGTCATTCTTGCATGCCTTTCGTTTTAGTAAGTTAAGTATTTTCCATCCACCATTGTGTCCTCCTTTCCGTTTTTGTCCACGCCTATTATACGTCTAATCAATCACCCCCTTCTAGTCCACAGTCCACACTACTCTGTTTCGTATCTCTGTTGTTTTTATATAAGATTAATTATGACAAATCTGCAAACGATCCTCTCCAGAGAGTTCTAGGGAAGCCACCTAGTTTCTCTCTCCATTTAAGAAGATAAACGTATGTAGCCCCATGCTCCGGGATTCGTTTCTAGCACCTAAGTAGTTATATAATTGAACTTGAGTTATTCAACCAGGTTCTATACGTTTATATTAACGACGGCTAAAATACCATCATCCCTGCATGTCAACATTCCTAAGTTAACTTTTGTTTCTATCCACCAATGCTTTGCGTAACAACAGCGTGCCCAGTTGTAACCTTTTATCCACCCTGTTCTTCTTCCCATACCAACCCGAGCTTAAAAACCCCTCTAAAAAGACGCCATCAGGAGGTTTTAATTTGTGCCGAGCAAGTCATTTTCTCAAGCTTCCGTAAGCAGAGTACAAACCTATTCTGGTACCTCCTTTAACTATCCCCTAACATAACTAACCACCCCTACAACCTGGTGCAGCGAATTAATGCGTGCGAGGTTAGTCCCCCCCCCTTCCTCCCCTCGAAGAGGCCCGCTTCTCCCCCTCACGCAAACCTACAGACATCCTGCATGCCCGCCAAATTCTTGCTAGAAACTCCGGGTGCCTACAACCTTACCAACCTCCAAGTTTCCATTCCAGCCTAAATCCTATTCCTATCCAGTTCCTATCTAACCCCCAAGTCCCCCTTAACCCATCTTAGATTTCTAATAGCATTTCAGCTAGCTCAGAGGAGGATCCTAGAGATAATATTAACGTAGACTGCCTTACCGTTTGAGCCCAAAGGCGCTGGACAAACTAGTTTTTCTTCACCCTCCCAACATCCTCCTCTCACTCCTCTGAGGGTCTCACCTGTACAATCTCAAAATTTGCTGACGATACAAAAATTGCAAATAGCGTACTCTCAAAAGAACAAGTTGACGATATGCAACACAATCTAGATAAATTGTCATGTTGGGCCCAAATTTGGCAAATGAGTTTCAATGCGGATAAATGTAAAGTACTACATATCGGATACCTAAATGAGAAAGCAAACTATTCGATGAATGGCACTCAGCTTAAGAATGTAAACAGAGAAACCGATCTGGGAGTAACAATATCGAGTAACCTAAAACCGAGTCAACAATGTTCAGAAGTTGTTAAGAAGGCAAACAAAATAATTGGCTTTATAGGCAGGTCATTTGAGCATAAATCCAAAGAAGTTATCCTAACCCTTTACAATTCCTTAGTCCGCCCTCTTCTGGAATACTGCGTTCAATCCTGGTGCCCTTATTACCAAAAAGACATAAACAAGCTAGAACGAGTTCAACGTAGAGTTACCAAAATGCTACCTAGCCTGAAGAACAAACCATACGAAGAGCGTCTTAGAGAATTAAATCTATTTCCTTTAACCCAGCGCAGATTAAGAGGTGACTTAATTCAAGTGTTCAAAATCATCAAAGGCATCGACAATATGAACTGTAGTAAGTACTTCACTATCGACCAATCTAATTACACGCGGGGAAACGGTTGCAAAATTATTGGTAAATCTTTTAACTCACACGAATCTAAGAATTTCTTCTTCAATCGAGTTGTCAACTTGTGGAATGGGCTTCCCCGAGACGTTATAGACTGCAGCACCGTTGATTAATTTAAACTCCGCTTAGACAAATATCTCGCATCAAACCCGCGACTGACTGCGTTTGTAAATGAATAACTTTATTTTATCCCCCCCTCAGTTACTAACCCATCCGTCCCCTACTAACTTCCTAATCCTGCTACGGACATTAGTTCCAGGGCAGTAGTTCCCTTACCCACTCTAAACCACTGTTTGGACACTTGATCCTCAGTGTTTTGGAGGACAAGCAGCCTAGAAGGGTCACTAGACCTGTTGTTGCTTGATTTCCTTTGTACTCTCCACCCCTATTAATGATTTGTCTTAGAGTAATTGTCAGAAAAAGGTAAATCATATTGCGGCCTACATGCTAACTTTATAATAGACCTTTAATGTTACCCTCTTCAACCAAGGGATTAAATTAACTTGTGTTCCCCTCCGACATCCAAAAGTTAGACAAAGGAACCCCCTCTGCCCCCCTCCATATATATAGTCCCGCGCCAAAAACAAGTTAGTTCCGGAGGTAGAAGCCCACGCAACGGAAGTGCCGCATTCGTGGATATATTACCCCAACTCCACCCTCAGGATATACAGTGATTTACGGTGTACGTGTAACGGGAGGGGGGGGGGGATCTCTCATTCTTCACTTCCCTTCTTCTGCGAACAAGAGAGAGAGGGAGAGACAGAAAAAGATAGATTAAGCTGCGAAGGTGGAAAATAGGTACTCAAGGATAGAAAGGAAGAGATGACGACAAACCCGTTATTGCATTCTAATTAACGAGAGGACAACCCTGTTTGGTTGACCCACATCCAACATCCTTCGAGGAAGGGGAAAGGCTGCAACTCCGACATGATGATAAGACCAAAGAACCACCAAAAACCCCACTGAGACCTAGCATATTCTCTACTTTCTAGATATCACATAAGGATGTTTTTGGGAACGGTAATTCATTTGACTTATTTGATCGCCCACCTTCAGGTGAACTGGCCGTCCCCATCGTTTTCTTATTCTTTATGCAATCGTGACTCATGCTCATTATTCAGGTACATTAGGACAGTAGGATAAATCGGAGGCTAGCAAAGACCAATCAAGAACTTCACCTTCAATGTTGGCTGACAAGACTTTAACTCTCGGTTAGGCTACTGGTACTACTCTTAGACCAATTTAATACTGACGGCTACGATTTACCATCCTGACAACACATTTAGATCCAAATAGGTACGGGAGGATAGATACAAACATATTGCAGTAATCTTAAGCTTGATATTAATATAAGAAACATTTTACCGTTTACAACTCTTAACATTGGTACCCTATCTAATCCATTACCGTACGGGGACAGTCTCTTAACCTAGGAGTAGGACTCGAATCTTGCTGTCTGTATCCACCCCATTCCTCTCAGTATTATACATCACAATTCCGCTAGATACCGGTATCGGCCAGGCTTGCCTTTACGTCTCTTCGGCCTACCGTATCCTGGGGTATAAGGGGTAATCATACGTTTTCCTGCGGTCCTTGAACCCTCGTACAGTACACGAGTTCAGCATCCTGCACTCAGCCAATGGGAGGGGTGAATCTCTGATTCTCCGCCATCAGCAATTCAGCATCACATCTACTCGGTCCCAAACTGGTTCCCTGGCGAGTCGAATGCATTCTTAACAGTCGGTTGACATATAGCTAACCCTTAACCCGGGAGCTGCGGGGAGACTCTTAAGAGTTCCCCCGGCGCACTGCGGGTAGACTCTTAAGAGCAGAGACTTTGAACACGTACCAAAACCGCGCGTTTATAGCCAGGCGGCTGAAAATTGGTGTGGGTATAGTACTACATGTCAACTCTCGATACCACCCCGCCAAACGCTCGCCCCGCACTCGTGCAAGCACCACCGCGCCAGTAACCACGCACTAGTCATGGAGCCTACACGTCCCTCACGCTCGCTCCCTGATGACACAACCAGCCCTCCTTCTGGTGGTGTTAGCCGCCGTGGAAGGCAGAGGGTGGCTGCCAAAGACCCTAGCTACCAGTACGACACGCCCTACAGCTCAGAGGACGAATCACCAGCACCAAAAGCACGTAAAACACGTGCAAGCAGGGCAATGGCACAGAGGTCATTAGTCTTTCGGGACACTGCCACCACGACCCAGGCCACTGCAACAACCACTACCACCACCACTGCCACCACTGCCACCCCTGCCACCCCTGCCACCGGTACCAGCGACGCAGGAGGCCGCCCTAGGGCTGCATTACCTGCGGGGGCAGGAAAAATGAAAGGCACGGGCGTAGGGAAAAGAACCCGTACGCCAGCCACAGTGCCCCTACCACCACCAACACCACCAGCCGCCCCTGGCCCGGCTGCCCCTGCCGCCCCTGCTGCCCCTGCCGCCCCTGCCGCCCCTGCTGCCCCTGCCGCCCCTGCCGCCCCTGCCCAAGGAACAGGGAAGGGGAAGGGGAAAGGGAGAGGGAAAGCGACTGGGAAAGCGACTGCTGGCCCTGGTGTCCCTGCCGGCCCTGCTGCCCCTGCCGCCCCTGCCGCCCCTGCTGCCCCTGCCGCCCCTGCCGCCCCTGCCGCCCCTGCCCAAGGAACAGAGAGAAGGGCGACAGGCACCACCATCATCTTGCCATCAAGGCCACGCACCACTGCTGCCCCTGCCGCCGCCGCCCCTGCCGCCGCCGCCCCTGCCACCACCTCTGCTGTCCCTGTCCATAAGACTCCCGCACGTGCCAAAGTGACCCGGAAAACTCTTACACCATCTAAGTATGCCGCCCTGCTGTTTGATGGTGATTCGCAGGACATTGGCAGCCCGGGTTTCGACGACGAAGCCCTAGCACGGGACCAAGGGTGGGGGGATTTGGGAGTGGACAGTGGGAGTGAGTCCGACGTCGGTGACGAAAACGAGGAAGGGCATCGTCTGTCGAGTGAAGAGGAGGGTAATGATGATGAAGTGCTGTATCGCGACCATGGAAGCGATATTTCAGACGCAGAAGCAGACGCAGACGACATTCCGATCCCTGGCATGCCTTCGTTCGATTGGTCTGACGGGGTCAATTTTGTACCTGACGTGCCCCAGTTCAATCCTGGGACGTCAGGAACAACTGACGACTGGCCCTGTGATGATCAAGCGAACGAAAGCGACTTCTTCCTCGCTTTTTTCGACATGGAGGTAATGACGTACATCGTTGCCCAAACAAACGCCTACTACAGGTGGGTGTTTGGCAGATTGGACGTCCTTTCTCCAAAAGCGAGAATACGAGGCTGGGTGGATACAACTGTGGCAGAATTTCTGACGTTCTTTGCCTTGTTGTTCCTCATGCCTCTGATCAAGAAGCATGTGTTGCAACACTACTGGAAGCACGACCCTCTCATCGCCACCCCAACTTTCAATAAGTTCATGACTCGTGACAGATTTTTGTTGCTGCTAAGATTTATGCACTTTGCAGACAACGAAAATCCTAACAGGATTGACAGGATATGGAAAGTTCGGGATGTGTTCACCATGTTGTTGGAGAGGTATAGGAAATACTTTTACCCCTTCCTCAATTTGGTGATTGATGAGTCGCTCGTGCTCTTCAAAGGACGTCTTGTTTTCAAGCAGTATATCCCCTTGAAGAGGCATAGGTTCGGAATCAAGCTCTTCGTGTTGTGCGACTGTGAAACTGGAATAGTGCTTGACATGATCGTGTATACAGGAACTGACATTGACGTACCGAAAGCCGCTGCCAATGACCCCATGGGCATGTCAGGTGCCATCGTCAGGAAAATGTTGGCACCTTACCTGGGCAAAGGCCACATCATCTACACTGACAACTGGTATACTTCTCCTGCTCTCTGCCAGTTTCTTTATGACAACCAAACGGGGTCATGTGGGACTGTCAGAAAGACAAGAAAGTTTATGCCAAAGTTCACAGGTGATGTCATTCCTCTCACAGATGCCTCCTCCAGTGACACACCTTCAGAAGACGACCTGGCCCAGGAACACCGCGAGAGGCATGTGCGAAGAAGGCGACGAAAGGGGCAGAAATACAAGCAGCTCGAGAAGTGTGGGAAACTGATAGCCCTGAAGTGGAAGGATAAGCGAGACGTCCACCTGCTTTCCACCGTCCACACAGGTGCCCAGGTGGATTCTGGCAAAATCCACTACCGAACCAGGAAGACAATCTACAAGCCCGACATGGTAGTGGACTACACCAAAAACATGCGCCTGGTGGACAAGTCTGACTGTCAGCTGTCAGGTGTTGAGTGTCTGAGGAAGACTGTGAAGTGGTATCACAAGCTCTTCCTCCACCTAGTTGACATAACGATGCTGAACGCCTACAACTTGTGGTTGGTGAAGAAGGATATGGCCCCAAACCAGAAGCTGAAATTCCGGGAGTTCGTGTACAACGTCTCCTACCAACTCCTGGAGAAGTATGGCACCACCACTCACAGACGTACGGCATGGCGTGGGGATCACGTTCCTGACCGCATCCAGCTGGGTGTCGAAAGACACTACACAACCAACACCGAGCTGATTGGCACTCGTCACAGGCAGGTGCAGTGCACCGTCTGCAGCTCCAGTGTGAGGAAACCCCATGTGACCAAAAGAGTCACCTCAATGTGCGCCGAGTGCAAAGTTGCACTCTGCCTGGGTGACTGCTTCAGGGACTACCACACCTTCAAGAACTACTGAGTGTCGGCCCCTGCCCTGCCCTGCCCTGCCCTGGACTCGCCCCGTGCCCTGCCCTGGACTCGCCTCCTGCCCTGCCCTGCCCTGGACTCGCGCCCTACCTTACCTGACCTGACCTAATTGATCACGCTACCTCATAATGTAACATATATATTATATAATGTATAAGTTCCAAAGATGTCCCTGTGATATAGCTTTTACATTATATAATTGTATGTTTCATTATTTAGTTTATAAGTTTCAAAGATTTATATGTAATATGCCTTATTTTTTAGTATATCAATATATATGTTTGTTATTAGCCTAAGTAATGTGTATATAATCATTTTCTTACCTCAAATGAATTGTACAAAAATAAATATGTTTCAATAAATCATGTCAAACCTACTATGATAATAAAATAAAACAATAAAAAAAGAAAAAAAGAAAACAAGGTCATGTCATTGTATTCTTACAATATGATATATTCTATGAATATTTCATATTGTTTGAATACAATGGCATGATCTTGTAAAAAAAAAAATTTATAAATTTTTTTCTAGACAATATAAAACCTTCCCCATAACCCCCTCCTGGATTCGATCCCACTACCCTACAACACTTTGAGTTTTCCAGTCCGCGACCTTACCAACCATGCCACAGGAGCTCATACCAAATATCACTCAAAACTTCGTGTCTACAATCGAAATGACAATATACAAAAAAAAAATGAATTATCCCACCAATTTACGTTTGTAAATTGATGGGATTATCAATTATATCATGCCAAGGTTTATAATAGTTTGTCTCTGTCAAGAATTAGTAATTATATAACTTTATTCTGTCAAAAATTGCCCAAACACTCAGCAAAATTGCCCCTCTCAGTGTGACTCCACTCATTTTCACACGGTCAGGCGGTCACGAGGTGACCCTTGCCGCTCCTTGATTCTCCAGCGACAGCAGCTCTGTCTGGGAACAAAATTGGTATAAATACAATAATGGATAAAATACTCTTCACAAATACATTTGTATTGTATAATATTGTAAATAAAAATGAATAATAACTGTGTGGGTGTCGAAAATTGCTCAACCAGCTTTCTTATGTCTCGCCTACGCGCGTATATTGGATTATACATAGTCATGACTGTCATACAAATAATTGCAGTAGGTCTCGAATATACATTTAGATTGCATATTACTTCGAAATAAATAAGTAAACGTTTCTCTGGTGGCAATCTACCCTTTCGCAGGTGTAAGGAGACACCAGTCTATATTTAGCCCTCTATCACAACAGGCAATCTGCCTGTGTTGACTCAGCACCGTCGCTGGTGGTCTATAAATATAGTACTTTATTTACAGTCAATGGCCTACATGTTTCTGTGGTACTTCACATGTGTCTAAAATGCAATGTCTGCTTGCATAAAAATGCAATTCTGAAGTCCATTTATATGTACGACATACGCATGTCTCAGTTTCTCTCTCTCTCTCTCTCTCTCTCCATTCCTGACTCATGTTATTGTAGACCTGTTGATGGCAACGAACACCAGCCATCTGGTAGACATAAGGGTCAAAATACCAAACATCAATACGCCTGGGGCGCCTCCACAATTATCACTAAGCTGGTTATCTATCTAGAGATCTGCCTGACTTCCATCTCTCCACGACTCACTCACTCACTGCACCCCTGCATGCCTCCCTCCCACCCACCCACCCACCCCAACCCCCCCTTTCAGGCTTCCGTCTGCTAGAAACACATTCACAATTTGCGTAAATATCGCATCAATTGGGCTATATGCGGTATATTCCTTGTTATATGGGACGCCTACATATGTACACGTCTTTATTATAGCATGAGAGTGCTCTAAATACAAGATTGACATGATATTTATGGCGTAACACACCCTCTCCCCCTTTCATTCCCACCACAACTCACTCACACCTTGGTTCACGCATAGAAACTCATTGATAATGTGCGTAAATATCGCATGAATTGGTTTATATGCGGTATATATTTTGATATATGGCACGTATACATACGTACAAGTCTGTATTATAGCGTGACAGTGCTCTACGTACAAGATATACGTGATATGTATGGCGTAAACCACACTCTCAGCTCATAAATTGCCGCCAAACCTCCAACACATCTTCATTCCCGCCTAAATATTCTCTTATAATTCCCTTATATATTGCAATTTTTGGTCACTATGAGGCATATTCATTGTTATATGGGTGCCCTACACATGTATACATACTCTAAATAGCCTAAAAGGGCTCGAAAAAGGAGATATACGTGATAATACGCGGTAACCCACCCCCTCCTCCCTCTCCTTTGTACTCCTTTGTACTCCTTCTATCCCCTGCGCGCGTAAATATTCGGCAGGGAAATCTCGCCGCTCGATGACAATCTAGCCGCGCGGTGCCATTCGCTCCACATTTTTCAACTACGGACCGTTCCCCTACCCCCCCCAGACATTTTTTGGGGGGTCAAATATATATGGGCCGATGCACGCAAACATTCCCTACACGATGATGTACTTTTTATCGAAATTGGCAATAGGTCCCAAAATCATCATACAGTAGGTGCGCACAGTCTTACCCTGTAGAAAACCCCCTGTGCGCCGCGGAGAGGTTAATAATGGGGTTAATCAATATCCTAATTACGGTACACAGTAATACTAAAACAAATACATATAAAAAATATAGGCTAATATAAACATATAAAAATACATGGATTCATATTAACGTATAAAAATAGATGAGCTAATATAAGTAAAATGCCCCAGAACGAGAAGCCCACCACAGAAGCCACGAACGAACACCACACAGAAACACCCAAAGGAAAGGTCCACAGAACGAAAGGACCAGCTGACCGAGCCAGCCAATTCAGACAGGCCCAAGCCCGCAGGGCTAAGCAGCTCCAGGCTGCACCTAGATACCCCTTCTAAACTGACCATTTTTCCACACCTCACGTACACTACCCCCTCGTGTCCTACACTCTTAACTACAAAGATGATGAACAGGAATATACATTCATATTAAAAACACCCATGCCCTGTCCCTATGTTGAGCCAATGCCAACACATCAGACAGCCATAATTATATCTATGTATGTTCTTACATCCGAGAAGTAGATGTTATATATCTTAGAAGTTAAAACACCCACGCCTGTCCCTAGACCTCGTATATCATTTCCCATGACGAGTATAGATATATGTAACCCGTGCTCAGTCGCCCCCTTGCATTGTTCCTCTAGTAACTAAGTGTCTCTATAATATTAACTGCCACCAATATTGATACGACATAGCGGCACTGTCCTTGTGTCGTATTGTGCCAAGTACAGATCAACCAGGTTTCATCACCTTATTAGGACGACGACTATAATGTCGTCGTTCATCGATGTATGCAATCCTTAGTTTAAGTATTAATATTAACATTCCCTAACATCTTGTCTTGCCAGACTAAGCTTCTGAAGACCCATCGCCCCATAAATCTGTGTATTCAATCCTTAGGTTAAGTATTTTTATCCGCCATTGTGTTCACCTTTTTCCATTTACTTTTCCACAATTGTCATACGTCTTCCCCTTGCCTCCTTCGTATCCACAGTCCACACTACGCCAATTTACTTCGTGTCATACACCTCTTACCCCAACCAGAGATTGTATAAGATAACCTTGTTACCAGTATCTGTCATAAGTACCCCGAAACAATAACTAAGTACCCCTACGAACTGCCGCCGTTGTTGGTATATATATATTTCATAGAAAACGCAGTTCCCAGGGCCAACTAATAGTATCCATAACCCCTCGGACTGATCACATAACTCTATCTTTTCCAGACTCATATACCACCCCATAGTTGCATTCCCCGGTAGCATTTGGCTAACGTACTCCACTGCCTTTTCAAACTCCCATATCAACTGCAGCCTAATGCCACCCCCACGCCCAGAGACCTTAGGGTCAAATTCCCTATAGCCCCCCTGCACTCCTCCCCTCTCATTATAAGACCCCGCGCTTCTCTACTCTTGTCCGACCTAGCCTCTCTCTCATACCTCTTGAAGATCCTTGAATTTCCCGTTGCTAACGCTCTCCAACCTTTTATATATACTCCTATCCAGCCTACCTTCACTTAGTAGGCCAGAACAACATTAGAACTTTACTAACCCCTTGCATGCCATCTATTCTCTTACAACCCATTCACAACCCGGCACCCAATGGTCGTCGGTGCGAGGCTAGCCGCCTCACCAGTAACTAACTTCTATTGCCATACTTCCAGATAAATGTGGCAGAGTTAGCAACCCAGTCTCCACCACATCCAGCAAACCCTACAATTAACAACCAGCCGAGTAAAACCAGCTAGCCAAGGCACCTTCGGTTTTGGTATTAAGGACACCCACATCTGTCTCATACACAGAGGGTTATTACAAACACTGGTGATATGGCAAGCCCCTAGCCACAGCCGCCGGACGACTATCACAGAGAGAGGGCGCTTAGCTCCCCCTTTTTGCCCACCCGAGGAGGGAGACCCCCACCCCCGCGGAGGTATACCTGGCCCCTGTTTTGACTTCTGAGTCATTGCCAGGTAGCACAGGAATTCTTCCTATCAATGAACTAACCATGCATGACTAACACCTTTACTAACCTCTATTAACTCACAATAAACCATTTACCTTTCTTGCATCCTCTGATCACTCAATTAGCACCTCAGCTATACCATAGAATGAAGATTGAACAATATAAGAGAGACGCTCCTATCACAGCTGTCCCCATCCTCTTCGCAAAGTAGATCCAGTCTCTCTCCCCTAAATACTTCCAGTATAGCCAAAATAGTACCTCTTACTAAGGCTCAGTTATAGTAAAATATAAAGGCTTCCTATAGCCATGTGCCACAACAGTAAATACCATCTTACCTAGTCCCCATATCTATTGAGAGCTCAAATAAGTCCATAAGACTCGAGATCCCTACTGTCTACAGGGTCCAGAACCGAGCCTATAAATCTAGCTCCCGCCCCCAGTCAAATCAGTTGAAAGCTAGACACCAACCAGGGGTCACTACCCTGCAGTTAACCTCTAGCTCTGCCCTTGTGTTGTTCCGGAGTTGAGAGATTCCAGATCCGGCAGACTTCGTGGCAGAGAAGACTAATAGAAGCATCTGTCCATGTACAAGTCCTAACGTGCACCTTATAACCTTCACACAAATTCGTGGGTATAGAAGTGTGTAGCCAGCAACGATCGTCAAGAGATCCGACTTGAGAACTTCCTACATATTGGACCACCTGGACGGCCGAGGAACCAGTCGTTAGCCCCCAACATCACCGGAAGCAAGATAACCAGGACCAGATCTACAAATACTATTCAAGATTCATGTTGCTAGTACTAAGTGTTATAGTACTAGTTTGACACTCACTTATTAACTATCTATAAAGTGGCTAAAACCTTGCCCAGTGTAACTCATATTTAACCATTCCATTTGGGACGTACTAAGCGATCAGTGCTCATTAATTAACAGGCGACATTGACTCTCGTAATTACCTTATTCAGATATTAAAACTCTAGTGATATCTAACGTTCGCCCACTGATTTGTGTTCTACGTATTTCTGCAATAAGAATATAAAACTTAGATCAGTACCCCCATGAGGTTACTAGAGATTTCCGTGTTCTACAATATACGCGTGTCTAATCCTAACTGTGAGCTGCTACTTGGGCACGCGACCAGCCAGTAAGAGATCAAATCAGTGAAATTGAATTACCTGAATATATTTAGGTCTTCCAGTAAAATAAAACTTGCTAATTAAGCCAGTGATCAGAAGATTAATACCTGAACGTTGGAAGTGGGAGACTAGGCTCCATCCAGATCCACTTATGCTAGTGTTGTTCGATTCTATTATATTGTCTTGCACGAGTATTCTGCAGTGGTATATAAATAAACGTTATCGTATAAATACGATAGAATATGACTCTTTTGTGATCTTGTATGTCTCTGTGACGTCACGATCTCTCCTACAGCACGACGTAGGACGAGTAGATCGTATATTATAAGATTGTAAATAAGTTAAGTTATAAAAGGCCTAATATGCTATTAAGCAATATTGCCATGGTCTTATGTAGTATATATGAATTTATCGTATATATTAATATAATTTATCGTATAGAGCAACCTAAATGCGGTACGATAATTTGGGCTCCTGGCGGTTTGCCAAGGCAGCAAGGTGTGCTTTTGAGGTACGCCAGAGCCTTCACGAACACCAACCAGTTAACATCTAATTTTCCGCCCTCAGTTGATCGTGCTTTTGTGCCTCTAATCACAATACACATACAGCAATACACACAACTACACCATCACGACGCTCTCATCGACATCATGACTGACTGATAGATAAGCATATTATTCATGTCCATTCCCATGTAATCATTTATTCTTTCTTTAACTTGACTCATGTCTTGGGACCGAAGTCTCGTTCCCCATTGTCCACCGCCATATTGGGTAAAACGTTCTCCCTTGCCTCATTGCCACGTGAAACTATTGGTGAGTTAATTCCTGGCTAATATTAACCCTTATAACCTTACCCTATAATTATATACATTTATTATGTGAGACCTTTGGATATAAATTGGCTTGTTTCAGATTGAATTCAATTTAGATATAGAGTATTCATTTAGATTGATTTTATTTGCTTCATTATAGCTTAGTAATATTTAACTTCCATTGATAGTTTACCACATTGGTGCCCAGACCCGGGAACTAGCTACCAGTAAGGGATCTTAGGCAATGAGCAAGGGATTAGCCCAGGGATGCAGGAGCAAGGACCCCGGAGGGGTAGGGCTTGGCTATCTTCCTGTACCTCAGGCGCCGGTACCTCAGCGAATAGCCATAGTGGGACATTCTTATGCCACTAGGCTAAGGGCAGCTGACGGAGGTACTGAGTCGTATCGGGCGTCAGAGGGGGAAAGAACTTTCCGGCTGACCTACTTCGGGGTACCGGGAGCAACCGTTGACACCCTGAAAGCCTCCCCCCAGTGGGGGCAAGTGGTACGGTTTAGGCCACATATGATCTTTTTGTTTATAGGCGGCAATGATATACGCCCCGGTACAGTACCCCGCGAGTTAGCTGACGCAATTAAAGAGGTGGCGCTGGATCTGGAGCGTGAGTCCGGAGGAAGCTGCAAGATCGTGGCAATTGAGAGCCGGACGAAAGTCCGAGGGTTCTCAGCGGCGGAATTTCAGGCTAAAAAAAAATCTGTTAACCGCGCCCTGAGGTGTCGGTTAATAGAAACGAAGCACCGCTTTGTTTCCATCACAATCAGCATCCGAGACCTCGACCAGGATGGTGTCCACCTCGACTTAGACACCAATCAAGTCCTATATAACAAAATTGTAGGGCTAACGAAGCGTTGGCTAGAGAGGGACGCCGGGGTTGTGTCATTGCGCCTGCCTAAGTCCTGCTTCCCACCCATCGTCTTTCCCCAATAATTTTCTTTTCTTCCTGTGACATATGACCTGACCTAACATTTTTTCTTGTTCAATATGATCCATTAGTAGGTATTGCTATATAGTGTACTATTTTTTCTCCATAACATAGAAGTCCGCCGGTTGGCGTCTCTTAAGTAGCCTATTATTTGGCCGTTGTTTTTGTAACGTGATATTTAGATACATAGCCTATAGGCTCGCAAGCAAAATGGATAAAAACGGTAAAGAGACACCGTCTAGTGGGGTGCTGAACAAAGCCCCTAAAAATCAAAGGGCGGGACTTCGGGGAGTAATAAATAGGCTAATAGTGGACGTCAACACTTTCATCACTACTGCTGAACTAGAGGAATTGGAGGCTAGATTAGAAAACGTCCAGGTTACCCACGGTCGTATTACGGCTCTGAGTGAGGTGATTGTGGCTGCCATGACAGAGGAGGAAGAGATTGTTACAGAGTGTGATAATCGCGCCCTCTATGACGAACCTGTCTTTAGAGCGAAGTACCTATTACAGCGTGCAATCGCGAGTAAGAAGGGAGGCGATAATGAGGCCCATAGAAGGGCTGACCCAAAACATACTGTACACCTCCCAAAGCTCAATCTTCCTACATTTGGGGGCAAGTTGACCGAGTGGTTAGCTTTCTGGGACGTATTTCGATCTACGGTTCATGAATCCTCTTTGGATAATGTCCGCAAGTTTCACTATCTGAAGGGACAAATGGAAGGAGAGGCCTTACATTTAATAGAGGGTTTTGCAGTAGTAGGTGGTAGTTATCTTGAAGCGGTACACTTATTAGAGTCCACATACGGGGATAGAGAGCAGTTGAAGATGGCCCATGTCGTTGCCTTGTTGGGGCTCGCAGAACCACAGTATAAGGTTGATGAGTTGACAAACTTCAGGGCAAATATGGAGTGCCATACTCGATCGCTAGATACCCTAGGGCTTACCACGCAGGAAATGATAGTCATTATCTTGCGTCAGAAGCTTCCTATGGCAATACTTGATAAGGTAAGATCATTTGAGCTGGGGGAATTCAAAACTCAGTTCAGTAAGGAGATCAATAATCTACAGTTGAACAAAGGGAGAATGTATGAGTCGGGAGGGAGTGAGAATGTGGAGAAGAGGGGAACAGTAAGCATGACAGTGGGGACTAAAGTAAAGAAAGAGGGTGTGTATAAGAAACCTGCTCAGATTCTATGTAAGCTATGTAACAACAAACATAAATGGAGTTTCTGCGTAAAATACCCAACAAATGAGACAAAACTAGCACAGGCGAAAAGATTGAAGCTATGTGTAGGTTGTCTAAGTAAAGAACATGGTAAGCAGGGACAATGTACTGCTACATACTTAAGGCCCTGTCGCCACTGCAAAGGACATCACTTTGATAAGTTGTGTCCTACAGCAGATAAAGTCAAAGACGTCAAAAATGAGGGTACTACAACTGTGGCACTAGGTAGCACGCAAGACACCACTATATTGCCCACAATACAGATTCCCATGGAAGGTAATGACAGTAACAAAGTTTGTCGGGACTTCTAGATCAAGGGTCTCAACGTTCCTTTATAAAGAGGTCCGTACTAGTGGGACTGAAGCACCGAATCGTAGGGGCTGAGACTCTTCGATTACAGGGCTTCACAGGGGTTACTGATAAACAAGACTACGAGATAGCGGAGATTTCATATTTCTATCGTAAAAACCGGTACTTTATGACTTGTATCGTAGTAGACACCCTACCAGAATATGTATCTGTGGGTGTGAAGAAGGTGGAACACGCATTACGTAGCAAAGGGGTTAACTTGTCAGATCCCATGGGAAATCAGAGTGAGGTGCATGTTCTACTTGGTGTGGATCATTATTATGAAGTAGTATACCCTGGATTTAAAAAGATGTGTGGTGTAATTTTAATCCCCACTAAATTTGGATACTGCATGAGCGGAAAGGTGCATACTACACAGTCAAAGGTCCTGGTCGACACGGTCTCGATATATAGAGTCAATGTAACCGCGGCAGAGGAGTTGGGAAGGGAGGATTCCCAACCTAGTGACCCTAAGATGGCTGCCGAGTTCGACCTGGAACGACTGTGGAGATTGGATCACATAGGCATTAATCCTATGGAGACTGATTATGACTCGGAAGTTGCGCTACAAAGGTTTGACGAGTCTGTGTGCTACTGTGCCTCAGATAAGCAATATAAAGTTAGTTTACCTTGGAAGAACAGTGAGATAAGCCTGCCTACCAACTATGGTTTGGCATTAGGTCGCTTGCGCGCATTGCAGCGGAAATTGTCTAACGAACCGAGCACGCGCCAGGCGTATGACGATGTATTTCGGAGTTATGAGGATAGGGGTTTTATTGAGAGAGTCGATGTCAAGGAACCGTGTAAGAAGGGTAGGGTTCACTATCTGGCCCATCATGGGTTAAAGAAAGACAGCGTCACCACACCAATACGGGTGGTGTATGACTGTTCTGCCCACCAAGGTCAACAAGCCAGTCTGAATGACTGCCTGTTGACAGGTCCGTCCATGGTGTCGGACCTGTCCCAACATCTATTGCGGTTTAGGCTGGGAAAGTATGCCTATACCAGTGACATCGAGAAAGCATTCTTGATGGTCAAGCTAAAGGAGGAAGATAGAGATGTTACCCGCTTTCTTTGGTTCGGCGACATTAGCGACTCTGAAAGTCCCATCATAATATACCGTTTTCGGGTTGTACTCTTTGGGGCCACTTGCTCGCAGTTTTTGTTAAATGCCACAATCAGAAAACATCTAGCTGACACTCATGAGGACACAAGTAAACTATCTCGCGGATTATACATTGACAATTTGCAGGGTACTAGCGATAGTCAAGATGATTTGTTGTATGCATACTGGCAAGCACGCAGATTGTTTGCGGATGCACATCTATTTCTCCGCGAGTGGGTTACTAATAGTGAAGATCTTCAGAGTTTAATACAAGTGGATGGTACGGCATCTCTTAACCAGGAAAAGTCCAGAAATTTGGGGATGATCTGGCAACCTAAACATGACATACTAACTTTTCAAACAAGGTCTTTTGCTCAGCAGACAGGAGCGCACACAAAAAGAAGTCTGTTGAGCAAAGTTGCGCAATTTTTTTATCCTTTGGGTCTAGCATTACCTGTTACCATAAGAGCTAGGATTCTAATGCAGGAAGTTTGGAGACGTAAAATAGGAGGGGATGACAGTTTGCCCGAGGACCTGAATGACCAAGGGACATTGTTGTTGAATGAATATGCCATCCTATGTACTAAACCTATACCTCGTAAAGTGGCGGCGTTCGGTGACGTTACATTACACACGTTTTGCGATGCTAGCGCCACGGCATACGGGGTAGCCATATATGTTGTTACTTCATTTGGGGCACATTTAGTTACAGCCCGGGCCAAAGTAGCCCCGGTTAAGAAGGTAACTATCCCTAAAATGGAATTGACTGCCATGCTGCTATTAGCACGTCTGGTGCAACATGTACGCGCAGCATACGAGAGCGAATTAAATATTGAAATCGTTCACGTATGGTGCGATAGTCAGGTCGCACTCAACTGGATACATAGCAAGAAGTCTCTGCCAGTTTATGTGCGGAATAGGGTAGATGAGATTAGAGCCCTTTTGCCAGACGTTGCTTATCATTATGTAAATACAAAGGAAAACCCTAGTGATCTCATAACTAGGGGTATAACGGCTAGCCAGTTAATGAAGTCCGAATTGTGGTGGCATGGTCCAAAGTGGCTGCTCCATGAAAGTGAATGGACGATATGGCATGCTGTTGGTGAGGGACTTCTGCCACTGGAAACAGTGGCAGTTACAGCGTGTAATGGTAGATGGCCTTTATTCTCAATTTCACTCAATAAATGCTGGTGTTCCCCAGGGATCAGTTTTGGCCCCAACTCTGTTCCTCATTCATATCAATGATCTCATATCTACCACTCATAATCCAATACATTCCTACGCAGATGACTCAACACTCCACAGTTCCTTCACATTTACCAATTCTTTCACCCAACCCGATCTTATAAATTCAAAAATAAACACTGCAATTTCTCTGAACCGGGACCTTTCTAGAATTAATGAAAGGGGACAAGAGAATCTAGTTTCCTTTAATGCACAGAAAACCAAGTACATTCAATTTTCTAACGACAGAATCTCACTGACTCCCATATATTTTTTAATGATGTAAATATTCCCACTTCCCCTAGTATTGACATTCTCGGTGTAACATTAACTACTAACTTGAGCTGGACACATTATGTTAGAAGCATTGCTAAGAATGCCTCTAAAAAACTGGGACTCCTGTACAGAGTTCGAGAATTCTTCACTGACGAGCAGTTGGCCGTAATATATAAAAGTCATGTGCGCTCTCAGATGGATTACTACTGTTCACCTGTGGGGTGGAAGTGGAGTGGTTGCATTGAGGCAGTTGGACAAAATTCAAAATAAAGCTATTAGATTAATCAATAACCCTGCAATCACACAGGACCTTCCTACATTAGCCATACGAAGAAACGTTGCATCCCTTGCATTATTCTACAGATATTTTCACAGCAATTGTTCCGAGGAACTTGCTTCAATTGTGCCGCCTCTCCACATCTTTCCCGTAGAACTAGGGCAGCTGAGAGCGCCCATGAATTTACACTTTCTCCTCCACAATGCAGAACTTCTGCTTATCAGAATTCATTTATCCCCAGAGCTACTACTCTTTGGAATTCACTTCCCTCGAATTGCTTTCCACAAACTTACAATCAACAAATGTTTAAATCCAGTTGTTACAAACATTTTATGAATGGAGGATGCCTTTAGGCACATGGACCTTTTTGTTTTATCTGTGTTTTTCCTTCCTCCGTTCATTGTCTCTTAAAAAAAAAAAAAAAAAAAAAACCAAATGAGCCACCGGGTCCTATCATGAAGTGGGCAAGATTCGGTGACTATAATAAACTAGTCAGGGTTGTAGCTTGGGTGTTGCGATATGTATCCAATCTCAAGCTTAAAGTAACGGGCCAACTCTGCAACAGGGGTCACAACATTGATGCTCGTGAATTTAAAGCAGCTGAAGTAACTTTGATCAAATGGGTTCAAGTAGAAACCTTTTCCAATGAGTTAGAATCCTTGAAAGGCTCGAATAAGACATTAATGCCTAATATAGTGCGTCAACTAAGGTTGCACCTAGATAATGGCCTCATCAGGTGTGAGGGTCGCCTGAAGTGGTCGGGTGTACCAGACGGCACAAACCGACCTATACTTATGCCAACAAGACATCACGTTACTGATCTATTGATCATACGTGCACATAGGGAAGTAAAACACTACGGGGTATGTCATATTATATCAAATTTACGTCTCACATGGTGGATACCCAGAGTTCGACAAGTAGCTCGACGCGTAGTGAGAAAGGTGTAATATGCCAGAGACTAATGGGTAACCATATGCAACTGGACCAGCTCCACCTCTACCTGAATGCCGTGTAAAGCACGTAGAACCTTTCCAAGCGGTAGGATTAGATTACACAAGGGGCATTGAAGACGAGGGAGCATGAGAAGGTTTATATATTATTGTTTACCTGTGCGACGTCTCGAGCGGTACACCTAGAACTATGTGATAATATGTCTAGCGAAGAATTTATGCTGGCGTTTAGACGGTTTTGTGCCCGTCGTTCATTCATCTTAGCGACAATGCTCCCACTTATGTCCAAGCATCAAAATATCTAAAGGATATGAGTAGTGATCCTACTATCATCACTTTTTTGGGAGAGAAGAAATGCGAATGGAGGTTCATTCCAGTTAACCCTTAAAAAGTCGAGTTAAATAAAGCTGGACTATGTGGCGGCGCTCGACATAACTCGAGTGGCAATTTCAGCACGTAATGTGGCTGAGAGAGAGAGACAAGTGGTGGCAGGAGACTAGCGAGCGTATGACTGCTCCAGACCACCGCGGCGAACCTACTGACACAAATCTCAGCTCCCTCCTCCCTCTCTCACTCGCTACATACTCAATTATGTACCGAAAGTACCGAATTACCTGCTTTTTGCACTCGCGTTGCACGGTTATTGCAAGAAAACTATCCATCATACAAGGATCGTTATGGTGTCATTCGAAAGCTCTGTTTATGCCCTTTCAGGGATAGATACTTGTTTTACGTTCTGGGTCTTATTTAGGCATGAAAATGATCACGTAAACAGCCCTATTTTGGCTAAAAACTCCCCGCTGGGCGGTACACATAAATAAACCGCATAGGCCACTCGTAAGGTGTTTTAAGGCACCTTGGTTTGGTGGCATGTGGGAACGGTGTGTCGGCATAGTAAAGTCAGGACTAAGAGCGGTTGTAGGACGTGCTCTATTAAAGAAGAGTGAGTTGACGACAGTCCTCACAGAGATAGAGGCAGTCGTGAATGATCGCCCGCTTACATATGTGTACACCGACCTGCAAGAACCACTACCATTAACGCCAGCTCACTTGCTATATGGAAAACCATTGACTGCATTTCCATCTGATTTTCAGTCCATAGTAGAGTTAGAGGATCCCTCGTTGTACTCTGCGGTAGCGGTGTCTAAGAGATACCAGTATATATCCAGGATAATCGAGGATTTTAGGAAACGGTGGATTAGTGAATATCTGCTAGCATTGAGGGAAAGGAGTGTTACTCCCTCTGGTAGACCAACGGCCCCTACAGTTGGTGACGTTGTTTTAATTAAAGAAGATAGTCCTCGTTTATACTGGAAATTAGGCCGCGTATTGGAGGTATGCAAGGGGGCAGACTCTGTAGAGCGGGTGGCGCTATTAAAGACAGCCACTGGAACTACTGTTCGTCCTATCGCACGTTTGTACGCTTTGGAGCTCGATTCCGCATTGCAATCTGAGGCTCCACCTGTTATTGCTGGGTCCGAGGATTCTCAAAGGAACGACTCACCTCATACTGATGGTGATCATTCTTGGACCGGGACGCGTCCCAGACGCGCTGCTGCTGGCGCTGTCGACTTGTGGCGTCAGAAGATAGCCTCTGGGCAACTTTAGGTTTAAGGTGGGGTTCAGGTCTTTTTTGTGGGGGGAGTGTATCGTATAAATACGATAGAATATGACTCTTTTGTGATCTTGTATGTCTCTGTGACGTCACGATCTCTCCTACAGCACGACGTAGGACGAGTAGATCGTATATTATAAGATTGTAAATAAGTTAAGTTATAAAAGGCCTAATATGCTATTAAGCAATATTGCCATGGTCTTATGTAGTATATATGAATTTATCGTATATATTAATATAATTTATCGTATAGAGCAACCTAAATGCGGTACGATAATTTGGGCTCCTGGCGGTTTGCCAAGGCAGCAAGGTGTGCTTTTGAGGTATGCCAGAGCCTTCACGAACACCAACCAGTTAACATCTAATTTTCCGCCCTCAGTTGATCGTGCTTTTGTGCCTCTAATCACAATACACATACAGCAATACACACAACTACACCATCACGACGCTCTCATCGACATCATGACTGACTGATAGATAAGCATATTATTCATGTCCATTCCCATGTAATCATTTATTCTTTCTTTAACTTGACTCATGTCTTGGGACCGAAGTCTCGTTCCCCATTGTCCACCGCCATATTGGGTAAAACGTTCTCCCTTGCCTCATTGCCACGTGGAACTATTGGTGAGTTAATTCCTGGCTAATATTAACCCTTATAACCTTACCCTATAATTATATACATTTATTATGTGAGACCTTTGGATATAAATTGGCTTGTTTCAGATTGAATTCAATTTAGATATAGAGTATTCATTTAGATTGATTTTATTTGCTTCATTATAGCTTAGTAATATTTAACTTCCATTGATAGTTTACCACAAACGTGATCGTGTAACTTGTTACCATGTGTTTCTTTGTGTTCTCTATTCCTCATATCTTGTAGTGTGCATGCAGCCTTATATACCCAGTCATTTAGAACTCACATTACCCAAGTTAATCCTGTAGAAAAACAGGGCATAACAATAAGTACAGAAATACAATGACAGATCAAATTATGACATTACAGTACAGTACCGAAATAATCTCTTAAGGCATCCAAAGATCCTCTCATTAAGTACAGGTACATATGTTACTCAGCAGTACTCTACACACAATTGGGAATACATAATTACACAGCATATCTATGGAGTCAAATCAATACAATAATGGCATAAATCAAAGGTAATTATCAGGGTCAAACTTAACAGGTTGCGCTGCCCGACACGGAGGGTGCTACACAAGGCTCAAACAAAGCTTAACGTTATTCCTACTGTAACTCGAGTAACGTATCCCCTGAAATCAGCTGCCCAGAATCTCACTACAGCGTTCCATCCCTTGCAAGGCAACTCTGTTCATTAGACCATGTCAAACAAAAATATATCAAAGGAATCAATACTCATAATACACTCTAAAAGCACAATAATTAATAATAGCCTACTGTACTTCCAATTAGGTGAAAGTTAGGTAGCCTAATTAAAATGTAAAATCATATAACCTACCATAATAATTTAGCAAGTACCCATACCTAAACGGCCTTTTCACTAGTTAACTTTAACCCTTCCTACCCGGGCGTCCTTGTGGAAGGACACCGCTGCAGAAGGGCAGGTACCCTTTTTTTTTTTTTTTTTTAAGAGACAATGAACGGAGGAAGGAAAAACACAGATAAAACAAAAAGGTCCATGTGCCTAAAGGTATCCTCCATTCATAAAATGTTTGTAACAACTGGATTTAAACATTTGTAGATTGTAAGTTTGTGGAAAGCAATTCGAGGGAAGTGAATTCCAAAGAGTAGTAGCTCTGGGGATAAATGAATTCTGATAAGCAGAAGTTCTGCATTGTGGAGGAGAAAGTGTAAATTCATGGGCGCTCTCAGCTGCCCTAGTTCTACGGGGAAAGATGTGGAGAGGCGGCACAATTGAAGCAAGTTCCTCGGAACAATTGCTGTGAAAATATCTGTAGAATAATGCAAGGGATGCAACGTTTCTTCGTATGGATAATGTAGGAAGGTCCTGTGTGATTGCAGGGTTATTGGGAGGTTTGACGTACCTCCCAACCTACCAAATAGGAAAACCTACTATTTGGTAGTAGTCTTGGAAAATCCAACGTCAAGGCTATTAACCTAATTGCAATGACGACTTGTCTATTTTGACTGCTATGTCGTCATTCCAACCGCGGTTAAAAAAGAAAACGTCTAGAGTCTACTCCTTATCTTGCTCTAGGAGACGTTGTACATTAACCAAAACTACCACCGAAGGTGAAAAAAGCATAGAAGAGAAGAAAAAGGGGTTTACCTTAGTTACCGCTTAAGGCCCATCCCGTGTTCCGTCATGTGCAGATCCCTGTCGAACGTGCGCATGAGCGACCCTCTCTTGTTATCACATCTCACGTCAGCAGAAGAACGCGGATGGGCAGGGGTCCGGCGTGAGGGAGGGTATTATGTACGTTGGATTTTCCAAGACTACTACCAAATAGTAGATTTTCCTATTTGGTAGGTTGGGAGGTACGTCAAACCTCCCAATTTGTTAGTAGTCTTGGCAAATCCAACGTCAAGGCTGCGTAACAAATAGGAGGAGGACATCCAAGCCCAACATACCAAAAAAAACAATGCATAAAACAAAATTATGAATGACAAAGACACAATTTAAACAAGAGAGTTTAATAAAAGAGTGAAAAACTGAGGAGTAGCTAAAAAGAACAGTTTTAACACGTGCCCGTCATTCATAGTAATGCAAAAACATAGACTTGTCTTAAACCAAAAAAGTACTGTACCCAAAATCCCTTTTCTTCCAAAACCAACAAAAACATTGAACACAATAACAAAACACAATTTTCAATTTGGTAAAAACACTTATGTACTGTATACATAATACATAATCCCAAACTTGCAATCAAGTGTTGCAAACCCGTACTCCCCCCCCCCCCCCCTTTTTCAAAGAAAACAAAGTAAAAGAAAGAGGGACAAGGGGGGAAGACCAGGTATCTTCGCCAGAGCTCTAGGAAACACGACTCCCGAGAGCTATCACCGGCCGAGGGGGTCGAACACTGGACATGGAGAGGTAGGAGATGAAGTAATTGATAGAAGACCACAAAACCGCTGAGGCGATGTCAGGTAAGGATCGACTTCGCAGGAACCGGAAGGAGGCAGCAAAGGATCGCACATCGTGCGCAGAACCCCTACAAACAGCGTGACTGGCACGAATGGTCCGACAAATGTGGCGTCCTATCTGCACCTTCGAGAGCCTCCCACCTGTCCGAGGAGACACCCACACAGCAGTACCCAAAGGCGGCGCCACAGACGCAACAGAGGAGTGCAAGGCTGACACCGGGCACAACATATGGCGAGTATGCCCACGCTGGAAAGCCTGGACGGTGAAAGGCTGGAAAACGTGGGTCTCCCTCTCATTCGTGGCAACAAAATGAGGGGAGGGGGCTAACGTGACGACATTCAAGGACGGGGAGAATCGCACGCATTCCTGGGACCGTGACAAGGCTGCTAGTGCAGACACCCTATCCCCAGTGGCCAGAGCGACAAGGAAGAGTGTACGCCCGAGCAACGGAACCGGTGTAGTGGCCCGTGTATACGTGTGTGAAGCCAGAAGGTCCAGAGCCCGCCCCAGATCCCACTGTGGAGGGATCTGGCGCGGAGGCGGTCGTTCCCGGAAGGCAGCCGTCATGAAGGAATCCAGCTCCTTCGGCGGAACGACCAGCCCAGTGACGGACTCAAAGACCTCCCGGACGGCAGACAAGCGGTGACGTATAGCGTCGACTTGAAAGTGACGTGTACAGAAGAGGTGAAACCAGGAGTGTAGGACGAGGGAAGGAGAGCTAACTGTCTGGCGAGTGTCCTGTATCCACCTAGTAAAAGACCTCCAGGGGGACCCGTAAGTCCCCCAAGGCGAAGTCGTCCAGGAACGCTTCAGGAAGTCAGGCAGGTCCCGTCCGTGGACTGGGAGCCACCGTGCCTCATGAACATCCACGATGCGAAGGCCAACGAGGTCCGCAGGTCTCCAACCTGGCTCAAGTGGAAGTCGGAGACAGGTAGAGGGACCGGACTCGGGCACCACCGCGTCAACTGGGCGTACCAAGCCTGTGCCGGCCACAGAGGCGCGATTAGCCAGACTCTGCCGCGGTACAGCCGCAGCCTCGCGAGGACATTGCACATCAACAGTGCGGCCGGCGGCGGAAATATGTATATCGACTGCCACCTGTTCCAGTCTACCATGAAAGCGTCCGGACCCCCCTCCGGAGTGCGAGGCCAGAGGGATAGGTACCGAGGCAACTTGTGCGTCTCCTTCGATGCGAACAAGTCGGCCTCCGGAACACCCCAGGAAGCCGCGAGGTCGTCGAACACAGTCAGTTGCATTGCCCAGTCTACAAGAACGCCCTGTCCTCTCGACAGGGCGTCCGCCCACAGGTTGGCAGTCCCGGGCAGGTAGGAGGCATGCAGGGAGAAGGTGTGACGGTTCTTGAGGAAGAACAACGTCACCGAGATCCCCAACAGAGTCAATGACCCGGAGGACCCCTGCTTGTGGATACAGTGGACAGCTGTCTGACTGTCCATCCCGAAGGCCACCGACTTTCCCCGAAGGGCCAGCGCGTGGTCCCTCAGGAAGAATAAAGGAACCAACAGTTCTAGGGCACGTATGTGTAGGCGTGTGTGTCCTACCCATCTGCCGTGATGTTGAAGTCCCAGGTTTGATTGGTAACCCCACCCTACCTCACTCGACGCATCTGTGTCTACCCAGATCGTCGGCGGGGGGGGCGGTCCAGGGCACAGCCGCAGAGAGCGTGCCCCGAGCAACCCAGTGTCCGAAGTGTCTGCGAATGGTACGCGGGATCGGCAGGAGCCGATCCATAGGGGTCAACGGAAACACCTCGGTGCCCATGAGGAGGAGGCGGCGTAGCCTGAGTCTCCCTAAGGGAATGGTCAGAGCGGGCCAATTCAGCGAACCCACTAACGAGTCCCAGAGCCTCCCCGGGTGGGAGACCGAGTGCAACACGGCGAAGACCTTCCGTCGAAGGTTCACCGCGTTTGGCAGACTCAGGGTCACCGTAGCGCTGGTCAAATCCCATTCGAGACCGACCCACGGCACGACACGCGACGGGGTCAAGCGTGACTGGGGAACATCGATGGTGAACCCTAACTGTGTGATGTGGTGAACGACTGTGAGGGTGTCGTGTACGCACCGTTCTAGGGCGCCGGAAACTATCAACCAATCGGCCAAGGAAAACAGGACCTGGAGCCCGCTCCTGAGGAGAGGATCCAGAGCCTGCTCCACCAGTTTGGAGAAGATCTGCGGCGCGATGTGGAGACCGAAGGGAAGTCAGTCGAACAGGAACACACGATCGGAAGTCTGAACGGCCAAGAATCGCTGGAATCGAGGACGGAGAGGAACGAGCCAAGATGCACCCTTGAGGTCCAGCGACACTACCCACGACAGAGGGCGCAGTGCCAGGCGCACCTGGGGTACCGGCAGCATCCGAAACCGTGTGTGCACGATGTGCCCGTTGAGGGCCGACAGATCCACCACCGGTCGCATCGCGTCGCAGTTCTTCTTCGGTACCAGAAATACACGGGAGAGGAAAACCGGGTGACCGGCGGTCACCCCCTCGACGATTCCCTGCTCGTGCATGGATGTGAACACGTGGGCCACCTCTGAAGAGAAGGGCCGGCGTCGGTGACAAGAGCGGAGTGGGGGTCTGGACTTCCATCTCCAGGTTAGACCCCTCCACGCAATCTGCTGCCCCCACGTCCCTCGCGGCCATCGAGGGGCGCAAGGGCGAAAACAACCTGTGGGAGCTCCCGAGAGGAGGGGAGCGACCCGGGCGGCTAGGTGAGAAGGAGAACAAGGAGACCGACCCGGAGAATCTACACATTGTTTTGACGTGGAGGTACCCCCGGTACGGTCCTTGCGGTCATGAGCGCCACATTGACCTCCTCTACCCCCCCCCCAACTTCGTCGAAAAGGGCGGGCCACCCCAACCCCTGGCCGTCGCGGGTCTGACCCCGTCGAAGGGCGGCCAGAAGTGGAAGGCTGGCCAGCCCCGACATGGCGGGGATGAAAGGGGGCAAGAACAGAAGTGCGAGGCGGAACCGACGCACTGGCCTGCAACGTCCCTGTCCTGCGCCCGTGCATGGCGGCAGCACTTGCAGCAGCACCCCGAAGAGGACCGGCAGAAGGACGGGACTGAGAAGACCCCGCTCGCGACACAGCGCGTCGTTGCGTGTCGTAAGCAGGGTCCGCCGACAGAGAAGCGTAGCGTTCCCAAGCATCCTGCGCAAAAAAGCCCCGACTTATATAGCGCAGAGTACAACAAACCCTGACGAATATCCAAGGGGGCTGTCCGGCAGAACGAGGACCGTACCGTCCGGCGTTGCCGAGTTGCCACGCACAAAACCGCCGTCAGCTCGGGAACCAAAGACACCGCGAGCCGAAGGCGGATCCGCCGAACGCGGTGTGACGCTTCTGCATAGTAACCACGTGCGGGCATGCGCGCGCGTCGGCTGCCCAGCCATTTAGAAACCGGCTGGTGGTAGCCGGCTGGCCGGCTTTCCCTTAGTATATATCCTACGACAATGTAACTAATGTCTGGGATATTCTTATGTTGTTTCACAGCTTGAAGCTGCCCTTATTCTTAACCAACGCATCTTAGTATATTTTATTCTCGATAGTTGATTGTTTCATTATAATATATAAGATGTAAGTCTAGTGAGAGCGGGAAGAGACGACCGGGAGAGAGAGACCGGCTTGGGACGTTGCTTCGCGCGGAGAGACCAGCTTGGGACGAGCCTGAAGCGCTGCCACGTGCATTTGATTGCAACGTTAGGCTTAGTTTCGACTTACGCACGGGGTAGAGGATTTTGACCAGGCAACTGTGTTGAGTGTTGCCAAGCCTGGGATGTATTCTGCATGCCTAGGGTGGGGTCCAGACAGATTCAAGACTCAGAGCTCACCTCACTGTCGTACCCTTCGGACCCCCTTGATATCTATCCCTCTCAACCCCACTTAGAAACGTTTTCTCTTACTTTGTATACCTTCTTTCCACTACTTCACCAATCTATTTAATTATCCCATCCCCTTGATAGACCTTATATCTATTATTGTATTAACGACGAGCTCTCAGATAATTAGATAGGATTTTGGGCCTTATGCAGAGACGTAATTGTTAATGAGACCTAGGAAGCTTTTTTGTTGTCTCATATTTGGTGGTTTCATGCTTGCTAGTGTATTCTTCTGTCAGGTTAGCAGGGGCTAGACCGGAGGGGAGGCTTTTTGCGATCCTTTAAGTAAAGTCTGCTGGTGCGAGTCCTGTGGACCCGCACGACTTTACTAGGATACCCGTGGGAGTCTGGGGGCATTTTCTTGTCTGTGTCCCTGTGTGTCTAGTGTTGTGTTGTGTGAGGGCCCTTGCCTAGTCCACTCAGCACTGCGCTAGCATGTCTTGCTTTTGTTTTAGGGTCGCCAGGAGAGAGTCAGATACTTGCGATCTGAGTCTCTCAAGAGAGCACCCTTTCAATTAGAGTAATTTGGCGCACAGACTTGGGAACGTCCCTAGGCTAGAGCAGGTGGCTCAGCCCGGGTATCCGAAGCCTATATCCTTCCGGCTAGACCTCTGCCACCTGGCAGATTAACAGCTAGGGGTTTATTATCTCTGTATGCTTGTTATTGTGCCACAGTTTACCGTTTTTGTGAGCATTGTGAGTCAGGGTGTGGCTTAGAGACTCTGTCCGAGCAGGCTTGCCTGACTAAGAGTGAGAAGCACACCTGTATGTGGTTATGTTGCAAGTTGCTGCCTTTATTTAATTATACCTATGCCATTATACACTGTATGTCCTATCACTAGTATTTATTCCTGCTTATGAGTTAAGAGTTCTCTAAATCCGTAACGTATTTTCTTTGCTAAGCATCAGATCCTACAGTAGCCGCATGTAGTTTAGAGACCCGCATCTTGTCTACCTGTACGATGTTTTGAGGACTGTTTGCTTTCACCTTCTTTCACGCAGGAGTGATTAGTTGTATTAATTAATGTAACGTTAAATGTACTTTCTTCTAGTTTGTTATTAAATTGTTTCTGCAATTTAATTCCGTTATCTATCTTTTCCTTGAAGCTTTAAGTCAACTTAATTGTGTGATCTTTTATATAGCCTGCTTGACTATCAGCAGTCTATAGTGCGTGCACCCTGTAACCGAGTCATAGGATACCTCGTTGTCCAGGCAGGACTCTTGACGGTTTAGGGTGGTTTGTTGCCTGGGTTTATAGATAAGGGTTGGATCTAGCGTTTTCCGTTGTTGCTTGTTGCCGCATACCTAGTCCAATAGAAAGAGCCCAGTGTTTATATATCCCAGGACGTAACAGCGGTCCAAACCCTCGCGAAGATCGCCTGGTGCAGACGCCTCGAGAAGCCGCAGGTGGTGAACAGATGTCTGGAGGGAACCGAAAAGACAAGATAATAAGTTCGTCACCCACCGTCGCAAGGGAAAATCCTTGTCGACAGAGGACGCATCAGGGTGAGAGAAGAACGGGGTAGCAATAGAACAAAGTTCAAGAACGGGTGCGCGCATCTAGGACCAGAACGTGCCGTCCAACCCGCCGACAGACACAAGAGGAGGCAAAAGCAGGGATGACTCCGGGGGAGGGACTGAAGGATAGCTGTCGACGGATCGGTTGGCGAAGTCGAAGGCCTCAGCAAACCAGGCCCCCAATGGGAGAGGGCGACCGAGCATGATGGCTAAGCCAGGCGTACCGTCGTCGCACAAACCTGTCCCATAGGAGGACAGTCCCGTCAACACAGCCAGGGAATGAACATCCTGAAGGATGTCCCGGCGGCTGAAGTCTGACCAGAGCGTAGGCCTGCAGAAGGGAGGGGGACCGTAGCAGGGGTAGGTAGGGTGAGGCGCTGAGGGTGTGTCACCGCCAAGAAGCGCGATAAGAGGGAGTCTTGCATCGACTCCAAGCGCCCGTCGATGCGTGACACAACCCACCCCTGCATAGCCGACAATCGATCCGAGAGAGGCGACCCCCCCCAAGATTGGTCGGCCCGCAGGGGCGAGACCCACGACACGAACTAGCAGCGTCGCAGCCCAAGGAAGGCGAGCGACCACGGGTGTACAAAGGAGTACAAAGGAAATCAAGCAACAACAGATCTAGTGACCCTTCTAGGCTGCTTGTCCTCCAAAACACTGAGGATCAAGTGTCCAAACAGTGGTTTAGAGTGGGTAAGGGAACATTGGAAAGGGAACTACTGCCCTGCCACTAACGTGGCAGGACTAGGAAGTTAGTAGGGGACATATGGGTTAGTAACTAAGGGGAGGATAAAGTTATTCATTTACAAACGCAGTCAGTCGAGGGTTTGATGCGAGATATTTGTCTATGCGGAATTTAAATAAATCAACGGTGCTGCAGTCTATAACGTCTCGGGGAAGCCCATTCCACAAGTTGACAACTCGATTGAAGAAGAAATTCTTAGATTCGTGTGAGTTAAAAGATTTACCAATAATTTTGCAACCGTTTCCCCGCATGTAATTAGATTGGTCGATAGTGAAGTACTTACTACAGTTCATATTGTCGATGCCTTTGATGATTTTGAACACTTGAATTAAGTCACCTCTTAATCTGCGCTGGGTTAAAGGAAATAGATTTAATTCTCTAAGACGCTCTTCGTATGGTTTGTTCTTTAGGCTAGGTATCATTTTGGTAACTCTACGTTGAACTCGTTCTAGCTTGTTTATGTCTTTTTGGTAATAAGGGCACCAGCATTGAACGCAGTATTCCAGAAGAGGGCGGACTAAGGAATTGTAAAGGGTTAGGATTAAGTCTTTGGATTTATGCTCAAATGATCTGCCTATAAAGCCAATTATTTTGTTTGCCTTCTTAACAACTTCTGAACATTGTTGACTCGGTTTTAGGTTACTCGATATTGTTACTCCCAGAACGGTTTCTCGGTTTACATTCTTAAGCTGAGTGCCATTCATCGAATAGTTTGCTTTCTCATTTAGGTATCCGATATGTAGTACTTTACATTTATCCGCATTGAAACTCATTTGCCAAATTTGGGCCCAATGTGACAATTTATCTAGATTGTGTTGCATATCGTCAACTTGATCTTTTGAGAGTACGCTATTTGCAATTTTTGTATCGTCAGCAAATTTTGAGATTGTACAGGTGAGACCCTCATCTATGTCGTTGATGTAAATTAGAAAGAGAATTGGTCCTAGTACCGATCCCTGGGGTACCCCGCTACTTACATTGGTCCATTTAGATGCCTTACCGTTTATGACTACTCTTTGCTTTCTGTCGCTGAGCCAATTTTCTATCCATTTCAACACACCATCTTGTATTCCATGCGCTTTTAGTTTTAGCAGTAAACGTTTGTGGGGAACTTTGTCAAAGGCCTTTTGAAAATCAAGGTATATAATATCTACAGCTTTACTCTCATCGTAGAGGTTGAGGATATCGTGGAAGAAGTCTAAGAGGTTTGTTAAACAGGAACGTTTTTTACGAAAGCCGTGTTGAGTATCTTTAAGTATGTTATTTTCCTCTAAGTGATTTACGAGTCTGTCTCTTATGACCGTTTCTAGCATTTTACATACAACTGAGGTTAAGCTAATTGGACGATAGTTACTGGGTAGGGATTTGCTGCCTTTTTTGAATATCGGTGTTACGTTGGCTATCTTCCACTGATCAGGCATAGTTCCAGACTGCAAGGATTTATTGAATAGTAATGTCAGTGGTTTGGAGAGCTCATCCTTAACTTCCTTTAGAACTCTAGGCGAGATTGTATCAGGTCCAGGCGTTTTATTTACCTTGAGTTTATCTAAACAATTCAATACTTCTCTCTCTGTAACGGTGATATTGCTTAGAACATCTGAATTATCAATCTGAATCGGCGATGGTGTAGGGATATCACTGAGGTCTTCTGTTGTAAATACTGATGCAAAGAAGGTATTGAGGGCATTACTCATTTGTACTTCGTCTTTGGTGTATTCTCCATTTTCATCGACTAACGGTCCAACAGTTGAAGTAACTACTTTTTTCTTTCTGATATAACTATAGAATTCTTTCGGGTTTGTTTTACTTTGATTCGCAATATGTAACTCTAGGGTCTTTTTACTTTGCTTAATTAACTTTTTGGCTTTGCGTCGTAGCTCTACAAATTTCACCCGTTCTTCGTCATTTTGTGAGGATTTTAATCTATCATTAGCAAATTTTTTAGCAAGCAGGCAGTTTGGAATATCTTTATTCCACCATTTGGGCTTATTATTATGGCCTGGACGCCGTATTTTCGATGGTATGCAGTCTTGCACTGCTTTTAGGTAAGTGGTTTCGAATAACTTCCAAGATGTATTTATGTCGTTATTGTTAATTAAAAAGCTCCAGTCAGTTTCTTTAAACATAGCTCTAAGTTTATGAAAGTTTGCTTTCTTGAAATTAGGGACTTTTTCGATGCTACTATTTGGTTCGTTACTAGTAAAGTTTAAAGTGAAAGTTATCGTACGATGGTCGCTGTTACTGAATTCATCACCAACATTCAAATTCTCTATTAATTCTTCTTTTGTTGCAAGTACAATGTCAAGAACGTTATTACCACGGGTCGGTGTTCGAACAAATTGATAAAGCGAACTCTCTTGCAAGTTCGTATACAAGTCATGTCCGGAGTGTGAAGTAAGAGTATCGCCCCACTTGGTCACAGGTAAATTAAAGTCGCCAAAAAATACGGTATCTTGTGAGTTACTTACATCTGCAATTTGTTCATAAATTTCTCGGTCAGTTTGCACTGATTGAGCTGGAGGTCTGTATATTAATGCAAGTATTATTTTTGTACCTTTATTATTCTTTATTAGCACAAAAGATGTGTCGACGTTCACAATTTGAGGTTTTGACAAGAGGGTCGGGTTAAGACTTTCTTTGATATAAAATAAAACGCCACCTCCATTTTTATTTATTCGGCTTTTCTCAAACATTACATAACCGGGAAGTGAATACTCTTCTAAAAAGTCTCTATCTACTGTATTGAGCCAAGATTCTGTTATACCAATCACATCATAATTTTCAGTAAACACTAGTTCCTCTAAATCTGAAAATTTATTGCGTATGCTACGAGCGTTTGCATAGAAAACCTTTAAAGTTGCGGTTTTAGAACTCACAGAACGTTCTTTAATCAAATTTTTGGTTCTGATCGGATCTACATTTACATTCATGGCTGACATCGGTCCTCGGTCGTTATCCCTGGCGGTTTTGAATTTGGGTCGTGTTGGTGGAGCTTTATCCAAATTCGCGGTTCTTGACAGATTAGCATTTAATTCCTTCGCAGGTTGCCGCCCTCGCTGTCTTCGGTCCTCCTTCCTGGTTGTCCTGTGCTGAGTCGATTTCTTCTCCGAAAATCCTTCACCGCATCGTTGAGAAGACGTCCAAAACGTGCTGCTCCCACCTGGTTCAGATGAACTCCATCGTCCGAAAACAAATAGTCATCGTAGTAGAAATTGTCCCAGGTGTCGACGAATCCCACGTTTTCCTTCCTGCAGAGGTTTGCTAGACAACGATTTGTGCTGGTGGCTATATTGTAAAATCGGCTCTCTACACCAAGCCGGGGGACGATTCCTGAGACGATGATCCTTGATGACTTCTCCTTAGACGACTTGATCAGCTGCTGGTACTTTAAAAGCAAATCTTCCGACCGGGTTCGCTGTACATCGTTGGATCCAACGTGGATGACGTACATTGTATTAGCAGGAGCCAGCTTAGATACTTCGTCAACTGCAGCAACTACGTCGTCCACACCACCACCAGGGATACAAAAACGCTTCCTGGTCTTAGGTGCTCTGGCGCAAAACTCTGTGAGCTGACCACGTATCATCGAGTCTCCCACGAGCCGGACTTCTTCTATTTCCGCTTCGTCATCTGAGTCTGCGAGTATCTGGAAGCGGTTTTGACACTCGGTAATCGGTATGGGTTTCCTGGTCTTGGGGCAAACGTTGTTCCTCACAACACGGAAGTTGTCTTGAGCGGGAAGAGAGTTACTATTTGTTTCTTGAGTATCGGAACCATCAGATGAAATGGCTACTGCAGGCGTTGAATTGTTGGCAGTTGACGTTGGGGCGTTGGTGGCTGCTGGAGTTGCGGTGACAATTGAAGTTTGTGGTACTCCAACGTTGAGTGTTACAAACTCTTGGAGTGATTCCAGCTTCATGGTGAGGACGTTGATCTTGTTGTAGGCTTCATCTAATTTCACTGTCAAATTCTCTTGTTGCTGGCAGAGACGGCAGACTTGAAGATTGACAGTAACAAACATGGACTCACCAAACCTACCGGCGCAGTTCGTACAAGTGCGAGGCATGGTAACAGTCAGTTTCTTCAGATCACTTCACTCACTTTAAAACACTTAACTCACTTTAAAACACTTCACTCACTTTAGAAACACTTCAATCACTTCAACCGAAAACAAATATGTTGAAATACACAACAATAGGTTATCAGGGGTGATAGCCTAACCGAAAACAAAACATTTGAGATACGCAGGATTAGGCTTCCAGGGGCAATAGCCTAACCAAAAGTTTAAACAAAATTTAAATACGCACCAATAGGCTACCAGCGTTGAATAGCCTAACCGAAAATAATAAAATTGAAATACGCAGAAATAGGCTACCAGGTGTGATAACCTAACCTTAAACAAATATATATATATAACAGAATATGTAACTAAATATACAATTCACCAAATAGAGATTATATAAAAATAAAGTGTGACCGCACACAAGGGGTTAATATACTGTATCAACAGATGGCCCTGGTGTCACTGTAGCCTAGTAAAGCAGTAGCCTACTCTTTTTAGATAAAACAAAACAAAATGTATCAGTCAAAGGTTACTACAAGATCGTGCAAGCAACAACTAAAATTACAGATATATATAGCTACAGTAGGATACTAAATACAATATCTACTAGAGTTAATAAGAACAACAGATTGGCTGGCTATAGGCTAGGCTAGGTTTGGATTAGGTTAAAAGCTTGGCAGGTTGGGTTAGGCTAGGTTAGTTTGTACAAAATTACCACCCTTAGCTTAAAGTAAAATCACTCTGAGGAGAAAAAGTCAAGAATATATCTAGGGGGAAAAGATAAATGAATGCACTTAAATTTACTACAAAATTGGATGGAATTTAATATGTATAATCCCCCAAAAAAAATTGTTTACAAAATGGCGTCGGCGTTCGTTCCTGTAGGCAGGTTAGTTAGTACACAATATTGTTTATTAGCAAATTAATATGCAAAGCTTTACTTACATACAAGGCAGTTAAATTGATACTTACTACAGTAGGTAATGGGTAAAATTAGGGGCTACGATTTTATATCAACTAAGAAGAGAGCGTTTGTTTACAAACAAAACAAAACAACAGATGGCGCTAGTGGCGCCCTGTCCGAGCAGGAGTCTTGTGATAAACACAAAGTTTATCAGTCAATACACAGCGAAATATCGTGCAGTGTTACTTACTAAGCTACAGGATGGTTAAACGTGCTCTTAACCACCTTTCATGCACAAGAATGAAGAGGATGAGTAGTGAATACTCAAATTATGATCGATATCGTGAGAGCGTTGACAGAGCGTCTGCAGCGTCTGGCGGTAGCGAGGTAGTGATGTAGTGGTGTGTCGCCGCTGAGGGACTCGTCCCCGAACACGAACGCCCGAGGGGGAAACAGCACCATCCCCCTCTTCCAGCGACACGTCAGCCCCTGAGAAAGGGGACCCCGAAACCTCGCTAAACCCCACCGAGCCAAGAGGTGGGGTACCCCCCTGGCGAGACGGTAAGTGAAGGTCAGGGAGAGAAGAAGGAGGAGGAGCAGGACGACGGGAGTGGGAAGGCAGGCCGGGTGAAAGGAGGTCAGAAGGAGCCGCGGGGGGAAACAGAGCAAGGATCCCCGGGGCGGAGATAACAGGGCGGCCCGACACCGAGGCGGAGGAAGGAGGGACCTCCACCTCGGGACGAGACCGGGAAGGAAGAATAGGCACCGAAGCAGGGGAAGTAGGAGGAGAAGCAACTACATCCCGGCAGACCCTCCTGGACAGTGTAGGAGGAGGGAGCAGAGGGCCAGCTACAGCCTGAACCCTCGCGCGCGTAGAGGAAAAAGGAAGAGGACGTCGTTCGTGCAGGGGAAGCGGGCGGAAAGCAGTAGAGCCCCTACCCGTAGAGGCCAGGGGAGGGCGCACAGGGGCAGAGCCACTAATCCCGGCCTCAGGGCGAGAACCATGACGAGGGCGATGGGCGTCGTCAAGGCGATCAGGAGGACGACGAGGGGCAGTAGAGGACGGCCGACGAGGCGAGCAAGAGCGAGGACGGAGCCGGGGATCCCCCCGACGATGTGACGACCGGCTGCGGGACCCAGGGGAGAGGGCCCGAGCAGGGAGAGGGCCAGGTGAACGGCCTTCAGTCGGGTCAGGGATACCCAGGGCGACGCGGATCCAGTCGGCAACAAAGGCGGGGAACGGCGGGCCACATTCCTAATGTGGCGGGAGACTATCGCCCACACCGACTGAAGGGAAGCAGAGGCCACTGCCGCCGCTGAGGAACCAGGGCTATGGTGCACCACATCCACCAGGGCCAGACACGGGCCACACAGAGCAGGGAGGGAGGCCGTAGAGGACAAACATTGCGAGTGGCGCAAGCAGGACTTGAGGCTCCCCAAGCACGGGGAGCTACAACCATGGCGAAAGCAAGGCACCCGACCTGCACTGGAAGAACACACACCATAATCAGCACGTCGAAGGGTAGAGAATGTCCAATAAGAACCAGGGAATGAGCATGGGGAAACAGGAACACACATGCAAACAGGTATCCGTACTCACCCTAAACCGGGAGCACAGAGGTAGGTGAGTAGGGCGGGCGAGGCGGAAGAGCACTAGCAGAACCTGCAAAGATGGAGAAAGCGTCAACCACCACTCAACATCTTACATGCAGGGTCTATAACACCAGTAAAGTGCACACACCAAGATAGTTTCAGGCAACAAGATGACATAAAAAAGGTCAACAGTGAAAGCCAACTATAACCGCAAATTTGCGGGCCAATGGAGGCATAACCGTACCGACACAACCCTCCCGCATCTCCGCGGGACCCCCCAGCGATCTCCGCAAATTTGCGGGGAGCCGAAATGTCCCAGAGGACCGAATCGAGCTCCCTCAAATTTGTGGGACCGGCCGAGATGGTCCGGCGCCGAAAAAGCGAGAGGAGCGTCTAGGGAATACCAAAAAAGGCCACAAAAATGCGTCATCTCCTTATGAACTCCAAGCGTGGATGGCCATCAAGCTGAGCAGTGTCTTCCTTGATATATGATCCTAACTCAACCGGTAAAGGGAGAGGCAAGGAAGACACACCAGGGGAGAGGAGGCACATCCCCCAGGAACCACCCAACCCACAGAGCTAGAGCAAAGCCCATGAGGAGAAGTGGCAGGGAGGGTGGTTTCGCACAAACAGGGGCCCCCCTGGGGTACCCCTGGATTGGGCAAAAAGACTATGAAAGGATGGAGGTGAAACAGGAAGGGAAAACAAAAACCAGTAAACGAAACCGGTGAGAAAAAGGGTGGCCTAGCCGTGAGCAGAGAATGTGTCAGGTGCGAAAAAACCCTGTGGTGTGAAGGAGGGGCCCCCCTGGGGTACCCCTGGAATATCACAAACCACCTGTCGCCCAGGCCCTTGAGACACAGTGAAGGCTCGCAAGGGGGGACTCGGGAATAACGCTAATAATGCGGCCGACACAAACTCTACAAACAGCACCGCCACCATCGAAATCTCAGATTGTTTACCAACTTTACACCTTAGGCTATGAAAAAATGAAAACTCATAGGGGCATAGCAATTCCTGAATGAGAAAACGAGCTAGGCTAAAATAAGCTAAAAGCTAAACTATGCCCAGACTAACAGGAAAAAAGAATATGAAAAGAGAAAGAATGAAAAACATATACGAGGAACGCCAGGCGCCCCCGTACCTTCGGTAGGCTATTTCCATACGCGTTTCCATTATACACACTTAGGAGCCCATTTACGTGTGCCCTAGATCACGTAACATCTGTCTAACAAAAAAAGAAGGCCAGATAAGCCGAAACGATCCTAAACAGGGTGAATTAAGGAGCACAACAAAAGCGGACTTAATCAATGGAGGCGCGTGAAAAAATGATAACAAGAGAGGGTCGCTCATGCGCACGTTCGACAGGGATCTGCACATGACGGAACACAGAATGGGCCTTAAGCGGTAACTAAGGTACACCCCTTTTTCTTCTCTTCTATGCTTTTTTCACCTTCGGTGGTAGTTTTGGTTAATGTACAACGTCTCCTAGAGCAAGATAAGGAGTAGACTCTAGACGTTTTCTTTTTTAACCGCGGTTGGAATGACGACATAGCAGTCAAAATAGACAAGTCGTCATTGCAATTAGGTTAATAGCCTTGACGTTGGATTTGGCAAGACTACTAACAAATTGATTAATCTAATAGCTTTATTTTGAATTTTGTCCAACTGCCTCAGTGCAACCACTCCACTTCCACCCCACAGAGGTGAACAGTAATCCATCTGAGAACGCACATGTCTTTTATATATTACGGCCAACTGCTCGTCAGTGAAGACTTCTCGAACTCTGTACAGGAGTCCCAGTTTTTTAGAGGCATTCTTAGCAATGCTCCTAACATAATGTGTCCAGCTCAAGTTAGTAGTTAATGTTACACCGAGAATGTCAATACTAGGGGAAGTGGGAATATTTACATCATTAAAAAATATATGGGAGTCAGTGAGATTCTGTCGGTTAGAAAATTGAATGTACTTGGTTTTCTGTGCATTAAAGGAAACTAGATTCTCTTGTCCCCATTCATTAATTCTAGAAAGGTCCTGGTTCAGAGAAATTGCAGTGTTTATTTTTGAATTTATAAGATCGGGTTAGGTGAAAGAATTGGTAAATGTGAAGGAACTGTGGAGTGTTGAGTCATCTGCGTAGGAATGTATTGGATTACGAGTGGTAGATATGAGATCATTGATATGAATGAGGAACAGAGTTGGGGCCAAAACTGACCCCTGGGGAACACCAGCATTTATTGAGTGAAATTGAGAATAAAGGCCATCTACCATTACACATATTTGTCTGTTATGAAGATAAGAAGAAATTAGTGGAACTAATAATGCAAGGCCGTAGTGTGACATCTTCGACAATAAGGATTGATGCCAGACTCTATCAAATGCCTTTGATATATCCAGTGCTATTGTATGTGTTTCACCATGTTGGTCTGTAGCTTGGTTGATTTGATGCGTAAGAAGGCAAAGAATGTCTGCAGTTGATCGACATCGTCTAACATCATATTGCCTATCACTGATTAATTTATTATTCTCCAGATGCTTAATTATGTGATTATTTAATATAATTTCAAAGACTTTGCCAAGAGTGGAAGTTATAGCTATTGGTCTGTAGTTTGATGGATCTGAAGAGGCACCTTTTTTAGGAACTGGATGGATGTTTGCTTCTTTCCAGGGTACTGGGAAGCATGAGGTATGAGTACACAGACGGAATTTTTTGCCAATACAGGAGCGAGCACCAAGGAGCAATTCTTAAGTACTATTGGAGGAATTTTATCTGGACCAGGAGCCTTATCTACTGAGAGATTCTGCAAAATAGTTTTGACATGTCTGGTGTGGATCTTAAGTGAGGGAATTTCAGGCGAATTAAAATTAAGTACAGGGACATCTTGATTTATTTCATCTAAGGTTGAGTTGGTGGAGAAAATATCCGCAAGAAGGTTAGCTTTAACCGTGGGTCACTTACAAGATTGCCAGTCGGAGATTTTAATGGTGGAATGGATGAAGCAGTAGTGAAGTTGGATTTGAATGAGTTAAGAGTAGACCAAAATATTTTGTTATCATTTGGATTATTTAGAAGTTTATTTGCCTGCTTATGGAGAAAGTTTGATTTAGTTAGGTTTAATACAGTTTTGGCATGATTTCTGATGTTTCTAAAGTAATTAAAGGCTTCATGTGTTTTTGATCTTGTGTATGCATTGTAGGCTATTGCTTTTTGTTCAGTTACTCTAGCACAATTATGGTCAAACCATTTAGGTGAATTAGATCTTTTACTGTACTTTTGATGAGGAATAAAAGTTTCCATTCCAATTTTTACAAAATCTTGTATGTGGCTCAAGGTGGAGTGTGCATCATTAGAAAAGAAAGAGGTCCAGGGAATATCAATAAAGAAACCTTGAAGACCCTCCCAGTCTGCCCTATCGTAATGCCATTTAGTCACCAAAACAGGTTCAGAGTGGGAAGGTGTGGTAGGTGATAGACAGGTGGCCTGTATCAGACAGTGATCAGAAGATCCAAGCGGGGACCTCACTGTAACATCATAATTTTCTGAATTGGTTGTTAAAAATAAGTCCAGTAGGTGGGAATTATGATTAGGATTATCTGGTACACGGGTGGGTTGGTTGACTAGTTGAGTGAGATTAAATTAGTCTGCAAATAGCTCACATTCAAGACCAGCATCATCAGTCCTGGCTGAATGAGTAGCCATTCAACATTATGGACATTAAAATCACCCAACACAGTGATTTCAGAAGAAGCATTTAAGTTGAGGACACTGAGTTGTGAGGACAGAGAATCAAAAAGACTTTGCTCTGGAGGAGTGTTTGGGGAACGGTAGATGCAACATATGTATTTAAATTTACCAGCAGAAATTAATTTGTTTATAGAATAATCAAAATAGGGACAATTGAAACTAGTAACCTCCTCCAGGGCAATTTCAGATTTTGCAAAGCAACATACACCTCCTTTAGGTCTGAAATTTTGGAGCAGTTGATAACCTGGAAAATTAAATCTAGACGTGTCAGATGTGGATGTTACTTGAGTCTCTGTCAAAAAAAGGAGAGTAGGGGATTCTGCTTGAAGAAATTGGTGTACAGAATTGATGTTAGAGTGAAGTCCCCTTATATTACTAAAGAAAAAGCTGCACCGACGAGCAGCTTTGGGACGTTGCAATGCTCTTGACACAGTCGCATGATGACGACCGGGAGGGCCCTGTGTCAATGACCCAACCCTGCCGGGGGTGGATATCCGAGGGACCACCAGGTTTGCTCTTAACAATTGTACTGCCATATTTATAAGGTAAGTGTATGGTGTTACATGTATGATATGTAGTGGGAAGATTAGTGTTTTATGGATAGAGGATAGCGATGTAGGGCAATGTCGTGAAGTTGGATGTGTATGTTATATAAAGAGGGTTTTCCTGATACCCCTGATGTGTGAGGCAGAAAGATATGTATCCAGCTACCAAGGCCTGGGAGAGAAAATGGAATTCAGGCTATTCCCTGAGTCTCCCGAAACCTTGGCGGTATTACTTCCCTGGGCAGGGCTGCCTACCCCTACTACCTGTACCCGGGCGTCCTTCTGACAGACAGTAAGCTTGCAAGCCTTGCAAGCTTGATCCGAACACCGTGCGTCGGACGAATGTAAACAAAGTCGGTCGCTTCGTCACCGCACCTCCGAAAACAAGAAGGAGAAGACTCGTTTGTTATTGAACGTCTGTATGTCGTAGTTTCATTAGTGAAAAGATCGTCGTATTGCTAACATCGCCTGAAAATGCTCTCCACTAAAATTGTCATCACAACTGAACCAGTTGACTTAGAGAGCTCTACTCAACGCCAGTTTACAGATTGGAAACCGTACTACGTTAGGGATGCGTGGGAAATTTCTAGCAGTTAAAATAATATTATTTTTATTAATCTCACCACCACACCCCCAATGAAATTAATTAAAGTATATATGATCCACCGGGATTCGAACCCGGGTTATCACACACATATTTTTGCCACCTTAACCATTACACCACCAGGACGGTTAAAGGTTTATGCACACGCCTACGACTTATTATCCATTCTCGAATACTGGATATTAATCTAATCATGTTCATATTCCCAACCGCACTATGGTAGCCTACTGTTTAAGTGAGAGGAAAGAATATTCATGGGGCACAGATCATATAGACCGGCCTCTCGAAGAAATATCCCTAAACCTACTAATAATATTATTTTTATTAATCTCACCACCACACCCCCAATGAAATTAATTAAAGTATATATGATCCACCGGGATTCGAACCCGGGTTATCACACACATATTTTTGCCACCTTAACCATTACACCACCAGGACGGTTAAAGGTTTATGCACACGCCTACGACTTATTATCCATTCTCGAATACTGGATATTAATCTAATCATGTTCATATTCCCAACCGCACTATGGTAGCCTACTGTTTAAGTGAGAGGAAAGAATATTCATGGGGCACAGATCATATAGACCGGCCTCTCGAAGAAATATCCCTAAACCTACTAATAATATACTAACAAAGATACGGTAGCCTAGGCCTAGACGTTTTTCGGCCATTTCGCCCGGGTACGGGCGACCATCCTTCTAACAGGCAGTCCGGGTCCCGAGGGTTAAGTAACAATAGGTAAGAACAAATAATCATCTGAAATAAACCCGACCCAATGGGGGTCCGAAATTTGACAGTACTGGGGTTGGGAAATAAGGACCTCTAAATCAAGATAACAAGTAACTCTTTACACTATAACCCCATTTTAAATGTAAAAACATTTAAAATGAAGAATAACCAGGCCTAGGAGACATTAGTTATAAATACTTATCTGAATCTTGTTCTTGTTTCTTGTTTCTGGTAAAGGGCGAAACTCGGACGTGTAGACACGCCCGCCACAGCCCTGCCTTCGCAACTGCAGTAGAGGATCCTGGGGGGCTCAGTGGTGGACCAAACGGCCCGTCGTCCTCAAGAAGTTGCAGAGGAGGCGAACCACACGGGCCCGTCGAACGTCGTCTAAGCCTGCACCACCAAGGAGGACTCGCAAGTCGAAATCAGTGACACCCAGGCACTGCAGACGGCCGCGCAGAGTAGTTCTGTGAGAGTGGAACCTAGGACACTCCAAAATGTAGTGGGCTATCGTCTCAGGTCGGGAGCACCAACGACACGCTGGGCGATCGGTAAGCCCCAGCCGGTGGAGGTGAGCGGAGAGCGTAGTGTGTCCAATCCTGATCCTCGTCAGTGCCACATCCAGGTCGCGGTGAGGGTGCCTGGCCCAGGGTTGGGGTTCCGCGTCTGTCCTGTAGGAGCCGATGGTAGTAGCTGCCAATGCGGGACGCAGGTCTTCATTCCAGCAGGCAAGGCAGACTGTCCTAACCCAGGCAACGTGGGTCCGTAAGTCCTCTTCCAGATGTTCGACCGGTGCCAGAGTGTGAGCCATGTCTGCAGCCATGTCAGCCACGACATTCCCCCTGATGTCAGAGTGGGACGGGATCCATTGGATAACAATCCTCCAACCATTGTCAGTGAGCCGCAGGAGAGAGGACTGGATCCTGTAGGCAAGGGCTGTTGCAGAAAACGGGCGAACTGACAGGAGATGCACAGCAGACCGTGAATCCGTGTAGATGACCACGTTCTGAGGCGGGAGGCTCAAGTCGATAAAGAGGAGGGCCCGGTAGATAGCGTACAACTCCGCTGCTAGGATAGGGTGATAGCCCAGCAACCTCCACGTCTGACACAAGGACAAATCTTCGTAGAAGGCCGCTGAGGTGGAAGAGGCCGGCGGCTTGAACGACCCATCAGTGAAGATGCGGAAGAAACCCAGGTAGTTCGTCGCGTCCAGTTCCTGAAAGTACAACTTGGCCACTACCACATCCCTCGACTTTTTGAAACCCCGATTGAACGATGCGTTGAGATGAGATGAGAGCGAAGTCCACGGTGGCACCGGGGAGACCGGCGGGACTGGAGCACACTGAGGGGGGGCCATGTTGAGACGTTGGTAATGCTGTAGGCCGCGGACCAGGAACGGGTGTCGGCGCTTCACAGGCCACCGAGGATCATTGATGGGCACTCCCGCCGTGGAATGGAGGCGGCACAGGGGGTGTTGTACCGGGAGCCGAGCAACCCTGGACATCCATCTGCAATCGGCCATCACACGGTCCCAATGCAAGGGCAGGACTCCAGACTCCGCTTCCAGAGATACTATTGGGGAGGAGCAGAGAGCCTCCAGCGCTATGCGAATGGCCGCATTGTGGATAGTGTCAAGGCGGAGCAGTACCGACTTTGAAGCAGACCCATATACCGTACAACAATACCTCAGCTTGCTGCGTATGAAGACTTCATAGAATCGCAGGAGGACATCGTGAGAAGCACCCCATTTGGATCCAGCGATGCACTTCATAAGATTAAGTCTCTTCATACAGGAAGTCTGTAAGTAATCGATATGGTCCTTCCATGTGAGGATGGGGCCATCCAAGTGCATCCCCAAAAAAACATGTCTGGTGCGGATGGGCAGGGGCTCACCATGCATCAACACCGTCGGCACACCCGGTAGACCTGTCTTCTGCGTAAAGCACATCAATGCGCTCTTCCTGGAGTTCAATGCCATCTCCCAGTCATATGCCCAAGAGAGGAAACCATCCACTGCAGACTGAAGATGTGACTGAGCTAGGGGGAGGGAGTCAGCAGCACATGCGATGGTGATATCGTCTGCGTAGACCATGACTGTCACGTCAGCCAACTTGGGGAAGTCGGACAGTAGTGCATTGTATAATGGAGGGCTTAGACCAGAACCTTGCGGCACGCCACATTGAGTGGGGACCGGCCTGGACTGCGCAGCCCCCACAGACACCGAGAATACCCTCCCCATCAGGAAGCTGCATAGCCAAGCAAGCACATTACCCGTGATCCCCATGCGACACAGCTTGTAGAGGATGCCTGTATGGGACGCAGAATCAAAGGCACTCTCTATGTCAATAAATGCCACCAGCAGGACTTGCTTCCAACGGTACGTGTCGTGGATGAGGAATTCTAGCTGGAGGAGGACGTCGTTCGTACCCCTACCAGGGCGAAATCCACAAAGAGCATTATTCAGTAGGCTGTGGGTCTCGAGCCACCAGATGAGGCGTGTGCAGACCATCCTCTCCATGAGCTTCCCAATACAAGACAGTAGACTCATGCCCCTCCGAGACGACGGTAGCGATGGGTCCCTGCCTGGCTTCGGAAACGGGAGGAGCATCGCATGTTTCCAGGGGTGAGGGAAAACGCCCATTTGCCAGCTGTCGTTGTAAAGCTGCAGAAGAACCTGTTGGGCCCCCAGCGGGAGGTGGCGGAGCATTTCATAAGCCACGTTGTCCAGTCCGACAGCCTTGCCCATGGGAAGGGATGATACCGCACGGGAGAACTCCTGGGTAGTGAAGGGGGCCGCCAACCCACCAGGTGCTGGGGTGTCCGTATGGTGGGCAATAACAGACTCCAGAAGCTCCAAAGAGGGCAAGGGCGCCGGCACGCCAAACTTACTCGTGAAGTAGGCAGCCAGACAGTCGGCTTGTTTTTGGCAGTCACTGATAAATACCCCATCAACCGTCAGGGGGTGAGACAAGTTGACATGGCCCCTGTTCATCGTCCTCACAAAGTTCCACGCTTTGGTACAGGAGCCCACAAAGGACAAGGACGAGCAAAAGGCGGACCAGGCGAGTCTCTTCGCCGCCAACAAAACCTTAGTACAGCGGGCATCCGCCTTCCTGTAGGCCAATTTCTTTACTGTGCAGGGGCGGTGCCTCCATGCTCTCCAAGCATGGCGGCAATCCAGGACAGCCTCCCTACAGCTCTGTGACCACCAAGGTACAACAGGCCTCTTATACCCCCCTGGTCGTGACATCCGGAATGCCTTCTGACCCGCAGTCACCAATGCCTCAGAGACAGTTGTTGCAGTTATCCCAATACCAGTAGCAGATGACGAGGAATCCCCAGAGAAACAGGATCGAACTTTGACCAGCGCTCCTCCTCAAACCTCCAACGTGGGCGTGCCGGCTGAGAGTTACGGACCTGTACACCATGAAGCGAGACCTGCACCGGAAGATGGTCGCTGCCCATGTAAGGTCCAGTAGACACAGACGCACCAGAGAAGGACCCGGTTCCAAAGCAGAGGTCCAATGTAGAGTGGGCGGCTGTGTGCGGATCAATCCGGGTGGGGAGGCCCGGCGGCGTCAGGAGGGTGAGAGCAGGGCTTTCCAGGAGGACGTCAAACAGGGAATTACCTGTAGAGTTGTGTGAAGTACGAGGGAGGCCTGGTTCCCAGTAACGATGGTGTGCGTTGAAGTCTCCGAGGATGACATATGGCGGAGGGAGTTGGCTGATATAGTGCCGAAATTCTTCCTTCGTGACACTCTTGCAGGGGTTATAGCACAAAAGGAAGGTGACCCACCCGTTATCAACCGCCACCTTCATCGCCAATACCTCCAAAAATCCATTATCATAATTCTGGAGACGAAGAGGCGTAGAGGGGATCGCAGCCTTAACCCGGGAACTGCGGGAAGACTCTTAAGAGTCAGAAAAAAAAAATCAACTTTAAACATCGAATTTTTTTTTTTTTTTTTTTTTTTTTTTTAGTTTTTTTTTTGCCCCTGGGCCATGCAAAATATCACTCCTCTACCTCCCCTCCTTCCCCACTTTCCTCCCCTCCTTCAGTTATCACCTATTTTCCCTGTTATTCCCTTATTCTGAGGTATATTTTCGTGCTAACATTATCGAGTTGCAAGCAGGGCATTGTCATCACTGTTAGAAAGCGAGTGCAAGAGAGAGAGAGAGAGTATCGATCGACAGTGTCTCTCCAGCCTTGGGGGAAATTGGCGGGAAAGGAGGTTGCCTCACCCATACATTATGTAACTCCCGCCCTGTATCGCCGATTTTGACCATCCAAACGCTGTTTTCACTTGTTTTATTGTTGTAACAGGTTAATACCTTTATAATCAACCTATAATAGGCGCATAAGGATAAGTATTAATGATATTTATGGTAAAATGAATATTTTAGTGATGGAAACAGCTCAAATACATGCGCACAGGCAGAGGTGTCTAATTACCCCCATGCGCACTTCTGAGGTTAATAAACAACACCAGTCCACCCCCTCGCCCATTTCTGTCGGCACGTGTAGAATTGTAGCCAGGGAGACGAACCGACAAGGAAGGAGTAAGCCAAGTCTCACAGACCCCAACAACAGCCGGCGATACTCGAGAGATCGTCATACGGAAATCCTGCGTCTTGCGTAACAATGAACGGGCATTCCAAAAGAAGAGCTAGGTCAGGGAGGAAGGCGCCATCAGGATGATAATAGGGAGAACAACCTGGGAACGAGACGAATGCAGATATCCAAGAAAGGCAGGCCATTTTGAAAGAGACAAAGAAAGTCTGTGAAGAGCAGTATATAAGTGTCACCAGGTGGTCGCAGGGCAGGCGAGGGGTGCTGTATTGATGTCGGCTGCGTAGCCACAGAGGGCCCGTCCGCTACTGGAGATGTGGGGGGCTCACCCCGGTGCAGAGGGGTCCGAGTTACCGGGTAGACGATGGCAGGGGCGGTGGCAGGAGGAGAGACATCCGAAGGCCGTTGATGCAGGAGGCGAGGGCGTCGGCGTGGAGTGGAACAAGGCGAACGATGCGGGGCCGGAGTGCTGGGGCGATGGAAAACCACATCCGCATCCGACATTGGGTGATCAGAAACTGTTAACCGCTCCTCATCCGTCTGAGACTCATCCCCAAGATCACCAACATCCATTTGATCCCCCAGGGCAGCATAGCGATTGTCAGATTTCACCATCGCATATGACACACCTCCAACCACAGGCCGGGACACAGGGCGGGCCATTGACGGAGAAGAGGCAGCAGGCAAAGAGTCATGAATAGGCCTAGGGGAACGCTTCAGTGGGTTGAGAAGCCGCAGCCTATCATTCACCACCAACAAGTTACATTTACCATCTCTATACTCTGCGTGGATGTCAAATGCCTTCCGATACTCAGGGCATGCCCGAGACGTAACCCTATGCGGCCCCCCACAGAAGTAACAGGAAGGGTCATTAGTGCAGATGCTGGTATCTTCCTGCGTCATCCGATGGTAGCCACTACAGTTAGCACAGCGCACCTTATTTTTACAGGACAGTGCACCATGAGCAAAGGCAAAACATTTATAGCACCTGAGCATCGGGAAAAAGTACTGGGACACAGGGTAGCTAACGTGTCCCAGTAGCATTTTGGCAGGGAGAGGGCCTAAAAACTGGAGCCTCACAACCGCCGACGTTATACCACTTCCTGGTCTTTCTGTACCATCTGGCCTAGGCCTAGCCACAAGATCCGTAGGGCGTCGGGGCAAACGCTTCACACTCACAAGTTTAGTTGGCCTGCCGTGGAACACAGACAATGACGTCATCAATTCCTCGACCGTAATGGTAGAGCACACCGGGCCAATCTTCCCCAACGTATACCTCTCATCCCCTGGGGTAATAGTTTTCCAGCACTTCACATTCCAGTCCCCAAATTTAGTCATGAGTTCAGGGGGGCTAGGCAACTTATATGCACAGCTGCATCCAGAATACTAACACACAGGGCCTCTCCCCGACCCACCACATGAACATCACCATCCTTGACATATTTAGCAAATGGAGAGGTATTTATTGCCTTAGTCACCTTCTGGGGAAGATCAAAGATAGTAGCTTGCGGAACAGAGGAAATTAAATACGTCACCCGATGAGGAGAGGCCACCAAAGTATCAGTAGGGGCACTCGCACACAAACTTTTCAGATCGTCGGGCACAGTCCTGGCGTTTGTCATCAAGGGACAGAGAAGCCGCTCTCCTCCGTTTCTGTGGCTGGCGCATATCCTCATCGCCCATTGACGGAGGGGCACCATGGGTCCCGGCCAATGACACAGCTGTTGCACACCCCCCGCAAGCCATGGCACACTTACGGAAGGTTCACTGACGTTATTTGTCCTATAAACAAAAGAAACTTAGTCCAGAGCCGCATATCACAACGCTCCACTGAGCTCACACCTCTGGCCAAGCTCCAAAGCTTGCCAGAGGGATACACAGGGCAAACGGAAACCACAAGGCACAAAGTAAACAGACAGACAACCGTTCCGCACCGTGGTTCAAGTGGCTCTGTTACTTATCTGAATAGGCCTAACTTTGGAACGTCGGAGACACGAAAGGTAAACAAAACTCAAGGACACGATCTCAAACGAATGTCCTTTCCTGATTTACACGTTAAAATACAATCATATTTACCAAAATGCATGGTTTTATAAACTCAAAGTAATGAACAAGTTCTAAACATACAATACAACTGTTACATTAGTAATTTACTAAACCTGGTCGTCTCTCCGAAATGCGAGATGGTCTAAATCCTAAAATGGCGGTCAAGCCATTGAGTTGAATGGGGGCATGGAAGGTCTGATAGAGAAAAATGCAGAATTGAGTAGGAAACTGGAGGAAAAAACACGTGTGTGTACATGCACACAAACGGCGGCGGCGGGGGCGGCAGCTCCAGCCCCAGAGAACCAGCAAGCCCAGCAACCAAGTGCAAACAACTGCAGACCCAGACATAATACAGGGGAAAATAGGGAAGCTGCAGAAGAAAATGATAGTGTAAATGAAGATGAGACAAACCGAATGGGAACTAGCCCTATGGCCACCCCTGTGAGGACGGACCCCACAGACCAGGGCAGTACACTTAGACAAGAAGTAAATCGCAGGAGGACAGCAAGGGTAATAGTGGGGGACAGCATGATCGGTAAAGTAAGAAAACAGGTGAAGATGGAGGCGGAAGGAAGCAAGAACATGTGCCTGAAAGGGAAAGGTATAAAGGATATAATGGAAGAGGCGAAGGAATGCGGGAAACAGCTACAGGAAGGAACCCTAATCATCCAGGGTGGTGGAAACGACCTCATGCAACAGGGAGCGGAGAACACCGTAAGAGAAGTGATTGAGGGAATCAGGATAATTAAGACACACAAAAAGAATCTGCGTGTAGGAGTTATGGGTATACTAAGACGACCCAGAGAAAACATGGCCTATGAATATACCCGAAGAAGAGTAAATAAGAAAATAGCAGAAGAGGTATACAAGATGAAAATGGAGCACATGAGGAATGAGGACATAGGAGTGAGCTTCCTAGATCTAGACCAGGAACTCACAGGCAATAGATTCGCAGGAGACCGAGTACATCTAAACAACGAGGGGATAAGACTCCTCGGAAACAGGACCCTGGAATGGTTCCTGGCTAGCGAAAGGTTACACAAGGTGCGCCTGGAAAAAAGGGCCCCCAGGGATGGGCAAGACCCGGACCATGAAGAAACCCGGGAGGGACCAACAAACGGTAACGAGGAAACGAGGAGAGAACCAGGAACAGAGGAGACCGATATAATGGTAGAAGCCGAAGAAGCAGTACCTGGAGAGGGAGGGGAGAATGAGCCGACGCGCAGGGACGAAACCAGGGAAGAACCTGCCCCTAGGGAAGGCCAAGAGGAAACAATCCCCGGGAACGAGGTAACTAACCCAACCGAGGCCCCAGTCGTGAGAGAGGACGGAGAGACCTCAGCCGAGAGAGAGGACAGGGGGACTCCTGACTCCGGCAATGAGAGTGAGAACCCCCGGGAAATGTGAACCAGGAATCAGCAGGATAGGAACTGCATTAGATTAGGGTGCCTAAATGTGAATGGATGGGGAGTGGGAAAAATGGAAGACATGAGTGAAGTACTGTATGAGGGGGGTATAGATGTGCTCGGTATAACAGAGACGAAGCTACGTGAAAGAGTGGAACTGTACACGGAAAACTACAGAATGACTGGGAAGGGGCGCAGTAAATGGAAGAAAAAGGGTGGAGGTATAGGCCTAATAGTGAGAAAGAACATGGATATAGAGGTTGAAGAGTTAAAAGTCGGCAAATGCGAGATGAGTGAAGATATGATGGCAGCTTACCTGAACTACAAGGCAAAAGGAAAGACTGAAAGGATCTTACTGATTATATGCTACAAGACGGTACAGGGACCGGATGCCAGACGTGATAATGAAAGGAAATATGACCTAATGAGAAGACTGGTAAACGAACATAGACGAGAACAGGTGATCGTAATGGGTGATATGAACGGACACATCGGAATCCTGGGTGAAGAAGTGAACACGAATGGACAACTGCTAAGGGATTTCACTGAGGAGCATGAACTGGAAATATTAAATGAAATCATCGCAGAGGGACGAGTGACATGGGCCGGAAGAGACAATGAATCTGCGATTGATTATATCTTGGTGAATGAGAATGCAAGGAAGAACGTGGAATACATGAGGATAGACGAAGAACGAGGAATGGATGTGACAAGTGACCACAATATGTTGTGGATACAGTATACCTGTGGGAGGGAGAGAAAGGAAGCTAGGAAACCAAAGGGTAAGAAATGGAAACTGAAACAAGCGGACTGGGTAAAATTCGGGGAAGAACTAGAGCGTGTGAACTCGAGGGATGACGGAGGGGTAGACAGAATGAATGAAGAATTCACTAAGACAGTGAAAGAAGTAGCTGAAAGAAGAGTCAGGAGGAAAAAGAAAGGAAATAATAGGAGACCCCAGAGGAGATGGTGGAACCAAGACATCGAATCCGCCAGAAAAAAAAGAAAAGAGAGCAACCGAAGGTGTAGAAGACTAAGGAGGTCCAAGGACAACGGTGAGAATGAACGGGTCGCATATGAGGAAGCATGGGAGGAATACAGGAAGCACAAAAGTATAACAGGAGGTTTAGTAAGGAAAGCGAGAGTAAAAGCCGATAAGGATGTAGTAGATGAGCTGAAGGCAAGAGGCGGTGAGGTCAGTAGAGAATGGTATGACTTCCTAAGGGGAGAGCAAGAGAGTGAAAGAGTGAATGTGGAAGTGATAATGGTGAACGGAAGAGAGGTGAGAGGGAAACCGGAGAAAGCTAGGGCAGTAAAAGAATTCTGGGAAAACATAGGGGGTGCGAATGAGGTGGAGGATAGGGGCGAACCTAACCTGATAATAGGAAGAAAGATACCAGTAGATGAAAATATGGATTACGAGATCAGTAGGGAAGAGATAATGAAATGTGTCAAGAAACTGAAGACTGGTAAAGCCGCAGGAAACGACGAGATCCCATATGAATTCTACAAAGAGGGTGGGAATGGAGTAATTGAAGGCATGTATGGACTTTTTAAGAAAGTGTGGTCAGGAGAGAGGGTACCGTATAAATGGAACGAGAGCCGGGTGATCCTCCTGCACAAAGGGGTCACAAGAGTAAGAAAGAGCTGAAAAACTACCGACCAATAACGCTAACGGACACAATTTCCAAGGTGTTCTGTGGGGTGCTGAATGAAAGGCTGAAAGGGATCTTTGAAAGGAACAGAGTGATGGGAGAAGAACAGAATGGGTTTCGAGTGGACAGAAGAGGGGAAGATAACATGTTCGTAGTGAGAGAAGTGATAGAGAATACGAAAAAGTCCGGACGGAAGGGATACTTCGCCTTCCTAGACATAGAGAAAGCATATGACAGAGTGAACAGGTACAAGTTGTGTAGGCTGCTTGAAACAGTAGGTGTGAGTGAAAAGATAATAAATATCATAAGAAGTATGTATGAGAATACCAGGGCTAGATACAGTATGGGGGATATAGAGACAGACTGGGTCGAAAACAAGCGGGGAGTTAGACAGGGCTGTGGGCTATCCCCCCTCCTGTTTGGGATGTACACAGAGGAACTAGCTGCAAGAATGAAAGAAGCCGGCAGGGGAACACTAATTGGGAACGAATGTCTGGGTATCTTGCTATATGCAGACGATGTGATCATGAGCGACAACCGAGAGGATCTGCAGAGGATGCTAGATGTGGTGTCCGAATATGGGAATGATCTGAATGTGAGCTTTAGCAGGGAGAAAAGTAAATTACTAGTAGTGAATGGAGATGAAACGGATGTGGGTGCGACGTGGCTACTTGGGAATACTATTATTACCCAAACAAATGAATACAAGTACCTGGGAATGACAGTGGATGCAAGAGGATGCGAGAAAACAAAAGATGAGAGACTAACAAGAGCGAGCCATTGGGTGGGAAGGCTTGGCAGTGCTGCAAGGTGTAGAGTGAACAAGTATGAAGTAGTGCGAGGAGTATGGAAAGGTATGGCGGTGCCGGGCCTGATGTATGGTCTGGAAACCATCCCGTGGACGGCGAATGACACGGCAAAGCTGGAAGTTGCCCAGAATAGGGTCGGAAGGCTCGCACTGGGAGCAAACAAGTACACTGCAGTAGAAGCCTTGAGAGGTGACGCGGGGTGGAGCTCCTTTTAAGAAAGAATAGACAAGGGAGTCCTACGGTACCAGGTCAGACTGGAAATAATGAATGGTGATAGATGGGCACGAAAGGTGTTTGAATGGGCTAAGGAGAGCAGTAAGTGGAACAAGATGTGCGACAAAAAGATAGAGAAGTACGGAATGCGTGGTATCATGATGGGGGAAAGTATGGAAATGTGGAGCCATGAGAGATGGAAGAAAGAGATCGGCAAACGGGTACAAAGCATAGCAAGGGACGAATGGGCAGGGAATATGAGAAACAAGAGTTCACTAGAATGGTACATGTGTAAGCAACAGCCAAGAAGGGAGCCATTCTACGATGGGAGCATCGGAGGTGAACTCCTCTTCAAGGCCCGAACTAAGTCGCTTGAGCTGAACAGCAGAACATATTGATGGTTAAATGAAGGCAACAAGGCATGCAAGATGTGCGAGAGCGGGGAGGATGAGACTGTGGAGCATATCCTCCTAAAGTGCAGAAAATATGAAGGAGAAAGGCGGGTAATGCTAAGATCCATAGTGCAAGAGATTGGTGCGGAGGAATGGAATGCAGTGGTAGGAAGGTATGAATGGGGGCTAACGGAATAGTGATCTACCTGCTTGGCCTGAACGACTTAAACATGTGGAATGAGACCACTGCACGGAGTGTTAAGGACTACCTAGAGGGAGTGTGGAGGAAAAGATCAGCCTCACAATAGTGAGGCTGGGGTGAGAATGCCCACGGGGGAACAATCTTCTTTTATTCTCAACCTGTCCTTTTCCATTATAGTTTATAAGTTTATCCTAGGAGAGAGAGCCGATACTAAGGCCACACCTCGAGCAGTCGAGCGTGACTCTCGTACCAAGACCAAGACCAAGACCAAGCTTCAAAAGCATTTTAATCAACTTCGTCCTCAATTCTACTCTTAACTGGTGTTCTCGCACTACCTCAGGATTATGTAAAACGGTGAAAGACAAACTAGCAAAATAGGCTAGCCTAAGTTTGGTCGGGAATTATGGAAAAACACAAGAATTGGAAGGCCATCAAATGGCGTCCCTCTGACTGAAATTATTACACACGAAGTTAATTTGACGTTAATTTGGAATAACAAAGTCTAAAATATCAGAATAACACTTAGCAAAGGTGCACAGACTAAGTTTTACTGAACACAATGATAATGGGGGAATTTGAATGGTTGTAGGCACTTGGCAGGTGAGGGGTGCCTGTCAACCAACCCGATGGTAGGCTCGAGTTCACGAATTTGTCAATCACAGCAATACCTCCTACATTACACACCTAGTACTTACTTAACTGAATAAGCAATACCTTATAACACTATAAACCTTAATTACGAACCTCTGAATGGAGGGAAAGGAAGCCTAAGTCCGGAGAAGAAGTGGGGAATGATGACAGAGACTGAGGGGTAGGTATAGGTGTCTCTCTCGTAGGCCTGGGGTCACGACAGTGAGGAACCGAGGGCCAGTGCCAGGGATCCCGCCAAAAAAGGGGAGGGTGACCACAAAGGGTGGCGTCGCATGGGTAGGAATTGGCGGTCTTTTTACACAAGGGGGCATTACTCAAAATTCGAAAAGGAAGGATTTTTACAGGGAATAACAAAAGGGGTGAAAGGATAAATTAGGCTTGAAAGTATTTTAGATAGATTTGAGAATATTAGTTCTCCTGATCTAGGCTAAATACCTCTTTACATAGACAAGGGTTACTTAACCCTTCTTAAACGATACATTTCCCTTATATATAGGGAAGGGGAAAAAATCTTACAGTTAAGTCAAACCTTACAACATATACCAAAAGGGAAAGCACAATTTCTTCCCGTTACACACGCGATCCAAGTTAATCTGTGAGATGAGTAAACAAACCCTTCACGATTATATTCTTGCAACTGGGACTCCAAGGGCAAGATTATAACTGTGGACAAACGATTTACGAAATTGTTGATTGTATCATAAACTTATTGTAAACCGGCTCAATCCCCTACCTTGGGTTTACAAACAATCATAACTCATAACCGGTTTAAGCTAGAAAGATTGGTTATGTTAGAAGGGATTACACGAGTTAGGAGAAAACTCTGGCGAGAAGAATTCCTAGGTTAACAACTGTTGGTTGACCAAAAAGGCGTAAAGCCACCTGCAAGCCCTGACCCTCCCATAAGGCCAGAATAGTAAGAAAAGTCGTTCTCCCGACTGTCTTACGTTAATTCGATCCCTTGTTCTCTGGCTACGTCCAGGACAGGGTGATTCAAGGCCTTCAGAGGAGTACCAAAAAGGCTTAATTGTCGTCACCGGCTAGACAAGTTAGCCCAGCTGTAAACGTCTCTACACTCCCGGACACCTTGGACGGCCCCGGATCCGCTGTTAGCCCCCAACACACCAGCTCAAGATAACGAATCGTTGAAGTAAGGTGATCAGAAGTACAATTCCTGAACGTTGGAAGTGGGAAGCGAAGATCTCTCCAAATCCGCGAGCAGTGCTAAGAGATTGTAAAAAGACCAATAACCTAACCGAGTGCTCCAACATCTATTGTTCGTGCAAATCCTATTACATACTCTATACCCGAGTGTTTTCCAGTTCAAATAAAGCTGTATTACAAACCATTTATCCACGATTATTCATGTCCTCTGTCGATTCCCTTTATGTACTTTACAATATATCTAAAATGCCCCAGAACAAGAAGCCCGAAGGACCAGGTGACCAAGCCAACCAGTTCAGACAGGCCGAAGCCCGCAGGGCTAAGCAGCTCCAAACCACACCTGCTTATCGCTTTTAACCGCTGACCCTTCCCCCACCTCGTGTATCCACTACCCCTCGTGTCCTACACCTTGTCTTGCCAGACTAAGTTTCTGAAGACCAACCGCCCCCATAAATCTATGTATGTTCTTCCATCCGAGAAGTAATATGTTAACCCCTGTCTTGCCAGACTAAGTTTCTGAAGACCAACCGCCCCCATAAATCTATGTATGTTCTTCCATCCGAAAAGTAATATGTTAACCCCCTAAAATACCTTGTCTTGCCAGACTAAGTTTCTGAAGACCAACCGCCCCCATAAATCTATGTATGTTCTTCCATCCGAGAAGTAATATGTTAACCCCCATGTCATAATTGATAAGAAACTATGATACCCACGGGTACACCATTGTATATATAACCATTATTCCTGTAAGACCTAGACAGAGATAATGACTGAAGATGTTAGCAACCATGCCGTAACTCTAATTCTTACCCCAACCAGAGATTGTATAGATAACCTTTTTTTACCATTGTCTCGACGCATATCTACCACGAAACAATAACGAAGCTACCCCTACGAACTGCCGCTTTCTTTGGTATATATATTTCATAGAAAACGCAGTTCCCAGGGACAACTAGATCAGCAAGAAATCGTGTTGACTAATGGTGTCCATAACCCCTCGTATTGACGAGTAATAGTACACTATGTTTTTCTATACTTTTATCCACAGTCAAGCACACACCTACAGCTAACCTCATCTTCTCCACAGTCCACATGATTCTATAATTTCCAGACTCATATACCACCATACAAGATACACAGAGGGCCTCGGAGTTGGACGGATCCTAAATTGAGTGGTCAATCCTGTAAGTCCTTCACTAAACTGGCTCGGGTTGTCCCTCTCACAGGGAATAGGTCCGCTTGGGGGCATTCTGTGTATGGCCACCCTCGTAAGGGGAGTAAGGCGTCTGGCAATAGATAGATAGATAGATATACCACCACCTATTGCTCATCCCCCGGTAGCATTTGATTACCCTACCTTCCCTGTCGGTAACCCCCAGTCTAAGATACCAACTGTAGCCTAATGCCACCCCTATGCCCAGAGATCGTAGGGTCAAACTTCCACGTAGCCCCCCTTAACCCTCTCCCTCTCGTTAACCCCCACGCTCCTCCACTCCCTCCTAACCTAGCCTCTCCACCATACCCCCTGAATATCCTTAACTTTTCCGTTACTAACATTCTCAAACCTTTTGTATATATACTCCTATCCAGCCTACCTTCCCCCAGTAGGAAGAAACACCATTAGAACTTTACTAACCCTTTGCATGCCATCTATTCCCTCACAACCCATTCACAACCCTGTACCAAATGATCGTCAGTGTGAGGCTAGCCGCCTCGCCAGTGACTAACTTCTATTGCCATACTTCCAGATAAATGTGGCAGAGTTGGCAACCCAGTCTCCACCACATCCAACAAACCATGCAATTAACAACCCAACCAATTAAACCAGCTGGTCAAGGCACCTTCGGTTTTGGTATTACGAACACCCACATCTGTCTCATAAACATAGGGTTATTACAAACACTTGTAATATGGCAAGCCCCCAGCCACAGCCGCCCGGACGACCATCACAGAGAGAGGACGCGCACCTACCCCTTTCACCCACCCGAGGAGGGAGACCCCTACCCCTGCGGAGGTATACCTGACCCCTGTTTTGACTTCCGGGTCATTGCCAGGTAGCACAGGAATTCTTCCTATCAATGAACTAACCATGTATGACTAACACCTTTACTAACCTCTATTAACCCACAATAACCCATTAACCTTTCTTGCATACTCCGATAACCAAATTAGCACCTCAGCTATACCATAGAATGAAGACTGAGCAATCTAAGAGAGACGCTCCTATCAAAGATGTCCCAAACCGCCTCGCAAAGTAGATCCAGTCTCTCTCCCCTAAATACTTCCAGTATAGCCAAAATAGTACCTCTTACTAAGGCTCAGTTATATCACATTATGAAGGCTCCATACAGCCATGTGCCACAACAGTAATCACCACCTTACCTAGTTCCCATATCCATTGAGAGCTCAAATAAGTCCATCAAAACTCGAGATCCCTATTGCCTACAGGGTCCAAAACCGAACCTATAAACCAAGCTCCAGCCCCCAGTAAAATCAGTTGAAAGATAGACACCAACCAGTGGTTGGTCACCAGAGTTGACCTCGAGCTCCATCATTGTTTGTTGCTGAGAATTGAGTTCCAGAGCCGGCAGACTCCGTGGCAGATTTAGATAGAAGGATCTGTCCACGTACAAGAAATCTACGTGCACCTTATAACCTTCATACAGGCCGGGAAGCTGAGCGATCGACGTGAGATGCGCTTGGCGTTAATTCCGATCCAGATTGACAGTAATATCCTAATATCTGTGATTCAGGTCTAGAAACCAGTGGGTATATAAGAGTGTAACCAGCAACGATCGCCAAGAGATCCGTCTTGAGAACTTCCTACATATGGACCATCTGGACGGCCGCGGAACCAGTCGTTAGCCCCCAACATCACGGACGCAAGATAACCAGGACCAGACCAATCAAATACTATCCAAGATTCACTCTATCAGTGCTACAGTGTTACAGTGCTATTTAGAGACTCACTTACTAATATTTCTATGAAGTGGCTATATCTTTGCCCCAGTATAATTCATATATAACCATTCCATTAGGAAGTGCTAAGCATATCAGTGTTTATTAATTAACAGGCGATATTAACTCTCGTAATTACCCATATATCCAGATATTATTACATAGAAGTGAAACCCTAGTGATATCTGAATGTTCGCCCACTGATTTGCGTTCTATGTATTTCTGATACAAGAATATAAAACTTAGATCAGTACCCCCCAGAGGTTACTAGAATTCCCGTGCTCTAAAATATGCGTGTCTAATCTAGTCTGTGAACTACTACTTGTGCATCAGAGCTACCAGTGATAAATCTAATAGTGAATATGAATCTATAAGTAACATTTATGGTCTCCAGTATATCAACTTGTGAATAAAGCCAGTGATCAGAAGATTAATACCTGAACGTTGGAAGTGGGAGACTAGGCTCCATCCAGATCCACTTAATGCTAGTTGTTCAATTCTATCATTTGTCTTGTACGAGTATTCATACCTTCTTATGCTTCATATTAATCATTATCAAGAAAACTACAGAAGTGTGTACATCAATAAACGTGATCGTGTGTCTTGTTACCGTGTGTTTATTTTGTGTTCTCTATTCCTCATTCCTTGTTTTGTGCATGCAGCCTTCTATACCCAGTCAGTTAGAACTCACATTACCCAAGTTAATCCTATAGAAAAACAGGGCATAACATTGGCGGCAGCGGTGGTTCTTGATTCGGATAAAAGGTTGCATTACAGTGCAGGTTTGGAACAGCCAGAACACGATAACATCATGGCGCACCGTTCTCACGTCCCCATCCCACATTATGATGGGGAGACTTACGAGATCGAAATGTTCATGACAATAGTGAAACCCGTACTTGACCTAGTTTATACCACGGACGCAGAAAAGATAGCCGTGACATTAACGCACCTGGGAAAAGCCGTTTCCCTGGTTGCCTACCAAGTGCACCCTGCTCTCACATGGGACGTATTTCGCACAATAGTGATAGAGGCCATTAAGCCTTCGTTGGGCGTTTTCGTGGCCCACACCCGTCTCCAAGACACTAAATTCGAAGGCGATCTAGATGCCACAGTGAATAAGATCGCCCAACATATCAAAGTGTCTTTCCCCACATTGACCAGAATCCAGCAAGAACAGCAGATTCTGGTCAACCTTGTATCAATATTGCCCTCAGCAGTAAAGGATCATTTCCATGTGCACGATTTCGTCGGATATCAAAAAGATCTCATCACGATCCGACGTATTTTGGCCGTGCACACAGAAACACCCACCCAAATCGCTGTAATCAAGAGGTTCCCCACACACCCGCAGCACCTCGACAACCAAAACCCCAAGGCTCAAACCTTCAACTCCAAGAATGCCTACCCATCCTCATCCTTCCACAACAAACCTACCTACCCTTCCGGCAAGCCCCAACCCAGTAGGCCCCGGTTCCAACCTACCCAGCCACGCAGAATCTTCAACCGGAACAAAACCTACAACCCCTACCAAAGTAAGAACCCTACATTAGTGATTATCAACCCCTATGATTTCCCTGCCTGTAGTGCTAAGTGTGCCCTCTATCAATTTCGTGACTCTGCCAAACCTCGCCCCTGTACTCCTCGCATTTCTGTAAATGAAGAGGAGTGGGGACAAGAGGAAGATATGGAGGCAATGCACACCGAAGACATAGCCCCCCATATCATGACCTCAGACGATACCGAGGAAACCCTGGAGGAGGTAGACCCCCAGGATTTTTAAAGTATCCCCCGCCCACGATGGCCTCGGCGGGGGACGCCATAACTGATCGCACTGCCCCCATTTACTACATGGCCAAAATCAAGGACATTCCTGTCCGCTTGTTAATCGACACGGGAGCTGCTAAGTCATGTTTGTTCAAGTCTTATTATGATCAACACCACCGACTATTTGGCCCCTTGTTACCTACCAAAGCAGAACTAATCTCAGCTGCTGATACCTACTTAAATCTCCTAGGAGACACTTTGCCCCTGTCAGTAACTACTCCTGCCCCCCATAACCGTTGTTATCACCCGTTCACAGTATTTTTCTCCCACTGTAAACATTACGATGGTTTCCTTGGACTTGACCTCCTTCAAAAACTCCAGGCCCAGGTTGACTGCGGCCAGAGGCTGATCTCATTAAAAAAAAAAATCCAACCCAAAGCCTCTGACAAACCCATCACGCAGAAACCAGTTCACAAAAAGAAAAAACACCTCCACCCTCAACAAACTCTGAGTCAAGATTACCAAGTTGCAGCTAGCACTAAGGTAACTCCTAACCCCCCCCCCCCCCCCTTGCCCCGAGTTCTCTCAAAATACCACTCATTCCGTTGAAAAAATGCCTCAGCAAACGAAAGAAGACAAGTCCAAGCAACTCAATGATGTAAACCTCCCCATTTCTCCGAACTCTGTCCAGGATCAATCCTCCCATGTTTCCAGGACAGACTCCTATGTATGTAAAAACCATTCTACCAAATATTTATGTACCCATGTTTCCAGGGAAAATGCCGACCTATGTACCCAACAATGTTTTCCCCATGCCCCCAGAAATGCTCAGCTATTCCCCCACCAACAAAATTTCCCTTGTGACAGTTTTCCGTCAGTAGCTCCCTTCCACCCCCACACAATTCACACCCCTAAAAAACTTCAAAACCCCACACTTGACTCACCCCCTCATGACAGACAAACCCACCAATCCCATATAACCTCTAAACAAACCGTCACTGCCACCAACAAAACTCCCCAAATTCGTCCTTTTAACAACCACAAATCAGTACATCAGTCCTCCCCCAATAACCCATGTTCTATGCCTAACTCTTCCCCCACCAATCCTCCACAGTCCCACCAACAAATTCCGTTTTCTAAATCACTCACACCTCACCACTCTGATCCTCCCACACGCGCCGTTAATACCCCCCTCACGCGTGACCCCCACCAAAGTGATTTCCCCCCCCCTCATGCGTACCGAGCACCTGCTCACCAGTCGGTCCCCCACCATCATTAGCCCAGCTGTAGTTCAAGATAAATGTCAAATTCCCCCCCGCCATAAAAAATGGGTTAACCTTCGCCCCATACCCCAAACTCACATGATATTTTCCCCCACTACCACGTCCACCGACCCCAATCGTTGCCTCCTACAACCCGCCATTATTTCCGCTCGCATAAACCACATTCTAGTGGCCAATATCTCTGAAGAATCCCTGACATTACCAAAAGGCCTCATCATAGGAGACCTCGAAACATTTGATGACCTCCCCATAGATTCCAATGAAACCACTACCAGTCTCAAATTACCCCCTCTCCCTGACACATTATCCGACCACCAAAAACACAGCATGTACGAACTATTGCTAGAGTTCAGTGACGTATTTGCCCAACAACCCACTGAAATAGGACAGACCAATGTTGAACAACACATCATTAACACCACAGGCCCCCCCATAAGACAACCATCCCGTAGAAAAAATCCCATACAACGCCAGGAAGAGGAACGCCAAGTCCAAGAGATGTTAGAGGCCGGAATTGCTACCCTGTCCATCAGCCCCTGGTCTTCCCCTGTTGTCCTAGTAAAAAAGAAAGATGGGTCAACCCGTTTTTGCGTAGATTACAGGAGATTGAATGACGTAACCATTAAGGACGCTACGCCATTACCCAGGATAGACGATTCCCTTGACTCCCTATACGGATCCAGATGGTTCACTACCCTCGACTTGCAAGCAGGGTATTGGCAAGTGCCCATCAAGGCAGAGGACCAAGAAAAAACAGCATTCTCCACTAGTGGTGGCCACCACTACGAATTTAACGTCCTACCTTTTGGCCTCTGAAACGGACCCGCTACTTTCTCCTGTTTGATAGAAGCGGTATTACATGGCCTTACCTGGGAAACCTGCCTAGCGTATCTAGACGATATTATTGTATACTCACAAACCTGGGAAGAACACCTCCTCAGGTTGAAACAAGTTCTTCAAAGAATCCGAGCCGCCGGGCTGAAATTGAAACCCTCAAAATGCGAGGTTGCACGAAATAAGGTAATTTCCACGGCCACGTAATATCCGAACATGGCATTGCACCAGACCCCAAGAAACTTCAAGCCATACAAAACCAACCCCCACCCACCACCGTTAAAGGAGTACGTTCTTTTCTAGGTTTAGCCACATACTACAGACGTTTCGTCCCACACTTTGCCGCAATAGCCAGACCCCTCCACCAACTCACCCACAAGGACACCACATTCACCTGGACACCTGAAAGAGACCTCGCTTTTAACACTTTGAAACAAAAGCTGATCCAATCCCCTATTGTCGCTTTCCCTGATTACCATAAACCTTTCCGTCTTTATACCGACGTATCTCTGTACGCCATTGGTTCAGTTTTAGCTCAAGTAAGAGACGGAGAGGAACATGTGATAGCGTATGCCAGCTCCACACTCAACCAAGCCCAACAGAATTATGCAGCCACCAAGAGAGATTGCCTATAGGGATCATTTGGGCACTCAACCACTTCAGGTCATTTGTGTTGGGCGCGAAACTAGATATAATAACCGACCATCAATCTTTGCAATGGTTGCGTAGGTGCGAAACCAACTCAGCCATCTTGGTACGCTGGAAAGAGACACTAGAGGACTACGATTTTACAATACAGTATCGTCCATGTAAACTTCACACCAATGCAGACGCCCTGTCACGTTTGCCAGTACCGAAAGACCCCCCCACCAACCTAGCCGCCTTACAAAACACTGAGCTCTTACATACCCCCATCAACCAACATAATTCCCCCCCAGCCCCCTCACTAATTCAATCTTGGGAAACAAGGATCAGACCACCCTGGATACCGTTAAATATCTTCAAGAAACTGACTCGCTGGGGAGATCAACTTGCCACAGACTCCGGTCACATAGTCCTAGACCCCACCATTGCCCACGACTACATGATTGCCATCCACGAGGGAAACAGCCTACACCTTGGACAAAAGAAGATGTTAAAAATCTTCGCGGATCAGTACTGGACCCCCAACCCCTCCAAGATTGCACAACGCGTGAAAGAATCCTGCAAACCTTGTTTATTGGGGAAGGATAGATCATGCACCCCAGGCCCAGCTGGTACCATTTCTGCCAACAAACCGTTCCAAGTCCTATCCCTCGACATCATGGGCCCGTTTCCTTCTTACGCTGGCAACCGCTATATCGTCACATTTGTTGACGTATATTCAAATTTTTTAATAGCCTGCCCAGTTAAAGCCCACACAGCCACCACCGTCGCCACACTGCTTGCCACAGAACTGTTCCCTATATTCGGCCTTCCCCTTGCTCTTCTATCCGACAATGCCCCCGAATTTAGTGGACACGTTTGGCACCAGTTCACCCAACAATGCGGTATTAAGATCAAACACTCATCCCCGACGATGGCTGCGTTCGCATATAGCATTTCCTTGAGGCCAGTACGGGGAATCCCCGTACTGGCCTCAAGGAAATGCTATATGCGAACGCAGCCATCGCACCATCAACAACCAGTTACGTACCAAAATGATTGCTCTTAACACCTCAGACTGGCCATCACAGATAAAAATGATACAATGGGGCATGAACACCTGTCCCCGAGAAGACGGTATTTCCCCTCATGAACGTGTTTACGGCGTACCCCCCCTGTTACTGCCGTTCCACCATCACGCTCACCTCCCCTCCAACACCTCCACAATTGACCCATTGCAACATCTGCAAAACACCCTCCATACTGCCCAAACCTGTCAAGACACCAAAACTGATAACCCCGATGATAAAAACCCTTTCGCCATCCATGACACCGTAATGGTAGCCAACCTCCCTGTCACCAACAAATTAGGCCCTCGCTATGTCGGCCCCTACACCATCATCAAAGTCCCAAATGCCTATCAAGTCACCATTGATTATCACGGCGTGACTCGCACGTTCAAAACTAGATTCGTCCGAGCTTTTAAACCTCTAAAACCACAAGACATTACCCCACCCCACACGTCCGACCCTGAATTGAACACCCCTACTACCCCTCCCACTCAGGCTATGAATGTTCCCCTACAAACCCCTAAGGGCCTAAACCCTCCAGCACCGAACCTGCCGATCATTCCTCAACATACCCCCCAAACCCCAAGCCCCCACTATCACACCTTCCTCCACCATGACCAATTCCTTCACTTCTCATAGTCAAGTACGTGTAAGGGGTCTAAATTGACTAGGCTTGATTTTGGCAATATTTACACCAAGACTTTTTCTGTTCACTCACTTTAAGCCCAATAATGACCCAGTCAGTGTTGAGATTAGGTGAAATGTTCGGTATTATGTTATTATCTTGATTAAGATATCAGTTGACATATATTATTAAATTGTAATGACTAGAAAGAAATAATTAAATAGGCCCAATGGTGTCTAATAGGTATGAGGGTCATTATTCTAACTTTACATATTAAATATAATTGTTTGGTATTGTTCTATTAAGTTTAGAAAAGGGGTGTCACAATCGGAGCAATGTTGTTTTGGAATTAGAATGAAATTTACTTGTTTTGGCCATTTAATCACTTCCAGGTGTATAAAGTTAATTGCAAAGCATAACTTTAACTTTGTGAATCTATTATAATGCTGATATTTGGCCTAATAATTGCTTGAACCGAGTCTCTAGTGTGACACCCTGATTCTGAGGCCTTAGCGACAAGTGCCCACCTCAAGGGGGTTTGACAGGTGGAAATTTATGAGTCCTACCTCCAACTTAAAACTATAGTCTTACCTAGGATATCGTAAGTAATAGTTAACATGTTTGTGCCTGAAATTCGTTTACATTATATAAAAGTAATTCAATTATCCTTTGAAAGTTTTATTAGACTCTAAGTAAGTTGAGGAGCTCATTTAATCAAGGTATGGTTATTGTTGTGACAAAGGACGCTGACCCGAGTCCTACAGAGCCTAGAGCCGAGAGTGCCAGCGTCATTCCCTCCCAGTCGCCAGCCTCGGGCGGACTAAGGGGAAATATTTGGCTTAACTCAGTATAAATTTCCCTTTGTGTTGTGTTTAGATAAAACCTTCAGTTGTAGGTGAGTTGAAATGAATTGTGAAGTACTTAAGATAAGTTTGAGACAATTTTTTATGCCCAGTTTCTTATATGTAACTACGAAATTATACGACATCCTTAGCGTCCTATGCAGATGACATAACACTCACATGCACACACCATGACCCAAAAATAGCAACAGATCTCCTTCAACCCTATCTCAACACACTACATGGCTGGTGCACTACAAACAGACTTAATCTAGCCCCAGCCAAATCCACCGCAACCCTGCTCACAAGTTGGACAGGAGAACACGAATACATCCCACAACTCACCATAAACAACACACCCCTAACACATACACACACACCCAAAATCCTAGGAGCAACATATATGATACTCATATGACATTCAAACAGCACACCACAAACATTAAAAAGAAACTGACACCCAGACTTAACGCCCTCAGGTCACTTGCTCACACAAAATTTGGACACAACAAAGAAACTACCACCACAGTATATAAACAATACATAAGATCAGTGATGGAATACGCAAGCCCAGCCTGGGCTTCTAACCTAGCTGAAACACATCATAAGACCTTACAGACTATTCAAAACAAAGCCCTGAAGATCATTACAGGCTGCACAGCTACTGCACCCACAGATCACCTACATCAAGAAACCAAAATCCTCAAAGTCAAAGACCATCTGGACATGAGAGGCACTCAATTCCTGGCAGCAGCCTCCACGAACCAAGACCACCCACTAAACTACATGGCAACACACCCACAGACACCAAGAAATATCAAAACAACACCCAGCACACGGTATCACACACAATTATTGTCCTATCTTCCTCCCTGCCCACCCCGAACCAACTTCCAGAAGCACTTCCATACTCATATCTCTCACCGATCCATCCACTCACTCACAGACAACACGCAGCTGCATGCACGACCTCCCGAAATTCATCCTTCCGAATCCTCCCTTCCTCGCGAGGACAGAGTCCACCTGGCCAGGCTGAGATGCGGACACCATCCAGCTCTCCTGAGCTATCAGAAGAGACTGGATGACTCCGTTGTCGATGCCTGCCCGGGATGTAACACAGCACCCCATACCATTAAACACATCATAGAAGACTGCATTTCACACAACCACTTACGCCAACAACACAATCTACACTCAATGAGAGCTCTGTGGGAAAGCCCGATCGTGGCCATGGCCTTTCTCAGGGACTCGGGGCTGTTCGGCCAGGCAGCTTAGGGAACAACAACAACAACAACAACGACATCCTTTGTCTTGGTCGAAGGTGAAATTATTCACTCCGTCTGATAGTTACTCATTTAGATTTCAAATTCCATATTATTTTTCCTGCCAACCTTATTATGTATTAAGATAATATGTTAATTGTATTATGTTAGTGTAGTATTATCACAGCAATAAGATCCCGTATGTCGAGTTCAATATCATGTATGTAACTTAATGTAAGCCCACATTCCTGAGTCGTGTGTGTATACACTCCGTTTTCTATTTTAAACCATTTTATTTTTGAGGGTCAACTAAGTAAATTATATCTATCTCCAACCCTCCGTTTTCTATTTGGACCATTTTTCTTTATATATATTTGAGGGTCAACTAAGTAAATTTTATCTGTAACCCAATAATGTACATCCTCCTTTTGTTGTCTCTTAATTGATACATTTGACCACTTTTGTAATGTTGATATGAATTAAGATATAGAATTTTGTCAGTTTTATTAATGGTAATGTTAATACCAGGTCCCAGGTGCAGAGAGTCCTGTGTCCACCCCAGCGTGGACATGACCTAGTGGCTGTACTGAGACAGGATACTGTTGGTGTTATTGAGCCTTGAGCTAACCTTCACCCCCATTGTGAGCTGTTGTACGCCTTATGAACCTAGTGACTGAAGTGTGTGTTTACTAGGATAGTGGCCTTGGGGTCACCTGTTGAAGGGTTTTAGTTAACTTTGATGTGGTGATAAGAAGTAGTTCATTGTGCCAATAATACCGATATATTCCGTGGTTGACTAAAGTAATAATCGTATTGATTTGTGTATCACAGTGAAAAGTGTATTTCTCTTTACAGTGTTTTAATATAGTTAAGAATACCAAACGGTATATTGTGTTTTTATTTATCCTGTGTCATTTAGACCATTTGCATTCATGCACCTGTATTTCCTTGCATGCAACGGCCATTATGCTACCAGAGTCATAAGTTGGACCAATCATCAAGTAAGGAAGAAACACAATAATGGAATGAACAGGAAATAATAAATAAGGAGGGGGTAACAGCAAAGTCCCAGGAACATTAGAAAAGAAAAGTAAAGACTACGAAAACCCCCCCTTACACAAGTACCTCCCCAAAATATCAAAGTACGAAAACCTCCACCCACAACCCCGACCACAACAGAAACCCTCCCGTCTAGCCCTGAAGTACCTCCACCAGGCACCACAGTAAGAAAACCACCACCCCCACCTAAAACCAAGTACACACCCAACCGCACCACACAACCTACCCCAGTCACCTCACGCTACAACTTACACCAATGACTGAAATCCTTTAAACCCTCCAGAAAACACACCCTGATAACAAAGTTCCGTAGAGCTGCCAGACCACTATCCTCCTCCTCCTCTTCTTCTTCGTCGAATTCTCCTCCACAAAGGGAAAGAAGACGAATAATCACAAGCAAACACCATCACCCCTCTATATATATTCCAAAAATAACCACCCCCACCCTCCCACGAGAGCAAATACCTTCCCCTTCAACCCCCACCTCATCACCCCGAATGACCTTCTAGATCTGCCCCCCCCCCCCACCAAACTCCCACAAAACCACCTATTTCCACCACCATCAAATCACCAACCCCACCAAAGAACGCACCCAACACACTTTCCTACCCCCAACCCTCCAAATTAAACCTCCCCTCACTACCCACTCGTCTAGCCCCCCCGCATCCACCCCTTTCCCCTCCACTATCCCTGCGACCCCACCCACGCATCAACCAACCTCATCATCTCATAAAACCCCCAACCAACCTCCCCCTAAAGACTACCCTATGCCAACGACCAACCCCTCCTCACCCACCACGTCTACCACACAAGTAACTCCCAACCAAAGCCCCTCCAAAATGACGTACCCGACCTCCACACCCCCACTTAAATCCCCCCACAAAGTCGCCCCTCCGAGAACCCCCATCAATACCCCCACCCAATCCTCTCCCATTCCTCCTACCACCCTCACTCGACAAAAACCTCCACACGCATCTACCTCTCGCATAACCCCCTACATCACCCCCACTAAATGCCCTCCACCTGTAAAGCGTTCTTCCCCTCAATATAAAACATCGTCGAGCGACTCAAGTCCCACTACAAAAATCTACCTTCCCACCAGAACCTCCAAAGGTAGAATCATCAACAGACCCATCAGATTTGAAGACAGTTATGTAAAAACAAAACCCCTTTCTTCCACTAAAAGCCCAAGCCACACAACACACACACACCCTCTTTTTCACACGCCTCCATCACGCACCTTACCTAAACCAATATTGCACATTGCCTCCATATATTTTCCCAGCCTACAACACCACCCAAGACAACCCCAAAAACCCCAGACTCATATCCCCCCTTCACCCCCAGCTCCGCCTTCACGCGTTAGTCCCTCCCCTTCATTTGTTAACCCCTTCACCACACTGAAGAGGCCTCCTGTCAGTCCCACACACCTCTCAATACCTGACCTCCACCATGAACACATCCACACCATTCGTCGCTCCCGTCCCTACCCCCACTGAGGACGAATACACACCGTTCATAAGACATATTAAATTAAAAACGTCCACAGGACGCTCAGCCCGTCTACAACGGCCACATCAAGCCCGGGCAGCCGCCCTCCACAACACCGAAGACACAGTCCTACAGGTCTACATAGACCTGCACAAGAAACCTGACCCTCGCTCTCTTGCCTGGTGGGACCTTCTACACACCCTCCAAATGACCCACCATGACTATACTTCTCTTTACTTCACCCTTGAGGCTCGAGGACGAGCCTACAACGAAGGAGAGGGAAGTAAAATGCCCCAGAACAAGAAGCCCGAAGGACCAGGTGACCAAGCCAACCAGTTCAGACAGGCCGAAGCCCGCAGGGCTAAGCAGCTCCAAACCACACCTGCCTATCGCTTTTAACCGCTGACCCTTCCCCCACCTCGCGTATCCACTACCCCTCGTGTCCTACACCTTGTCTTGCCAGACTAAGTTTATGAAGACCAACCGCCCCCATAAATCTATGTATGTTCTTCCATCCGAGAAGTAATATGTTAACCCCTGTCTTGCCAGACTAAGTTTCTGAAGACCAACCGCCCCCATAAATCTATGTATGTTCTTCCATCCGAGAAGTAATATGTTAACCCCCTAAAATACCTTGTCTTGCCAGACTAAGTTTCTGAAGACCAACCGCCCCCATAAATCTATATATGTTCTTCCATCCGAGAAGTAATATGTTAACCCCCATGTCATAATTGATAAGAAACTATGATACCCACGGGTACACCATTGTATATATAACCATTATTCCTGTAAGACCTAGACAGAGATAATGACTGAAGATTTTAGCAACCATGCCGTAACTCTAATTCTTACCCCAACCAGAGATTGTATAGATAACCTTTTTTTACCATTGTCTCGACGCATATCTACCACGAAACAATAACGAAGCTACCCCTACGAACTGCCTCTTTCTTTGGTATATATATTTCATAGAAAACGCAGTTCCCAGGGACAACTAGATCAGCAAGAAATCGTGTTGACTAATGGTGTCCATAACCCCTCGTATTGACGAGTAATAGTACACTATGTTTTTCTATACTTTATCCACAGTCAAGCACACACCTACAGCTAACCTCATCTTCCCCACAGTCCACATGATTCTATAATTTCCAGACTCATATACCACCACCTATTGCTCATCCCCCGGTAGCGTTTGATTACCCTACCTTCCCTGTCGGTAACCCCCAGTCTAAGATACCAACTGTAGCCTAATGCCACCCCTACGCCCAGAGATCGTAGGGTCAAACTTCCACGTAGCCCCCCTTAACCCTCTCCCTCTCGTTAACCCCCACGCTCCTCCACTCCCTCCTAACCTAGCCTCTCCACCATACCCCCTGAATATCCTTAACTTTTCCGTTACTAACATTCTCAAACCTTTTGTATATATACTCCTATCCAGCCTACCTTCCCCCAGTAGGAAGAAACACCATTAGAACTTTACTAACCCTTTGCATGCCATCTATTCCCTCACAACCAATTCACAACCCTGTACCAAATGATCGTCAGTGCGAGGCTAGCCGCCTCGCCAGTGACTAACTTCTATTGCCATACTTCCAGATAAATGTGGCAGAGTTGGCAACCCAGTCTCCACCACATCCAACAAACCATGCAATTAACAACCCAACCCATTAAACCAGCTGGTCAAGGCACTTTCGGTTTTGGTATTACGAACACCCACATCTGTCTCATAAACAGAGGGTTATTACAAACACTTGTAATATGGCAAGCCCCCAGCCACAGCCGCCCGGACGACCATCACAGAGAGAGGACGCGCACCTACCCCTTTCACCCACCCGAGAAGGGAGACCCCTATCCCTGCGGAGGTATACCTGACCCCTGTTTTGACTTCCGGGTCATTGCCAGGTAGCACAGGAATTCTTCCTATCAATGAACTAACCATGTATGACTAACACCTTTACTAACCTCTATTAACCCACAATAACCCATTAACCTTTCTTGCATACTCCGATAACCAAATTAGCACCTCAGCTATACCATAGAATGAAGACTGAGCAATCTAAGAGAGACGCTCCTATCAAAGATGTCCCAAACCGCCTCGCAAAGTAGATCCAGTCTCTCTCCCCTAAATACTTCCAGTATAGCCAAAATAGTACCTCTTACTAAGGCTCAGTTATATCACATTATGAAGGCTCCATACAGCCATGTGCCACAACAGTAATCACCACCTTACCTAGTTCCCGTATCCATTGAGAGCTCAAATAAGTCCATAAGGGAGGTGTGGTGGAGTGGTCATGCCACTGGATTGGTAATCCAATGGACCCGCGTTCAAATCCCGATATGTCAATTGGAAGATATTATTGGGATTGAATTTGTGCTGTACCTAGTATCAGTGCATTACCACAAAGCCCACCGAAATGTCAAAAAAATACCCTCATTGTTCCCTGATTAAATAACACTGTATGAATATTCCCATATTCAAAATATGTTACAGGGGGACAATGCCTAGTGAGTTCCCTGCTCAATAGGTGGCGTTCTGAGAGTGAGGGTCTGAGTCTGGAGGGTGAGACGGTGAAGCACTTGAGCGAAGCAACCAGCCGCTTCAGAGATGGAGCTGCTTCGAGCCATGATGGATGCTTCACATGTCTCACTCCCCAGACTGGAACAAGACCTCACGGGCTTCACCGTGTTGAGCGGTGGAATGTACAGGCTCTCAGCCTATGCCCGAGAGGGAGTAGTTAGAATATAGAAAAAAAAAAAAAAAAAAAAAAAATCAAAACTAGAGATCCCTATTGCCTACAGGGTCCAAAACCGAACCTATAAACCAAGCTCCAGCCCCTAGTAAAATCAGTTGAAAGATAGACACCAACCAGTGGTTGGTCACCAGAGTTGACCTCGACCTCCATCATTGTTTGTTGCTGAGAATTGAGTTCCAGAGCCGGCAGACTCCGTGGCAGATTTAGATAGAAGGATCTGTCCACGTACAAGAAATCTACGTGCACCTTATAACCTTCATACAGGCCGGGAAGCTGAGCGATCGACGGGAGATGTGCTTGGCGTTAATTCCGATCCAGATTGACAGTAATATCCTAATATCTGTGATTCAGGTCTAGAAACCAGTGGGTATATAAGAGTGTAACCAGCAACGATCGCCAAGAGATCCGTCTTGAGAACTTCCTACATATGGACCATCTGGACAGCCGCGGAACCAGTCGTTAGCCCCCAACATCACGGACGCAAGATAACCAGGACCAGACCAATCAAATACTATCCAAGATTCACTCTATCAGTGCTACAGTGTTACAGTGCTATTTAGAGACTCACTTACTAATATTTCTATGAAGTGGCTATATCTTTGCCCCAGTATAATTCATATATAACCATTCCATTAGGAAGTGCTAAGCGTATCAGTGTTTATTAATTAAAAGGCGATATTAACTCTCGTAATTACCCATATATCCAGATATTATTACATAGAAGTGAAACCCTAGTGATATCTGAATGTTCGCCCACTGATTTGCGTTCTATGTATTTCTGATACAAGAATATAAAACTTAGATCAGTACCCCCCTGAGGTTACTAGAATTCCCGTACTCTAAAATACGCGTGTCTAATCAAGTCTGTGAACTACTACTTGTGCATCAGAGCTACCAGTGATAAATCTAGTAGTGAATATGAATCTATAAGTAACATTTATGGTCTCCAGTATATCAACTTGTGAATAAAGCCAGTGATCAGAAGATTAATACCTGAATGTTGGAAGTGGGAGACTAGGCTCCATCCAGATCCACTTAATGCTAGTTGTTCAATTCTATCATTTGTCTTGTACGAGTATTCATACCTTCTTATGCTTCATATTAATCATTATCAAGAAAACTACAGAAGTGTGTACATCAATAAACGTGATCGTGTGTCTTGTTACCGTGTGTTTATTTTGTGTTCTCTATTCCTCATACCTTGTTTTGTGCATGCAGCCTTCTATACCCAGTCAGTTAGAACTCACATTACCCAAGTTAATCCTGTAGAAAAACAGGGCATAACAATATCCAATAGCCCAGTCTTGCAGAACTCACCAATACCAAGTTAAACCTGTATAAAATCAGGGCATAACAGTATAAAGGAAAACAAAATGTGCCAAGGGGCCTAAAGAATCTCACGCATGCGCAGAGGACAGGATTTGGTGCTGCAGACAACGCCTCCCGAATACAGGACCTTAAGCATATCATTCTGTGGTGCCCTGCATACACAGACGAAAGAAGACTGGAACCTCTATTCCAACAACCATATTTAGTAGCAGTCTCTACGTTTCCAACGTAGGGCTTATGATCTCAGCCGCTACCACAGCGGGCCGATTTATCGGTACTCACGCGAAGTAACCAAATAATCTCTAGAGTTGCACCTCAATTCACTACTAGGCACGTTGTACACACTCCGAGACGACTAAGAAGGAAGAGAAAGCGAAGGAGAGAAAGAATTGTTATAGTTACCCATTTAATCTAGCTGCTCTCCTCTAAGCCATGCTCCATGTTCTATGAGCCTGCGCCAGGACCTGCCAAAGTATCAGTCACTTCGCGCCCACCGCCGATGTCACACGCCTTTTTTGTCTGTGCTTCGCGAGTGCCTGCTTTGCTTCCCCTTCGCTTCAACTATTAGTGAGTGTGAGCCTTTTCAGGCTGTTGAGGTTTTAGAAGGATGTTCCGTGATGTAGGCAGCACTTTATACGGATTTATGGCGTGTTTACTGGGTGTGCGCGTAGTGCTGGAGACGTGTTTATTTATTTGTTTTCTTCGGGGGGGGTTTGGTCCGCGACGCCGCGTAGCGGTCGTTGTGTGTCGATTCTACCCTCGCTTTCGGGTTCATATTCACTTTAACTGCCCTTACCGTACTTGGGGGGGGGGGGAGGGAGATGCTTCCCGCAGGATGCATTATTGTTTCTTTCCCTTTGTGACTTTTTGTTTTATTGTTTTTTCATATGACTACGTGTCGATGTTTTACAAGACTTGAGCATGAAGTTTCTCTGGATTCTGCTTTGTGTGAGCATAGGCCACATAGCCTTTATTCTCTCACAAACATGCTGCTTTGGTCTCCACTGACCTATAGCCCTTCTGACTTGTTTATTACACTTGTCCATAGTTGGTGGTCTTGTATTTCGTTCGCATGGTTCACGCTTTTGTCAGTTCCTTTTCGTTTCCCCGGGCCTACTTGACTCGTGGATACGTGGTTCTGGTGAAAATGTCGGTCAAGCCCTAGGCTATCCTCCTTTTATTTTATTAATTTAACGTAATTGTGGGGCTTCTCGGGCAGTGTTTAGCTTTGTTACTAGGTTTTTTCACTTAGGGATTGACGCTGCCCTAGTCTTTTCTCTTTTATGTGAATTGTGTAACTAGGCTAGGCCTTCTCGGTCTCGTAGCTCTCGGTTAAATTCTCGTTTTTCTTACAGTACATGTTTCTGTTCTTCCCCTGCCGGTGGTTACTTGATCACTAAAAAGGGGGGGGAATGTCTGGAAACTGTACGCGATAGGGGCCCCGCTCACAGGGAGGATATGCTTGGACAAGTTGACTCGATTTTCGTGTTTACTCACGTTTTTTCGCCACACAGGCAAGGGTCTTCTGGTGTCCTCGGCTCCTTCATCTTTTTAAATCCGCCCTACAAGCGCCTTTATCTTTTTGATGTGCCCTGTGCCTTGTCAAGGCCTAAGCCACATAGCTTTTTCACTTGACTTGGTTTATGCGCCCTGTTCTGCCCCCTATTTCATGTACCTGGACAGGGCTTCTTGGACAACGGCTGATTGGCTGTTTTTCCTATCCCTTCTGTCCTGTTCCTTGTGTCCTCCTTCTGTACCTGGTTCCCGCCCTACAGGCGGCCTCCTTGTATACTGGGTGGACCCAGGGACCACCTGAAAAGTCCTAGGACTCGACCCAAAGTGGCGATGTCCTGTGTGTTTTGGATTCCCTCCCCGCCCCTATTTAAACTTATAGGGTTCTGTTGGGTTGCTCACACTTGACCTTTTCCTTCCAGCTGGTGCCCGCTCTACTGCCGGCTGTCCCTCCGCCGCCGCCACTTCGCCGCCTCCTCCCTCCGCTCTCACAGAGGGTTCTGAGGTATTTCGGATGGGACAAATTTCCCCAAACTTTGGTTTGGACCTGTTCCCAGGGTTGGGCCTCGCTAAGGGGCTTGTCCCAGCCCTGGCGTTGAGGGTCTCCGGTGTGGGTGGTTTTTATTTGACTTTCCTGATATACTTGCTACTTACCTTCTTACTGGATATTGTCTTACTGAGTATTACATGCTGATTTGGCTATACTGCCTCATATTGCCTGTCTCACCTGCACTGGTGGGTAATGCTTCCCCAATTTTTCAGTGCTGTGATGCCGGCTCCTCCCTGCTCTCGGCCGACATGTCATGCCCTATACCTTGTCAAGGCTTAGGCCACATAGCTTTTTCGCTTGCCTTGATTTTCAGCGCCCTCTTCTGCCACCTTTTTTCATTGTACCTGGACAGGACTCCTTGGACGACAGCTGCTTGGCTGTTTCCTCTTCCTTGTGTCCTCCTTCGGTACCTAGTTTCCGCCCTACGGGTGCCTCCTAGTATACTAGGTGGCCCCCAGGACCTCCTGAAAAGTCCTAGGACTCGACCCAAAGTGGCGATTGTCCTGTGTGTATTGGATTTCCTCCCCTTCCCTATTTACTCTAATAGGGTTCTGTTGGGTTGCTCACACTTGACCTTTTTCCTTCCTGTTGGTGCCCGCTCTCCTGCCGGCGAGACCTTCACCGCTTCGCCCCCTCCTCCCTCCGCTCTCCCGGAGGGTTCTCAGGTTTTTGGGTGGGGTCTTTTTTCCCCAAAGGACTTGGACCTGTTTACCAGGGTTGGGTCTTGCCAACTGGGCTTGTCCCAGCCCTGGTGGTTGTGGTCTCCTGTGTGGGTGTCTTTTAATTGACTTTCCTTGCTACTTGGCGTCTTCCTGGATATTGTCTTACTTGGGTTTCAACTGCCTCATACTTTTCCCCTGTCTCACCTCCACTGGTGCGTGATGCTCCCCCCCCATTTTTCGGTGCCGTACTGACGGCTCCTCCCTGCTTTCAGTCGTGGGTGCTGCCTCCGCACGGCCTGCTACGCCACGGATGTCTCTGACCTCCGCCGATGTGAAGTTTGTCTCTCTGCCCTTCACCTCCTGGACGCGCCCTGCTTCGGAGGAAGGCCGACGGGCCTAGATACCCTCACAGGCGAGGATCTCCTGGTGTCCTCTGGCTCTTCATCTTTTATAGAATTCCTCTATACAAGCAAATTTTCTACTTTTTGATGTACCCTGTATGTCTGTATCTGGGAATCGGCCACATCGCCTTTTTTCTCGGTTATTGATGGGGTTGGTGCCCTGTCTCAGTTTGCATGTACATATGGTCCTGGATATGGCTACTTGGCTGATTTCCTATCCTCTGTGTCCTCCTGTGCTTCGTTTCCGCCCTACAGACGGCCTTCTAGTGTACTGGGTGGAGTCTGGGACCTGTTGCCTAGTCCCAGGACTCTGCTCGCATGGTGATTGTCCTGTGTGTCTTGGATTCCCCCTCCTATTTGTACCACTTAGGTGTCGGGTAGCTCACACTTGACTTTTTACTGCCAGGGGGGTTCGGCCTTGACTCCGCGTTGTGTTTACACACGTTTTCCACCAAACAGGCAGGGTGTCATCTGCCTCTTCCTCTTTCTCTAGAACCTCGCTCCACAGGTGGGTTTTATAGTCTTGGATGTGCCCTGTATCTGTCACCAGGAATCGACCACGTGTCTTTTTCCTCTGGTTCTTTATGCCCTTTGCATTCATATGCACCCAGGGACCGGCTGCTTCGCTGGGTTTCCCCCCCCTTGATGTGTCCTCTGTTACTTTCCTTCTGTGCCTCGAATCCGCTCCACAGTTGGCCTCTTGCTCCTAGATCGCCACAGAGCCTCGCTGACAGGTCCCAGGCCTCCGCTCACGTGGCGTTGGTCCTGTGTATTGGATTCCCTCCTTTCTTCATTGACCTTTTACCGTCCATCCCCACCGTGGCCTCCACTTTTGTGTCTGGCCTGCTGCTCCGCTCCTCGGCCTTCACTGGGTTCTTCAGCCCTGCGTTGCATTCGCTTTTCCTGCCCGGTCCATGACGTTCGCCACCCATTGCCGTCGACTGGTTCGGGTGGTTTCTCTGCTCGTCAGCCCCTGCCGACGTCCACAGCCACCTCCTCCTGCCGGCCCTTTTAAGTCCGGGACTGACGTTCCTGAGGGTGGCTTGGCAGGAGGCTTTCTTGCTTGTGCTCAGCGCCACATGCTCCGCACAATGGGAGGTCGTGGCGAAGCCCTCGTCGTCCTCCTCCAACCATGCGAGTGGTGGTCCGTCGCCGGCAAGGAACCCTGGGGCTTGGGATATGGGTCGGGCCGCGGGGGGCGTTGTATACGCTCCTCCCGTGGCCGTTCGTACCCGGTTTGCCGTTCCGTCCTGTGGGTGGCCTATGCTGGCAAGTTGCGGGACCCTCGTCCTCCGCTGCCTTGCTCGGACGGGAGGGGGACAAGCCGGAGCGTGAGGCCCGCTCTCCGTTTCGTCAGGACGGCCAGGTGGACGGGGGTTTGGCCATGGTAGTTCCTTTCTCCATGACAACTTAAGGGAGGCTGTGCTCTGCACGGCGCGTAGCTCCTCCTGGCCCATACCCTCTCCCCTCAACCGGCCGTCTCATTGACTAGGTGGTGGGCCTGACGCAAAGCGCCCGCACTGGCTTCTCCCGCCCCAACTTCCTGCGCTAGCCACGCCGGTCGTGGGCATGACGGGGTATAGTAGGGTCTGGCCTGGAGGTGGAGGTCTCAACCTCCTCTCGGGCGCCCTCCCCGTCATCGACGCAGTGTCTCAGGAGGTGGCCCAGGTACTCCGGTCCATGTATGGGGGAGGTGCCGTCGCGATAACATCTCCACACATTGTGTCCTGGACACACTCGCTGTAGTCGTCCGTGTCACGGGCCAGGGGTTCACCATCGCTATTTCACATGGCGGTCCTCCCACCTTCACACTGGGGGCCATGGGACCTCCACTGTGCTCCTGTTCTCCCGGGTCGGGTGTCCACGTCCACACTTGTCGTGTTCTGCCCGTTCTCGTTCACGACCGTGTTCTGGGTGTTTTCCCGGCTGGGATCTTTACCTTGGGCGGCACTGACCGTGCCTTTAGGCCAGCTTGGACTCGACTACCTTGTTCTACTGGTCCCCTAACACTTCCCTGTATCGCCCCCCCCTTTACTGGCTGTGGCCGGTACCGCGCTTGCTACATATGAGACTATCACACTGGGTCGCTCGGGGCTCGCTCGCGGCAGCGGTGCCCTGGCCTGCTCCCCCGGCGGCCATATGGATAGCCACAGATGCGTCGTGTGAGGGGGGTGGGGCTCCCGATCTAACATGGGTCTTCGCCACCACGACGAGTGGTCAGGGCTCTTCGCTTTTGCGTCGTCCGGACCTTGATCCTGTTGGTACCGTTCTTCTTCCTGCGGGATCGCTGTCTTGCCCTGGCGGGCTTGTAGGTGGCCTTTCGGTTGGTCTTCTTATCCGCTGATGCCTTCGGCACGGACTGGAGTGGGTGACAGTCGGTGTCCACATTGCCTCCGCCCGTCGCTCTCCTCATGTGCTACGTCCTCCACGGGCTGGGATTTTTCTGGCGCGGGGTTTGGTTGATCGCGCCCATGTGGCCGGCCCGTGCTTGGTACGCTCCGCTATACATACGTGTACTGGGTTCCCGTCATTTGTCCGTTCACATGCATTTGTACCGGCTCAGACGGGTTGCTTTTCGGTAGTTGGGGTGTACTGTAGGACAATCAGGTCCCACCTCACCACTGCCCCGCCCAGTTGTCACTGTGGATGTTGTTGGTGTGGTGCTAACCGTGCCTCAGCACGACTCGCCGGAGTCCCCCCCCGCTGCACTTGCTCCTGCAGTCTCGGTTACCACACCAGCCTTAACAGTGTTCCAAAGAGACTGCACCTTCACATGACTTTCCTGTCGGTTAGACACTTGGCCTATGGAAAACTAAAGTCCTGCCCCACCGCTGCTCCGACATGTAAACTCTGTTGCCGCCGCAAGTGTGTTGCCAAACGGCTGAAACACTGGTGTCCGTGTTCCGTTCCCCTCCCTGTCTCCGGCTTCGTCTTGGGCCGGATTGGGGCCCTAGGGTCCTTGTTGGCTTTTGTGTCGTAAATGTTTGTGTGGCTGGGTGGTTGCTGCCTTTTGACCTCGGCTTGGCTGATATGCTTCATCGGCGCTGGCTGTTGTCTCCGTGGAGGGCTTCAGTCATCTTGGATTGGGTTCCCTAACTGGCTCCGTGCCGCTGGGTACTGAGCACACAGCTCCCTCGGTTACATTTGTGTTCCGTTCCCTTCATCACTGGTTTGGGACACTCGCCGGCATGTACGGTCCTACATCTTTCGAGGCCGCCTGCCCGCTCTTGGGGTACTCTTGGAGGCCTTGACGGGGCTGGTGCTCCCTCACAAGGGGTGTCACCTTTCTGAAGACCTGCTTTAGGCTCCGTCCGGCTCCAAACCCTAGCCAAACCAAACCCTCGGGTTCGTCACGTTGACCCCTTCTGTTCGTTCTGTAGACTCGTATGGGACTTCTGCTATGCCAGATTCACGCCGTTGCTTCTGTGTGTGCCACTGTGCCGGGACGGGCTTCGGTGTGCACATACCTCTCCATGCCCACGGCCAGGTTTCATATGCCTTGGGTCGCGTTCCATCAACGTGTTCCCTGCTTCGTCATCCATCCTGCTTCTCTTCCTGCTGTCTTCGTCCCATGCTGTATTTTCTTCCTTTCCCTGACAAAGGGGGGGGGGGGTCTTTTTTGTATGCTTGTACAAAGCCTTTCTTTCAATACATGTCTGTTTGGTATGGAGGATGTCGCTCTTACGGTTTTTACATACTGTCTACGGGTTTTACCTTGGTATGCTTATGCCGCATACCCATGTCTTGTACATGACGAATGTCGGATGATGTCGTCAGCTGGCTATACCGTGCCATTTTGTTTTGTAAACACTTAACACCTGCCTTCACTTACGGTTTTCACTCTTACACTTTTTCCGTTCTGACTCCACTGTCTCCGGGTTCTGTGTTGGTATACTTATGCCTCCTACCCGTGTCATGTACCTCCAGAGTGTGGTCTGATGGCGTCCGCCTGCTATGCCGTGCCTTGTGTTTTTGTGAATACTTTTCACTTGGCTTCACTTTAGGATTTTGCTCTTTGTTTTTACTTTCTGACTCAACTGTCTACGGGTTTTGTGTTGGTATGCTTCTGCCTCCTACCCCTGTCGTGTAACTACAGAGTGTCATGTGGTGACGTCCACCGTCTCCTGTGTCTCTTCCTCCCGTACTGTGTTTTCTTCCTTTCCCTACAACAGGGGTGGGGGGGGGGGGTTGTATGCTTGTACAAAGACTTTCTCTTTCAATACTTGTCTGAACAGTACTGTCTGTTTAGTGTTACGGATGTAACTCTTAAGGTTTATTACGTTTGGACTATACTGTCTACGGGTTTTTGTATTGGTATACCCATGTCTTGTACATAAGAGTGTCTTCGGAGGTCATCCACATGCTGTGCTGTGCTGTTTGTTCTTGTACTACTTTACAATTGGCTTCACCTTTCCCATGTTGGTGTGCCATTCCAAGGTCGACATGACCTCTTCCTTTACCTGCCTGTGCATTTTCGACCCTAGGCTGATACACTTGTAACATGTACTTTCTTAATATGCACCGTACTGTTACGCTCTTTTTCCTATAAACTGATTTGTTTATTTGTGTCTTTTCTTGGTCATCTACTTTTGCTAAGGCTTGGGGTTTTTAAGGTTTCTTGGATGTCCGCCTCCAATTTGGGATTTAAGCCCTACGTTGGAAACGTAGAGACTGCTACTAAATTGGGAGGTTTGACGACCTCCCTTATAACCAAATAAGGAAAACCTCTTATTTGGTAGCAGTCTCGGAGTATCCAACGACAGAGTATCCCGCCCTCATGCCGATCCAATCTAAACTGATTACTTGATACCTCGATACTTTGGCAGGTCCTGGCGCAGGCTCATAGAACATGGAGCATGGCTTAGAGGAGAGCAGCTAGATTAAATGGGTAACTATAACAATTCTTTCTCTCCTTCGCTTTCTCTTCCTTCTTAGTCGTCTCGGAGTGTGTACAACGTGCCTAGTAGTGAATTGAGGTGCAACTCTAGAGATTATTTGGTTACTTCGCGTGAGTACCGATAAATCGGCCCGCTGTGGTAGCGGCTGCAAGATCATAAGCCCTACGTTGGATACTCCGAGACTGCCACCAAATAAGAGGTTTTCCTTATTTGGTTATAAGGGAGGTCGTCAAACCTCCCAATATAGAAGATGAATCCCATATACTAGGTAGCTTAATGTTTAGTAGACAAAGCACAGGTAGGGTCAAAAAGGCAATATATAGTTTTTGGAGAAAGAGAGAAAAACAAAGGAACACCACATGAAGAACACTGCAAAGAAAATATAAAGGTGAAAGAAGAAACAAGAACAACAATAAAAAAGGAAAACAAGCAAGAAAGAAGAAAACAGCACATAGCACATAATCAATTTTACTGTTAAATTAGAAAAACAGAAAACACGACAAAAGGGAGGCGCCGTTGCAAAGGCATAGCTTCCCGACCAGCAGTCAGTTCAACTGAACTGAACTGAACTGATAAGTAAATTTGAATACTTTTTGGTAAGTTTTGGTAGATTACAGAAACGATTGTTGGTAAGTAAACATAGGGATAGCCTAACGATCGTAGAAGGCAGAGTTGCCCAAAAACTACCAAAATGCACTCATACCCTTAATGTAATTCATTATATCACTAACTCAACAATTAACTCTCAAATAAACCTAATTAATGAAATCAATGATTAATGAATAGGCCTACGTGGTCGTGTGGCACTCCAAGGACACACACCGAAATTCCGCGCACTAACCATTACGCTATCAAGATGAGAAACATTAAGAAACGTTGCGCGAGGTTGCAATGAATGCATGTTATAAAGACTACCATGGTTGCATCAGTCAGCTGACTAAGAGTTATATTATATGAAACAGTTAGCCTATACGTTATTACGTTTATACACTAAACTACAAAACGCTTAAAGGTATGGACAGGGTTTTGCTTTTGAATTAGGCCTAGGCTAAACATGAAGATTACAGTATCATTAACCCAATATTACAGTCATAGGCTACGGTCATAGGATACCATCATACCATGACTCATCAGAGATAAGGTAACCAACGTGTTTCTTTCAAGTGGTTCTCTGAAAAGTCAGAGGATTAGGCCTAATCAACGGACCCTCCGGCCTGTTGACCCAAGATAAAAAGATTAAATCAAGTACGGTAGGCTAGTTACTGATAAGATAGGCTAGAATGTCCCTGCCAATTTATCAAGTTAGGCTATCCTATAGACTAGCCTATATAAGTCTCCTCAAGGCCCAATAAGGCACTAACATCAACCACTTACCAACGTACCACCATAGCCTATTTCCAATCCAACTTGTGAGTAGCCTATGAGTTCTTTAGCCTATAGGGTAGGCTAGTGCGATAATCTTCAAGGACACTAGCCTACATCCGCCTTATTAGAAACAATTTATTAGGCCTAGGGAAAATAGGGACCAATAGACTCGCCATATTTTTCTCCTTATAGCCTAGTCCGCATGGAGGAATTTCGTTATCGACACTTGAAAAAACCCGATTTCACAGAAAAATACAAAAAATCTGTCAAAGATGTCAAATAGCAGGGGTGTGGACTGTGGGGGCGGCGCCGCGGCAGCCCCCACCCATAATACTAGCTAGGGCCCTAGGGTTAGGTAAGGTTGTTAGGTTTGGCTAATCTAATGTCCTATCAAAGGGGTATAGGCCTAGGCCTAGGCTAGTAATTTAGTAAACACTAGGATAGCCCCTATACCTGGTCAGAGGTAAGAAGAAGAAGAAGAGTCCTGCTGTAGTCTCCTTGAATGCTACCGACTCACCGAGTCCTGCAGTAATCTCCTTGAATGCTACCCTGGAAGTACCGTATTGACAACCTTGTTATGAAAAAGACATTTGATAATATTCAAGGACACTAGGCCTAGTGCGACGTTATGAGAAACAATTTATTAGGGAAAATAGGCACCAATAGATTCGCCATATTTTTCTCCATATAGGCTAGTCCGCATGGAGGATTTTCGTTGTCAACAAATTGAAAAATACCCACTTCACAGACAAATACACCAAAAATCTAAGTCAAAGCGGGGGTGTGGGGGCAGCAGCCCCCACCTATAATACTAGGTTAGGTTAGGTAAGGTTGTTAGGTTAGGCGGAAAAATGTTATTTTAATAGGCCTACCACAAATTTTCCGAGTGTTTTTTATAAACAAAATTGGTCATTTGCATCAATATATAGTGTTTGTAATTAATTAGAAATCTCGGGAAAACCTATTTTCCCCATTAGGCCTATCGACACGCTCGCTCCCCATAGTGATTTGAAAAGACATTAGCCTAACCTAACAACCTTACCTAACATAACCTAGTATTATGGGTGGGGGCTGCCGCCCCCACACCCCCGCTGGTTGAGTACTAATCCCTTAATAAAATAAAAAAATTGGCTGTCGATTATACGAAGTTGAAAAAAAAAAAATCGATGAAGTCTATGGTGTTTACTCTGCAATCTTCAGCTTGATTGTACATTGATAACGGGAAAGTACCGTATTGACAACCTTGTTACGAAAATTAAATTTTAGTACCATACTTTTATATTAGGCTTTTACGAGGGTTTAACACATTTTCATATGATCTTTAGATTCTTTAGAGCTATCGATGACTGAAAGTACCGTATTGACAACCTTGTTACGAAAAAGAAATGTTAGTACCATACTTTTTTATTAGGTTTTGCCGAGGGTTAAAACAAATTTTATTATGATCTTTAGAGCATATAGATTCAATATTTATCTTCAAATAGGCCTATATCAACAAAATTCGTGGTAGCCTATTAAAATAACATTGAACCGGTTAGGCTAATGTCCTTTCAAAGGGGTATAGGGTAGTAAACACTAGGATAGCCATACCTGGTCAGAGGTAAGAAGAAGAAGAAGAAGAGTCCTGCAGTAGTCTCGTTGAATGCTACCAGACATTTTAGTACCATAGGCCTACTTTTGGTAAACCTGACTTTTTGGACCGACAGCGATTTCAGTAAGTTTTATTTTTTTATTTTTTTATTTTTCCTTCAGATAGGCCTAGCCTAGGCCTAGGCTATATAAAAAGAAAAAAAAAAAAAAATAACCAGCGGGGGTGGCAGCCCCCACCCATATGATAGGTTAGGTTAGGCTAATAGCCTAGCACATTTATAAAAAAAAAAAAAAAAAAAAAAAAAGCATAGCCTAACTCAACCAGCGGGAGTGTGGCCATCCATAATACTAGGTTAGGTTAGGTAAGGTTGTTAGGTTAGGCTAATGTCTTCCCAAAGTTGACTATTTTTATAACCTAATATATTAGGCCACCTACTCCACCCCGTTATGAGACCTATGACCTATGACCTATGAGAGTTCCGTATGGAGCTCAGTGGTCTGGTTAATCTGCTCTACATAACTAACTACTCCACCCCGTGAAATCCGAGCCAGCTTTCGTCAAAAGTTGGCTCGGGTATTCACAAAATTGGGTTTTATGGGTTTGCAATTTGGGAAAACGCGAGCCAAGTTTGATACAAAACGCTACCGGTATATTATTGTATTTTTACGCTTTTAACCCCTCCTTTTCCCTGAACTTCATAACCCTTCCCACTAGTGGGGGGCATGTTTTTAGAATGTTGGATAGGCTAATGGGTAAATACTCATTTCAGCTCCTCTTCAGTATAAAACAACACTAGGCCTATAGCCTATAGGCTATGTGCTATTAGCCTAACTTAACAACCTAACCTAACCTAACCTAGTATATGGGTGGGGGCTGCCGCCCCCACACCCCCGCTGGTTGGGTACTGGCTGAAAAACTGATTGTTTTGCAGTATATATGTATTTTTAGTGTATTTTTTTTGTCTCCCTTAGCCTAGGCTATAGCCTAGTCTAATACATTTCAGCTCTTAATGACATATATATATAACAATGATGTATATGCTCTACCGGACCTATTATATATAACAATGATGTATATGCTCTACCGGACCTATTAGGCCTAAAAAGATCGATGGGCTAACTCTCGGTCCAAAACATCAGTATAGGCTAACCCTACTTTTTTATTAGGTTTTGCCGAGGGTTAAAACAAATTTTCTTATGATGTTTAGAGCATATAGATTCAATATTTATCTTCAAATATATCAACAAAATTTGTGGTAGCCTAGGCCTAGGGCCTATTAAAATAACATTGAACCAAAATTTCAAGTAGGCTACCACGATAATTATGTCCTTAGTCCTAGGCCTATAGGCTAGCCTATATAATCTTTGACTCGTAAATAATTTTGGAATGAGTTGTGGGTACTTATTACCGAAACTACCACTAATTATTTCTCAATATTTGAAGGCTATTATATAATAAGGATGTTGCAAAGATCATATTAAAATGTGTTTCAACCTCCGGAGATACATTTTATGTGCACTAGGCCTATATAAAGTACTGTAAAAACAAAAAACTCGCTATAAAATCTCCCTATTGACGGCAGTGAAACTCTTATTAAGACCCCTACTGTTAAAATAGATGCTGAAAATTCATGGTGGGATGAGGGGGGCAAAGCCCCCCTTCAACCCATCCTGTACCCAAAGGCAAAAAAGGTATAGGGCCTAGGCCTATTTAGGCTACTCTGCAAATGACTTACATCTGAGTGTTCTAAGATCGGTGGATAATGGGAGAAATAAAGTTTTCCGGGGATTGTAACTAATTTCAACTAGGCCTACTGTATAATGATGAAAACTAGGCTACCTAAAACCAAAAAGAAAAACCATGGGGAAATTAGTGGTACTGTAGTTTCGGTTATATTTTCCGAGTTGTGTTACCAGGCGTACGTCGTGTAAACACGTGAGTTGATGTCAAACAGCGGGGGTGTGGGGGCAGGAGCCCCCACCTACAATACAGTACTAGGATAGGTTAGGTAAGGTTGTTAGGTTAGGCTAATGTCCTTTCAAAGGGGTATAGTAAACATTAGGATATACCCGGTCAGAGGTAGGTGCCCGATAATACAACTCTTGCCGGTTAGGCTAATGTCCTTTCAAAGGGGTATAGTAAACACTAGGATATACCCAATCAGAGGTAGGTGATACCTTACCTTAGTTCACCTTAGTTGAATTTCGTCTCGATAGACACAGCTAATGTGGACGTCCGCTGGGCGGCGCTGGTCCCAGGCAGCTCCTCCCCTCTCATGTTGTGGACCACTGACTGGAGGGAATTGGTACTGGTGTTGGAGGCTGGTCAGGAACTGTTGCCAGCCACTTATCTAGTTTGTTCTTGAAGCTGTCTGGTGTAATTTCTGTCAGGTTTCGGTAAGAGTTGTGTTATTGGGCGTACCACTACTGACATACAGCATAACTCCTCTAAAACATTAACCTAACCAAGCAACCTAACCTAACGTAGGCTAGTAGGCTATTCATGTAGTAATGAGAATACAGTACTAGGTTAGGTTAGGTTTTTTATAGTTAGGTTAAGTATTTGTAGATGATTTATGTTGTATGTCGGTAGTGGTACGCCCGATAACACAACTCTTACCCAGGTTTCTTGTTTCCCATGGGACTGAGTTGAAGAGGCGTGGGGATGGATGTAGAGTTCGGGCGTACGGTCGTCATGTTAACATAGGGCCGCGGTTAACTTCGCGTCTATTTTGACGACGATTTATTCGGTTATTTGCCCCCTGCTGGCAATATATATGATGATGACAATATGTCATGGGGGGGTGAGGGGGGCAAAGCCCCCCCTCAACATATTATTGTATCCAAAGGCAGTCAAAATAGACGGGAACATGATGGCAAAGGTCCGATGCCACTACGCGTAGTGTAAACAAGGCTGGCGGTACGCCCGCACTTAACATTCTTGCCGGCCTATTTTGGAAAAACTCCATTTTAATGTCACTAGGCTAGGCTTAATTTTCCCATGGCTTTTTTTTTTTTTTAAATGTTAGTTTTCATTAACCCTCCATATTTATGTAATGCGTAATGTAATGCGGCTACGCATTACATAAATATTGCCCGAAACGCGGGTGTTTTGGCCGAAAAACGTCTAGGCTAGGCTACCGTATCATTGTTATGCTGACTGCTTCCCGCATTCCCGCGCATCCCCAAGCGTAGCTGTGTTATTTACCTGTAGAATGGCGTTAAGTAGAGCTCTCTAAGTCAAGTGGTTGATTTGTGATGATGATTTCATTGGAGATAACTTTATAGCCAAAACAGCCACTTTACACTACTTTTCGATACTTAACAACAACATACAGGCACACACGAACAAGCGACGCTCTCCTTCTTGTGGCCGGAGATGCGGGGCGTCGGTCCAGCCGGCTGTTGTTTACATGCGTCGGACCGACGCCTCACACACCAAGGTCACAGGCTTTCAACCACTGGTACAATGTTGTACCACCCGGGTTCCTCGGGGCAAAACTTAATGGTACACACGTGTACCATCTGAGTTTGAAGGGTTAATATAGGCTTAGGCCTGGCCTAGTGTTTGTATTTTATTACAAACTTAGGAAAAAAACTTTTTTCCCCATTATCCAACGATCTTAAGATAGTGGGGAGGGCTATGAAAGTCAGGGAAAATTAGGGGATACAGTAAACCCTCGCTAACTCGGACTAATTGGGGGGAGACCACTTCCGAGAAGCCCGATTTTCCGAGATGTCCGAAGTCCAACTTAAAATAATAATAATGATAATAATATTTATTCAGTTAGCAATTTACAGAGTTGGTACCACATAGTATGTTACAAATATGACATGTACCAGCTTTGCATAATTCCAACTAAGGATAACCCAATAAGGCCGTTAGGCGTATTTCCATTGGGGTCCTTGTGGGATTAGGTTAGCTGGGGAAAAGGGGAGGATAAAAGAAATAGATACTTTAGAGAAAGTATTTCTAGGGGGTTATTTTAAGATACCTTACATCCTATGGTAAATATCAGTAATCATTTCAGTTTGGTTTGCCTATCTCTTATGTCGTATTTAGAAGTAGACATAAGCTTGGTGCTCCCTTCTCGCAGCTGTTTGGTTCAGGTGTTCCTTCAGGCTATTTCTGAAGGAATACAGTGTTCTCTTTTCACGGACTGACTGGGGTAGGTCGTTCCAGTCTTTGATGGCAGTGAAGAAGAATGTTTGCTTACCCTGTCCTTGGATTCTCGGGACCTTAAAATTAAACATCCTGTTTCTTGTATATATTATGTCCACTCCTCTCATTTGCTTTAACAAAATCACTCTTAACCCGGGAACTGCGGGAAGACTCTTAAGAGTTCCCCCGGCGGACTGCGGGAAGACTCTTAACCTAAGAAGTGCGCATGGGGGTTGTTGTTGTTGTTCCCCAAGCTGCCTGGCCGAACAGCCCCAAGGCCCCGAGCAATTCCAAGGCCATAACCGAGTGCCCCCACAGAACCCTCCCCGCCGACCACAATAAAGCCTGGGTGACCGAAGCCACTCCATCGCGGGGAGCTAAGGAGGGTGCGGAAACGCCCGGGAAACCAAAGACCCACCCAGCAATTATGAAGAGAAAGTTGAGGGGCAAGGGAAAAATGTGACGCTTTGGCCTCCAATCTTGGTAGATTGGGAGGTCAATCCACGGAAGAGACGCCGTCACTTGAGATCTAGAAAATATATAAGTTAAAGGAACAGTCAGAGTAAGCTATGGGTATGGCAGAGATTGCTCAGCTCTCACTCTGATAGACCAGCCCATCACCACATGACTAGAACCCAATCCTCTCAGCATCAGCTAGGAAAGGCCCTAGAAAGCCGCCTTTGGCAGGGGGATAGCTCCCCTATTTCAACCCCTTTCAGGGTTGGGCACCCGCCCATGCGCATGGGGGTAATTAGAAACGTCTGCCTGTGCTGACGTATTTGAGCTGTTTCCATCACTAAAATATTCATTTGACCATATATAGCATTAATACTTATCCATACGCGCCTATTATGGGTTGATTATAAAGGTATTAACCTGAAACAACAATAAAACGAGTGAAAACAGCGTTTGGATGGTCAAAATCGGAGATACAGGCCGCGAGTTATATAATGTATGGGTGAGGCAACCTGCTTTCCCGCCAATTTCCCCCAAGGCCACTGAGACACAGTCGATCGATACTCTCTCTCTCTCTCTTGCACTCGCTTGCTAACAGTGATGTCAATGCCCTGCTTGCAACTCGCTAATGTTAGCACGAAAATATACCTCAGAATAAGGGAATAACAGGGAAAATAGGTGATAACTGAAGGAGGGGAGGAGAGTGGGGAAGGAGGGGAGGTAGAGGAGTGATATTTTGCATAGCCCAGGGGCCATTTTTGTTTTTTGTTTTTTTTGTTTTTTTTTCCGATGTTTAACCCGTCCAGCCCCGGCTAGTTTTGTAATGTTTGTTCACCAGAACCAGGCCGGTTTTCAAAAAATTGTTTTATTCCAGAAACAATAGCGAATGGGTTAGGAATGAAGGAAAAACCACGAAAAAACGCTCAAAAAGCTTAAAGAATGGTCCTACAGAGCCCCCGAAAACGTATTTTACAAGAGTAAAAAATTGAAGGCAATTACCCCCAAAAAACAGGTTATTGCGCGCTCACGCGCACGCACGTGGAATTTGAGAGTTTTCAACCATCGGCACGGTTGCGCGGGATACGTACACAGTTCCCATACAAATCTGAGCCCTCTTGAGTGGCTACACCTGAGGTTACGGTCGGCGCAATTAGGGTGACGCGCCAGGCGCGTCTCTGGGGCTGTGCGTTACATACATCGCCGACGCGTCAGGCGCGTCGCTGGGGCTGTACGGGTTAAAGTTGATTTTTGTTTTCTCTGACTCTTACGAGTCTTCCCGCAGTCTGCCGGGGGAACTCTTAAGAGTCTTCCTGCAGTTTCCGGGTTAAGAGTCAGGGAAAAACAAAATCCATTTAAACCCCCCCCCCAAAAACAAAACAAAACAAAAACAAAAACAAAATTATTGCCCCTGGGCCATGCCAAATATCACTCCTCCACCTCCCCTCCTTCCCCACTTTCCTCCCCTCCTTCAGTTATCACCTATTTTCCCTGTTATTCCCTTATTCTGTGGTATATTTTCGTGCTAACATTAGCGAGTTGCAAGCAGGGCATTGTCATCACTGTTAGCAAGCGAGTGCAAGAGAGAGAGAGAGAGTATCGATCGACAGTCTCTCTCCAGAGGTGGAGAAAAGTGGTGGGAAGTGAGTTGCCTCAGCCATACATTATGTAACTCCCGGCCTGTATCGCCGATTTTGACCATCCAAACGCTGTTTCCACTTGTTTTATTGTTGTAACAGGTTAATACCTTTATAATCAACCTATAATAGGCGCATATGGATAAGTATTAATTCTATTTATGGTAAAATAACGATGTTAGTGATGGGAACAGCTCAAATACGTCGGCACAGGAGTGTGGTGTCTCATACCCCCATGTGCACTTCAGAGGTTAAGATACTCTGGAGCTCTGTCATAGAAAATTTTGAAGGCATTAGTGAGCCTGATTTGTTTGGCCCTGTCAGACATTGAGCATACCTAGTGACTGAAGTTGTTCCTGGCCAACATGTGATCTGGGCCCTAGGTTCAGCATGAACCTAACCATTTTATTTTGAGTGACCTGAAGTTTGTGCTGTGCTGATTTAGATGATACAGAGTACCAGGATGACACAGAATAGTCAAAATGACATTGAACAAGCGCTTGGCATAGGGTCTTTTTGGTCGCCGCTGGCAAGCATCCCACCTATCTATACAGGTATTTTATACGTGCTCTACACTTACACAGGATAGATTCCAAAATTGTTTCACCTGACAAACTCGAGTCCAGTTTTAGTCAGAGATATTTAACTTGTGACACTGTTGTTATAGGAATATCATTACAGTTGATTGAGAAGCCCACAATGTCTTTCAGTTTGCGTTTTGTCCACATAAGATGGCTTCCGTCTTGCCCAGGTTAAGAGATAGTCTATTGTCCACTAGCCATTCACTACATGATTCTAGTTCTTTGGAAAGTGAAGCGGCAATACTTATTGGGTCTTTTCCTGAAACCAGAAGCACGCTGTCATCAGCATACAGTAATAATTTACGCGAGACGCTCAGTTCCATGTCGTTCACATAACAGAGAAAGAGTAAGGGACCAAGGATGCTTCCCTGCAGGACCCCACAGTTAATTGGCATAGGATCAGATATATTATCATAAATTTTGACTCTTTGTGTTCTACCACTAAGATAAGATTTAAACCAGTTCACAGACCCAATGCCCATTGCTTGTAGTTTATTACATAGGATATCATGTTCTACTATGTCAAACGCTTTTTGTAGATCAAGAAGAACCATACCGGTGTAGTTACCTTTAGACATTTCTTTACGAATGTGATCTGTTAAGTGGATGAGACAGGAGTCAGTCGAGTACATGCATCTGAAACCTAATTGAAACTTATAAAATAGATCATTTTCTTTGAGGTAGTGTTCAATTTGGGTATATACTGCTCGTTCAAGGATTTTAGATACAATACATAATATGCTAACTGGTCTGTAGTTGCCAACTTCTAGTTTATTTCCTTTCTTGAATAGAGAGGTTACAATAGCTTCCTTCAGTTCAGCAGGTACAGTGTTGGTGTTAATTGACAGGTTGATGATGTGGGTTAGGGGACCTGCTATACCAATGGCTCCATCTCGTAGAAATTTGGCAGGAATTTTGTCTGGTCCTGTGCTTTTATGTACATTTAGGTTAGAGAGCTCGTCAAAAGTGTATTTTGGTGTAACATTTTGCAATCCAAATGTGTTCGGGTGTATGCCTTTATCTCTGTAGAAATTTCGAAAGGTGGCCGTTGTTGTCGTGTATTTATTGAGAGGTTGCGGTAGGTTCTGTGCAAGTGTATTTGCTATGGAGGTGAAGAAGGTGTTGAAGTAGGTTGAAATTTGTCGTTTATCGTGGCAAACCTGATCATTAATGTTGAGAGCAATATTAATGTTAGACAAATCCCTTGCCTTGTTGCTGTAGCCTGTTGTTTTTAGGTGCCTCCATAGTTTCTTTGGGTTATTCTGATATTTCTCTGCTTTATTGTGGAAATAATTAGTTTTCACTGATTTGATTTTTCTACTTAGTTTATTCCTGGCCCTGTTGAACTCATGTTTCAGACCTTGATCCTGTCTATGTTTCACTAGCCTTTTTAACAGATTGTCTCTGTGTTCCAGATGGTGTAGTATGTCATTGTTGATCCATGGGTCTGACCTTGCTTTAATTTGTGTCTTTCAGAGGAGCTATTTCGTCTAGGATGTTTGTGATGATGGTTCTGAAGCCAACCCATGCGTCATTAACGTTTGTACTTCCAAACACTGGAGACCAGTCTGTATTCCATAAAATGTCCAGAAATGTTTCTTTGTTGTAGTTTCTGAGTGACCTTGTTTTGATAACCTTGTGATTCTCTAGGGTAATTTTTGTGGTTTTCCGTGTGCAATATGTGACGAAGTGATCACTTATCCCAGTCTGTATAACCCCTGATTGGGATATTTTGTCCTTTCTGTTACAGTTTATGTGGTCTAATATTGTGGCAGTGTTCTCAGAGATACGTGTGGGGGTTGTGATGAGTTGTTTGTGATTGTGCATTGTCAGTATGTGCCTATATTCTCGTACAAGCCTATTATTTCGTTGTTTGTAACACAGGTTAAAATCCCCTAGTATAATGGATTCATTCCGAGGGTCTAGCGATGACAAAGTTCGTTCAAATTTGGTCAAGAATTGTGTGTCGTCTGGTGGCCTATAGCACACCCCAATTGTGATGGGTCTTGTCCTCGGCAGGTGTAGGTCGATCCACAGAGCTTCGTGATTTTCTACATGGAGGTCGGTCCTAGTTGTGTGTGTGAGGTTGTTTTTTACATACAGACATACTCCTCCCTCTTGCCTATTGCGATCATTCCTAACCATGTTGAAACCTTGAATGTTTATTTCACCATCGTTTATACTTGAATCCAGCCAGGTTTCTGTGATTGCAATTATTAAAGCTTTGGCCTTATTAGCTAACAAGTTTATTTCTGACAATTTATGGTACATTGATCTGGCGTTAATGTGGATAAGATGGAGCCCTTTGTTGGTGAACACTCTGTATTCATCTTTGATTTTGAATGTGTCCTGGATGGATTCTGAGTTGTTAATACTTGGTTCATTTACATTAATATTCGGTAATGAATGCAAGGCACACATGTTGCATAGGAATTCCCGTTCTTCATTGTTGGTCTTCTTAGAGATGCACTTCATGTGAGCTACAGTTTACACTTAACACAGTTTAGGATCCTTTGTTTTCTTGTTATGAGTGATTCACATATTTCACAAATGATTTTAGGACCTTTAATAGCTACTTCCCTACATTTATCGCATTCCACTTCTTTTTTGCTAGTAACGTAAGTACATCGATCGTGTACTGTTTCATTACAAC